>JAGIQG010000003.1:81421641-82644974 GCA_024679065.1 Sphyrna mokarran | reverse complement strand
AGAAAATGCAGATGTGTGGAATAGAGGGTGATTTAGCTAATTGGATTAGGAATTGGCTGGCAGATAGAAGACAGAGGGTGGTGGTTGATGGGAGATATTCATCGTGGAGTTCGGTGACGAGTGGTGTGCCTCAGGGGTCTGTTTTGGGGCCCCTGCTGTTTGTAATTTTTATAAATGATCTGGATGAGGGTATTGAGGGATGGATCAGTAAATTTGCAGATGATACTAAAGTTGGTGTGTGGTAGATAGTGAAGAGGGTGTTTTAGTTTACAGAGTGACTTGGACAAGTTGCAGAGCTGGGCCGAGAGGTGGCAAATGGAGTTTAATGTGGAAAAGTGTGAGGTAATGCACTTTGGCAGGAACAATAAATGTGTAGGTATAGGGCTAATGGTAGGGCTCTTAATAGTGTTGAGGAACAGAAGGATCTTGGTGTATGTGTCAATAGATCCCTGAAAGTAGGCAGTCAAGTGGATAAAGTTGTTAAGAAGGCATATGGAGTCTTAGCTTTTTTTTTTTTTAAGCAACACAGCACGGGAAACAGGCCCTTCGGCCCAACGAGCCCGCGCCACCGTAATACCAAATCATTATCCTATTTTAATAGTCCTATATAATAGTATATATATTAATCCTAATTTGGAAAATTTTCACCATAGGGACAATTTGTTACCCAATCAGCCTAAGAGCGAATTTTTGGGTTGTGGGAGGAAACCGGAGTGCCCGGAGAAAACCCACGCAACCACGGGGAGAACGCGCAAACTCCCGCAGACACCGGCCCAATTCCAAGTGTCTGCACAGCCACATCGATAGTCTCTGAGCTGTCATGGTGCCCTTCAGGTGGTCCACATAAAGCACTCATATACGACATGAGGTACCAGGCAACCCATGAATCAACATCCAAGAGCTGTACCCGCACCACCTGCCGAATGCGTGCTCAAATTATGGACCGAATTACCTGTGGAAAAAAGCCGTAGTTAAACAGTCCTAATATATCCCTCTATCTGCATACCGCTCATGTGGCTGTCCAAGAGACCCTTAAACAGCCCCAGCGTGCCTGCTCCCACCACCTTACTCGGCAGTGCATTCCACACCCCCACTACCCTTTGTGTGAAAAACTGCCCTCTAATATTCGTCCTATACATAGCCCCCCTCACCCTATGGCCATGACCTCTCGTCCTATCCATTTCTAAAGGTGGAAAAAGTTTACCTCCATTTACTCTATCTATACCCCTTATAATCTTATACACCTCTATGAGATCCCCTCTAAGCCGACGTCTTTCAAGGGAAAACAACCCCAGTCTATCTAATCGTTCCTCATAGGACAGTCCTTCCATACCAGGCAGCATCCTGGTAAACCTCCTCTGCACTCTCTCCAAGGACTCCACATCCTTCCGATAGTACGGAGACCAGAACTGGGCGCAGTATTCCAAGTGAGGCCTAACCAAAGTTCTATACAACTGCAACATCAAACTCCTACTCTTGTATTCTATACCCTTTTCTATGAAAGCTAACATACTATACGCCTTCTTTGTCACCTTCTCCACCTGTGAGGACACCTTCAGAGACTTGTGAACCTGCACCCCCAAGTCTCTCTGCGTCTCTATGCTCCTTATAGTTTTACCTTTTATCCTATAATTCTCTTCTACATTTTTCCGGCCAAAATGCATCACCTCGCATTTTTCCGGATTAAATTCCATTTGCCATCTATCTGCCCAATCTACCAACCTGTCTATGTCCTGTTGTATTGCCTGACACTGCTCTTCTGTACCCGCCAATCCAAGCATCTTGGTGTCATCAGCAAATTTGCTGATCTCACCACCTACCCCTACTTCCAAGTCGTTTATGTAGACCACAAATAGAAGAGGACCTAGTACTGAGCCTTGTGGCACTCCACTAGTGACAGGCTTCCAGCTGGAAAAAGAGCCTTCCACTACTACCCTCTGTCTCCTCCTTCCGAGCCAGTTTTCGACCCATCTACATACCCGACCCTGTATCCCATGCGCCTTCACCTTCTCTATCAGTCTACCATGAGGAACCTTGTCAAACGCCTTACTGAAATCCATGTAGACGACATCAACAGCCTGTCCTTCATCAACTGTTTTTGTCACTTCTTCAAAAAATTCCACCAGATTCGTAAGACAAGACTTCCCCTTGACGAAGCCATGCTGCGTATCCCTGATCAGATCGCAGCGCTCCAGATGCTCATACATCCTGTCCCTAAGGATCCTCTCCATTAGCTTACCTATAACTGAAGTCAAGCTCACCGGCCTATAGTTCCCTGGGTGATCCCTCTGACCTTTTTTAAACAACGGTACTACGTTTGCTATCCTCCAGTCCTCTGGGACCTCACCTGTGTCCAAGGAAGAGACAAAGATTTGCGTCAGAGGCCCAGCCAAGTCTTCCCTCAACTCCCTTAGCAGCCTGGGGTAAATGCCATCAGGCCCCGGAGCTTTATATGTCTTTAAGCTGCCTAACAGCCCCAACACCTCTTTCCTCGTAATCCTTATTTCCCTCAACCAATCTTCAACTTTGTCAACATCAGGCACAGACATCTGTCCAGTCTCCTGCGTGAATACCGACGCAAAGTATTCATTCAGTATCTCCCCCATTCCCTCAGGCTCTAAGCATAGATCCCCTCCACTGTCCCTAAGAGGTCCAATCTTGCCTCTAACCATCCTTTTGCTCCTTACATAGGTGTAAAATGCCTTTGGATTTTCTTTAATCCTACCTGCCAGAGCCACCTCATGGCCCCTTTTTGCCTTTCTAATACCCCTTTTTAGATCCCGTCTACACTCTCTATAAGCTTCCAGCGCTATCTCAGTCCCTAGTTGCCTAAATCTAATGTAAGCCTCTCTCTTTTTCTTGATCAAGTCCTCAATCTCCCTGGTAAGCCAAGGTTCTCTAATCCTACCTTTCCCATCCTTCCTCCTTGCCGGCACATATCTTTCCTGCAGAGAGTTTTATTGGTAGGGGGATTGAATTTAGGAGCCGCAGCATCATGTTGCAGCTGTACAAAACTCTAGTGCGGCCGCACTTGGAGTATTGTGTGCAGTTCTGGTCGCCACATTATAAGAAAGATGTGGAGGCATTGGAGAGGGTACAGAGGAGGTTTACCAGGATGTTGCCTGGTATGGAGGGCAGGTCCTATGAGGAGAGGTTGAAGGATTTGAGGTTGTTTTCGTTAGAAAGGAGGCGGCTAAGAGGGGATCTTATTGAAGCATATAAGATGATTAGAGGTTTAGATAGGTGGACAGTGATAGCCTTTTTCCTAGGATGGAGAAAGCTAGCACGAGGGGACACAGCTTTAAATTAAGGGGTATGAGTTATAGGACGGATATCAGAGGTAGGTTCTTTACTCAAAGAGTGATTAGGGAGTGGAATGCCCTGCCTGCAGCTGTTGTAGATGCGCCAAGTTTGGTGGCGTTTAAGAGGTTAGTTGATAAGTATATGGATGAGAAGGGAATGGTTTAGTTAGGAGGGGCATTGCTTTTTATTTTGGTCGGCACAACATCGAAGGCCGAAGGGCCTGTTCTGTGCTGTATTGTTCTATGTTCTATGTTCTATGTTCTAACGGCTGTTTGGGCAGAACAATGAAGAAAGGTGTGTACTGGTGAGGATTGCAGCCAGTGCCAAGACTTCTAGGGATCTTTAGTTGGCTCCTGCAGTGTGGGCTTCACCCCACTGGAGATACCCTGACCTTGCTTCAAATGCTGCAGTGGGAATCATTAGTCCATCCATGTGATGGATGAAGAGGGCTCTGAGGTCTATTGTAGTAAACTGTAAATCCTCACCCAGATCCTTAGCAACACTGGTCACAAGGGACACTTGGAAATGAATACAAGACAAAAATATTATAAGGTATTCACTCACTGATAGGGTTGTGAAATACCTCAATTTTTGACTTCCTTCCTGACTCAGAAAGCAGCAGTGTGACAGCCTAAGAATTCCAACCTGTAAAGGGGGGAGGGGAGGGCTTGGAATGAATGGAGAGAAATAAACATCGGATCACCTGCAAAAATTTAACAAGCTCTCTTTAGCTGGTTAAAGGGCAGCAGCTTTTATTGACCGATGCCTCGTGCCTGAAGCAGTGTGAGAGACCTGGCAGGTGGCGGCAGACAGGTCCTGTATAGTGTTTCACAGCAAATAAAGGAAACAGCTCAGTATTTAGGGAGTGTTGAGAACATCAATCACAGGCAGACTGATCACAGCAGCTGCTTTTTGACAAGGGGTTGGAACAGAAATAAAAGCAAAATCACTCGGGGCAACACAGGGAACTTTGTTTTTTTCTATGTTCTTTCGTTGGTTGTGGCTGGGTTTAAACCTGGGGTTGAGGCTCAGGCAGAATGTAGCACATGCTGTGATTTGCTACCTTTCTTCAACGCTCAGTTGGTCTCCTTCCTTCACTTGAATCAGAAGGTTCAACCCTAGTCTGGAGATTTGAGCACAAGAGGTGCGATCTTTCAGATGAGACATTAAGCCAAGACTTTATCTAATCCCGCAGTTGCATGTAAAAGATTCCATGGTGGCACTTTTTCAAAGAGTAGGGAAGTACACCTCAGTTTCATGGTTGGTATTTATTCCTCAATAATACATAAAAACAGGTTATCTGGTCATTATTGCACTGCTATGTGCGAGACCTTGCAGTGCCTAAAGTAGTTGTCAAATGTGTGTCTATTTTTCCAGTTAAGTCATATCTGGACATCAGAATCCAGTAGCAATGCCACAAGAGTTTTAATGACCACATGGAGGTGGTTTATATCTGTGAATGAATCTTCACATGACAGCTCCTTCAACCTCACACTGCTCAATGCATCACATTCCCTTCACTCACTCATCAGCTTAGCTTGACACTTAGAACTCACACCGAACGTCCACATACTTCCATGTCACCCACACACATGCACTAACAGTGCTAGCTGCAGACAGAACTGCACAAACTTGTCATACTGCATATCCCGATTCACTGCAGCCAGAGCCCTCCTATTCGTTGCAACCTTTGTATGTACAAGTCAACTATTCCTCATCTATTTTGTGGGGAATGCAGCAACCCACTCCCTGATAAAGTCAGCAACTTACCACAACACCTCCGGAAACGCACCAGAGTACTTCCAGCGACTTAGCAACTAATGAAGTTCATTAAATTCACCAAATCTGCAATAGCCCCTTTAAATGATACTAATATGAGTCCCCTACCCATTGCAGTGATACATTTCATCCTTGGTGAGTGATGTGTTCAATGGACCGCAGTGGTACAAATTTTAAAAATGGTGTCACGTGAACCAGTATTGTGGTGTGACATAAGGATAGCTCTTCAATCACTTCTAACGCTCTGAGGGGATGGTAGTCATGCAAGCATCTTGCCAGAAGCAGCTGGTGAGGCAGTGTTCACCTCCAGCAGGGCAGCAGATATCAATTTTCCAAACCCATCGCTTTGACCAAAATTCTGGTCACCCAAGCTAACGGGTGGGATTTTACAGCTTTGTTCGGGCAGGGACTGTAAAATCCTGCCTGAGGCCAATGGAGGTTTCCATTCTGAACCTCACCACTCTGATTCTGGGGTGGGCAAGGTGGTAGAGTTTCGGCCAGTGTGTCCTATCTTTATTTCCACATCCAGATTACACTTCAGTGGACTATATTTTCACAGTGCTGGCACTTTGTATATTGAGTCTTTGCCTCTGCCATCTACACCACTCAATCTTTTCCCACTCTCCCACATTTCCCCATCTCTACACCTCACAACTTTCAGCTCAGATTATCTCCAACACAAATTGGAGATCAGTCCCGAATTCACAATGATGGTGTGTAGACAAGTTGAGCCATCTAGCTGCATTTGAGACTTGAGAAGTGTACATATCATGGCATCTCCCATCCCTCCTTCGGATGGCTATTATTAAATTACGTTGCTTCTGCTGGTCTGTGCAGCCAGACATGAAAGATAGACTTCTTTTCCTATGGTTTCTGACCAGGTTACCTGTGCAGGATCAGTTAAATCAAAAGGATTATTATTTAAGAGCCGTAGGTAACATAAATATAAACGTATTTTAATGGATACATGAAGTTTATGACTGGCAATTGCAGTTTTGAAGTGCAACAAACTGATTTGTTTTATAGGGCAAGAGTCAATGGGAGTTTGAAACTTGAACCTCCTGATCTTGTTACAGAATTCAAATCAGTTGCTGCCTTTAAGCTCTTTTTAAAGAGATAGGCACTGGCCTTTTCTTTAATTTTAGTTACTTAGCCTATGTTGTGAGAACTGGTAGCTGACACTGGAGAAGTGCAAAGATCCCAAAAGTGTACTAAAGCTCGACTTCTCTGCTATCAGTCAATCTCCCAAAGGAGAACAGATGCCAATCTTCCAGTTTATTTGTCAGGATTGAGCTGGTTATATTTTCCTCACTGTGGAATAAAAGTTTCTACATGTGAATGATTTGAATAAAAGACTCCCTCTCTATTCAGGTGCTGTGGCAGTTTCGAACTATCTTTTCTAACCTCAGTTGCTAACTCTGGCTGAAAGTATCTTTTTTATTTCTTCACAGGACGTCGGTATTGCTGGCGACATCAGCAGTTACTGCCGTTCTCAAATTGCCCTTGAAGATGATTGTGTGCTGCATTCTTGAACTGCTGTAGTTCCTGTAGTATATGTAAGCCCCCAGTATTGTTAGGGAGGATTTTGACCCAGTGATAGTGAAGCAACAATGATATATCCCAAGCCAGGACCGTGAGTAGTTTGGAGGGGGGATTTTAGTTGGTGGTGTTAAGACCTTAAGATATAGGAGCGGAATTAGGCTATTTGGTCTGTCAAGTCTACTCTTGTCATTCAACCATGGCTGTTAAGTTTCTCAACCCTGTACTCCCACTTTTACCCCATAATCCTTGATCCCGTTACCAATCAAGAAGTTATCTATGGCAATGAATTCCTAAAATTCACCACCCACTGGCTGAAGAAATTTCTCCTCACCTTAATCACTTTGAGGCTGTGCCCTCAGTTCCTAGTCTCACCTACTCATGGAAACATCTTCCCCATGTCCACTCTATCGAGGCCTTTCATTATTTCAATGAGTTTCAATGAGATCACCTCTCATCCTTCTAAACTCCATCTAGTATAGATCCAGAAACCTCATCTCAGATGCTCCTCATACATCAAGCTTTTCATTCCCAGAATAATTCTTGCAAACCTCCTCTGAACTTTCTCCAAGGCCAGACATTCTTCCTTAGAAATGGGGCCCAAAATTGCTCTTTGTTCTTTGTTAAATGTGGTCTCACTAGAGCCCTATAAAATTTTAGCAGTACATCCCTGTTTAAGTATTCTAGTTCTCTCAAAATGAATGCTAACATTGCATTTGCTTTCCTAATTATCCAGTCAACCTGCAAGTTAACCTTAAGAGAATCCTGAACTAGAACTCATAAGTCCTTTTGTGCTTCCAATTTCTGAATTCTCTCCACATTAGAATTGTCTATTTTTCCCACCAAAGTGCATAACCTCACACTTTCCCACATTGTATTTCATGTCACTTCTTTGCCCACTCTCCTAACTTGTCCAAGTCTTTGTGCAGCCTTCTTACCTCATCAATACTTCCTGTCCCTCCATCTATCTTTGTATAATCTGCAAACTTAACCGCAATGCTCTCAATTCCTCCATCTAGATCATTTATGTCCAGAGTACGTACATAACTCCACTTGTCACCAGCTGCCATCCTGAAAAGGATCCCTTTATCCCCACTCTCTGCCTTCTATCAGTAAGCCAATCTTCTATCCATGCTAGTACTTGCCTCTAACACCATGGTCTTATCTTACTTAGCAGCCTCCTGTGCAGCACCTTGCCAAAGGCCTTCTGGGAATCCAAGTAGAAAACATCCTCCTTTTTCTAACCCGTTCATCATCTTCAAAGAATTCTAACAGCTTTGTCAGGCAAGACATCCCCTTGATGAAACCATGCTGACTTCACCCTATTTTACCATGCACTTCCAAGTATTATGAAATCTGATCTTTAATAATGGACTCTAAAATCCGACCGAGGTCAGACTAACCAGCCTGTAATTTCCTGTCTTTTGCCTCCCTCCTTTTTTTACATTAGCGACTTTCCAGATCTCTGGGACCCTCCCTAACTCCAGTGATTCCTGAAAGATCACCACTATTGCCTCCATTATCTCTTCAGCTATCTCTGTCAGAACTCTGAGGTGTAATAGATCCAGTCCAGGTGATTTATCCACCTTCAGATCTTTCAGCTTTCCTAGCACCATCTTTGTAATAGCCACCATACTCACCTCTGTCTCCTGACTCACTTGAATTATTCATGTTATTGGTGTCTTCTACCATGAACACTGACACAAAGTACCTATTCTGTGCCTCTGCCATTTCTTTGATCCCCATTACTACTTTTCCACGTCACTTTCCAATGGTCCAATGTCCACTTCTGCCTCTTTCTTACCCTTTATATATCTAAAGAAAACTCTTGTAATCTTAATTTATATTACTGGCTAGTTTACCCTCATATGGTCAGCATGGTGGTTAGCACTGCTGTTTCACAGCTCCAGGGATCTGGGTTCGATTCCTGGCTTGAGTCACTGTCTGTGCGGAGTTTGCACATTCTCCTTGTGTCTGCATGGGTTTCCTCTGGGTGTCTGGTTTCCTCTCACAGTCCAAACATATGTGGATTAGGTTGATTGGCCATGCTAAAAATTGCCTCTTAGTATCCTGAGATGTATATGTTAGAGGGATTAGTGGGTAAATATGCAGGAATATGGGGTAAGGCCAGGTTGGGATTGTGGTCAGTGCAGACTTGATGGGCCAAATGGCCTCTTTCTGCACTGTAGGGTTTCTCTGATTCTATGATATTCTAACCCTTTATTTCTTTTTTAGTTGTCTTTGATTGGTCTTTAAAGGCTTCTCAATCTCCTGGCTTACCACTAATCTTTGCTCCAATATATGCTTTTCCTTTTATGCTGTCTTAGACTTCCCTTGTCAACTACGGTTGCCTCATCCTCCCCTTAGTATGCTTCTTCTTCATTGGGATGAAATGTGGCTGTGTCTCCTGAATTATTCTCAGAAACTCCTGCTACTGCTAATCTGCCTTCTGTCCTGCTAAGCTCCTACATTATCTTGGATGCAGACAATGGCATTACCATCGTTGAATTCCCACTATCAACATGCTGGAGGGTAATATTGACCAGAAACTGAACTGGAGCAGCCATATAAATATTGTGGCTACAAGAACAGATCAGAAAGTAGGAATTCTGCAGCAAGTGACTCATCTCCTGACTCCCCAAAGCCTGTCCACCATCTATAAGACACAAAGCAGGAGTGTGATACAATACATTCCACTTGCCTGGATGAGTGCAACTTCAACAATACCTAAGAAGCTTGACAACATCCAGGACAAAGCAGCCCCTTGGTTGGCACCCCATCCACCTAATATCTCTAATATCTGCTCTCTGCATTAATGATGCACAGTGGTAACAGTGTGTACCATCTACAAAATGCATGCAGAAACTTACCAAGGCTCCTTATACAATGCATTCCTAACCCATGACCACTACCATCTAGAAGGACAAAGGGAGCAGATACCTGGGAACACTACCATTCCAAGCAACTCACCAAATTGACCTGGAAGTATATCACCATTCCTTCACTGTTGCTGGGTAAAAATCCTGGAATTTTCTCCCTAAAGCACCACGGGTATACCTACACCACATGGACTGCAGCAGTTCAAGAAAGCAGTTCATCACCACCTACTTAAAGGACAGTTAAGGTTGGGTAATAAACACTGGTCTAGCCAGCGACACCCATTTCCCGTGAAAGAATAAAAAAAGGTTGTGATCTGCCTTGACTGTCAGAAAGGCACGGAAGCCAATTTAATAACTTTCAAAAGGGAACTGGATGAATGCTTAAAAAAAGAAAAAAAAATACAGAGCTACAAATAAAGTGTGGGTGAATGGGGCATGAACAATAAGCCAAATGACCTTCTTCCATGTTGTAAGATTAAACAGACAGCTACATGAAGGAAAAGGGTCAAGAAGAATGGGCAGCATGAAATGAAGCAAAGAAAGTATGAATTGGGAGATGGAAAATGGAGAAATTTTCAGTTGAGCAAGAGGAAGAGGAGCTTCCCAGACCAGTGAACTATTGATAGAAAGAGGCCATTTACCAGTGAAATGGAATAGAGAATCCAGCCTCTGTGACATTAGCAATAACTCTCAGATAAGTGATGAATGGGAGGGTAATCAGGAATAAGGCAGCTACCAGGAAATGAGGAGAATGGGTCAGGAAAGGGGCTGCAACCAGGAAATGGGTGCTCATTTCAGGAATGGGAATCAATTGGATTGGGAAACAGGGAAGGGGAGGTAGTCATAGCTGGAAGTGGTCAACAGCTTTTCTCATGGGTGCGAAGCAGCAGCTGTCTCCACTCAGGCGGTTTTAATGTGAAGCCTCTCTCCTCAGGCAGGGTCACACACACCACAAGTGTTTGCCCATTTGTTTTAATATTTCCCACTCTGCAGCAAAGAACCTTGACTACCAGCTGATCTTATCTGCACTGTCAAAAACAACTTAATTAAAGAAATATTCCTGCAGTTCAAAGTGACCTAGCTATCTTTGTATAAAGGTAAATTTACAAATCTGTGTTTGACCACTCAGGCTATCTCTCAATAATGAAATTCAGGAGGTTAGCAAATTCCAAGAGAGTTTAACTTGGAAGCAATCAATCCAGGAAGGAATAAGAAAATAAACATTTTCTGTACGAATAATTTTTAGCGCATATATTTATGTTAGGAGGTATTTTGGCACAGTGAATCATAAAGTTCCTGCCTCTGAGCTGGAAACTTGAGGTTTGATTCCCACTCTAGGATTTGATGGCCAAGGAAGTTGCATTCATCATTTGGCCTGGTTGAGTCAATCTGCAAATGTCAAGTAAGCATTGCACATTATGTAGTTACAGTTTATTCAGCAAGGTAAGGATTACTCATTATGTAGCTACAGTTTATTCAGCAGGATAAGGATTACACATTATGAAGCCACAGTTTATTCAGCAGGTTAAGAATTACTCATTATGTAGCTACGATTTATTCAGCAGGGCAAGGATTACTCATTATGTAGCTACAGTTTGTTCATCAGGATAAGGATTACTCATTATGTAGCTACGGTTTATTCAGCAGGATAAGGATTACTCCTTGTATACTTACAGTTTATTCAGTAGGATAAGGATTACTCACAGAGTTACAATTTATTCAGCAAGTTAAAGATTACTCATTGTATAGTTACAGTTTATTCAGTAGGGTAAGGCTTACTCACAGAATTACAATTTATTCAGCAGCATAAGGATTACTCACAGTTACAATTTATTCAGCAAGATAAGGATTACTCACAGAATTACAATTTATTCAGCAGGGTAAGGAATACTTACAGAATTACAATTTATTCAACAGGGTAAGGATTACTCACAGAATTACAGTTTATTCAACGGGGTAAGGATTACTCACAGAATTACAATTTATTCAGCAGGGCAAGGATTACTCACAGAATTACAGTTTATTCAGTAAGGTAAGGATTACTCACAGAATTATAGCTTATTCAGTGGGGTAAGGATTATTAATGGAGTTACAATTTATTCAACAGCATAAGGATTACTCACAGAATTACAATTTATTCAACAGCATAAGGATTACTCACAGAATTATAATTTATTCAGCAGTATAAGGATTACTCACAGTTACAATTTATTCAGCAAGGTAAGGATTACTCACAGAATTACAATTTATTCAGCAAGGTAAGGATTACTCACAGAATTATATTTTATTCAGCAGTATAAGGATTACTCACAGTTACAATTTATTCAGCAAGGTAAGGATTACTCACAGAATTACAATTTATTCAGCAGCATAAGGATTACTCACAGAATTATATTTTATTCAGCAGTATAAGGATTACTCACAGTTACAATTTATTCAGCAAGGTAAGGATTACTCACAGAATTACAATTTATTCAACGGGGTAAGGATTACTCACAGAATTACAGTTTATTCAGTAGGATAAGGATTACTCACAGAATTATAGCTTATTCAGTGGGGTAAAGATTATTAATGGAGTTACAATTTATTCAACAGCATAAGGATTACTCACAGAATTATAATTTATTCAGCAGTATAAGGATTACTCACAGTTACAATTTATTCAACAGGGTAAGAATTACTCACAGAATTACAATTTATTCAGCAGGCTAAGGATTACTCACAGAATTACAATTTATTCAGCAGGCTAAGGATTACTCACAATTACAGTTTATTCAGCAGGGTAAGGGTTACTCACAGAATTACAATTTATTCAGCAGGGTAAGGATTATCATTATATAGTTATGGTTTATTCAGTAGGATAAGGATTACTCATTATATAGTTACAGTTTATTCAGCAAGGTAAGATTTACTCATGGAGTTACACTTTATTCAGCAGAATAAGGATTAGTCATTATATAGTTAGTTCATTCAGTGGGGTAAGGATTATTCATTATGTAGTTACTGTTTATTCAGCAGGGTAAGCATTATAGATTATAGATTCACAGTTTATTTGCCAACAGCACGACTTCAATTTCCATACCAGTTGAGGTCATCCATGAAAGCCTCACCTTCTCAAACTTGACCTTTACCTAAGGTGTTGTGTTGCTCAGGTTAAATCAAAGGGAAGGGCAGCCTATGGTCATGTGGGACTATGACAACTTTACTTTTATTTACTAGAAGGATTACAACCATTGAAGCTTAGTAATACAACTGCCAAGTTAGCAATCTATATGGAGAGGCCCAGAGGATAATGAGCACCATGTCAACATATTTGTCATATCAACATCAATCTGCTCAGTTACTTCTGATTGTAGTAAAAGAACAGGATTGAAGCCTTATATTGTGAGATGGACTGAGGCAAATCAAGTTGAATTGGCTGGAGATAGCATCACAGACAGGGTTTTTCAAGAGCTTTTATGCAAATACCCAGGCAGCTTTTCAGAGTGAGCTGAGGCACATACCAGGAGTTAAGGCCAAACTTTTGAATCCTGAATCTACAGGTTTTAGACCCTGCCCTGTTCCTTCTGCCCTCAAGAAGTGGAGCTTGAGTTGAAATGCTTGGAAGACCCAGGAATAATTAAACCTATTCAATTCTCTGAATGGGTGGCATCAAGATTCCCAATATTATAATCAGTCCGTACAGTAAGGATTTGTGGCAATTATAAGTGTACCCCAAAGAGTTTTGTCCAAATAAATAGATATCCCATTCCTATGATAGAAAAACTTCCTTAAACTGGCAGGAGATCTCAAACACACAAAATTGGAATTTATTCAATGAATTAAGTCATGCACACCGACATCTTGAGCTGAAGGAAGATTCAAGGTAATTTTTTTACCATCAACACACACAAGGGCATATTTTAATACACAATGCTACCCTTCAGCATTTCATCTGCAGGCACTAGCTTTCAGTGCACAATGGAGAACTTTCAACAAGGAAGCATAGGGCTAATTTGGAAGGAGACCTCAAGAGATTTAATAAAACAACTAAAAAGGGAAAGGTGTTCAGGCTGATGAAGTCACATACTTAGGATTCAAAGTTGATGCTAAGGCTTATGCCCACTGGAGAATAAGATAAAGATGATAAAAGGGTATCTGCACTAAGAAATGGAGCTGAGTTGAAGTCCTTTTTAGGGATGGTCAACTATTACTGCTGTTCTTTACCAAACCTTTCTACTACTGTGATGCCCTTGCACCAACTTTTGAAGAAATGTCAATGCTGACAGTAGGAAGATTTTCAGAGACAGGTCTTTGACCAAGTAAAACAGATCCTATAATCATGTATGTTACTTATCCATTTTGACTTGGGCAAATGGATTATTTGCATTGCATTATGGCACAGGTGCTGTGCTTGCTCATAAGATGCAAGGTGGCACGGAGTGACCTGTCACTTTTGCTTCAAAGACTTTGTTGAATGATGAAAGGAAATATATGCAGATTGTTAAAGAGAATCAGGCAGTCCTTTATTCAGTAAAAAAATTCCACTAATATATAAACGGCCATGACTTTATCATCATCTTAGACCACAATCTGTTATTTGGGCTGTTCGCGAGGACAAACCAGTTCTGCTGATTGCATAGACCACAGTGCAAAGACGACCCTTGCTATTGGCTGCTGTTAGTTATACTTTTCAACACAGGCTGAGTACTTAGATCTTCAATGCGGAATTCTCTAAGCTGGCTTCCACTTCTACGTAGTGTATCAACACCTTGTAGTCCACAGGAAATAATCCTTGCTTTGAATTTTCTGGATGCTTTGCCCATGTTGTCAGCCCACTTCGAGACATGGACTGAGAGGAGACTGGTTTTATCAAGAGTTAAAGATTTGTTTTAATTAGCTGGCATTTTGATAAATCAGCACAAGTGAGGCCCTACTTACATCGAAGAGATGAAATAAGATGTGCTGATGGGGTGCTCTTGTGAGGTAGCCAAATGATAGTACTACCTCCAGGGCGACAACCACTTCTCCAGGAGCTGCACAGTGCACATTGTGAATGATGAAAAGGTTAGTCAGAAACTACATTTGGTGGTCAGGGATTAATAAAGAAATAGAGTGTGTATTCAGCTGTTGTGAGCTCAACTGTAGCCCTGGGAGTGGCCTGGCTGTCCTTGGACGAAGTTCCACATTGATTTTGCCAGAATTTTTATGGGGATGATATCTGTAGTAACATGATCCTATTAGAAAGCATTACCTGAAGACCACAGGATCGGGCCAGATGCTATGGATTGTCAAGGTGGAAATCTGAGCTTATTGGGAGTGAAAGTGCACATCCTCGATTGCAGAGGTCCTGCAGATGGAGCCTTGGAGAAGAGTTGTTCAGTCACACAGTTGATGCAGATTGTCTTTTTGTACATATTTTTATTTATTGTTGGCAATAAAGCCTTTGTTACTTTGAGCAACATCGAGTTTCCCTCAATTTATTACAATGTTTTTAATCATAGTGGATGCCCACTCAAAATGGTTGGACATCCAAGTCATGTGTTCAATGACTTCATTAGCCACTATCCACAAGCTGTGACAAATGTTTGCAATATATAACATCCCTCAAGTGTTAGTTTTTGATAATGGCACTGCCTTCACAGAAGAAGGGTTTCAACTTTTGTCAAGACTAATGGGATCTAGCACATAGGAATGGCCCCTACCACCCGACTTCCGATGGGTTGGCAGAGAGAGCAGCCCAAACCTTTAAAGCCTCAATGGGGAAGCTGTCCAACAGACCACTGCCACGCTGGATAGCCAATTTTCTTTTCTCATACAACATAAGCCCTCACACTACGATAGGGGTTACATCAGCATCCTAGATTGAGTTGTTGATGGGCTGATGCTTTAGAAACTGCCTTGACCTGGTTTTCCCCAATTTGACAGGAAAGATGAAAGCTAAGTGAGCTTCACAGAAAAAGTATCAAAAGTCAGCTAAGGGGGACGGGTCATTTGAAATGGATGAATTAGTTTTGTCCAAAACTTTAGGGAGGCGGGGGACCAGCACGGGTATCCGGACAGATTATTACAAGTACTGGCCCAGTATCTGATGTCTTCGACATACAGATCAGACAACTGTGGAAGCATGTAAACCATGTAAAAAGATGGGAAACTGCTGCCACCATAGCTGGATACAAGTTGGCAATAGCTAAACAAAGTGTTTCCCGAATGGAATCTCAGGCGTTAGCTGAGGGAGCAGAAGAGGACATCGATACTGATGCATCTTCAGAATTTGTGAATCTGCCTAACATGATAGAACATAGAACATAGAACACTACAGCACAGAACAGGCCCTTCGGCCTTCGATGTTGCGCCGACCAATATAAAAAGCAATGCCCCTCCAAACTAAACCATTCCCTTCTCTTCCATATACTTATCAACTAACCTCTTAAACGCCACCAAACTTGGCGCATCCACAACTGCTGCAGGCAAGTTGTGGATGATTGCAGATATTGCTTTCTTAATCAGGGAAGGATCAGTCGCAGAGTTGCAGTGCTTGGCAAGAGTTTGAAAATCCACGGATACAGAGACTTTATGAACTTTGCCAATTTTCCCCTTTCTCTGGAAATTCTCCAGAGTTTTCTGATCTCATGTGTCCCACTACCACTGCCAATAAGAATGGAAAATTTGGCACTCAGCCAGATCTCTATTCATTGCAACAGGATCCAGAGAATCCCAGCAGTAGCAAGGTTGGAGAATACCAGCTTCTTGGCTGTGCGTAGTTGAATATTGGATTTTCTTTGTATGTTTGTGTGGGAGCCTAAGTGGGGAGAATGACTTTCACCATTTACATATGCACCATAGAAAGCACTCCTTCCAGATGTATCACAGCTTGCTATGCCACCTGCTCTGTCAAGACCACAAAAAACTACAAAGCCCAGATCATCACACACATCAGCCTCCCATCCATTGATTCCATTTACACTCGGAAAAACAGCTAGCGTAATCAAGGACTCTATGCACCCTGGACATATTTTCTTCCACCTTCTTCCATTGGGAAAAAGATACAAAAGCTTGAGATCACATTTTCATAAATGACCTAATGAGGAAGTGGAGGGATGGGTTAGTAAGTCGCTGACGATACAAAGGTCGGTGGTCTTGTGAATAGTCTGGAAGGATGTCAGAAGTTGCAGCAAGACATAGATAGGATCAAGACTAGGTGGAGAAGTGGCAGATGGACTTCAACGCAGATAAATGTATAGTGGTCCATTTTGGCAGGACCAATGGGAAGGAGTATAATATCAAGGGTAGGAGTCTTGGCAGTGTTGAGAAGCAGAAGGATCTTGGGATCTGGGTCCATAGGACTCTTAAATCAGTCTCGCAGATGGAGAATGTCATCAAGAAGACATATGGTGTATTGGCCTTCATTAACCAAGGGATTGAGATTAGGAATTGGGAGGTAATGCTGCAACTTTATAAGACCCTTGTCAGACCCCACTTGGAGTACTGTGCGCAGTTCTGGTCACCTCACTACAGGAAGGATGTGGACGCTATTGAGAGGGTGCAGAGGAGATTTACAAGGATGTTGCATGGATTGGGAGGCATGCCTTCTGAAGATAGGTTGAAGGAGCTAGGTCTCTCCTCCCTGGAGAGACGAAGATTGAGAGGCGACCTGATAGAGGTTTATGAAATGTTGAGAGGAATAGATAGGGTGGATTCTCAGAGGCTGTTTCCCAGGGCTGAAATGGTCGCTACGAGAGGACACAGATTTAAGGTGCTGGGCAGGAAGTACAGAGGAGATGTTAGAGGTAAGTTTTTTACTCAGAGGGTGGTGAGTGAATGGAATCGGCTGTCATCAATGGTGATGGAGGCGAACTCACTGGGGTCTTTTAAAAAACTTCTGGATGAGTATGTGGGATTGGGAGTTACAGATAGTTCTATGGCCTAGTAGATATGGGTATGATCCGTACAACTTGTGGGCTGAGGGCCTGTTTGTGCTATAGTGTTCTATGTTCTATAATAACTGACTCAAAAACAGCTTCTTCTCTGTTGTCATCAGACTTTTGAATGGACCTACCATATGTTGAGTTGATCTTTCTCTACACCCCAGCTATGACTGTAAATTATTCTCTTGCCTGGTCTCATTTCCTTCTCCCACATTTATTCTATGAACATGCTTTGTCTGTATAGCATACAAGAAATAGTTTTCACTGCATCCCAATACATGACGATAATAAATCAAATCAAAGTAATAGCACAGCCCATTTAAAAGGTGACCGTTTGTGCATCATATGACCCATCTGGGACCTATTGGAATGGAGTGCACGAACCTCGACCTATGGAGTGCTAGAGCATGGGTCCAGGGAGGAGAAAACTTCATGCGAGCCAGGGAGGTAAAGAGATAAGAGTGTATCAGTGCTGAGCTGATGTGTATTATTTTGCTGCTGTTTCATTAATTGCCATTATGATTTAAAGCCTCCTCATCATATTATCTTACACTCCAGTTGTAAGATTATTGTTGGACTTACAGTTTATTCAGCAGAGTAAGAGTTACTCATTATGGGAGTCACATTTATTTAGCAGAGTTGCTTGCTGTGTGGATTGAGCACAGTAAGGGTTATTTTCTGCAGGTGATTTTGTTCTGTAATGTTGAGGTTTTTTATATCAAAAATAAATGTGTCAAGTGTTGAATCTAAAACTGTAATGAGCTGACACCTACCTTACTGGGACAAACAGCTGGGGTTTTTAAACTTGCTGATAACTCCCATGTGTTGTGTGGTGGGACAACACTTTAACAAAATAGCTGTCACCATCTCCTTCAGAAGAGGGTATTCTGTGTGTGAATGCAATAATGTACAGGTTGAGTCCGGTAAAATACCAGTGGCTTCGGTAATAGAAAAAGTGTTAATTTGGTTAATTTGTTGGAGAAACTATGATGGTTTCATTGCCTGTCTTTCTATTCAGTTACCAGAGGATTTGAGTCAAATGCTGATTCCAGGGGCTAATCAGGGATAATGAAAGGAAGGACAGGAAGTTTCAACAAGCAATGTGAACAGCGGGAACATCTGGAACAGAAGGAATTAAGCTGTGTCTTCCTTGGATCCTTAATTAACTGATTTAATGGGCACAGGAGACCTCCTTGCACCAGATGCCTATTGTCAATGTCAAGCGCCCCATCAAACGTTCCTCACACCCTCACAGTTTCCTCTATTTTTGTAGCTGAATCTTTACTTTGCTGCAGTGCCTTAGCTTCCCCATCTTTACTGCTGGGGTACAGTGTGCCACAGGCATCCTGTCTAAGTGTCTATATGTCAACCCACGTATGTAATCATCAGAGCAATGTGAAGCACCAAAGCTGAAGCCAATCCTGTCGTCACGGTTCAATGGGTACAACTCTGGGTCAGAAGGTTATGGGTTCAAGTCCCATGTCAGAGACTGGAGCACAGTACATTTATGATCAATGTTGTACTGAGCAAATGCTGCACTATTGGAGGTGCTGCCTTTAAAATGAGATGTTAAACCAAGGCTCTGCCGGCCCTCGTGGGTGGGAGTACAAGATCCTGTGACACTATTTGGTGAAGAATTGTAGTGTTTTCCCCAATATCCTATCCAATATTTATCCCTCAAGCTATCACTAAAAGAGGCCAACTGCCCATTATCACATTCCTGCTTGTGGGATCTTGCTGTGTAATCTGGCTTTCTATATCACCCCACTGACCACATTTCAAAAGTATTTCTCTTGTTTGAAGTGCTGTGGTATATCCTGAAGTTGTGAAGAATGTTTTATAAATGCATGTCTTTCTTTAACACTCACTCGCACACTGGTCGTACACAGCATTTGGCCACCATTCTTCCACAATTCTACCTTTCTCTTCCTGGAAGATGCCTGAGCGTTGACCAGAGTGGGTATTGAGGGTTTTGGGTAATCCCAGTGATGTTGTTCTAAACCAGATCAGGTTGACCCTCTTGCTTCCACAATCCGTTTCCACTGTACTACACACAGTGCGTAATGTGAGCCTTTTCAACCCATGCCTCACAACCAGTGAAATGGTACCAAAAGCAACTAAGATGTCAGCAGTGATTGTGTGCAAGTTAATCATAGAACCCTACACTGCAGAAAGAGGTCTTTCGCCATCAAGTCTGCAGTGAACACAATCCCACCCGCACCCTATCCCCATTTCCTACCCAATAATCCCTCTAACCTACGTATCTCAGAACACTAAGGGGCAATTTTAGCATGGCCAATCAACCTAACCCGCACATCTTTGGACTGTGGGAGGAAACCTGAGTACCCAGAGAAAACCCACGCAGACACGAGGAGAATGTACAAACTCCATACAGACAGTGATCTGAGCCAGGAATCAAACCCAGGTCTCTGGAACTGTGAAGCAGCAGTGCTAGCCACTGTGCTACCGTGCCGCCCAATTAAGTCTCATACTTTTTTGCTGACCTGCTCAAAACCAAGTCTTTTAATCATTACCATTGAGTCTAAGTTCAATCTGACTGTTAGTTGTTAATCTGTGATAGTATTTTTAGTGTCTAATTGGCAAGCTCTCTATCCTGAATAAACTGATCTTTCAAGTTTATATCATCATTACAAGTCACAGAATTCATTACTGACAAAGGGCTCCAGATTACATGTGTTGCCATTGGAAAAGTGGTTGGAGTGGATTCACCTGCTGATCTCACCACCAATCCCTATAGATTTCTTGGGAAAGATCAGCGGTCTCTCATCGGATAACCGCTGTTATTTTTCCTGTGATTGGTGATGGACTCTGGCAAGCTACTACATTCTGTCTTGGATTCTGGAAAAGAAAGGTCTTTTCCATGTCTAATTCCCCATGTTGCTGAAAACTCCCAATACTTCTAGGGGAAGAAAAAGACAAATTGGCAAAAAAAAATCCTCTCCCAACAGGTTTTTTCTGGAGAGCACCATTTCCCTGACTGACAGAGCCAGTGATGGGCCAAATATCGTTCTTTCGGGCAGTGTGATTGACTCTGCAGGAATGATGTCCATCCAATGCACAGAACTACACTTAAATTTAGCATCAGTCACAGTTTCACATTTTCCACTTTTAGCCTAAGAGATTCCTTCTAAATTAGCCCTGTTTATGTTCACTGCACTTATGTCTACTGATGTGTATCAGGTATTCTAGACAGGAGCCCTAGTTAGTCTGGTGGGAGTTCATCAAATAAGTTCTTTAAAATTAATCAAGGAGTATGAGCTTGAACATAAACTTCCAATTATTTGTTATGATAAAAATTAACTGTTCATAAGAATTTAAAACATGTTTAATTCATTAATAAATGCAAATGTTATTATGCCATTGTTCCATATTTATAGCTATTTGGTCAATATAATAAAAGACGTTTTCATTTGTATCACCAGAACTACTAGTTTCATAAAAGAATACAAACACTGCTCTATGTTCTCATTCTCTCTCACTCAAACTGCCCTCCAGGTGCAGTTTGCTGTCTTACTGGCCTCACTTTCTCTAAAGTTGCAAACACAAACTGACAATGGAATTTTCCTGTCCCACCCACCACAGGAATCAGAGCAGTTCCTGGTTTTGGCGTGAGTGCAGCCAGAAAATCCTGCCCTGAGTGGTCTCTTTTAGACAGTACAGGTTTAGAAGGTACATGATGCCAACCTGTGGATTTGGATGTGTTAGAGGGATTCAAAATACCCTAGGACTAAAACACTAATAAAGGCTATTAAAACAGAGTGGATTAACTTAGGATAAGAATCATAGGCTGCCTTATACATATATTTTACAGAGGTATTTCTGCATAGAAACACTCACCTGACATTGACCATCTCTGGGAACATAAAAGAAAGCTGTAGAGATGGTTGATAGATTACATGTGTTTTTACTCTTTTGGTATTGAGTTTACTGATTTGGACTCAGAGAGGACCACAATTAAGATCATTCAATGTTCCCTTGGGAACTGCATATCAACACTTACTAACACATGGCATACACATATGCTAGAATTTCCAATTGATTAGGGTGTTGGGTTTGCTCACATGTCCCTATGCATGCTGAGGGGGAATACCTTTGCAACTATTGCCTCTGTCATGGTCATGGCAGACCAATCGGCCCAGTATTTCAGGTTTCGTGGACATCAGATACCGGGATTCTTTAATATTGATGACTAGGTCATATGAAGAGATATCATAGAAATCATAGAAACCCTAAGTACAGAAAGAGGCCATTTGGCCCATCAAGCCTGCACTGACCACAATCCCACCCAGGCCCTACCTCCATATCGCTACATATTTACCCACTAATCCCTCTAACCTACACGTTTCAAGACACTAAGGGGCAATTTCTAAGCAGGGCTAATCAACCTAACCTGCACATCTTTGGACTGTGGGAGGAAACTGGAGCACCCAGAGGAAACCCGCGCATACATGAGGAGAATGTGCAAACTTCACACAAACAGTGACCCAAGCCGGGAATTGAACCCAGGTTCCTGGAGCTGTGAGGCAGCAGTGCTAACCACTGTGCTACCATGCCGCCTGTAATGGGTATATTCCTGTCTATAATCTATCAAAGCCAGCTGAAAAAAATGACACCGAAACCAAAAGTGATATATTGTGCTGAGAATAAGGAAGACGCTGGAAGTAATTTAGACGTAAGTGAACGATGCCACATTGTAAATTGGACCAGCCAACTATGCCTGAGTCCACCCAGTAATGATCAATCTTGCAATATCTCATTGCTTCAAGGGAGGCAACAGTTAACAGATCTCAATAGCACAAATTAGATTTGTGGGAATAGGGCATATCCTTGGTTCTCTCTTGCATGGAAGGGATCATGTTACATTGTCTGTGTAGGTAGTCCCATACATTTATCAAACCTCTCATCTTCCTCCTTTAATGAGACAGCGATGTGCTATTATGCTAATAGAACACTATTATGACATGATGGTCCCCTAGTTTGGAATTAGGAGGCTGGCACAAAAAGCAATTATATAATTTTGATTTTGGAACAAATTGCCAATGATACAGCCAATCCCCTTACTAAAATCAATGATGAGAAGGTTGCCATGAGCACCGTGATATTTCAGCATTGAGTGGCATTGGATCTTATCTTGGCAGCCAGGGGTGGCACATGTGCCTTAATTGGACACAGGTACCAGATAATTCAAAATCCATAACCAATCTAGCTGGGCATATGATAAAAGAGGTGGAGAAGCTCATGCAGATCCAACTCTTTACTGTTAGGGGTTGGGCTTCAGGCTGGTAATGCTCCCTGGGAACATCAACCATACAAGGGATTATGTTCTTTTTTATTGTGATCTTAGCATTTGTTGTAATTGTGTATTTGCTCAAATGCTGATGTGCACAAATAGTTAAGTCCACACAGGGTGCAGCAGCAATGATGACATTTGTATGGAGGAAAGAAGATCTCAAGTGCCAAATAATCCTTTGGGGTCCAGGAATATATATTTAAAAACATCCATTTAGTAGCCTAATCTTGGGTTAGCCAAGGACCAAAGGGATGTTAGAGGGATTCAAAATACCCTGGGACTAAAACACTAATAAAGACTATTAAAACAGAATGGATTAACTTAAGATAAGAATCACAGACTGCCTTATATACATATTTTACAGGGGTATTGTCTGCATAGAAACACATAAAGCCACAGTTAGAAAATTCAAACATGTATTTCTGAAAGTGTATTATTGAAAAAGCAAACATCTTAGCTAATGCCACAAAGTTCTAAGGCATTATGAGAAGTAGTCAAGTAAAGTGAAGCACATTCTTTATAACAATACACTCATGGAAGCATTGCTCTTATTGATACAGACTTTAGACTGTATTCATGAATAAGAATATTTATTAGCCAAGGATAAAGCTAGTAATCCCAGACATCTTAATGAACAGACAAGCAGTAAACCAGATAAGAGAGTGAAAAGTGAGCAACAGATGGCCATGGGAAAGATAGTCAGAAATCATTTTTGTAAACACTGTTCTCATGCTGTTAGAAAATAAATGTAATTGACCATGGTATATGATATTTACCAATAATGATTGACCTGAACTAATGATGATTGATTCATGTTTGCTAGGGAGATGGGTAAAATGACTTTTGGAAATTGTATAATTATATTGCCAATTAATGTAACTTCAGAGACGTATTGGATGCCCAACACTTGTCTCCCAGTGTACATTGGTCAATAAAGAACATCTTTCACCAGGATACTGTTGTCATGAGTCTTTCAAAGAATAGAATCATAGAATCCCTATAGTGCAGAAGAAGGCCATTCGGCCCGTCAAATATCTGTACCAATTACAATTCCACATAGGTCCTATCCCCACAACCTCTTGCTAGTCCTCCTGACACCAAGGAGCAATTTAGCATGGCTAATCTACCTAACCAGCACATCTTTGGACTGTGGGAAGAAACTGGAGCAACCAGAGGAAACCCATGCAGACATGGGGAGAATGTACAAACTCGACACAGACTGGAAATTGACCCAAGCTGGGAATTGAACCCAGGTCCCTGCTGTTGTGAGGCATCAGTACTAACCTCTGTGGTATCCCCTTTTTTGTATTAGCTGAAGTTCAGCTCAATACTTAGTCTCTGAAAAAATCCCTTCAGTGTATGATGCCAATCCATGGATTTGGGTGTGATCCAAGCCCTTGACTGAAAATTCAATCAATACTCACCATTGAGGTTTATACAGATTTGGGAGCAGTACCCAGTTTGAGTGACAATCCTAGGAAAACAGGAGATTAAAGTACAGCTGAAAAGCAGCCTGAGTCCAGTGGAATCCTATCCTGTGGACACTTCATGGGTAAATTTCAATAACTTGAGCCCAGAAAGTTACATAATAAAAACTCAATGCAGCCGTTAAAATGCCTCTTAGCAACATTACTTCAATGGGTTAATACCTGATTTGAAAGAATGTTAAAAAATGGAGGTGGATGTTAAGCCTTTGTACAAGAAGATCAGTCTCAGATTTTTTAATGTTTCCATACCTGCAATCTCTCTTTCACACAACATGATTCACTTCACTCAGACAGACTGATCAGAGATATTGTAGTCTAGTTACGTGGGAGGTGTTAGTGTGGGCAACTGCAGTGAAACTCACACATTTAAAGTAAGAGTGTTGGCATGTACGTGCTACATCACTTGAGGTTTCAATGGCCTGGAATTTGCAGTTATAATGACAGTGAAACTCAGTGTTTCCCTTCATTACTGGATAGAACTGACAGCAATTTCTGCTATTCACACATGCACAGTGAAAGGCAAAATCTGGAAGCTGCTCTTAGTGATACCTTGCTCCTCCACAGATATGCTGATGCAGTCTTCATGCTGCAGACAACACAGAATCAGTGATTTCACACAAACTTTAATTTTATATCCATTATTCTTACTGTAAAAACCATTGAAAGTATCACGTCTGTTGAATGAAATGCTTTTAGTCCCATCCTAAATCATAATCACTGCTCCACAACCTCACTGGCTCTGATAAAACTAATTTTAGGAGACTGAAGTACCATTTCACAATTAAAATCATAGAACCCCTACAGTGCGGAAGGAGGCATAAGAACATAAGAAACAGGAGCAGGAGTAGGCCATCTAGCTCTTCGAGCCTGCCCTGCCATTCAATAAGATCATGGCTGATGTGAAGTAAATTCGTTCCACTTTTTTGCTTTCTCCCCATAACCCTTAATTCCCTTGCCTATCAGAAATCTATCCACCTGTGACTTAAATATATTCAATGAGATAGCCTCCACCACTTCAATGGGCAGAGAATTCCAGAAATTCACCACCGTTTCAGTGAAGAAGTTCCTTCTCAACTCTGTTGTAAACTGCAGCCCCCTTATTTTGGGGCTGTGCCCTCTAGTTCTGCTATGCTTTCTAAGCGGGAAGTATTTCTCTACCTCTATCCTATCTAACCCCTTCATTATCTTCTAAGTCTCTATAAGGGCCACCCTCAGCCTTCTAAACTTCAATGAGTACAGACCCAGTCTATTCAATCTCTTTCATAAGCTAACCCTCTCATCTCCGGTATCAGCCTGCTGAACCTTCTCTGTACTCCCTTCAAGGCCAATATATCCTTTCGCAAATATGGGGACCAAAAGTGCACACTGTACTCTTGCTGTGGCCTCACTAGTGCCTTGTACAGTTGCAGCAAGACCTCCCCACTTTTATATTCTATCCCCCTCGCGAGAAAGGCCAGCATTCCATTTGCTTTCTTGATCACCTGCTGCATCTGCAGACTGAGTTTTTGCGATTCGTGCATAAGACGTACCTCTGCACCGTAGCATGCTGCAGCTTTTCGCCCTTTAAATAATAATCCCTCCTTCTATTATTTTTACCAAAGTAGATAACCTCACATTTGCTAACATTATACTCGATCTGCCAGGTTCTCGCCCACTCACAGCCTATCCAGATCTCTCTGCAGACTTTCCACACCTTCCACGCAATTTGCTTTTCCACTCGTCTTCGTGTCATCAGCAAATTTCATTACCCTACACTCAGCCCGCTCCTCCAGATCATCTATGTAAATGGTAAACAGTGAGGCCCCGGCACCGATCCCTGCGGCACTCCACTAGTCACCAACTGCCAACCAGAATAACACCCATTGATTCCAACTCTCTGCTTCCTGTTAGATAATCAATCCTCAATTCATGCTAATACTTTACCTCCAACTCCGTGCACCCTAACCTTTTGCAGCAACCTTTTGTGAGGCACCTTATCGAACGCCTTCTGGAAATCCAAAAATACTACATCCACTGGTTCCCCTCTGTCTACCGCACTAGTCATATCCTCATAGAAATCCAATAAATTTGTTAAACACGACTCCGTGCTGTGTCTGCTTGATCAAACCATTCTCTTCTGGGTGTCTTGCTATTTCTTCTTTGATGATGGATTCTAGAGACCATTCAGTCCATTGTGTGACTCTGATATAGCGTCCTGGTCTATCCCTGTAATGTCCTGCATTTACCTCTAACCCCCGCCCCTCCCAATCTATACATCTTGAGCAATTTCTCTGAGGGGCTATATCTCTGATCATGGCCAATCCATCTAACCTGCATGTGTTGGGACTGTGGGAGGAAACCAGCGCACCCAGAGGAAACCCACGTAAACTCAGGAAGAATGTGCAAAATCCATACAGACAGTTGTCCCCAAGTGGAATCAAAGCTGGGTCCCTGGCACTGTGAAGCACTCTGTGCCACTGTGCTGTCCTCCATTCCATTGATTTTTGAAATAATAATAAAGTATTTTCATGATATTTCAGCTCCACCTTAATCCAATGTGCATGTCCCATTTATTCTGCTGTCTGTAAGATGATTAATTAATAAATTATAATAATCTTTTTCACTTCCTAGTTTGTCGTCTGTGAGAATTCTTTAATTTAGTCAGTCAATATGACTAGATGATTTCACTGTTCCAGGGCACCAGAGATCCGATTCAAGTTCGCACAAGAATTAAATTGACATCATAGTAGAAGAGATTGACTTTTTTAAAAAAGTTCTGTCACAGGATGTGGGCATCACTGGCTAGGCCAGCATTCATTGCCTACACTTAATTGACCTTGAGAAGATGGGGTTGAAGGTAGCCTTCTCGAAGCTCTGCAGTCCATGTAGTGTAGGTACACCCCACAGTGCTGTCAGTGTTCCAGGATTTTGGCCCAGCAACAGTGATGGAACATTGATATATTTCCAAGTCAGGAAATATTTCCAAGTCAGGAAATATTTCCAAGTCAGGATGGTGAGACATAATGTAGCTCAATAGATCTTTATGGGCAGCTTCTTTGCAGGTCAGTGCTGAGTATCAGCTCTGAGCTGCTGACTGCAAATAAGAATCATACCGTATTCCTTTAATCTAGTGACATAGCTAGAGGGGGAGTGGGGGAGCGACTGCTCCCTCTGAGCACATTCTTCAGAAGTTGCACCTTTTCAATGGAGTGTTCCTCATGGGCCCCTCAGATCTGAAGTCCTCAACTTGTGTACTGCAATCGCAGGGTGCGATGTGGATGCAAAGATTTCAGGCAGCAAGGCATGCATGCAATCTCCCGAGAGGGCATGCAATCACGAGAATAATTGCAGAGGCTGCAAAGGACATTAGTATGCAGCCATTATGATGAACGGGCAGTCAAGACCAAGCATTCCTCGCTGATGGACATCACCAGATGTCCATCACAAGATCTGGTGATTATCACTTGAAGAATTTAAATTGCTATAGAGTCTAACATTGGCAGCTTTAGTTTAAATAAACTGGTCATTTAAATACATAGCAAAGATCAAGAACAAGAGTATGACATCTCAAGAATGGTTTAGTGAAAATATTCGGCATGTAATTTATAGTTTTAGTCACCATTTATTCAGTATTGTAAACCATAGCATTAACTACTCCAAAGCTGAACCAGAAACTGGCACCTTGTATCTCTCTGTTTGCATGAACATTTGATTGATTTGTCCATTTTAAGCACTGGTTATTTTGAGCTAGCTGTGTCTTGAGCATAGCCAATGAATTAATGCGTTTACAGAAGTGACGTGATTGCCATTATTGCTATGATTGCTAGTTTCTGGAGGATATAAGTGTACACGCCCTACTATGTGTGCTGAGCAGGAGAAAGTGAGAAAGGTGATATGGATTATGTGGTTGTTCAATTTAATGTATGGCATTTATATTGCAAAGTCAAGTTAAAGTTGATTTTTTGTTTTATTATTAGTGTTATATGTCTATTGTTAAGATTGCCTGGAAAAACTAACATTTTTTTTCTGATAAGGAATGCCATGGAGAAAAACACTAAGAAGAAGAAACTATCAGGGTGGATTTTTTCAACATTCTTCTTTCAGCAATCAAAAACTTAGGGCTGTCAATAACTATGTGTTATGGTCAGTCTTACAATGAACCAAGTATCATGTCAGGTGAAATATCTGGTCTCCAAACAAAGATTAGGGAAGTTGCTCCAAATGCACTGCTGTGCACATTATTTAAATTTGGTTCTAATTGATGCAGTTAACTCCAATATTCAAACCAAGTTGATTTTTGAAGCTCCACAAAAACCATTGAATGAAATGCTTTCAGTCCCACCCTAAATCATAATCACTGTTCCACAACTCCACTGGCTCTGATTAAACTAATTTTAGCAGAATGGAGTATTTCACAATTAAAATCATAGAATCTCTACAGTGCAGTTTACTTTGTCTTTCAGTACTAAAAGAAGAACAACATAATCATATCAAATCTTTCACACTGACTCTAAAGAAACTTTGTGATACTAGATGGGCATCAGAAAGTCAACAGTAGAGGCAGTCTTGCAGAATTTACAAGCACTAGTAGTTGTTCTGCAAAGAATTTTGGATGGCGAGATAAAATTCCTAAACAGCTCGCTGAGGCAAAGGATACACTGGAAGCGCTCAGTATGTAAGAATTCTTAGTTTTTCTCATGTTCTGGAGTAAAGTGCTAGACAAGGGTTTCAATTTATCCATATATTTATAGAAAAGTAGTCTAGATCTGATAAAGGCTTCTCATTTGATTTTGCTTTTTGAAAAAGATATGAAAAACGTGCATCTTAATTCAAACAGACTGAGAAATGAAGCAACCAAATTGGCTTGAAAATGTGATATTAATACGGAGTACAAGCAGCACACGGAACATAAAAGAAAAAGAAATTGCAGAGGATGAAGGAATATTTGATGCCTGAAAAAAATTCATAGTTGAATCCTACTTAGTGTCCTTAGATTCTGTTACTAACACAAATAAAAGATTTGAACATTTTAAAAATGTGGCTTCCAAATTTAATGGTTTAAATCCAAAGCATTTTGACAACACAGATAATGTGAACAAATTAGAATTTTTAACAGACATGTACTCAGACGTCATTGACAGTCAAACTGAGATCGTCCAAGAGTTTCTTTCATTCAAAGACACATTCAAAGAGATAATGAGCATTAGCAGTAAGGCAAATTCAAGTATCCAGAAACTGACCATCAACAATATACTAAAATTCATGATTGCCAATATTCCGTTTACCCTAACCAGTCCACATTCTACCATATTTTTCTGACCTTACCAATAATTAGCACAGTTGTGGAACAATCCTTTAGCCAGCTCAAACACATGAAGTACTATCTTTGTTCTACAATGGGTGAGGATAGATTGTCTGGGTTAGTTTTGATCATGACGTAGAGATGCCGGCGTTGGACAGGGGTAAACTCAGTAAAGTTTTACAACACCAATTTTAAATCCAACCAATTTATTTGATAGTAAATTCACGAGCTTTCGACTTTATAGCCTTCGTCAGGCAAATGCAGTGTTCTGGTCTGCAATAGCACTCATATCCACACAGACAGTCACAGATTGCTGATTAGAATGCGAATCCTTACATCTAACCTGCTATTCAAGTGTTAAAGTGGCTAACAATGTGTGTGAAGGGAATCCTGAGCATTGGTTAGAGAATTGTGTATTTTCTCCAGACAGCACAGTAAGTGAGGTTTTTTGCTAACCCAGGCAAGTTACGGGGGTTACAGATAGTGTGTCATGAAGCCAAGATCCCTGTTAAGACCGTCCTCATGTGTGCGGAACTTGGCTATCAGTCTCTGCTCAGCGACTCTGCGCTGTCGTGTATCACGAAAGCCCCCTTGAAGAACATTTACCTGCAGGTTGGAGGCCGAATGCCCATGACTGCTGAAGTGTTCGCCCACAGGAAGGGAACTGTTTTGCCTGGTGATTGTTGAGTGATGCTCATTCATCCGCTGTCGTAGTGTCTGCATGGTCTCCCCAATGTACCATGCTTCGGGACATCCTTTCTTGCAACGTATTAGATAGACAACATTGGCCGAGTTGCAAGAGTATGTACCGTGTACCTGGTGAATGGTATCCTCACGTTTGATGATGTCGTCCATGTCTATGATCCGGCATGTCTTGCAGAGGTTGCTGTGGCAGGGTTGTGTGGTATTGTGGTCACTGTTCTCCTGAAGGTTGGGTAGTTTGCTGCGAACAATGATCTGTTTGAGGTTGTGCGGTTGTCTGAAAGCAAGAAGTGGGGGGGTGGGGATGGCCCTAGCGAGATGTTCATCGTCATCAATGACATGTTGAAGACTCCAGAGAAGATGTCGTAGCTTCTCCGCTCCGGGGAAGTACTGGACAACAAGGGGTACTCTGTCCACCGTGTCCCGTGTTCGTCTTCTGAGGAGGTCAGTGCGGTTTATCGCTGTGGCATGTCGGAACTGTCGATTGATGAGACGAGCGCCATATCCTGTTCTCACGAGGGCATCCTTCAGCGTCTGGAGGTGTCTGTCACGATCCTCCTCATCTGAGCAAATTCTGTGTATACGGAGGGCTTGTCCATAGGGAATGGCTTCTTTAACGTGTCTAGGGTGGAAGCTGGAGAAGTGGAGCATTGTGAGGTTGTCTGTCGGTTTTCGGTACAGTGAGGTGCTGAGGTGACCGTCCTTGATGGAGATGTGTGTGTCCAAGAATGCAACTGATTCTGGAGAATAGTCCATGGTGAGTCTGATGGTGGGATGGAACTTGTTGATATCATCATACAGTTGTTTCAATGATTGTTCACCATGAGTCCAAAGGAAAAAGATGTCATCAATGTATCTAGTATATAACCTTGGTTGAAGATCTCGTGTGGTGAAGAAGTCTTGTTCGAACCTGTGCATGAAGATGTTGGCATACTGAGGTGCAAATTTGGTCCCCATGGCTGTTCCATGTGTCTGGATGAAAAGCTGATTGTTGAAGGTGAAGACATTGTGGTCCAAGATGAAGCGGATGAGTTGTAAAATTGCATCCGGAAACTGGCAGTTGTTGGCATTGAGTACTGAGGCAGTTGCAGCAATACCATTGTCGTGGGGGATGTTGGTGTAGAGCGCCGAGACATCCATTGTGACAAGGAGTGTCCCTGGTTCAACTGCTCCATGTGTGCTGAGTTTCTGTAGGAAGTCCGTAGTGTCAAGACAAAAGCTGGGGGTTCTTTGTACAATGGGTTTCAGGATGCCCTCGATATAGCCGGAGAGGTTCTCACACAGGGTCCCATTGCCTGATACGATGGGACGGCCGGGTATGTTTGCCTTGTGTATCTTTGGGAGGCAGTAGAGATCTCCAATGCGGGGAGTACGTGGAATGAGAGCCCGGAGGGTGTTCTGAAGGTCCGGATCAAAGGTTTTGATCAGAGTGTTGAGTTGACGAGTGTGTTCTTCGGTTGGATCTGCTGGTAACTGTCTGTAGTGTTTCACATTGTTTAATTGTCGGTACACTTCTTCACAGTAGTCTATTCTGTTCAGTATGACGGTGGCGCCTCCTTTGTCTGCTCGTTTGACGACAATGTTGCGGTTGGTCTTGAGAGCACAGATGGCCTTGCTTTGTGCTTGGGTGATGTTCGGGAGTGTCTTGTAAGCGCGGTTGATGAATCTGGTGTTCACACACCTCCTGATGGCTTGGGCAAACATACCTGGCCGTCCCATTGTATCGGGCAATGGGACCCTGTGTGAAAACCTCTCCGGCTATATCGAGGGCATCCTGAAATCCATTGTACAAAGAACCCCCAGCTTTTGTCTTGACACTACGGATTTCCTACAGAAACTCAGCACACATGGAGCAGTTGAACCAGGGACACTCCTTGTCACAATGGATGTCTCGGCGCTCTACACCAACATCCCCCACGACAATGGTATTGCTGCAACTGCCTCAGTACTCAACGCCAACAACTGCCAGTTTCCGGATGCAATTTTACAACTCATCCGCTTCATCTTGGACCACAATGCCTTCATCTTCAACAATCAGCTTTTCACCCAGACACATGGAACAGCCATGGGGACCAAATTTGCACCTCAGTATGCCAACATCTTCATGCACAGGTTCGAACAAGACTTCTTCACCACACGAGGTCTTCAACCAAGGTTATATACTAGATACATTGATGACATATTTTTCCTTTGGACTCATGGTGAATAATCATTGAAACAACTGTATGATGATATCAACAAGTTCCATCCCACCATCAGACTCACCATGGACTATTCTCCAGAATCAGTTGCATTCTTGGACACACGCATCTCCATCAAGGACGGTCACCTCAGCACCTCACTGTACCGAAAACCGACAACCTCACAATGTTCCATTTCTCCAGCTTCCACCCTAGACACGTTAAAGAAGCCATTCCCTATGGACAAGCCCTCCGTATACACAGAATTTGCTCAGATGAGGAGGATCGTGACAGATACCTCCAGACGCTGAAGGATGCCCTCATGAGAACAGGATATGGCGCTCGACTCACCAATCGACAGTTCCGACATGCCACAGCAATAAACCGCACTGACCTCCTCAGAAGACGAACACGGGACACTGTGGACAGAGTACCCTTTGTTGTCCAGTACTTCCCCGGAGCTTTGAAGTTACGACATCTTCTCTGGAGTCTTCAACATGTCATTAATGACGATGAACATCTCGCTAGGGCCATCCCCACCCCCCCACTTCTTGCTTTCAGACAACCGCACAACCTCAAACAGATCATTGTTCGCAGCAAACTACCCAACCTTCAGGAGAACAGTGACCACAATACCACACAACCCTGCCACAGCAACCTCTGCAAGACATGCCAGATCATAGACATGGACGACATCATCAAACGTGAGGATACCATTCACCAGGTACACGATACATACTCTTGCAACTCGGCCAACGTTGTCTACCTAATACGTTGCAAGAAAGGATGTCCCGAAGCATGGTACATTGGGGAGACCATGCAGACACTACGACAGCGGATGAATGAGCATCGCTTAACAATCACCAGGCAAAACAGTTCCCTTCCTGTGGGCGAACACTTCAGCAGTCATGGGCATTCGGCCTCCGACCTGCGGGTAAATGTTCTTCAAGGGGGCCTTCGTGACACACGACAGCGCAGAGTCGCTGAGCAGAGACTGATAGCCAAGTTCCGCACACATGAGGACGGTCTTAACAGGGATCTTGGCTTCATGACACACTCTCTGTAACCCCCGTAACTTGCCTGGGTTAGCAAAAAACCTCACTTACTGTGCTGTCTGGAGAAAATACACAATTCTCTAACCAATGCTCAGGATTCCCTTCACACACATTGTTAGCCACTTTAACACTTGAATAGCAGGTTAGATGTAAGGATTCGCATTCTAATCAGCAATCTCTGACTGTCTGTGTTGATATGAGTGCTATTGCAGACCAGAACACTGCATTTGCCTGACAAAGGGTATAAAGTTGAAAGCTCGCGAATTTACTATCAAATAAATTGGTTGGATTTAAAATTGGTGTTGTAAAACTTTACTTAGTTTTGATCTCCATTGAAAGACAGTTGGCTACTGAGGTAGATTATAATAAAGTAATAGATGACTGTTAGAATGAAGCCTAGACAAAAGAGGCTGTTGTAGTTGCTTCATACTTTTTTCATATTGCTTCATTTTGTTTTCATTTTATGGTTAAAATGTAAAATAATTAAATAGCATGCATGTTTTTATTATGTTTTGATTTTAAATACAAAATAAAAATGTATAATGAATTTAAAATTATTTGGTATGTATCATGGCACCTTTTTTATGTGCTTGTTCCCCCTAACTTTAGAAACTGGCTATGCCCCTGCTTTACTCCCAACATGTTTGTTCTAGTTCTCTGAAATACTTATTCCCACTCTGCCTTTCTCTCCCCACAGCCTTTCTGTTATTTTCTTTCTTTTCCCTCACTTATCCAATTCCCTTTTGAAAGCTACTATTGCATCTGCTCCCACCATGCTTTTAGAAAGTGCATTTCAGATTATAACAATTTACTGCTTGGCAAAGAAGGCCCCATCTCCCCCATCTGGTTTGTTTGTCAGAAATTCGTATCTTACTTTTCTTCTGTGAACTCACAGATTTCTCACACTGACCAGTTGGAGACTGTCTAACCTTGAGCAAGGTTGATGCATTGGTGCCTGGAGTGGGTAGGAGGAGGTCAGTGAGAATCTCAACATGAAGCAAGTGTTTTTATCCAGCTTTTTGACAGGCCAAGCTGATTAATTCCACACCAGTGGATGGGTGTGGAGCACTTGGGTTCTGATAATTCCAGTAAATATGTGCTTATTTCCCACTCGGGTTTTCTCAGTTCTCAAAGTGAAGAGCACTAATAAAATCAGAAAGATGTAAAGACATTAGAGTGAATGCAAAAATGGTTCATGACCATGGTTCTAGAGAGGAGGAACTTCAATTACATAGATAGATTGGAAATTTGGTTCAGTTTTCATTGGAGATTAGAAGGTTGAAAGGAGATTTGATGCAAGTGTTCAAAATCATGAAATGTCTGACTAGAGGGTGTATAGAGTTCTCATTGGTGGAAGGATTGAGAACGCAAAGGATGGACTTAACATAATTGGCAAAAGCAATGGCAACATAATGAGAAACTTATTCACACAGCAAGTGGACAGGATCTGAATGCGCTGCCTGAGATTGTGCAGAGGCATGTTCAAATGAGGCTTTCAAGATGGAATTGGATGATTATCTAATAGCATCCTTACAGTGCAGAAGAAAGCCATTCAACCCATCAATTATGCACTGCTTGTCCAGCAGAGCATCTTACTCAGGCCCACTCCATTCCTGCAACCCCACATTTTTTACCCTGCAAATCCCACCAATCTACACATCCTGGGACACTAAGGGGCAATTTAGCATGGCCAATCCACCTGATCTACATTTCTTTGGACTGTGGGAGGAAGCTGGAGCACCCGGAAGAAATCAACACAGGGAGAATGTACAAACTCCGTTCTGACAAAGGAGTAATGCTCCGAAAGCTGGTGGCGTTTGCTATTAAATAAGCTGATGTTATGAGACTTCTTACTGTGACAATGTGCAGGATTATGGGGAGAAGGTAGAGTTGGGGCATTCAACAAATTGCTCATTCAGACAGCAGGTGCAGACACAACAAACTGAATAGCCTCTTTCTGTGCGGTAACAATTCTGTGATTCTGTGATTCGTGAAGGGTAGGTCATGCCTTACTAACCTCATTGAGTTTTTTGAGAAAGTGACCAGAGAGGTGGATGGGGGTAAGGCGGTTGATGTAGTATATATGGACTTTAGTAAGGCTTTTGATAAGGTGGCCCATGGAAGACTTCTACAGAAAATGCAGATGTGTGGAATAGAGGGTGATTTAGCTAATTGGATTAGAAATTGGCTGGCAGATAGAAGACAGAGGGTGGTGGTTGATGGGAGATATTCATCGTGGAGTTCAGTGACGAGTGGTGTGCCTCAGGGGTCTGTTTTGGGGCCCCTGCTGTTTGTAATTTTTATAAATGATCTGGATGAGGGTATTGAGGGATGGATCAGTAAATTTGCAGATGATACTAAAGTTGGTGGTGTGGTAGATAGTGAAGAGGGGTGTTTTAGTTTACAGAGTGACTTGGACAAGTTGGGAAGTTGTGCGTGGAGCCTGAAGAGATTGGCGAGGCACTGAATAAATATTTCTCTTCGGTATTCACGCAGAGTGCTGGAAATGTAGCTGTGGAGAGCACTGAGGTACAGGGTTGCAAATTGGGGAGTATTGTAGTAGATAGGGAGGATGTGTTAGAAATTCTCGAGGGTTTGAAGTTGGATAAGTCCCCTGGGCCGGACGGGATTTACCCTAGGATTCTCTGGGAGGCAAGAGAGGAGATTGCAGAGCCTCTGGCTCTGATCTTCAGGTCCTCGTTGGTTACGGGTGTGGTTCCGGAGGACTGGAGGATGGCGAATGTGGTCCCATTGTTTAAGAAGGGGAAGAGAGACCTTCCTGGGAATTATAGGCCAGTGAGTCTTACTTCTGTGGTGGGCAAGGTATTGGAGAGAATTATTAGGGATAGGATTTATAGTTATTTAGAGAGAAATGAATTGATTGGGGATAGTCAGCATGGTTTCGTGAAGGGTAGGTCATGCCTTACTAACCTCATTGAGTTTTTTGAGAAAGTGACCAGAGAGGTGGATGGGGGTAAGGCGGTTGATGTAGTATATATGGACTTTAGTAAGGCTTTTGATAAGGTGGCCCATGGAAGACTTCTACAGAAAATGCAGATGTGTGGAATAGAGGGTGATTTAGCTAATTGGATTAGAAATTGGCTGGCAGATAGAAGACAGAGGGTGGTGGTTGATGGGAGATATTCATCGTGGAGTTCGGTGACGAGTGGTGTGCCTCAGGGGTCTGTTTTGGGGCCCCTGCTGTTTGTAATTTTTATAAATGATCTGGATGAGGGTATTGAGGGATGGATCAGTAAATTTGCAGATGATACTAAAGTTGGTGGAGTGGTAGATAGTGAAGAGGGGTGTTTTAGTTTACAGAGTGACTTGGACAAGTTGCAGAGCTGGGCCGAGAGGTGGCAAATGGAGTTTAATGTGGAAAAGTGTGAGGTAATGCACTTTGGCAGGAACAATAAATGTGTAGAGTATAGGGCTAATGGTAGGGCTCTTAATAGTGTTGAGGAACAGAAGGATCTTGGTGTATGTGTCAATAGATCCCTGAAAGTAGGCAGTCAAGTGGATAAAGTTGTTAAGAAGGCTTATGGAGTCTTAGCTTTTATTGGTAGGGGGATTGAATTTAGGAGCCGCAGCATCATGTTGCAGCTGTACAAAACTCTAGTGCGGCCGCACTTGGAGTATTGTGTGCAGTTCTGGTCGCCACATTATAAGAAAGATGTGGAGGCATTGGAGAGGGTACAGAGGAGGTTTACTAGGATGTTGCCTGGTATGGAGGGCAGGTCCTATGAAGAGAGGTTGAAGGATTTGAGGTTGTTTTCGTTAGAAAGGAGGCGGCTAAGGGGGATCTTATTGAAGCATATAAGATAATTAGAGGTTTGGATAGGGTGGACAGTGATAGCCTTTTTCCTAGGATGGAGAAAGCTAGCACGAGGGGACACAACTTTAAATTAAGGGGTATGAGTTATAGGACGGATATCAGAGGTAGGTTCTTTACTCAAAGAGTGATTAGAGTGGAATGCCCTGCCTGCAGCTGTTGTAGATGCGCCAAGTTTGGTGGCGTTTAAGAGGTTAGTTGATAAGTATATGGATGAGAAGGGAATGGTTTAGTTAGGAGGGGCATTGCTTTTTATTTTGGTCGGCACAACATCGAGGGCCGAAGGGCCTGTTCTGTGCTGTATTGTTCTATGTTCTATGTTCTATTCTATGAAAAACAACTTGCCTTCATGGCTAAAAGGAAAGATTTGCACTTACATAGCACATTTCATCATGTCAGGATTCTCAAAGTGCTTTATAGTCAATGAAATACACTTGAAGTTTGTGGTGACCATTGCAGGAAATTTAGCAGCTATAATCTGCACACATCCCACAAACAGCAGAATGAAATATCCAGATAATCTTTTTCCAAAATTTTGGTTGAGGGATAAATATTGGTCATGACACCAGGAAGAACTACAATGCTCCTTTTTAAATAGAATTGTGGGATCTTTTATGTTCAGCTGAGAGGAGAGTTAGCCAATGGAATTCTACCAAGCCCTTGACGGCAGGTTCAATGGCAGATGGGAGCAAAGAATTGGGCAGAAGGCCGAAAAATTGCTTTTATGCCAAGGTGAATTTCTAGTAGAATCTTTTGCTAATGCCCACCATGGTGGATCGGGAAACCCACTGGAGATAGGTGAGTCTCTCCTTCTGTCTTTGATCCTTTAGTGAATCTCTCCCCCAGTTACTGATCCCTCAATGAGTGTCTCTCTCAGTTACTGATTCCTCTGTTACTAATCCCTCAGTGAGTGTCTCCCTCAGTTGTTAATCCCCCAATGAGTCTTTCCCTCAGTCCAACCCCTCAATGAGTATCTCCCTCAGATGTGATCTCTCAGTGAGTGCCTCCCTTTGACATTGAGCCCTGTGAGTCTCTCCCTCAATCCCAGCCCCTCAGTGATTTTCTCCTTCATTCCCAGCCTCTCAGTGAGGCTGTCCCTCAGTTCCCAACCTCTCAATGAGTGTCTCCATATCATTGCACCCTCACTGAATCTGTCCCTCAATTATTGATCCTTCAATGGGTGTCTCCCTCAATCCCACCCCCTCATTGAGTCTCTCCTTCAGTTGTTGATCCCTCAGTGAGTGTCTCCTTCAATCCTAGCCCCTTAGTGAGTCTCTCCCTCAGTTGTTGATCCCTCTATAAGTGTCTCCCTCTATCCTAGCTCCTCAGTGGTTTCTCCTTCTGTTTTGATCCATCAGTGAGTTCTCTCTCTGCTGCTGACCCCTCAGCCAGCAGTTAGTGACCTCAAATTTGCAATATTGGTTAAATGAATAGTTATAGTGGTGAGGAGGGTGATGTGTTAAAGGATCATCAAAATAGGACATATGGGTTAAACTGAGAAAAAAAATGGGTAATCAGAGAGTTGGGAATATACTATAAATCCTCCATCAGTCACAGAGAGATAAAACAGCAAATGTTTCAGTAAATTGCTGAGAAATGCAGAAACAATATGAGAAAAATAGTAGAGGATTTTGACTATTCTGACATTAACTGGATTAAAATCAGTCAAAAAGGTATCAAGGCTGCAAATTTTTTTAAATGTTCAGAAGAACATTACAGAGTTCCCCAGCAGGAAAGAAGGTAATTTGTGAGACAGTTGGATGGAATGTAGCCAGGTGGGTAGAATAGGTACCAGTATCTGAGAATCCAGTTTGATTTGATATAGCTATGGGGAAAAAAGTTAGTAAGAGGTCTGACAACACCTATTTTAAATCCAACCGATTTATTTGATAGTAAACTTGGAGGTGTTCTGGTCTCCAAAAATGCACATATCAGCATAGACAGTTTACAGATCGAAAGAAGTTAGACCATGAGTAAAAGTTCTAAATTGGAGAATGGCCAGTCTTACTAAAGCTGAGATGCGATTTAGTAAAAGTAGATTGCAAACAACTCCATGGAGGTAAATCTGTGTCAGAGCAGTGGGAGACATTTGCTGAGGAGCAAAAAATGGTTCAGAACATATATAATCATACAAATAAAAAGAGTGACAAATGTATACTGTTCCAAATGTCAAAGAACACCGTGCAGGGTAATTAAGGCCTAAAAAAATAAAGCTGATGTCATATGTCAAAAAACCCAATACTGCCAAAAGCCTAGAGGAGTATAAAACGTACACTGGTGAAATTAAAATGGAAATTAGGAAAACAAAGAGAGAGGGCATGAAAAATATTGTCAAGTAAATTCTAGAACACTCTAAAAGAAAGATATGACAAGCAAGCAGATAATTGAGTAAAAGAGTAGGACTAATTAAACACCAAAAAGGTAACCTGTATGTAAAGGCAGAAGACATGGACACATTCTTAACAAGGAAAGAGGGCATTCAATAGAGCATATACCTCCATCACATTGCGCTAACTTAATATTATTATAATTGCTTAACTCGTTAATTACAAAGCTGCAAACATGTTGCGGAGGGAGAGGAAATTCTCATCCAAGATGTTTATTAGCATGTTTGAAAGAGAATAACTTGCCAGATCCGGATTAAATGTTTTACAGATTGTAAGAGAGCAAATGAAAAATTTTTGGAAACTATGACCATAATTTCCCAATTTTCCCTGGCTATAGGTACAGCTTTAGCAAACTGGAAGACAACTAGCTTTTGTGCTGTAGTTTAAAAGGGAGAAAGGGATGGACTGTGGGATTATAAACCAGTCAGCTTAGCCTGGGTGATGGGAAAATTACACTGCAAATTTTTTGTTTAGGCAGGCATCGTGGACTTGTTAAGGGATGTTGAAGCTTAATTAACTTGATTACATTTTATGAAGAGGTAACCAGGAGGGTCAATCAGCGTGGCAGATTTGATGCAGTTTATATGGACTGCAGCCAGGTATTTGACAAGGTATAACTTGGCAGACCTGTTAGAAAATTAAAAGTCTAAGGGATCCAAGAGAAAATTCAAAATTGGCTCAGCGGCAGGAAGCAAAGATAATGGCTGGCTGGTACTTTTGTGACCAAAGATTCTTTCCAGGGGGGTTTCATGGGACTCAATAGTAGACTTCTTGTTTTTTGTGGTACGTATCAACGGTTTAGAGTGGGTTTCTCAGTCTGCCGACCACCAGGATCATCCAGTCCTGCCGAAAGTCAATGGATGTTTTGACTAGACTACTGCATCCCCATGGTGGGTCCTACCACAGCGAAATCCCAGCCTTGGACTGTAGCGGTATGATTAAGAAATCTGCAGATGATGTGAAAATTAGTTAGATAGTGAGGAAGATAAAGCTCTAGACTGCAGGAAAATATCAATGGACTGGTCAGTGGGCAGAAAAATGGCAAAAGTAATTCAATTGAAGAAGATTTGGGGAAGACAAACAAGGCACAATAACTACTGAGAAGTGAATGACAGGTGGACATACAGAGTGCATGGCTGAAATTTTATCATCCTGTCCACCATGGGAATTGAACACGGTGAGGGACAGACCATGGAAAAGACTGTTGTCCTTGGGCAGGATTTTACAGTTTCAGGACAAGCAAGGCAGTAAAATCCTGCCCTGTATCTACAGTCCCATGAAAGTAGCAAAACAGATAAGTCAGGTAGATAAGGCATATAGGATTTTTTTCCTTTATTAGCTGATGCACAATATATAAGGGCAAGGAGGTTATGCTAAAACTGTACAGAACATTAGTTAGGCCACAACTAAAATATTGTATAAAACTAATTAAGCCATAGCTAGATATTGTGTACAGATACGTTCACTGCATTATAGGCAGGATGTGATTGCACTAGAAAAGGTACAATGGAAATTTACACAGAATGAAAAATTTTAGCCATGGGCTAATATTGGATAGGATGCAGTTATTCAGAACAGAGGCCAGGGGGAGATTTAATTGAGGTATATAAAATTATGAGGCTTAAATAGAGTGAATAGGAAGGACTTATTTCTCTTAGCAGACAGCAACTAAGGGGAATAGATTTAAAGTATTTGGTAATAGAAATAGAGAGGAATTGAGAAGTGTTTTTTTACCCAGACAGTGAGAGGGGGATCTGTGAAACTTATTGCCGGAAAGGGTGGTCTTTGTCAATATCATTAAAGATGTCTTTTAATCAAAGAAAAATTGGGCAGCAATCAGCAGATCCTGTCATTTTTCTGTGGACTGGGTTTCATGGTCCCATTATTGGTTTTCCTTTAGCTTCCATGCTCATCTACCACTCTTCTCTTCTGTCCACTTGGTCTGGGTAAAGGCTGGCATAAGCATCTGAGGGCTATTAGAACTGTTTCTTCCCCCATTCTCTCAATTGTCTTTAAGTGTTCTAATGCCTTTCCATTTCATAGAAACTTAGAAGCAGGAGTCATCCATTCAGCCTTTCGAGCCTGCTTGAAAATGTGATTTAGAGTCATAGAGGTTTACAGCATGTAAACAAGCCCTATGAACCAACTTGTCCATGCTGCCATTTTTTTTAAAACCCCTAAGCGAATCCCAATCGCCTGCATTTGGCCCAAATCCCTTTTTACCCATTGTATCCATGTAACTATCTAAATGCTTTTCAAAAGACAAAATTGTACCCGAATGTACTACTACCTCTGGCAGCTTGTTCCAGACATTCACCACTCTCTGTGTGAAAAAATTACCCTCTGGACAATTTTGTATCTCTCCCCTACGGCTTCTGGTTTTAAATTCCCCTACCTTTGGGAAAAAATATTGACTATCTAGCTGATCTGTGCCTCTCAGTATTTTATAGACTTCTATAAGATCACCCCTCAGCCTCCTATGCTCCAGAGAAAACACACATGCAGACTCTCTCTCTCTCTCTCACACACACACACACACACCACACACACACAAAGGACCAGATTTCACCAACACGTTGTGCCCATTTTCAGGCATCAAAGCTTGGTAAAGTCAGGCATGAGGCGAGTAGCATGATCCACGCCTGCCACCACACTGGTTCCCCCTTTACCAAGTCCCGAAAGTGGCCACGATTGGAACCATGCCCAAAACAGGCATGATGGCTATTTAAATGCGTTTGCATGCGCTTAAATTAACTTAATGGACTGCACGCTCAACCTTACTGACAAATCCCCCTTTACTACAGCATTTACCCATCCAGAATCAGTGCAAAATAGACATGCTCCGTATAAGTCCAATTCTGTTGCTCCGTCAGCGAAGGTTAGTGAGGAGATAAATGCCATGCGTCCAGCTGCTCTTGGGGAGGGGGATGGTTCAGTAAAAGGGAAGTCTGTTGCTACTTTGCCTGTGATCAGTGGGGATGAAAGTGGGACCGCTACCATTCTGCTTGTGGTCAGTAAGCATGAAACGGAGTCTGCTGCCACACTGCCCGTGATCACATTGTGCCATACCCTCTCATCTAAACCTACTCTCAATGTCACACTGCTTCTCACCCACTTGTCATGGTACCACACTCCCTTCTTCTATTGCTCTCACAGTGCCACATACCCTCACTCTAAACCTGCTCACAATGTCACGCTTCTTCACTCCTACTTCTCATGTGCCACACTCCCTCATTCTTGTATCACTCAGTGCCTTCACTCCTCACACACTCACAGTGTCAAACTCGGTCACTCCTATCTGTCTGAGTACCAGACTTCCACACTCCTATCCCTCGCACAGTCAAACACACTCTCTTTCCTATCCATCTCTGAGTGCAACAGTGTAAAGGCCTGATAATTATATTGAAATATATTCAATTTCAATGCAGAATTCCCATCATGTCATTGGCAGGAGAGATGGGACAATCAGAATGGAAATACTGCTGACGTAAACCATATTTTAGAACTTTCCCAGGATTTCCACTCCCACCACCATCCTCATCCACAAAAAAGGGAGCAGAAAATTCCCCCCAACTCACAGACTCACAGTCACTTCCCACAGGATTTGGACAATACTTCAAGAGGAATTAACCAAAGAACCATCTTATCCTTGCAACCGGTGCATTTACTATGACTAATCCACCTAACTTTCACATCTGTGAGAGTACTGTGGGAGGAAACTGGAACACCCGGGAGAAATCTGGGTTAGAACTGCTGCCTCACAACGCCAGGGACTCGGGTTTGATCCTGGTGTCTGTGTAGGTTTCCTCCGGGTGTTCTGATGTGGCATTTCAATTGCTCATCTAAATGCTTCTTAACTGTTGTGAGGGTTGCCACTTCTACCACCTTTCAGACAGTGAGTTCCAGATTCCTTACCTGTTCTGGATGAAAAGATTTTTCCTCAAATCCTCTCTATATCTCTTGCCCTTCACCTTAAGTTTATGCCCCCTGGTTATTGACTCCTCTACTAAGGGGAGAAAGGGATGCTTTTCTACCCTATCTATGTCCCTCATAATTTTGTACAACTCAATCATGTTCTCCTCAGCCTTCCCTGCTCAAAGGAAGAAAGATGGCAGTTTAAAACCTCAGGATCTTGGAAAATTTCACACAGTGAGGAGATACACGCCTGCGAGTAATTATTTTGATGGCACTATTTGTTAAGATAATTTTCCATCACTGCCTTGTGATGAAAGTGATTGAACAATAACATGAGTGAGTGATGAAGGTTTTGAGATTCTCCAACTCACTCCTGCATGTGATGACCTTAGAATGGATGCATAATCAAAAGCTTCGAAATAGTAATCCTAACAACAGATTTTTTGTGGAAGTCTTTCAAGGGAATACTGAAAATGTTGCAAGAAAGATATGTGCCGGCTAAGAGGAAAGATGGGAAAGGTAGGATTAGAGAGCCGTGGATTACTAGGGATAGTGAGGACTTGGTTAGGAAGAAAAGAGAGGTGTATGTTAGGTCAAAGCAGCTGGGAATGGAGACAGCGTTGGAGGAATATAGAGAGAATAGGAGGGAGCTCAAATGGGGAATTAGAAGGGCAAAAAGGGGGCATGAAATGGTTTTGGCGGATAGGATTAAGGAAAATCCAAAGGCTTTTTACTCCTATGTTAGGTGGTTAGAGGAAAAATTGGACCTCTTAGAGACAGAGGAGGGGAACTGTGTTTAGAGCCCGAGGGAATGGCGGAGATCCTGAATGAATACTTTGCGTCAGTATTCACGAAGGAGAGGGGCTTGTTGACAGCTCCTGTCTCTGAGGGAGCTGTGGACCAGTTAATGGAAATATCCATACCGAGGGAGGAAGTGTTAGAGCTTCTAGGTAGCATTAAAACTGATAAATCTCCGGGGCCTGATGGCATTTATCCCAGGCTGCTTAGGGAGGTGCGAGGTGAAATTGCTGGACCTCTGATGCAAATCTTTGTCTCTTCTTTGGACACAGGTGAGGTCCCAGAGGACTGGAGAATAGCTAATGTTGTACCGTTGTTTAAAAAGGGTGATAGGAATAACCCTGGAAATTATAGGCCGGTGAGTTTGACGTCAGTGGTAGGGAAGCTGTTGGAGGGGATTCTTAAAGATAGGATGTATAAGCACTTAGAGCGTTGCGATCTGATTAGAGATACGCAGCATGGCTTTGTTAAGGGGAGGTCGTGCCTTACGAATCTGGTAGAAATTTTTGAGGAGGTGACGAAAACGGTCGACAAAGGGCAAGTCATTGATGTCGTCTATATGGATTTCAATAAGGCAGTTGACAAAGTCCCTCATGGGAGATTAGTTGAGAAGGTCAAGGCTAATGGGATACAAGGACAGGTAGCTAGATGGATAAGTAACTGGCTTGGTAATAGGAGACAGAGAGTAATAGTGGAAGGGCGTTGCTCTAGCTGGAGGTCAGTCACTAGTGGTTGCTGCAGGGCTCGGTACTGGGACCTCTTCTATTTGTAATATATATAAATGACTTGGAAGAGGGAGTAAGTGGAGTGATCAGCAAGTTTGCAGACGATACAAAGATGGCTGGACTTGCAGATAGTGAGGAGCATTGTCAGGCGATATAGCAGGACATAGATAGGCTGGTAGCTTGGGCAGGTAGATAACAGATGAAATTCAATCCTGATAAATGTGAGGTGATGCATTTCGGGAGAAAGAATGTAGAGGGGAGGTATATGATAAAGGGTAGACCTATTAAGAGTATAGAAATGCAGAGGGACCTGGGGGTGCAGGTGCACAAGTCTCTGAAGGTAGCAGAGCAGGTGGAGAAGGTTGTGAAGAAAGCATATGGTATACTAGTCTTTATAGGAAGGGGTATAGAGTACAAGAGCTGGCCTTTAATGTTACAGTTGTACAAAACGTTGGTTAGACCTCATCTGGAATACTGCGTCCAGTTCTGGTCGCCTTACTACCGGAAGGACATGGAGGCTCTGGAGAGAGTGCAGAGGAGGTTTACCAGGATGCTGCCTGGTATGGAAGGTCTGAGTTACGAGGAGAGATTAGGCAAATTGGGGCTATTTTCCTTAGAAAGACGCAAACTTAGAGGACATCTAATAGAGGTGTACAAGATTATGAGGGGTATAGATAAACAGGATTAAGCTTTTTCCTAGAATGGACTCAAATAGCACGAGGGGTCACGGGTATAGGGTGAGGGGGTAAGGTGTATAGAAGGATATATGGAGGGATATAGAAAACTGATTTAAAATAGGCATCATGAGCCATGGGAGTTCCCTGGGAAGTGTGTAAGTTGTCGATGATATTGATGTATTTGTTTTTATCCTACATGTGCTTTGGTCCATCTTGTTGTCTAACGAGGGGCATACACACAATGGGTCGTGAAAGGGCTGCTCTTGGATTTTCTTTTTGAGAGTATCCTAGTGCTTTATTTCGTTAGTGTACGCTTGACCTGGACCATTTGATGGGCAACACAACAGCTCAGTGACTATCACTGTGCTGTGCAGATACATGGATTTGGGCCTGTGTCTGTGGGAGTTTGTGCATTCTCCGTGTGCTTGCGTGGGTTTTCTTTGGGTGCTCCGGTTTCCTCCCACATCCCAAAGATGTGATCTTAGGCTGATTGGCAGAATAAATTCTCCCTAAATTGTTTCAAATTTGGTTTCAATGCATAGATCTATAAACATAGACAGGGATCACGGGTAGAAGTGGGAACATCGAGGTGGCAGCGCGGGCTGTTTTGTTCTTTGTTCTTTGATTTGATACTATTCAGAATATAGGTGGCACAGTGGTTAGCACTGCTAACTCACAGCACTAGGACCTGGGTTTGACTCCTAACTTGGGTCACTGTCTGTGCAGAATCTGCATGTTCTCCCCATGTCTATGGGGTGTTCTCCGGGTACTCTAGTTTCCTCCTACAGTCTGAAATACGTGCAGGTTAGGTTCATTGGCTATTCTAAATTCTCTTTCAGTTTATCCAAACAGGCAGTGGATTGTGATGACTTGGGGAATTTCATAGTAACTTCTTTGTAGTGTCAATACAAATCTACTTTGATTTGATTTATTATTGTCACATTTATTGGTATACAGTGAAAAGTATTATTTTTTGCATGATACACAGTCAAAGCATGTGATACGTAGAGAAGCAAAGGAGAGGCTGCATGCAGAACATAGTGTTACAATCATAGCTAGGTGTTGGGAAAGATCAACTTAATATATGGTAAGTTCATTCAAAAATAGCAGGTAAGAAGCTGTTCTTGAGTTGGTTGGTACATGACCTCAGACTTTTGTATCTCTTTCCAATGGAAGAAGGTGAAAGAGAGTATGTCTGAAGTGCATGGGATTTTTTGATTATAGCGGCTGCTTCTCTGAGGCGGAGGAAGTGTAGACAGATGCAATGGAGGGGACAGCTGGTTTGCGTAATGAACTGGGCTTCTTTCATGAAGAGCAGGAGCCATACCAAGTTGTGATGCATCCAGAAACAATGCTTTCTATGGTGCATCTGTAAAAATTGGTGAGAGGCATAGCAGGTGGAGAAGGTTGTGAAGAAAGCATATAGTATGCTAGCCTTCATAGGAAGGGGTATAGAGTACAAGAACTGGCCTTTAATGTTGCAGTTGTATAAAGCATTGGTCAGACCTCATTTGGACTACTGCGACCAGTTCTGGTCATCCTACTACTGGAAGGACATGGAGACTCTGGAGAGAGTGCAGAGGAGGTTTACCATGATGATGCCTGGTATGGAAAGTCTGAGTTACGAGGAGAGGTTAGGCAAATTGGGGCTGTTTTCTTTAGAAAGACGTAGACTTAGAGGAGATCTAATAGAGGTGTACAAGATTATCAGGGGTATAGATAGAGTAAATAGGGTTAAGCTTTTTCCTAGGATGGACTCAAATAGCACGAGGGGTCATAGGCTTAGGGTGAGGGGGATGAGGTATAATTTGGATGCTAGAGGGAGTTTTTTCACACAGAGGGTGGTGGGGGGGGTATGGAACGCGGTGGAGTATGGAGGCAGGCACTCTGGAGCTATTTAAGAGATACTTAGAAGGGCACATGAACAGAATGGGAATGGAGGGATGTAGAAAACTGATTTAAAATAGGCATCATGAGCCATGATATTATTCAAAATATAGGTGGCACAGTGGTTAGCACTGCTAACTCACAGCACTGGGGCCTGGGTTTGACTCCTAACTTGGGTCACTGTCTGTGTGGAATCTGCATGTTCTCCCCATGTCTGTGTGGGTGTTCTCCGGGTGCTCCAGTTGCCAAATTTCGTTAACTGCCTGAGAAAGTAGAGGTGTTAGTGGGCTTTCTTAGCTCAAGCGTCAGTGTGGAGGGATCAGGACGGGTTGTTGATGATCTGGACGCCTCGAAACTTGAAGCTCTCGATCATTTCTACTTCATCCTCATTGATATAGATAGCGCATATCCTCCACTACGTTTATACTAATAAGTAAACTTTGAAAAAAACTTTTAAAGACAGCTTATCAACTGTGTAACATGCCCTTGCAATGCAGGTTGTCAGCCTGAAGTTTGTGCTTAAACACAAAAAGTTGGAGCTTGAACCCACAATATTGCCCATTGCGTCAGAGCTGACACCTGTACAGAGTCAGAAGTAGAGATGAGCAAAGTTAGAAAATGAATAAAGCACCACATGATGCAATGGAAGAGTGTTTCTCTGAGAGAAACGAACAGAGCTCACAAAGACATTTTGAACCTAATTAAATCTGGTTATATTTAAAAGCACTAATTCTCTACTAATTGTAGATCATAGAATTAATGTTAAATGGAAAGGGCATGGTCCTCAGCAGGATAATAATTCCTTGTCATTGTTCCTGAACTATTGTGCATCTTAGTTAGTTCAAAGATATCGGGTCTCCTGCTGCAGTGTCTCTTTTATTCCAGCTTCCAGAATTTAAATGCTGCATCTCATTCCAAGTCAGCTCATATTGTTAAAATCTCTGACCTCCAGGATGGAATCTCAATTGTCTCTTCTTCCTTCTCCTCTTTGTTTGGAAAGCTGATCTAATCAATCTTACTTTAAGTATGCTAGTTAACACTTCAAGCAGGCTTTGCCTGTTGAAAGACAATTGACTTGATTAAAGACAATTGCCTTGCACAGTAACCTCTTGCATCACCCACTGAGTACAGATAATGTTCAGGAAGACACAGGCCTCTTTCATATACGAGGCCCTCCTCCAAGCAGATTAATCCTCTGTTACCACTACCCCTCCCACCTCATTGTCCAGCTGTATACCTGAACCTACAATCCGAATACAGCTGGAAATAGCTTCTCTTCCAATACCTTCACCTCCAAAGTGTCAAGGATTGCTTTTTATCCAATCCTCTTGTTCAGCTACTCACTTCCTTTTGATTCAGAACTGAGTTGCAAACTCCACATCCTACCTCAGCTGAGCTTTACCTCCTCATGCCCTATTTATCAAGAAGATCCCTCAATTCTATCTCCACAAGGTTCCCCAACTCTGTCACCCACTAATATTCTGATCCATTAGTTTTATTACCTCTAAACTTGATGTCTCTAATCACTTCCTTGTTGTGTTCCCATTGTTTATAAACTTCACATTGACCAAAATTAAACTGATGTAGAGATGCCGGCGTTGGACTGGGATAGTAAGAACTCAGTAAGAATCTAGCAACATCAATTTTAAATCCAACCGATTTATTTGATAGTAAATTTGCGAGCTTTCGACACTCTGTCTTTGTCAGGCAAATGCAGTGTTCTGGTCTGCAATAGCACACGTATCAACACAGACAGTCACAGATTGCTGATTAGAATGCGAATCCTTACATCTAACCTGCTATTCAAGTGTTAAAGTGGCTAACAATGTGTGTGAAGGGAATCCTGAGCATTGGTTAGAGAATTGTGTATTTTCTCCAGACAGCACAGTAAGTGAGGTTTTTTTGCTAACCCAGGCAAGTTACGGGGGTTACAGATAGTGTGACATGAAGCCAAGATCCCTATTAAGACCGTCCTCATGTGTGCGGAACTATCAGTCTCTGCTCAGCGACTCTGCACTGTCATGTGTCATGAAGGTCCCCTTGAAGAACATTTACCCGCAGGTCGGAGGCCGAATGCCTGTAACTGCTGAAGTGTTCGCCCACAACAAGGGAACTGTTTTGCCTGGTGATTGTTGAGCGATGCCCATTCATCTGCTGTCGTAGTGTCTGCATGGTCTCCCCAATGTACCATGCTTCGGGACATCCTTTCTTGCAACGTATTAGGTAGACAACGTTGGCCGAGTTGCAAGAGTATGTACCATGTATCTAGTGAATGGTATCCTCACGTTTGATGATGTCGTCCATGTCTATGATCTGGCATGTCTTTCAGAGGTTGCTGTGGCAGGGTTGTGTGGTATTGTGGTCACTGTTCTCCTGAAGGTTGGGTAGTTTGCTGCGAACAATGATCTGTTTGAAAGCAAGAAGTGGGGGGGTGGGGATGGCCCTAGCGAGATGTTCATCGTCATCAATGATATGTTGTCTACCTAATACGTTGCAAGAAAGGATGTCCCGAAGCATAGTACATTGGGGAGACCATCCAGACACTACGACAGCAGATGAATGAGCATCGCTCAACAATCACCTAGCAAAACAGTTCCCTTGCTGTGGGCGAACGCTTTAGCAGTCATGGGCATTCGGCCTCCGACCTGCGGGTAAATGTTCTTCAAGGGGGCCTTCGTGACACATGACTGCGCAGAGTCGCTGAGCAGAGACTGATAGCCAAGTTCCGCACACATGAGGACGGTCTTAATAGGGATCTTGGCTTCATGTCACACTATCTGTAACCCCCGTAACTTGCCTGGGTTAGCAAAAAACCTCACTTACTGTGCTATCTGGAGAAAATACACAATTCTCTAACCAATGCTCAGGATTTCCTTCACACACATTGTTAGCCACTTTAACACTTGAATAGCAGGTTAGATGTAAGGATTCGCATTCTAATCAGCAATCTGTGACTGTCTGTGTTGATAAGTGTGCTATTGCAGACCAGAACACTGCATTTGCCTGATGAAGACAGAGTGTCGAAAGCTCGCAAATTTACTATCAAATAAATCGGTTGGATTTAAAATTGGTGTTGCTAGATTCTTACTGAGTTCAAAATTAAACTGCCCATATCCTACTCCGTCTCATTCGTCACCCCTGTCCTCACTGCTCTATACCTCATAGTTTTTCATGAGCACTGAATTTTAAATATTTCTCCACACCTTCAAATTCCTCCTTGGCCTGTTTCTGTCCAATTTCTACAACACCGCAGATTCTCACAACCCCTCCTATATCCTGCAGTCATCTGACCCTGGCTTCCTATCACAGACGTACCCCATTTTGCCCACCACTGATGCTAGTGTTTCCAAATCACAATGCCTGTTCTCTGGACCTCTGTTCCTAAACACATCCCTTCTTCACAGCTCTAAATTTAAAGACCTATTCAAAAGCCGTACACTTAATCAAGTAATCAGTCACACTTGCTGAATGGTCTGTTACTTTATAACATTCTCTATGTTGATGATACTGTGCTTTAAGAAATCTATATCATGTTTCTTGTGATGCGTATGCTTAAAATTCAGCTCTGTTTTACATGGTGCCGATTTGTCTGCAAACTAAGCAGCTCATTTACTGAGAATGCAGGCTAGTGATTGATTTTAGCTAGGGATGTGTTTGTTTTAAGTTGAGTTAATGTATTTTTTTGGTTATTCCCCTGGGACTTCAGAGTAGGATTTTGATTAGGTTGATTGACAGAATCATATGCTTAAAGGGAGGAGCTAAACTTACAGTGAAAAGTAAACAGTTACTGCTGGGTTCTGAAAGAAGCAGACGGTCTTTTTCTTTCTCGCTCCCTCTCTGGAAGTTGCTGTCTGGGACCTGCTTATAGAAATAGATTTCTCTCTGTCTCGCTCTTTCTCTCCAAGGTGTTCTGGAGGGTCAAGGACTGGTAGGCCAAGCCCAAGGATGTAAACCTGTGCTACTGAGTTTGGAGAGGAGTTTAAGTCTATAAAAGGAATATTGCTTGAGCTGGAACTAACAGAGATAGATTAGCAGTTAAGAATTGTATTTTGTTATGATTAAGTATTTCAATTAGTAAAAGTTAAGCTAATTCATTCATTATAGTTGAACTGTATTGTTATAAATAAAGTTTGTTTTGATAAAAAGCTTCTTAGTGTGTCAATAGAATCACACCTGGAGTAAAACACTTTATCATCACACTAATGCCAAAATGAAAAAAACTGTTGGGGTCTAGTTACATGCTTTCGGGTTTCTGATCTGAACCTTAACACTGAACCTATGTACAAAAAAAGGGAAAAAAACTTTCATTTCTCTAATGTCTTTGATGACCACAATATGTCCCAATTCACTTTATAACTAATGGAGTACTTTTTAAGTGCAGTCACCATTGTACGTAGAAAATGAGATGGACAATTTGTGCAAAGCAATTGTCCATAAGCAGCAATGAAATAAATGATCAGATAATCTGTTTTTAAGCAACAATATTGAAGGATAAATGTTGGCCAGGAAACCAGGGAGAACTCCCGTGCTCTTCTTCAAAAGAATGTCATGGGGTTTTTTACATCCCACCAAAGAGAGCACTGGTTCAATGTTTCATCTGAAAGACAGAAATTCCAAAAGTACTTCTTAGTACTGCACTGGAAGCAACCTATCATCAGGTGGCTCTGATATCCATCATGAAGTGCTTCACAAAGTAAGTCATGGCACTAATCAATTTCAGCCTCCCAGATTGTCTGGATCCACTATGGTTCACCTATCGCTGTAACAGGTCCACAGCAGATGTCATCTCCTTGGCCCTACATTTAGCCCTGAAACATCTGGGTAACAAAGACTCATATTTATTGTCAACACTATTATTCTTACAAAGCCCATCTCCAAACTTCTTGGCCTGAGGCTCAGCCCCTCCATCTGCAGTTGGATCCTAGATTTCCAAACCCACAGACAGCAATCAGTAAGGATGTGCAACTACACCTCCTCCACAATTATTCTCGACACTGGTGCCACCCAAGCTGTGTTCTCATTCCCTTACTATACTTCTTTATACCTATGACTGTGTGGCCAAATTCCTCTATAACGTGACTTTCAAGTTTGCTGATGACAGCACTGTAATGGGCTGAAACTCAATCAATGAAGAGACAGAGTACAGGAAAGAGATACAGAATCTGGTGAATTGGTGCAATGACAATAATCTCTCCCTCAATGTTAACAATATGAAGGAGATAGTCATCGACTTCAGGAAGCACAGTGGAGGACATTCTCCCAACTATATCAATGGGGATGAACAGGAAATGGCCAAGAGCTTCACGTTTCCAGGTATCCAGATCATCAACAACCTGTCCTGGTCCATCCACACCAACACTATAGTTAAGAAATCTCACAAATACTTCTACTTTCTCAGGAGGCTAAGAAAATGTGGCATACTCAGACATATTCTCTTGCACCTACTTCTATCAGAAAAAACATACCAAAGTCTGATAACCGACTCAATGAGAAAGTAGAACATAAATAAAGGGATAACTCAGAAAATATGGATTACGATGGCTTGACGGGTTAGAGAGGACAGCATGACTTGAATAAAATGAAGGTATACAAAGAATGGAATGCTCTAGGGAAAAAAAAGCTACAACCACGTAAGAAATTTAGTTATGGGTGTAATTGTATTCTGGTGAAGACCTATTAGATAAAGTAGGAAATCCATTGTGTTGAGGAATGTGATTAGATGTATACAGAATTGTATATTCTCATCTGATTAGATCTGTATAAAAGACAGCTGATGTGATTAGATTTATAGACTTCAATATACGCCTATGATCTGTATAAAAGATGACTGTAAGAGAACAACTTGGAGTAGATCCTTCTGATCACTCCTACTGGCCATTGTAACCACAAGATAAAGTAGTATTGTGTGAATTTGTTGCGATGTAGGTTGTTCTTTAAAAATTCTTTTTAACATCAAGAACAGCTTCTTCTCTACTGCCATCAGACTTTTGAATGGACCTACCTCATATTAAACTGATCTTTCTCTACACCCTGGCTATGATTGTAATATCACATTCTGTATCCTCTCCTTTCCTTCTCTATGTACGATATGATTTTCTGTATAGTGCACAAGAAACAATACTTTTCACTACATACTAATACATGTGACAATAATAAATCAAATCAAATCAAACTTGCTGGGTGCCTTATACTGGGTTGTGTGTTCAGTCTCTAGAATGCATGTATGAAGCCAGTGTCCTCTGACTCAGAGTGAAAACTGCTGCCAACTGAGACAAGGTTGACATATCAGTTTGCACTTCAGCTGAGGTATACATTTGACTGCTATTTTGTAGTTGAATTCAGTTCCAAGCGACTGAGCAAGCTACCTGTTCAAAGACAGGCAAGCCTTCATTAAAATTCCTTTCACGCCAGTCATTCTTGGCTTGACTGTTGGAGAATCTCCAGGGAACTGTGCTGTGGTCAGGAGCCTATGTTGTTGTCAAGTCTAACGGTAGTTTATTAATCCCAGAAGCCAAACTTTAATGTGTTTGTTACTCTGTGCTGCTGGTGTTAGGGTTGCAGCGACTGAGGCTAACTTTGGAAGTACACAAAGTATCTACAAAATTCTCAGAGGCATAAACCAAGCTGGGAGAGCAAGGGCTGAGGCCAATAGACCTCATCAGTGAATCACAGGGTATTCTTGGTTTCTCTGCATCGTGGACCTGCTCAAATACAATGCTCGCCTATTTTGCTGCAGTCAAGTAAATGTATTCCTGCTGCTGTTGGATGAAGCTGGAGCCGTCCTTGTGCTTAAGGAATGACTAGAAATATCTGACAAGTCAGGCTGGAGTCAATGTCAATTGTGTCAGACCAGTATCAGCCTATTGTGTACAAACAAGACAGAGCGTTCTGACAATACTAAATATTCTAGTATCATCTCCAGCACTTTTTATACAGTTCCTATATTATCCCTCTGTCTGTTACTAATACTCTTTGTGTCTGTTAATAATTTCCATTGTTAAGTTTATTTATGAGTTTTACAAGTAGGCTTATATTAACACTGCAATGAAGATACTGTGGAAATCCCCTAGTCACCACACTCCGATGCCTGTTCTACCACACTGAGAGTGAATTTAGCATGCCAATTCACCTAACCCACACATCTTTCAGAAGCGGGAGGAAACCAGAGCACCGAGAGAAAACTCACACCGACATAGGGGAGAATGTCTAGATTCCATACAAATAGTGAATCAAGCTGGGAATTGAACCCAGGTCCCTAGCGCTGTGAGGCAGCAGTGCTAACCACTATATCTCCTTCCGGCCCTTGTTATTTGTACTACTCTCCGTTTACTTTTCTTTATTGCTCTACATAGCTCTCCTCAATTTGTATTTTGATATACATTTTTCTACATTGTTCTAAGTTTGGTCTTTTTATTCTCATCTTCATTCCTCTATTTGCTCCTTCTACCTTAATAGCCTGCATTACTCTCTCCCATTACTTTTTATGATGCATTTCTCTATCACTGTTATTCTCTAAACTACTACTTGTGTCATCTTCCTCGATTACTTTTAAAGTATTTGCTTTTGGAATATGAATGACAATGGCAGCCAATTTTCTGTTGTCTGTATTGCCCTGGGGGCATTGAGTCAACCATTGAGTATAGGACTGGAATCATATATAGATTAGATCAATTGGAGTGTCAGGTTCTCCTTTCATAACGGCATTTTGATCCCATTTAGTTTCTGTGAGAATCCAACGGTTTTTATGGTCTTTGTTAATGCTTTCCACAAATTACTAGATTTGTTCAATTCAGTTTCATGGCTAACAACTTGTAGATTGCCGATTCTGTACTGTAACCACGAGGGTTCCTTAGATTTTTACTATAGACCTTCCACTTATTGCTCTATTCCTGTCTTGTTAATCTCCTCTACTAACCCGCTGGTTACTCTCTATTACTGTCTGTATTACTCTATTATTCTGCCAGTAAAATTCTCTTCACAGTGATAGTTGTGAAATAGTTAAGTAGTGTTTCTACTGAGCTCTGCAGGGGATAGATCTTTCATGGATTCTCAATTCTGATGTTAAATACATCCTTTGGTGTTTTTGATGCTGAAGTCATGCACCTGTCAGGAGACGTAACAGCAGGTTAAGCTTTGATACTGTTCCAGGCAAAGCTGAGAGACTCCCAAGCCCACAGATGGTCTGCAGTTCTCCTGGGAGATGTTATCTGTCTCCCTACAGAGAGCACAGAATGTACCACATTGTTCAACTCTGAGAGACAATCAATAGCGTGAGGGCAGCCTTCCATCTTGTAAGACAGTAATTTGTGACATAGCGGTCAATTCGACATTGAACAGCAGTTAAAGGCCCCCACTCTGGCATGACAGTCTGTGCCCCATTTGCTGCAGACGAAGAACTGAGAAAGTGCATGACTTTCTGGCCTCTATCTTCTCTGGACTCTCTTCTTGGCCAATTGAGCTTTTTCGCTTCTTCCAATGCCCTCCCAAACAGCCTCCAGAAGTCACAGCAATCAGCAACTGTCTCCCCGTTTGTCAGTGTCAATGTCCTGCTGAATCTCCTCTACATTCCTCCAATGCAATCACATCCCTCCTATAATGTGGTGACCTGAACTGCACACAGTACTCCAGTTGTGGCCTCACCAAAGTTCTTTACAACCCCAACATGACAATTTGTGCCTCGATTGATAAAAGCAGGTGTCCCATACGCCCTTCTCATCACCGTAGTAATATGGTCTTCTGCCTCAGAAATCTGTGGACGAACATGCCAAGGTCCCTTTGTACCTCAGAACTTCTTAGTATCATGTTATTCACTGAATATTTCCTTGTCAAAGTACTCCTTCCAAAGTGTGTCACCTCATACTTTTCAGAGTTAAATTCCATCTGTCACTTATGTATCCATTTGACCACCACATCTATATCTTCCTGTAGTCCAAAACACTCAATCTCACTTAATCACCTATCTATGTCTTTATATAAATGGCAAATCATAAGGAACCCAGCACAGATCACTGTGGAATGCCACTTGACACTGATTTCCAGTCATTAAAGCAGCCTTCTGTTATCATCCCATCTCCTATAACTAAGCCAATTTTGAAACAACCTAACATAATATCCTGGATCCCACATGCATTTGCCTTATTTATAAGTTTCCCACATTGGATCTTGTCTGAAGAAGCCATACTGGCTATCCCTGATCAAGTTTTACCGCTCCAAGTGGAGATGCATTCTCTGTTTCAGAAATTGCTCCAGAAATTGCTCCTTACCACTGATATGAGATTCACTGGTCCACTGTTCCCTGACTTATCTCTTCAATCTTCCTAAATAGCAGAATCACATTAGCTGTTCTCCAGTCGTCTGGCAGCTCCCTTATGGCAGGAGGATTTAAAAATTTGAGTAAGAGCCTCTGCAATTGCATCCCCCAGCAGCCTGGGATAAAATTCTTCTGGACCTGGAGGTTTGTTCAATCTTAAGTCTGTCAATACCTTGTCATACCAATGTTAATTTGCTCAAGGACCTCACACTCCCTCTTCCTGAATTCCATACCTTCATCCTCATTCTCTTAGATGAAGATGGATGTGAAGTAGTCATTTAACAGTCTACCTATGTCCTTTGTCTCCACTCATAGATTGCCCCCTTGTCCCTAATGGGCCCTACTTTTTGCCTGGTTATCGTCTTCCCATTGATATACTTATAGAATGTCTTGGGATGTTCCCTATTTTACCAACCAGAACTTTCTCATATATCCTCTTTCTTCTTCTAATTACTTCCTAAAGCTCCAAACTGCACATTCCATACTTTATTAATGCCTCTACTGATTTGTTTCCCTTGCAACTGGTAAAAGCCTCTCTTTTCCTTTTCATTGTATAATGAATATTTCTGGTTATCCATGGTTCTCTGTGCTTATTACTCCTTCCTATCACTCAAGGGGAAACATGTTGGACCTGTAACCTCCACATTTCCTTCTTGAATGCTCTCCTATTGCTGTTCTGTAGATTTCCCCACAAATGCCTGTTCCCAGTGTACCTTGGCCAGATCCTGCTTATTTTACTAAAATCCATTCTCTCCCAATCCAAAACTTTTTTCCTATGATATTAAGTATCATCAATCAGAGCAACGTGTAAATGCTCCTTTGTCAAGATTGCCACTACAAACCAAACAAGAACCTGAAAAAATTTTGTCAGCATAGTTTGGATTAATTTATTTGTGTCACAAGTAGATTTATATTACCACTGCAAATGAAGTTACTGTGAAAATCCCCTAGTTGCCAAACATTGGCACCTGCTCAGGTAGAATTTAGCATGGTCAACGCACCTAACCAGCACTTCAGACCACGGGTGGAAACCTGAGCACCCAGAGGAAACCCATACAGCCACGAGGAGAACATGCAGATAACACATACACAGTGACCTAAATCAGGAATTGAACCCGGGTCCTTGGCACTGTGAGACAGCAGTGTTAACCACTGGGCCACTGTGCTGCCATGAGATTGAACATCCTACGTTTCTCACAAAGTGAATAGTATACTTTCATAGCATAGTATGAATAGACTCATCTCAAATTCAGACAAACACAAGAACCGATCCAGTGTTGGGAAGATTATGCATATGATTCTAAAAGGAACAATGACAGAAGTAATTGTAAAAATCCAGACCTTAAGCCTTACATCACAAGAGGACAAGTCCAGAGTAGAGTTTTATTGTGGGGAATCTGTGATTATTTCTCCATGCTTGTGTGGAAGAATCCTTAAACAGCTACGTGAGGGAAATCCAGATGTAGTGAGAATGAAGGAACTGGCACGTAGTTGTTTTTGGTGATCAGGATTAGATACACAGATCAAAGAGAAAGTGCGGCAATATCAATCCTGTGCAAAACTACTTCACCACCGCAATCTTTACATCATAGGAATGGCCGAAACAGCCATGGCAGCAAGCATACATAGATTACTCTGGTCCAGTCAAGGGACATGTGCTCCTAGTAATTGTAAAGTGACAATGGGACATAATTCATTTACAAGAAGTTTGAAGACAACTTGAAAGGAAATGGTATACATCACATCAAGTTGGCTTCATACCATTCATTTACAAAGGGATTGGCCGAATGATTCATACAGTTACTCAAACATTCAATCAAAGCATCAAAGGACAAAGGCACATTATCAAGAGTAAATAACTACCACATATGCAACAACAGAGTTCACCAGCGATACTGCTTTTAAAAAGAAAGCTAAGAATAAAGTTTGATCTTTTGATACCACTTGATACTTCAGGGATAGTTCAACAACAAAAAACACACATTGTGAGGACAAAGCAAAACTCTAAGAAGAGTTTTGGTCAGTGCAGGCTTGGAGGGCCCTAGAGCTGTTTCTGTGCCATAATTTTCTTTGTTCTTTGAGAACGAGTGCTAGCAAGAAGCTACAGTACTGATGAAAAATGGGCACCTGCTGTTTTTTAGCAAAAAGAGGTCCAATATTTTGCACCGTACAGATGGATGATAAGAAATTTTGCTGACATCATACTGACCGGATAGTAGCCAAATAAAGTGAAATCACTGAAACTTCACAAGAAGTACTTACATCGGAAATGCTAAGTAGTTATACCTTTGAACAGAGACTAACCACAGAGACAAATCCAGATTCTATTTCTGAAGAATCTTCAATACCAACTGACATTGACAATCAAAGAGCTTCACATGAAGAATTACCAACAGAAGAAAAAGAGGATGCTTCCAAGACCTCCAGTAGCCAAATTCCAGAACATTGAGTACAACCCAAAGGGAAAAGGCATCTGTCTGACAGACTGTCTTAGTAATTGTATTTTTTTATATTAATTTCAAGGGAAATGCAAAATGATGTATCTATTGTTTCATTGGATCTGTTTTTGAAATATTAAGAAAAGTTGTCATTTGGGAACTCAAGAAGTAAATGACGAGGGATGTTATATTGTGCTCTTTTCTCTCCTTGCAGATGCTCTCAGACCTGCTGAGATTTTCCAGTATTTCCTCTTTTTGGTTTCAGATTCCAGCATTCACATTAATTTGCTTTTATGTTATGCATTTTAAGTGGCTGCATCTCTGCTGGTTTAACAACATGACTCATAGTAACAAAAGCAGAGGGATTAATGGCTTTTGGGACTCTTCCATCTTGGACCTGGAACAAGCAACATCTCCTAAATAAACTTGCACCGTGTTTACCTTAAATTCATATATGTCATTACTTTTCTCTTCCCTAATATTACCCAGTCAATATATAATATCAGGGGGTTAAGAAGTAATCAGATCAATCATGATCTTATTGAATGGCAGAGTAGGCTCAAGGGGCCATGTGGCCTACTTCTGCTCTGAATTCATGTCATATATGCATCAAAAATATTTCACTGGCTGTAACACAACTGGTGATGTTCTGATACTGCTGAAAGTGCTGGAGAAAGACAAGTTCTTTACACAGGGGCCAGGTCTCTGCCTGTTATCGGTCAGTGATGATGTCACTAATCTCTGACAGTAGCTGAGCGTCATGCATAACAGGCAGTTACCTCTCCTCACAAAGAGTTGCACATCGATTCAGAACAAACACTTGCCCATCAAACTAAGACAGTTCCTTAAAACTTTCTGTGGCTGTAAACATCCCAAACCTCCTGATCCTGTGAGAGCTGAACTTTCTCGCTCGCTGTGGACTTCTGAGAGGCTGCATAGGGATGTACGTTATTGGCTAGGACTGGGAGCAGCAGTGAGTGTTAGTAACCAGAGCACTGTGTGACACTGGGACATGGAGCTGTGTGGAATTTGCTCCCATCGACAAATTTAATCAGCAAAAAGACTGCACAGGTCGTGAGATTTAGTTTTATTTTAGCTCAAGGAGCTTGTTGGCCTGCAGCCTGTTGCTGGGATGTTACTAGAGCTGCTCTGGTAAAGTACATGGCAGGCATCCCAGCAAGAGCTAGGCTCCTCCAGCTGATCAGTGCCCACTTCTCATGTTCTTTGGCAGCTTCCTCACCTTCCATCTGAAGCTGCTCTAATCTTCTTTGGTTTCAGTTCTGTTCATGTCAGCACTGGTTTTGCTAGCCTTAGCAGATTGCCCAGGAATGAAAAGTTAATGCCCTAAACACTGTTGTAAGAAAACACAGCAGGAAAAGCATGGGGGCTCTAAACAAAAGTATGTGGAACTAGGAAGAAAAGCCATTTCAATTCCCAACTGGTGTGGGAAGGCTGTTCACCATGTGGATGGAGTATTTGGGCTACTTATAACGGGGATAAAGGAGGTAGGATGGAACTTCCATGAATTTGTCAAGCAGAGTTGGTAACCCTAGACAGCATCTCTCAGTACGATGACCGTTTTTCGGGTTTGAGATGAAATGGTGCATTATTCCAGCATTGAACCAAATTCCATCTCATCCTCAAAAATGTCAGCTTGGCTGAATGGTGGCACTTTCACTTCTGAATCAAAAGATCGTAGGTTCAAGCCTCTTCTCATGACAACAACATGTAGACTTAAGATTTCAGGAAATGCTGCAGGTCAGGGATGCTCTTTTTCAAATGAAATGTTGGAACCAAGGCCCTGTCTGCCTACCCCAAAAGGACATAAAAGATCAAATGGCACTATTTCAATGAGGAAAAGAAGGGTTTTCCTCTATATATTGTCCAATATTCATCACCCAGCCAACCATCACCAGATTATCTGGGCAATTATCTTCTTGCTGTTTTTGGAATCTTGCTCTACATCAATGTACAGAACAATATTGACTATACTTCAAGACATTGGCTCTCACATGGAATGTGAATGCAATGGAAGGTGACCTCTAAGTGCTGTTTTTTTTCTCTTATAGTACTCGCATACATTTGAACAGGTTTTAGTGAACAGTGTCAGAGTAGACCATTCTCTTCATAGAATCCGAAATTACTAAGAGAGCTGACTCAACAAGTGCAGTGTACTGAATCTGGGGCCTTTTTGGCCTTTGCATTGCAATGGTCACTGCAAATTCCATTGAGTTATATGGCAAGTCTAAGATAAAGAATGATCTCCCCTTTCTCTGGCACTTTTCACAATCTCAAAATGTCATAAAGCACTTCAAAGCCCATGAAATATTTTTGAAATGTTGCATTACTGAGCAGTAGCTGTTCAAAAGCAGTGACTCCTGCAATACCAACTTGTGTATATTAAGTTATTCTGGAATTCTATGAGCTTTCATTTCATCTCCCTAAGTACCTTACACATAGAGGAACATGCCCCTTTCCTGAACCTTCATTCTCTGAAAAGAGCCTGGTTATACTTTATGGCACTGATTGAGAGGGAGATAGTGGAGGTGTAGATATGACACAAAATCCTGTAACAATGTTTACTGCACTTTCTGTTTCTTCTATAAAAAGTTAGGGTTCAGTCTCAAACTTAGGATTAATCAGCAACTCAATGGCAGGACCAGATGAGGATGCTGAGGGCACAGATTGTATTCCGGGCTGAGTATTTCAATGTCTATCAACAAGAATAACTTGGTAGCACCACTATTGAATCCTGAAAGAAACAGCTGCTGGATTGGGTTTGCTGTAGGTAATGACGGAAACGCCTTCTTGACCTCACCTTCAGCAATCTATGTGTTGCAGATCATCTGTCCATGACAGTATATATATATATATACTATATATATATATAGTGACCACTGTACAGTCTTTGTGAGGACTTTCCTGTCTTCACACTGAGAATACTGTTCATCATATTGTGTGGTACTACCAACATGCTGAATGGGATAGATTCAGAAAAGATCTAACAGCTCAAAACTGGGTGATATGGGTTATCAACAATGGTAGAACTGTATTCTACCAAAATCTGTAACCTCATGGCCTGGCATATCACCCAGTCTACCTTAATATTGAGCTGGGAACCAATCCTAGTTCATTGAAGATTGCAGGAGGACATGCCTGATTCAGCAGTAAGCATTCCTAAAAACCTGGTGAAGCTATAACACATGTGTGTCAATAAGTGGAAACAGCACACAATAGACAGAATGATCCTTCAGCCAATTGATCAGATCAAAGCTCTGTAGTCTTGCCATCCGGGGTGGATAATTAGATAACTAACTGGAGATGGAAGTTTCACAAATATTCTCATCCTTAATGATTGGAGAGCCCAGCAAGTAACAGCAAACAAAAGACAAAGTTGCCACAATCTTCAGCCAGAAGTATCAGATGGATGATTCACCTCGGTTCCTTCTGCGGTCCTCAGCATCACAGATGCTAGTCTTCAGCCAATTCATTTCACTGCATGTTTCATTAAGAAATGATTGAACGTGCTAGTTACTGCAAAGGCTATGGACCCTGACAACATCCAGTACTGGGGATTTGTGCTCCAGCTGAGCACCCATCCAAGCTGTTCCTGTGCCACACAATATGATGGACAGTATTTTCAGCGTGAAGATGGGACTTTGTCTTCACAAAGACAGTGTGGTAGTCACTTCTACATTTACTGTGATGGGCAGATGGATTTACACCTTGTAGATTGGTGAGGATGAAGTCAAGTAGGTTTTTTACTCATTGCCTTTAGCAAACTCAGCAGCTATATCCTTCAGGCCAGTTTAGTCAGTAGTAGTGCTGCACCATTGGCACCTACCCGACAATCACCCTAGTGGGCTCTGTCCACATAAAAAGGAGGACAAATCTGACTCAGCCAATTATTGCTGCAGTAATCCATTTTTGATCACTAGTGAAGAATTGGAAGATGACATTGACAGTGCAAACAAGTGGCACTTACTTAGAAATAATGCTGCTCAGTGATGTTCAATTTGGGTTTTACCAGTGCCAATCAGCTCCAAACCTCCGTGTCTTATCCATTATTTACATGGATAAATAATCTGAATTTCTGAGGTCACATCAGAGTGACAGCCATTGGCATCAAGGTGTCATTTGACCCAAACGCAGAACTAAGGATTCCTAGCAAAATTAAAATCAAAGAAAATCAGGGTGAAAATGTGGCACAGGTTTAATGAAGAATGTAAGGGTGCATGCCAGGAGCAGTACTAGGCATACCTAAAACTGGTGAAGCTACAACAGAACTCCTGCTTGCCCTTTAGGATGAAAATAGCTACATTCATCATTTGGGGGTATTTGGTAGGGTATTGCTGGACACGTAGATGACTGCTAAGGCTGATCTACATCCAGAAGATTCTGCTAAATAGAAAAGGATAGACAAGTGACAGTATTGGATGAATTTGTTCTCTGTTGCTTTCAAAGGAAACCACACCGTTTTTTATTTGGTTGTGCCAGATGCACCGATCCTGAATGAGCTTTTCCCAGGAATCAAAGTCAATATTAAAATGACTAAGTGAAGCCTTCAACTTGTCTTCATTGTGTTTCCTTTGACCACCATGAGAGCACACCAATCTTAAGCTCTCCATAGAAGATTTGTTTTGATAAGCAAATGTGAAACATTCTGGCTACATGATGAGCCCAACTTGGATATGACTGTCTCGATATGACGTGGATGCTTAGCGTGCTAGTTTGGGTGAATATCTCAGTTTCTTTTTCTTCCTGCCATCTGATCTTCAGTTGCTTCCAAAGTCAGCTCAAGTAAAAGTGGTTGAGGTTTTTTGCTGGAAACTGGTATACCGTTTAAGTCTTATATGAGAAGCACAGAGTGGGCAAGACTATTGCGTTATAGTCTTTCAATTCATTCAGCAGAATTGCTCCTTTTCATTCCCAGAGTTATGTTCAAAACTTGCCAAAGGCTACACTTGGTTTGGCAATTCTTGCATGTGCCTTGTTATCAATATAGATAGCTCGAGAAAGCGTGCTGTTTAGATAAGTGAACTTATTCACTGCTGACAGATTCTGATGATGGACTCAAACTGTAGGCAAGAGATAGGACTTTCCTGGAGCAAGCTGGTACATTACTTCAGTTATCTCCATGATAATCAGAAAGCTGAATCACATGCATTGGAATTCAAGTCCACGCTACATTACAGAACCAACTCTGAACTGATAGCTAGTGCAGAGTAACCAGCAAACTGGAAATCACAAACTATATCGGTGAGTCTGACATCAGTAGTTGGTAAGTTGATGGAGAGGATCCTGAGGGACAGGATTTATGAGCATTTAGAGAAGTTTAGCTTGATCAGAAATAGTCAACACGGTTTTGTCAAGGGCAGGTCGTGCCTTACAAGCCTAGTGGAGTTCTTTGAAAATATGACTAAACACATTGACAAAGGAAGAGCAGTAGATGTGGTTTATGTGGACTTCAGCAAGGTGTTTGATAAGGTCCCCCATGCAAGACTTCTTGAGAAGGTAAGAGGGCATGGGATCCAAGAGGCTTTGGCCTTGTGGATTCAGAACTGGCTTGTCTGCAGAAGGCAGAGAATGATTGTGGATGAGTCTTTTTCTGCATGGAGATCGATCACCAGTGGAGTGCCCCAGGGATCTGTTCCAGGACCCTTGCTGTTTGTCATTTTCGTAAATGACCTGGGTGAGGAAGTGGAAGGATGGGTTAGTAAGTTTGCCAACGGTACGAAGGTTGGTGGTGTTGTGGATAGTCTGGAGGGATGTCAGAAGTTGCAGCAAAGCATAAATAAGATGCAAGAATGGGTGGAGAAGTGGCAGATAGACTTCAGCGCAGATAAATGTGTAGTGGTTCATTTTGGCAGGACCAATGGGATGAAGGAGTACAATATCAAGGGTAGGATCTTAACAGTGTTGAGGAGCAGAAGGATCTTGGGGTCCGGGTCCATAGGACTCTTAAATCGGCCTCGCAGGTGGAGGATGTGGTCAAAAAGGCGTATGGTGTACTGACCTTCATTAATCGAGGGATTGAGTTTAGGAGTTGGGAGGTAATACTGCAACTTTATAAGACCGTTGACAGACTCCACTTGGAGTATTGTGCGCAGTTCTGGTCGCCTCACTACAGGAAGGATGTGGAAGCTATTGAGAGGGTGCAGAGGAGATTTATAAGGATGTTGCCTTGATTGGGAGGCATGCCTTATGAAGATAGATTGAGGGAGTTAGGTCTCTTCTCCCTGGAGAGATGAAGGTTGAGAGGCAACCTGATAGAACATAGAACATAGAACATTACAGCGCAGTACAGGCCCTTCGGCCCTCGATGTTGCGCCGGCCAGTGGACCCTCTAACCTAAACTATTCCAATGTCATCCATATGCCTATCCACCGAACATTTGAATGCCCCCAAAGTAGGCGAGTCCACAACTGCTGCAGGCAGGGCATTCCACGCTCTCACCACCCTCTGTGTAAAGAACCTGCCTCTGACATCCGTCCTATAACTACCACCTCTTAATTTAAAGTTATGTCCCCTCGTGTTGGTCATCACCATCCGAGGAAAAAGGCTCTCACTATCCACCCTATCCAGTCCTTTGATCATCTTATACGCCTCAATTAGGTCACCGCGTAACCTTCTTCTCTCTAATGAAAATAACCTCAGGTCCCTCAGCCTTTCCTCATAAGGCCTTCCCACCATACCAGGCAACATCCTGGTAAACCTCCTCTGCACCCTTTCCAATGCTTCCACATCTTTCTTATAATGCGGCGACCAGAACTATACGCAATACTCCAAGTGCGGCCGCACCAGAGTTTTGTACAGTTGTAACATAACCTCACAGCTCCTAAATTCAATCCCTCTACCAATAAAAGCTAACACACCGTACGCCTTCTTAACAACTTTATCAACCTGGGTGCCAACTTTCAAAGAGCTATGTACTTGTACCCCAAGATCCCTCTGCTCGACAACACTATTAAGGGTCCTTCCATTAGCCCTATATTTCATATGCCTGTTATTCCTACCAAAGTGAATCACCTCACACTTATCCATATTGAATTCCATTTGCCACCTCATGGCCCAGCTCTGCAACCTATCTATGTCCCTCTGCAAACTGTAACATCCATCCTCGCTGTCTACAACTCCCCCCACTTTGGTATCGTCAGCAAATTTACTAATCCAACCCTCTACACCCTCATCTAGGTCATTTATAAAAATGACAAACAGCAGTGGCCCAAAACAGATCCTTGAGGTACACCACTTGTAACTGCACTCCAGGTTGAATATTTCCCATCAACCACCACCCTCTGTCTTCTATCAGCTAGCCAATTCCTAATCCAAACTGCTAAATCACCTTCAATCCCATGCATCTGCACTTTCTGCAGTGGCCTACCATGGGGAACCTTATCAAACGCTTTGCTAAAATCCATATACACTACATCAACTGCCTTACCCTTATCTACCTCTTTGGTCACCTCCTCAAAAAACTCAATAAGGTTTGTCAGGTACGACCTACCCTTCACAAAACCGTGCTGACTATCCCTAATCAATTTATAAAATATTGAGTGGAATAGATAGGGTGGATTCTCAGAGGCTACTTCCCAGGGCTGAAATGGTTGCTATGAGAGGACACAGGTTTAAGATGCTGGGCAGGAAGTACAGAGGAGATGTCAGATGTCTGAGTTTTTCACTCAGAAGGTGGTGGCGGAAGTGAACTCGCTGGGATCTTTTAAAAGACTTCTGGATGAGTACATGGGATTAAATGGGATTAGGAGTTACAGATAGTTTTATGGCCTAGTAGGTATGGGTATGTTCGGCCCAACTTGTGGGCCGAAAGGCCTGTTTATGTTGTAGTGTTCTATGTTCTATATCCTTGAAGAAATTGGTTTTTAACTGGAGTCATCTCAGCTTGAGAAATTCCCATCCATGCAATATCTGATTTCGATATCTGGAGCCATATGGGCTGAAGACATTAACTCTGTTTCTCTCTCCACAGGCGGTCCAGATCTGCCAAGCTTATCCAGCGTCTTCTGTTTTTATCGCTGATATCACCAAGTCATCCTCAATGTCCATTTTTACTGTACACAAGCACCTTGCAGGTTTCTTTTGAAAGAGATTCCTTCATGACTGCCTGTTTGACCCTTGAGACATTAAGATGCTTCTGGACCTTCACACAAGGAGAGTGCCTAGGAGGATAAATCTTGTTATATAGCTTTGAAATGGTAAGACAGTAGTTGTTGCCACACATGGCTTTTGTTACACACACATGTTGCCTGTCCCTCTGCCTGGTAATGATACAGCTGATTAAATGCCAATTCACAGAACGGGAATGTATCCAAGACATCTTATTGCAATCAAGAAGGCTGAACTCTGTATTGGTGACTAAGAACTGATGCTCAGCGCACAGCTTCAGCAAAAGGACACCATTGCTGTTGGTACTGCCAACCCCATTTTTTTTAATGATTCCTATCCATGCCTGGTGATCCATGCCAACTCTTGCATTGAAGTCAGCAAGGATGATTAGTTTGTCTGACTTTGGCACAGTAACAATCAAAGAGTGGAGGTCAACATATACTGATGAAGTTACAACACAGGACTACATATGGGAAATGATGGCATAGTCCACTATTAAGTAATCCTGAGACCCAGATTAATACACTGAGAACATGGTTTCAAATTCTACCACAGCAACTGATGGAAATTAAATTCAATTATAGTTGATCAATCTGGAATTTACAGGTAGCTTTAGTAATAGTGAACATGAAATTATCACCAATTATTGTAAAAAAAAATCACCTGGTTCACAAAGGCCACTTGAGGAAGGGAGATCTTCTATCCTTACCCAGTCTGGCCTATACATGACTCAAAAACACCTGCCATGTGGTTGACTCTTAGAAATGATCGAGCAAGCCACTCAGTTCAAGGAAAATAAAGGATGGCCAATAAATGCTGCTCTTGCTAGTGAAGCTCACATCCCACAAAACAAGAAAGAAAATGCAAGCTAAAGAGTGAAGAGGCATGCAAAGATAAGGATAAGTAATCTCATATCAACAGATCAGATCAGTTTTGCAGCCTTGCCACATCCAATTGTATAAGGCGGGGAACAATTAAACAACTGATGGGATGAGGAGATTCCACAAATATCCCCATCAATGTTGGGGAACCCACTACATCAGTGCAAAAGACAAGACTGAAACCATCTTCAATTAGAAATGCTGAATGGATGACCCATATCAGCCTCGTTCAGACTTCTTCAGCATCACAGATGTTAAGCTTCATCCAATTCAATTTACTCCACATGATATCAAGAAATAGCTGAAGGCAGTGAAAAGACTATGAGCACTTAAACATCTCAACAATATTGCTGAAAATTTATGCTGCAGAACTCGCTATATCCATGTCTAAGTTGTGTGGGCTAACTCCTTATTTATTTACTTTGGACATCAACAATTAAAAACAACCAAATTATTTTTGGTGGACAGCATGTTTATTCGGCACTTCAAATCTTCCAATCAATAAGAATTATACTCATATGTTCACAGGGATGAGGCTGCTTGAGTTTCCGAGAGTTGGACCAGAGCCAGTCTCCAAGTTGTTGATCAGACTACTTTATCCGGAGCTAGCTAATTATTACTTTGGAGTATAATTTCTTACATTCTGCTCTGTGCCTGCTACCTGCGTGATCAGCTCTAGATAGGCTGATCCTACCTCATCAAAGCTCAGTGATTGGCCAATTATCTGTTGACTAATGTCATAGGGGAATAAAATCCATCCAAGCAGGTCGACTGCCTCACTAATCTTGTTACTATTGGCAACCTCATCAAGTTCCAACCATCTTGCTTTGCTAGTTCCTTGTTCTTTCAATCCTAACGTGACAAGACATGAACAGTGAGCTTTGTCTATAAGCATTGGGAGAGATCTCATTCTGAGTGAGACACAACCAGAGTAAATGTGGGTTTCAGGAGCTTGGAACACAGTGAGAATTTGGTGCATAGCGGAAAGAATGCTTTTTGTTACTTTTTCCTGTCATCAATGATAGGGTCTGTTATGAAACATTTAATAGCAAAGTAGTTGATAAATGGTGGTAGAATTGGACAGTCAGTATGCATTTGCAAAAGGGAAATCAAGCTTGACAAATCTACTAGTATTGTAGAGGATGTAACTAGTAGGGTTGAAAAGGGGGAACCAGTGGATGTGGTTTATCTGAACACTTTCACCAAAATCCCATATAAAAGACTAGCATGTAAAATTAAAACCCGTAGGATTGGGTGTAGCATCTTGAAATGGATAGAAAAAAGGTTGGCAGAAGAAAACAAAGAGTTGTAATAAACAGCTCTGGGCGATTCTTTGGCTGGGAGACTCTAGCAGAGGCTGTTAGAGGGATTTCCGCTGGGCACCACGGCCTCCATGCATCTCTGCCTGCCAGATTTCCAGCATCATCAGCTCGGTGCCAGAAATCAGCGTGAAGCTGAATAAATTATTATAATGAGGATTTCTATTTAATTAGTGTACCAGCTAGCCTCTCCCAACTGCCAGGAGCATTTCACTCCAGCGGGGTTTACAACAGATCCCCACCAGCAGGGAGCTAATGGTCCAACTGTGCTGAGGTAAAGGGGGGATCATAGAGCCATCAAGGAGGTTGGGGATAAAGGGGGAGGTGCCTGCAGGGCATTGCCAGTTGTCTTTCTGGCGCTGTCCTAAGGTCCAAGTGGCAATGCTCGGGGAAGGTTAGCACTGATCACTGGGAATCAGCAGTGCCAAGGGGACAGAAGGGGTAGAGCCTGTTGGGGCAGGCCTCTGGGAGAGAGTTCAGTGGGGATGGGGAGGTCCCACTGTCACTCTGCACTTGAGATCAGTGGCAGATGGAGAGAGATCAGCAATTGGGGCTGGACTTTTGGATGGTGGGCCTATGGGGGGTTTTGGGACTGTGGAATGATTTCATTTGATTTATTACTATCACATGTATTAGTATACAGTGAAAAGTATTTTTTCTTGTGTGTCATATGGACAAGACATACCATTCATAGAGGAGGAAAGAAGAGTGCAGAATGCAATGTTAGAGCCATAGCTAAGGTGTAAAGAAAGATCAACTTAATACTAGGTAGATCCATTCAAAAGTCTGATTGCAACAAGAAAGAAGCTGTTCTTGAGTCTGTTGGTATGTTACCTCAGACTTTTGTATCTTATTTCCAACGGAAGAAGATGGAAGAGAATATGTCCAGGGTGTGTGGGATCCTTGATTATGCTGGCTGCTTTTCCAAAACAGTGGGAAGTGTGGACAGAATCGATGGATGGGAGGCTGGTTTGCATGATGGACTGGGCTTCATCATGACCCTTAGTCTTACGGTCTTGGACAGAGCAGGAATCATATGAAGCTTTGATACAACCGGAAATGTTTTCTATAGTGCATCTGTAAAAGTTGGTGATAGTCGTAGCAAACATGCCGAATTTCCTTAGCCTCCTGAGAAAATAGAGACATTAGTGGGTTTTCTTTGCTATAGTGTCAGTGTGGAGGGACCAGGACAGGTTATTGATGATGTGGACACCTAGAAACTTGAAGCTCTCGACTATTTCTATTTATCGCCTTTGATGTAGCAAGAGTATGTTCTCCACTATGCTTCCTGAAGTCGATAATAATCTCCTTCGTTTTGTTGACATTGAGGGAGAGATTATTGTTGCTGCACCAGTTCATCAGATTTTCTATCTCATTATTGTTTGAGACCCGACCCACTACAGTGGTGTCATCAGCAAACTTGAAAATCGAAATGGAGGGGAATTTGGCCACACAGTCATTGGTGTATAAGTATAGTAAGGGGCTAATAATACAGCCTTGTTGTGCATCATTGTTCAGGATAATCGTGGAAAGTTGTTGTTGCCTACCTTTACTGATCTGTGGGTTAGATAGTTCAGGATCCAGTCACAGAGGGAGGAGCCGAACCCCAGCCACAGAGTTTAAAAATGAATTTCATGGAATGATGGTGTTGAAGGCTGAACTGTAGTCAATAAATAGGAGTCCAGGAGATCAGGACTGCAATGGGGGATAGTTAATCAAGAAGGGGAGGGAAAGGACGGGAGTTGAGGCTGGCCCAGATATGTCGGGGAGGCCAGCGATTGGTCTGCAGGGGGACCAGTGGGGCAGCTATGGAAGGTTGTGGAGTTGGCCAGTGATTGAGCTGGCTAGCAATTGGGAGGCTGGTACTGCAGGGTTACTGCACATGTACTGATCTCTATTCTGACTGAGCTGCATGAGCGCAGTGGTAAGGGGACTGATGTACCCAAATTTGCAGATGACACAAAGCTGGGTGTGTGGGTGAGCTGTGAGTAGGATTTAGAGACGCATCAGTGTGATTTGGACAAGTTAAGTGAGTGGGCAAATGCATGGCAAATGCAGTATAATGTGGATAAACATGAGGTTATCCACTTTGGTACCAAAAATAGGAAGACAGATTATTATCTGAATGGCTACAAATTAAGGGAAGGGAATATACAACGAGACCTAGTATCCAGGTGCTGAAAGTAAGTTTGCAGATGATGAAGAAGGCAAATTGACCTTTATAGCGAGAAAATTTGAGTACAGGGATGTCTTGCTGTGATTATACAAGGTGTTGGTGAGGTCACACCTAAAATATTATCTGGTCTCCTTATGAGAAAGGATGTTCTTGCTGTAGAGGGATTGCAAAAAAGGTTTACCAGACTGATTCCTGGGATGGTGGAACTAACATTTAAGAAGAGATTGTGTCGGTTAGGATTATATTTGCTGGAGTTTAGAAGAATGAGGAAGAAAATCTCACAGGAATCCATAAAATCCTAATAGGACTAGACAGGATAGATGCAGGAAGGATGTTCCCATGTTCCCTGAATTCCCTGAAGCAATTGAGGCCAAAATATCGTGGGCAAGATTTTACTGCCTCATTCAATCCATGACCAGAAAAACCTGTCCGAGGTCAACAGACATTTCCATTGTCCGTCCCTTTCCCCCTCCGATTTTGTGACGGGCAGGGCAGTAGAATTCCAGCGTATGTTTTCAAGAGAAGCTCTTGGGGTGAAGAGGATCAAAGGATATGAGGGGAAGGCGTGATTGGACAGTAAGTTGGATGATCAGCCATGATCATAATGAATAGTGAAGCAGGCTCAAGGGATTGAATGGCCTATTCTAGTTCCAAACTCCTATGTTTCTATGAATTCATCTCCACCAACATCTTGTTCTCCAAGCAGCTAACTCATGTGATACATCTGTCATACATTCAATGATAATTTAAACAACATTTTGATTTTCACTTCCCTTTTCAAGAGCACAATTAAAGCACATTCCAGACTTAGCACATCTTCCAAATTCTGGACACATGCTCCTCACACTCAATTATTTATATATTCCATTTTCTCTTCACCAAGTTATGTAAGTCGAGGAGTTGGATGGGGTGAGGGTGGCGGGGGATGGGGTGGCAGGTGGTTTGCTTACAGTGTACCAGTACAACTGCAACAATGGCATCTATCTACGCAAAAAATAGGGCAAATCCAAGCAGGCCAATTACACCGAATCAGTTGATTTCAGATCATCAGCAGAGTTGGAAGGTATTATCAAGATGTTAGCACTTACACAGCAGTAGCCCGCTCATTCATACTTGGTTGGGTTCCACCAAAGTAACTCAGTTCCCTCCCTGCTCTTTTAACCAAAGGAAAAGTCATTGTGAGGACCACAAGCAACAAAAAGGTAAAGCAAAAGAGTATTCGAAAATTTGCAACAGAGTGCATGAATGGTGAGGCTTTGGCTCAAGGGCTTCAGCAAATGGTGTCTCAGCAGATAATCTCAGAAAACGTCCTCTTAACTTTCCTCTTTAGTCCCGATACGGTTAGGATGGTAATCGGGGCAGTGATGTGCTTCTCTTGTAAGATGTGGGACTCAGGGAGAATTCTGTTGTCCCTGATGACTACACCTATGGGAAGTGCACTCAGCTGCATCTCCTGGAAGACCTAATTAGGGAGCTGGATGCTCTCAGGATCATCCAGAATGCTGAGCACTTTATAGATAAGAGTTTTAGTCAGGCGGTAACACCTAAGGTGCAGGCAGAAAGAGCTGGGTTACCACCAGCAGAGGCAAACGGAGCAAGTAGAGAATGCAGGAGTCCGCTGTGGTCATTCTCTTCAAACAAGTATACCATTTTGAATACTGTTGGTGGGGATGACTGTTCAAGTGAAAGATAGATCTATGGCATTACAACTGGCTCTGGGGCACAGCGGGAAAGGGTAAAGAAAAACAGGACCATAGTGATGGGAAACTCGATACTTAGGGGAGCAGACAGAAGATTCTGTGGCTGCAAATGGGAGTCCAGGATGGTTTGTTGGCTCCTGGGTGTTAAGGTCAATGATGTCTTGGAACAGTTGTAGAACATTCTCAAGGGGAAGGGTGAGCAACTAGAAGTTGTTGGGCATGTTGGCACAAATTACATAAATAAAAATAAGGATGAAGTTCTGAGAGAGCTAGGAAAAAGGTTAAGAAGGAGGACCTCAAGGGTGTTAATATCTGAATTGCTTCCAATACCTCGTGCTGGTGAGGAAAATATGGCAGATGAATGCATGGCTAAAGAATTGGTGCAGGGGCAGATCATGAGAGTCTTTTCTGGGGCAGAGGTGTCCTGATTAAGAGAGACGGGTTGCATCTGAATTTGAAGGAGACCAATATCCTCCAAAGTATTGAAGTAGAAGTAGATTGAAGTAGATAGGGAGGATGTGCTAGATATTCTTGGGGGTTTGAAGTTGGATAAGTCCCCTGGGCCGGACGGGATTTACCCTAGGATTCTCTGGGAGGCAAGAGAGGAGATTGCAGAGCCTCTGGCTCTGATCTTCAGGTCGTCGTTGGTTACGGGTGTGGTTCCGGAGGACTGGAGGATAGCGAATGTGGTCCCGTTGTTCAAGAAGGGGAAGAGAGACCTTCCAGGGAATTATAGGCCAGTGAGTCTTACTTCTGTTGTGGGCAAAGTATTGGAGAGAATTATTAGGGATAGGATTTATAGTTATTTAGAGAGAAATGAATTGATTGGGGATAGTCAGCATGGTTTTGTGAAGGGTAGGTCGTGCCTTACTAACCTCATTGAGTTTTTTGAAAAAGTGACTAAAGAGGTGGATGGGGGTAAGGCGGTTGATGTGGTATATATGGACTTTAGTAAGGCGTTTGATAAGGTGGCCCATGGAAGACTTCTGCAGAAAATGCAGATGTATGGGATAGAGGGTGATTTAGCTAATTGGGTTAGGAATTGGCTAGCAGATAGAAGACAGAGGGTGGTGGTTGATGGGAGATATTCATCGTGGAGTTCGGTGACAAGTGGTGTACCTCAGGGGTCTGTTTTGGGGCCCCTGCTGTTTGTAATTTTTATAAATGATCTGGATGAGGGTATTGAAGGATGGATTAGTAAATTTGCAGATGACACTAAAGTCGGTGGAGTGGTAGATAGTGAAGAGGGGTGTCATAGTTTGCAGAGGGACTTGGACAAGTTGCAGAGCTGGGCCGAGAGGTGGCAAATGGAGTTTAATGTGGAAAAGTGTGAGGTAATGCACTATGGCAGAAATAATAAATGTGTAGAGTATAGGGCTAATGGTAGGATTCTTAGTAGTCTTGATGAACAGAGGGATCTTGGTGTGTATGTGCATAGATCCTTGAAAGTAGGCAGTCAAGTCGAGAAGGTTGTTAAGAAGGCATATGGAGTCTTAGCTTTTATTGGTAGGGGGATTGAATTTCGGAGCCGCAACGTCATGTTGCAACTGTACAAAACTCTAGTGCGGCCGCACTTGGAGTATTGTGTGCAGTTCTGGTCCCCACATTATAAGAAAGATGTGGAGGCATTGGAGAGGGTACAGAGGAGGTTTACCAGGATGTTGCCTGGTATGGAGGGCAGGTCTTATGAAGAGAGGCTGAGGGATTTGAGGTTGTTTTCGTTAGAAAGGAGGCGGCTAAGAGGGGACCTTATTGAAACATATAAGATGATTAGAGGTTTAGATAGGGTGGACAGTGATAGCCTTTTTCCTAGGATGGAGAAAGCTAGCACGAGGGGACACAGCTTTAAATTAAGGGGTGATAGTTATAGGACGGATATCAGAGGTAGGTTCTTTACCCAAAGGGTGGTTCGGGAGTGGAATGCCCTGCCTGCAGCAGTTGTAGATGCGCCAAGTTTGGTGGCGTTTAAGAGGTTAGTTGATAAGTATATGGAAGAGAAGGGAATGGTTTAGTTTGGAGGGGCATTGCTTTTTATATTGGTCGGCGCAACATCGAAAGCCGAAGGGCCTGTTCTGTGCTGTAGTGTTCTATGTTCTATGTTCTAATATCCTCGGGGCAGATTGCTAGTGCTACAAGGGAAGGTTTAAACTAGATTGACAAGGGACTGGAATCCTCAGCAGCAGGGAAGCAAGTAAGGAAATGCAGTACTCAGCAATGACAAGCTGAATAGGTATGATAGGCAGGAGCAACAGGGGAAACCTGTTGGATTATATTGCATCTATTTCAATGCAAGAGGGCTGACAGATAAGACTGATGAACTCAAGGAATGGATAGGTATGTAGGACTGGAATATTATAGCCATAACTGAAACATGTCTAAGGGAGGGACAGGACTGATGGCTTAATGTTCCAGGGTAAAGGTGCCTTAGAGAGACAGAGGTGGATAAAAGAGAGGAGGGGGAGCTGCATTTTTGATTAAGGTGAGCATCATGGCAGTAATCAGAAATGAAATAATTGAAGGATCATCCAGCATGGCTTTGTGGGTGGAACTCAGAAATATGAAGGAGATGGTGACTCTATAGGCCCCAAATAATCAATGGGAATTAAGAGAACAGGGAGATTATGGAGACTTGCAGGAATAATAGGATTGTCATAGTAGGAGATTTTAATTTCCTACATAGTCTGGAGTTGCCACAGTGTTAAGGGCTTGGATGGGGTGGAATCTGTTAAGTGTGTTCAGGAAAGTTTCCTCAGGCAGTAACGTGAAGGTCTTACTTGGGAAAGAGCAAAACTTGAGCTAGTCTTGGATAATAGGGTAAAGCAAGTTACTGCAGTGATGGTGGGGGACTATTTTGCAACCAGTGACCATAGTTTTATTAATAGTTCCGTTAATTTAAAATAGTTAAGAAAAGCGACAAAACTGGTCCACAGATGCAAGTTCTAAATTGGAGCAAGGCGAATTTTGATGGAATTAGACAGGAGCTTGCAAGAGTTGATTGGAATAGCTTGTTTGAGGGCAAATGGACCTCTGGCATGTGGGAAGCCTTTAAAAGTGAAATAGCTAGAGTTCAGGGTCTATATGTTCCTGTTAGGATGAAGGGCAAGTCTGGCAGGCGTAGGGAACCCTGGATGACAAAATATATTGAGGTTTAAGCCAGGAAAAAGGAGGAGGCATCGCTCAGATACAAGCAAGGGATTCCCTGGGGGTTACAGGGAATGATAAGGAGATGCCAGTGTTAGACTGTGGTAAAACAGGCCCAAGCTACAAATAAACTTGTTGGACTTTAAGCTGGTGTTGTGAGATTTCTTTCTGGGTTGCAGGGGATACAGGAGTATTTTCAAGAAGGAAATTAGGAAGGTAAGAAGGGGACATGAGGTAGCTTTGGCTGAGAGGATTAAGGTGAATCCAAAGGGATTCTTTAAGTACATTAAAGGAAAAAGAATAACTAGAGAGAGAATTGGAGCCCTCAACAACCAAAATGAGTACTTGTGTACGGCACCGCAAGAGATGGCTGAGGTTTTCAATGAATATTTCTCCTCTGTATTTACCATGGAGAAAGACATGAAGACTTGGGAAGCTGGGGAAGTTAATGGGGATATATTGGGGATTTTTCCTATTACAGTAGAGGTGGTGATGGAATGTATTAAAATATATGAAGGTGGATAGATCTCCTGGCCCTGACCAGGTATATCCAAGAACACTGCGTGAGGCTACAGCAAAAATTGTGGGAGCCCTGGCTGAGATATCTGCATCATGTCAGCAGTGAAGTACCAGAAGACTGGAGGATAACAAATGTAATGCTCTTATTTAAGTAGGGCTGCAAAGAAAAAATTGGGAATCATAGACTGGTAAATCTAACATCTGGTAAGTTACCAGAGAAGATTCTTAGGGATTGTACAGGCATTTGGAAAGATAAAGTTTGATTAGGAGTAGTCAGCATGGCTTTGTGCATGGGAGATTATGTGTTACAAATTTGTTAGAGTTCTTTGATGAAGTGACAGGAAGGTTGATGAGGAGAGGGCAGTAGCTGTGGTCTATATGGTTTTCAGCAAGGCGTTTGATAATGTTCCACGTAGTAGGCTGCTCTGAAAGGTTAGAGCACATGGAATCCAGGGAGAGCTGGCAAATTAGATATACAATTGCCTTGATGGTAGGAAGCAGAGGGTATTGGTGGAAGGATGCTTGTCAGAAAGGAGGCCTATGATTGTGATGTGCCTCAAGGGTCAGTGCTGGCCCCATTACTATTTGTTATCTATTTCAACAATTTGGGTGAGAATGTACAAGGCATGATCAGTAAGTTTGCAGATGACACTAAAATAGCTGATATTGTAGAGAATGAGAAAGGTATCAAAAACTGCAGCAGGATCTTGATCATTTGGGGAAGTGGGCCGAGAAATGGCAAATGGACTTCAATACAGATAAGTGTGAGGTATTGCCTTTTGGAAAGTCAAATCAAAGTGAGACTTTCACAGTGAATAGTAAGACCTTAGGGAGTATCATGGACTTTGGAGTTCAGTTGCACAGTTGTCTAAAGGTGAAGTCACAGGTAAGGCAGTGAAGAAGGTGTTTGGCATGCTGGCCTTCATCAGTCAGGCCATTGAGTGTAGAAGTTGGGAAGTTATGTTGCCGTTGTACAGAATGTTGGTGAGGCCACACCTGGAATATTATGTTCAGTTTTGGTTGCCTTGCTATAGGAAAGATGTTATTAAACAGGAGAAAGTGCAGAAGAGATTTACAAGGATGTTGCCAGGACTCAAAGAACTGAACTATAGGGCAAAATTGGACAGGCTAGGACTTTTTTCTTTGGAGTGTAAGAGACTGAGGGATGAACTTGTAGATGTGTATAAGATCATGAGAGGCATGGGTAGGGTGAATGCACTCAATCTTTTTTCCAGGGTTGGGGAATTGAGACCTAGAGAAGATAGATTTAACTTAAGAGGGGAAAAAATAAATGGGAACCTGAGAAGTAACTTTTTTACACAAAGGGGATACATATGTGTAATTAGTCGCAAGAGGAATTGAGTCAGGACATTTACAACATTTAAAAGGAATTTGGACAGATATATAGATAGGAAGGGTTTAGAGAGATATGGGCCAAATGCAGGCAAATGGAATTAGCTTTCTCGGGCACAGACCAGTTTGGGCTGAAGGGCCTGTCTCCGGGCAGTAGATTCTATGATTCTGTGACTATGGCATCAATGAGCAGGGGCAAAACTGGGGTTGATGGGAACCAGGGTAAACTCTCCATTGGTTAGAGACATACATGGCACAAAGGGAGATGGTTCTGATTGTTGGTGGTTATCAGTCCCAGAACACTACTGGTGGAATTCCTCAGGATAGTGTCAGCATCACCATCGCTGAATCACCCAATCCCAATCTTAGAAATTATCGTTGATCGGAAACTTAAATGGCTGCAGCAAATTAATACTATGGCTACAAGAGCAGTTTAGAGGCTGAGCATTCTGTGACAAGTTACTCAGCTGCTGACTCTCAAAGCCTGTTGACCATCTACAAGGCACAAAAACAAAAACAAAGAACAAAACAGCATGGGAAACAGACCCCTCAGCCCAATGAGCCCATGCCGCCATTTTAACGTTCCCACTTCCACCCATGACCCTTGTCTATGTTTACAGAAATCTGCATTGGAACCAAATTGGGGAAACAATTTAGGGATAATTTGTTTCACCAATTAGCCTAAGGGCACATCTTTGGGGTGTGGGAGGAAACCGGAGCACCCGGAGAAAACTCATGTGAGCACGGGGAGAATGCGCAAACTCCCACAGATACCGGCCCAAATCCATATATCTGTACAGCAACAGCAATAGTCACTGAGCTGTCGTGTTGCCCATCAAATGGTCCAGTTTAAGTGTACACTAACGACATGAAGCAACATAGGCTACTCTCGAAAAAATCCAAGAGCAGCCCTCTCACGACCCATCGCGTGTATGCCCCTTGTTAGACAACAAGGTGGGCCAAAGTACCTGTAGGATAAAACAGAAATACGTCAACAATGTGCACAACTTATGCAATTCCCAGGAACGTCCCAAGGCTCATGATCCCTATTTAAATCAGTCTACTATATCCCTCCATCCCTATTCCGCTCATATGCCTAAGTATCTCTTAAATAACTCCAGCGTGCCTGCCTCTAGCACCTTACTTGGTTGACAGTGCATTCCATACTCCCACCACACTCTGTGTGAAAAACCTCCCTCTAACATCCAAATTATACCTTGCCCCCCTCACCCTAAGCCTGTGGCCCCTCGTGATATGTGATTCCAACCCAGGAAAAAGCTTACTACTGTTTACTCTATCTATACCCTTCATAATCTTGCACACCTCTATTAGATCTCCTCTCAGTCTCCGTCTTTCTAAAGAAAACAGCCCCAATTTTCCTAACCTTTCCTTGAAACCCAGTCCTTCCATACCAGGCAACATCCTGGTAAATCTCCTCTGTACTGTCTCCAGGGTCTCCACATCCTTCCGGTAGTAAGGCAACCAGAACTGGATGCAGTATTCCAAATGAGGTCTAACTAACGTTCTATACAACTGCAACATTAAAGGCCAACTCTTGTACTCTATACCCCTTCTTATAAAGGCTAGCATACCATAAGCTCTCTTCACAACCTTCTCCACTTGATCTGCCACCTTCAGAGACTTGTGCACCTGTACCCACAGGTCCCTCTGCATTTCTATACTCTTAATAGGTCTACCTTTTATCATATACCTCCTCCTTACATTCTTTCTCCCGAAATGCATCACCTCACATTTATCAGGATCTGCCATATATCTGCCCAATCTACCAGCCTATCTATGTCCTGCTGTATCGCCTGACAATGCTCCTCACTATCCGCAAGCCCAGCCATCTTTGTTATGTTTGCAAACATGCTGATCACACCAGTTAGTCCCTCTTCCAAGTCATTTATATATATTACAAATAGAAGACGTCCCAGTACTGAGCCCTATGGCTCACCACTAGTGACCGACCTCCAGCTAGAAAAACACCCTTCCACCACTACAAGTTAGCAGTGTGAAGGAATACTCTCCAATTACCTAGAATAAATACAGTTCCAACAGCACTCAAGAAGCTCAGCACCATCCTGAACAAAGCAACCTATTGGTTAGCATGCTGTTCACTACTTTAAGCGTTTCCTCCTTCCACGGCCAATGCATAGTTGAAGCAGTGTATACTAGGTATAAGTTGCATACAGCAAGTCCCCTTACTCTCTTTGACTGTACCACCCAAACCTGTGATCTCTACCACCTAGGCTAGTGGCAGCATTTGCATGGAAATACACTACTTCCAAGTTTCCCTCCCCACCACATAACATGCTAACTTGGAACTATATCACTGCTCCTTAACTGTCACTGGATTAAAACGCTGAAACTCCCTCCCTGACAGCACTGTGGATGTACATACATCACAAAGAGTGCAGTGTTTCAAGAAGCCAGAAAAGACATGTTATGCTCCAGCCTTATTAGTTTGAGTCAGTGACTGCTGTGAATCACTGGAGAACTGATTTCATTCTTTAAACAAGAGCTGATGGAGCAACTTATTCTTTGAACTGTAGCATTTATCAGGATACCTTATGGAAGAAATTATTGAACTCAAAACCTAACCTTAATCCAGTCAACAAGAACACACTTGAACAGCTTTTTAACCAAGGCCACCCTTATCAATTTGATTAGAATCAGAGCCGTAGGTTTATAGTCATTGAAAAAAATGCTTTCAGTTGAACTGATTTCAACTTTCTGACATAGGTGTGTAAGTGGATTGGAGGCTCAGCTACAGAAGGTGCCCTGCTTTCATTTTCTTGATTGCAGTTATAAAACCAGGTCGGCAAGTTCAAAACCAGCCTCTTGTTTTCATCATGTGTGAATCTGAATTTGAACTGGAGGTTAACGTGTAAGTTCTTGGCTTTTGCAGCAGTCACTGAAATTTTCATGGTCCTTTGTTTTGATGGTAGTTGTGGTGGGGGAGGGGAGGTGGTTAGACATTGTATTGACTCTAAATATTACCCAAAGAAGAACTGTGACTGATGGTAGAAAAATGTTTCGCAATACATTTCAACTTTACGTAATCTGGTAAAAAAGAATTTGCATTTATATCACAGAATTAATATAGCACAGAAAGAGGACATTCAGCCAGTCATGTCTGTGCCAGGTGCCTTCTTCCGTCCAGCACTCTCAGAAAGTACATTCCAGATTCGAACTACTTGCTGTGTGAAAAGGTTTTTCCTATCAAGAATAAAGAACGAAACAGCACGGGAAACAGGCCCTTCGGCCCAACGAGCCTGCGCCGCCACCCTGATGTTCCCATCTCTACCCGTGATCCCTGTCTATGTTTATAGATCTTTGGATTAAAAACCAAATTTGAGACAATTTAGGGAGAATTTGTTTTCCCAATTAGCCTAAGAGCACATTTTTGGGATGTGGGAGGAAACCGGAGCACCCAGAGAAAACCCACACAAGCACAGGGAGCATGCACAAACTCCCACAGACACAGGCCCAAATCCATGTATCTGCACAGCACAGCGATAGTCACTGAGCTGTCGTGTTGCCCACCAAATGGTCCAGGTCAAGCGTTCCCTAACGACGTGAAGCACTAGGATACTCTCAAAAAAATCCAAGAACAGCCCTCTCACGACCCATCGCGTGTATGCCCCTTGTTAGACAACAAGGTGGACCAAAGCACCTGTAGGATAAAAACAAGTACGTCAATATCATCATCTATTTACACACTTCCCAGGGACTCCCATCATTACTTCTCTTGGCAATTATCTTAAATGTGTGCCCTCTTGACTTCAATCGTTCTGCTAATGTGAACAACTTTTTGCCTGTCCAGATTTTGAATATCTCCATCAAATCTCCTGGCAATCTTCACTTCTCCAAAGAGAACAGTTCCAATTCTCTAATCTATCTACATAACTAAAGCCACAGCACTTTTCACAATTAACCTCAGAACGTCTCAAAATGTTTTACAGATGATTAAATTGTAATGTAGGAAAAAAGATGCCCAATATGTTCAAAGCAAGGCCTCATGAGCAGCAAGATGAAAACCACCTGTCAAGTTGTGAAATTGGTTAAGTAATAAATATTGGCCAAGATACCGAGCAGAACTTTCCTCCCTTTCTTCAAATAGCGGCGTGGGATCTTTTACATTCCCCTACTTGCTGGGGTAGACAGTATTTCATCCGACTCAAAAGATGACGGGTGGAATTTTCTCAAAAAATTTCTAATTGTCATAACGGCAAGAAAAATGAGGTGAACTATACAGACTCTCGACTGTGGTCCACATTGCAATTTTTTGACACTGAATCACCTTTTTGGAGAGTGGTGAGTTGTGCGCCAGTAATGAGAGGGATGGGGCCAAAACACACTGGGTGAGTTGCCTGCAGAGAGCTGGTATCATTTCTCAAGATCACTGCAATCTCACGGTGCAATGGGAGACTCCGTTCTACCCCATCGGGACATCGGGACTTCTCCTCTCTTGGTAACATGTTTCCCACCCTGATATGGACCACCCACATTGGAGCATCAGGGCCCTCCTGATAGGTGCCTCTGCCATATCCCAACTTTCACACACTTCTATCATAGCTCCCTCCACAATTCACCTCTGCACAGACCCCCTCGCATAGCCCCACCTACCCCCAGCAGTGTTCCTGGCATGTTAGCAGTACCTAACTAGCACCGTCGAGATGCCTAGTGGCCATTGCTGGGGAGACTGTTAGCCACTGTTGGGATGTACGGTAGGCACTGCCAGAATATCCAGTGGGCAGCCCGAATGAGCACTGCCCAAGGGATGCTAGCCAGCCATGATACCGGATCTGTGCCAGATTCTCTCTGTTATGGTAACAAGCCCAAAAGCCAGAAGATTTAGTGCACTGGGATTTGAATGGGCTATACATTAGACATGCTAATCGGGCATGAGCACGAAACCGTTTGTGCCATTCGAAAGAGGCCAGGAAGATCCCAAACCGTTTCATGCTGGGGGCGAATCGGATTTTTAGCTTCTCATGCTATTTTCCTGGCTCACCATGCTGATCACCGGGCACAGTGAGGTGGTAAAATCAAGCCCTACATCTCTGACAGTGCAGCAGGAATGCCAGGTTGAATTATGTGCTGATGGCTCCAAAATGCAGTGTGGTCTGCCTTGGCAGCTTTAAATCTCTCTTGACTTGAAGTCAGTGGAAAAATAAATGGGGACTGGTGCGAAACCAGCTCCTATCTCACTGTCATCGACTTCACAGAATTAAGATCTATGACGTGTGCCTCATGGCTTGGCAGAGGGGAAATGCGAGTGGGAATAGAAGGATGCAGATAGATGGAGAAAAAAATCCCATTTCTCAGTCAGTTGGGAGCTCTCGTGATCCTACTCTTTTAAATCTTGCATGATTCTGGTGCCAACTCAAAAATCTGGGCACTTCTCCATTTTTCCATGAACACAGAACACCAATGGCTTTGATTGTTATCTATTAAAGCACTGTGCGCAGAAGTCAAACCAAACAGCATTTGCTAAAACTTCAATAATTCTATGATTCTGCAAATCAGGTACCTTACTGTTCACCAGTTTCTCAACAGAAAAGAAAACATTGCAGCCTGGAGCTCACTAATGTTGTAACGTGGGCAGGCTGTTGAAAGATAAGGACTGGAACAGCACTCTGTAAGAACTGGTTTCTGAAGCCAGCAGTGAGTGACGAGGGGGAGAAAGCTGAACCATTTTTCATAAAAGAAGGATTTGCATTTTTGTGGCATGTTTCAAAATGCAGCGTATCCCAGTGTGCTTTACAGCCAATTGAGTGCTTTAGAAATGTGGGTTACTCTTGAAATGTAGAAAATGCATCAGCCATTTGCACACAGCACATTCCACAAATAACAATTTGTAAATGAACAAGTATCTTGTTTTTTTTTTGAATTGATGTTGATCCAGGAATAAATATTGACCAGAACAACAGGACATATTCTTCTGCTGTTCCCTGAAATAGTGTCACATGAACATTTAAATCCAGCTGAGAGCAAAGCTTTGAGTGTCAGGTTGCATTATTCTAAGTGAAGTTAGTACCCACAAAGTTCTGGGTCAGAAGCAAGAGCGCTACCCGTTGACCCATGGATAACATTTGGTTTTATGTTCAAATCCTCCCTCAGCAGTCACTGCACTGCTAAGTGCAGGCTGGGCCACATTAGTGCCATGAGCATTCTTTCTTCTCCACCTCCTCGCCATGAGTGTTGATGGTATATCCACTGTCCATTCCTGGCAGGAATGGAGTAATAATTGCTAACAGGAAACACTGGCAGAAATGGAATAACAATTCCAAGCAAAAAACTCTGGCTGGTTTTTCCCTATCCTGACCCAGGGCATGGAGGTGAATTATAACAGATACCTGTCTCTGAGGCAAATCATTCAAGTGGCATCACTCCCAGCTTAGGTTTTTATTTCACAAATATCTTCACCATTACAAGCCACAAGATCATTTTTACCAAGGAGATAAGGGAAGAAATGAATTTTGCGATCTGGAATGCACTGTCCGAAACTCTAGTGGAAACAGATTCAATAATAACATTTAAAAGATAATTGCATAATCTTGATAGGACAACATTTGCAATATTATGGGGAAAGAATGGGGGTGTTAGACTAATTGAGTAGCTTGTTCCAAGATACTACAGGTGTCTTGTGTGGTAAGATTCTATGAAAGATAGGCATGAGAAAGACCATTTGGCACATTTGATTCATCTATGTGGATATTTTGATATATCTCTTTGTTCCGTTTTGTTTAAACAGAGTCAGTCATGTTACAGTCTCCATCTGGGTCAGTTACTTCATTGCTTGTTGCTAAACAAAGAGTTGAAATTTTTTTAACCACTTTTAAAAATGCTAACTTGCTATTGCCTATCTTAGACCATTTCAATGTACAAGTACCTGTAAAGCAGGCATTCAAACCACACCCAGTGAGCAGAGAATGAGACCACAAGCATCTTCACAACAACAAAAAGGTTACAATCCTTGGAGTTAAAAGTTAAATAAAAGATAATGCTACACTGTCCAACAACATCCTGCCATGAATAGTAGGGAACAATTAAATAACTCACTGGAGGAGTAGGCTCCACACATATCACCATCTTCAACAATGGGGAAACATTAGTGCAAAATATAAGGTATTTGCATATGCAACAAAAGGTTGAGTGGATGATCCATCTTGGCTTTCTCTGGAAGTTTTCAGCATCACAGGAGCCCAATAATCTCAACCAATTCAATTCACTCCATGTGACATCAAGAAATGGCTGAACACAATAGATGGTTGCAAAGGATATGGTCCCTAACAAAATTCCAGCAATAGTACTGAAGATTTGCACTCAAGAACTTGCCGTGCCCCTAGTCAAGCCATTCCAATACAGCAATGACACAGGCATTTACCCGTTAATATGGAAAATGGCCCAAGTACACCCTGCTCACAAAAAGCAGGGCAAATCCAACCCAGCCAATGACTGCCCAATCAGCCTACTCTCAATCATCAGCAATTCCATTCCAGTTGATGGAAGGGGTCATCAACAATGATATTAAGTGGCACTTTCTTAATAATAACCTGCTCTTGGAGGCTCAGTTTGGGTTCTGCCAGGGCCACTCAGTTCCTGATCTCACAAAAACCTTCTTTCAAACATGGACTAAAAAACTGAACTCCAGAAGTAGGGTGAGAGTGGCTGCCTTTGATATCAAGGCCCACATTTGGCTGAATATGACATCAAGGAGGCCTAGCAAAACTGCAGTCAGTGGAATTGAAGACAACTCCGTTGGAGACATATCTGGCAGAAAGGAAGATAATAGTAATTGTTGGAACTCAATCATCTCAGGACTTGACTGTAGAAGTTCCTCAGGGTAGCTTCCTGGGTCCAACCATCTTTAACTACTTCATCAATGATCTTTCTTCCACCATAAGATCAGAAATGGGAATGTTGATTGATGATTCTCAATGTTCTGCACCATTTGTGATTTTTCAAATAACAAAGAACAACAAAGAACAAAACAGCACGAGAAACAGGCCCTTTGGCCCATCAAGCCCGCACCACCACCCTGATGTTCCCACCTCTACCCGCGATCCCTGTCCATGTTTATAGATCTATGAATTAAAAACCAAATTTGAGACAATTTAGGAAGAATTTGTTTTGCCAATTAGCCTAAGAGCACATCTTTGGGATCTGGGAGGAAACCGGAGCACCCAGAGAAAACCCACACAAGCACAGGGAGAATGCGCAAACTCCCACAGATACAGGCCCAAATCCATGTATCTGTACAGCACAGCGATAGTCACTGAGCTGTTGTGTTGCCCATCAAATGGTCCAGGTCAAGTCTATACTAACAACGTGAAGCACTAGGATACTCTCGAAAAATAATCCAAGAGCAGTCCTCTCACGACCCATCGCGTGTATGCCCCTTGTTAGGCAACAAGGCGGACCAAAGCACCTGTAGGATAAAAACAAGTACATCAATATCATCATCTATTTACACACTTCCCAGGGACTCCCAAGGCTCATAATCCCTATTTTACTGAATAGTCTATGTCCAAATGTAACAAGACCTGGACAATATCCAGGCTTGGGCTGACAAGTGGCAAGTAACCTTCGCACCACACAAGTGTCAGGCAATGCCATCTCCAGTAAGAGAGAATCTAACCATCACCCCTTGATATTCAATGGCATTACTATCACTGAATCCCCTACTAACAATATCCTGGGGATTACCATTGACAAGAAAGTGAACCGAACTAGCCATATCAAACTGCGGCTACAAGAGCAGGTCACCAGCAAGTGACTCACCTCCTGATTTCCCAAAGCCTATTTACCATCTACAAAAGGTGTGATGGAATGCTCTCCATTTGGTTGGATAAGTGCAGGTCCAAAAACACTCAAGAATCTTGACACTATCCAGGAGAAAGCAGCTCACTTGTTTGATAACTCCTTCCACAAATATTCTCTCCCAGCACCACCAACAAACAGTAACAGCAGTGTATATTACCTACAAGATGCATTGCAGGATTTCACGTAGGCTCCTTAGGCAGCACCTTCCAAACCCATGATCACTAACATCTAGAAGGACAAGGACAACAGACACATGGGGACACCACCATTCGGAAGTTTCTCTTTAAGCTCTCATCACCCTGACTTAGAAATACATGGGCCAGAATTCTGCCAGGGGTCCTTTCACAAAGTTCAAAACAGCCGGGGATCTTTCATGAAGTTTGTAACCAGCGTCCAGCTGGTTGTGAGTCTCCGAGGTGCTTTTTTTTAGTCCAATCAGCTCCACATCGAAAATTGGCACAGAGCTGATCATTGTATGAAAATGTCATGGAAATTGGCTTTTTCATTTGATTGGCAGGCCTTGGGGAACAGGTGCTGGTGGGGACGGAGGCCACTGAGGCCTCCTTCCAAGAGGTCAGGGCAAAGGAGATGCCCCTTGGTCAGTGCCAGCCAGGCAATACCAGCATGGCACCTCAGCACTGCAATTGGCCACCAAGCAGTGCCAAAGGGGTGGGGCCAAAAAGTGCTTGGCATGCTGGGGTCAGGGCCTAGTGGGGGTGATCAGTGTGGGGGACAGGACCTGTTGCTACTCTGCAAATGAGACTGGTGGGGGAGGGAGTGAGGAGGGCAATCGGGGCTGGTCATCGGGGAGAGTGTCAGACCTGGTCATCGAGGTTAGGGTGGGTGTCAGGACTGGCCATGGATGGGCCAAGGGGTCAGTGCTGACCACCAGGGGAGATATAGATCTGGATTGGCCCAGGGAGAGAGAGATGGGGCATCAGATAGATCAGTGATTAGGGGTGCTGGATTCTCAGGTGGAAACAGTCCCTGCCCACCACTTTCTGGTGTGAGTCACTCTGAGTCATTCTGTATTGCTCAGAGTTAGAGATTCATTCAGGTAAAAGCACCCAAAAAATGGGTGGGAAATACTTCCATTTTTATTTTATTTTTGTTTTGGGATGATCCCAACCATACTGTTCCTTCACTATCACTGGATCAAAATTCTGGAACTCCCTCTCTAACAGCACTCTGAGTGTACCTACACCACATGGACTGCAGCAGTTCGAGAATGCAGCTCAGCACCACCTTTTCAAGGGCAATCAGAGGAGGGCAATAAATGCTGATCTGGCCAGCGACACATACTATCCATGAATAAATAAAAAAACGTCAGAATTACACCAATTGTTGGTTTAGATATCCACTTTAAGGTATTTGCAAATCATGTCATGCAGCTACATTTATGTAACATCTTTAATAGTTGTAAAATGTCACAAGGCAATTCACAGAAAGTATCAAACAAAATTAACACTAAGCCAAGAAAGGAGAATTAGGACAAGTTACCAAAACAAAGGTAGGTTTTAAAATGTGTTTTAAAGGATGAGAGAGAGGTGGAGAAGCATAATAACTATGCACAGATTTGAGGTAATGAGCCAGGTGCATCATGAAAGCAAAATATTCATGTTTTGATAACATATAACAAGTTTTAATCCAGTAGAGCCTTTTGATCAGTACACAGTGAATAACAGGGACTAGAAATCAGATCAAATAATACCAGCAAAATATGCTTCATATATTCTTCTCTCAAATTATTTTTAAGGATATTCCTTAACCCATTTATTTTGACTTGTTTTCAAAGTCTTCATGGCCTTGTCCCTTTGACCTCTGGAACCTCTTTCAACCCTGAAACCCTCCAACATCTCTATACTCCTCAACACTGGCCTCTTGCAAAACCATGAATTTCATCATTCAACTACTGGAGATTGTGCCTAAAGTAGCACGGCCCTTTTCTCTGAAATTCCCTCCTTAAGTATTTTGGCCTCCCTCTCCTCCTTTAAATTACTCCTTAAATCCTACCCCTGTGATGGAGTTTTGGTCACCTGTCCTAGCATCTCCTCATATGGCTCGGAATCAAGAGACTGTAAAGACCAACTGGACATTTTCACTGTGTTACCAGCGCTATATAAATATATTAACATAGAAACATAGAATATTACAGCACAGTAAAGGCCCTTCAGCCCTCAATGTTGTGCACAATTACGTCCAATCCCAAGATCAAGCTATCCCCTCCCTATAATTCTGGAATGCTTCATGTGCCTATCCAATAACCGCTTGAAAGTTCCTGAAGTGTCCGACTCCACTATCACAGCAAGCATTTTATTTCACACCCTAACCACTCTCTGAGTGAAGAATCTACCTCGGACATCCCTCCTATATCTCCCACCATGAACCTTATAATTATGCCCCCTAGTAACAGCTATAGCCACCTGAGGAAATAATTTCTGCATGTCCACTCTATCTATCCCTCTCATCATCTTATAAACCTCTATTAAGTCATCTCTCATCCTCCTCCACTCCAAAGAGGAAAGCCCCAGCTCCCTCAACCTTTCCTCACAAGACTGAACCTCCAAACCAGGCAGCATCCTGGTAAATCTCCTCTGCACTCTCTCCAATGCTTCCACATCCTTTTTATAATCAGGTGACCAGAACTCAACACAATATTCCAAATGTAGTCTCACCAATCTCAGGTATAGTTGCAGTATAACCTCACGGCTCTTAAAGTCAAACCCACTGTTATTAATAAACACTAATACACTATAAACCTTCTTCACGGCTCTATTCACTTGAGTGGATAGAGATCTGTGAATGTGAACCCCAAGTTCTCTCTGTTCCTCCACATTCCTTAGAACCCTGCCATTGACCCTGTATTCTGCATTCAAGTTTGTCCTACCAAACTGAATCACCTCACACTTATATTGTTGAAGTCCAAAGAACTACTTCTATTTTTATAGTTACAATTATTTTGAAAATTCTCTGGCCCAATTCAAGAGACATAGAGGACTTCTGTTTCTGACTCCTATCTGCAATAGTTATCACTGTTTGACAACTCAAGCAACTAAATTATTAAATCAGTTACTGATGATAAACTGAGGCAACATTTAAACGGAGGCTTTTTTTAAAAGAACTTACCAGTTTTTTCTTATTGCTGAGTCAAAAAGAATTAGTTCTACTCCAGAAATTTGGGCTGGAATTCTCCAGCCGTTCACACCCCGCTGCTGTGGCTAACAAGAACTTGGTGAATTTGGTGCTCAGCCAAATCTTCATTCACAGTGAAGTGGGACTGGAGAATTCCAGCAGCAGGCAAGGTCAGAGAATCGGTCCTTGAGCACAAAAACCAGACAGAAACTGAGGGACCGCTGCAGTACTGGTGTTCTTAGTGTAAGCACTAGTCTAACCTACACATCTGAAAATACTAAGGAGCAATTTAGCATGGCCAATCCACCTAACTTGCACAGCTTTGGCCCACGGGAGAGAACAAGAGCAGCCAGAGGAAATCCTAGCAGACATGTGAGAAGGTGCAAACTCCACACAGTCATCCAGGTCTGGAATTGAATTCAGGTCTCTGCCACTGTGAGGCAGTAGTGCTATCCATTCTGCTACCACGCTGCCCCAGTTGTCAGGGATTAAAGATTAATTTTGTGAGGAACACTGGGACATTAAAATTTGTGTTTAGGTTTTATTTCTTTTGAAAACTTTGTGAAATGGGTATAGAATTATCAGATAAAAGAAAAGGCATGATCGCTATTCATCCAATTGGATATTGAAAAGTTTCTTTGTCTCCCATTGCAGCAAACAGCTATAATATTAGATGCGTCATATGACCAAAGGCAGGGGTGTTTGGGCAGTGGCCGGAGATCATGTAATGATACACCCCAACCAGAGTTGGCAGCTCTAATAATCTGAACATAAGAAATAGGAGCAGGAGTAGGCCATCTAGCTCCTCGAGCCTGCCCCACCATTCAATAAGATCATGGCTGGTCTGATAGTGGTTCAGTTCCACTTACCCACCTGCTCCCCATAACCCTTAATTCCCTTATTGATCAGAAATCTATCTATCTGTGACTTAAACACATTTAATGAGGTAGCCTCTGCTGCTTCAATAGGCAGAGAATTCCAAAGATTCACTACCTTCTGGGAGAAGATCCTCCTCAACTCTGTTCGAAATTGAATCCCCTTATTTTGAGACTGTGCCCTCTAGTTACACATGAATGGCTCAGAAGAATAATACAGCCCAAACAGGCCCTTTGGCCCACGAGTTGCGCCGATCACATCTACCAATCCACAGACCTATCTATAACACCCTATCCTATTCTTTTCCATATACTCATCCAGAAGTCTCTTAAAAGACCCCAGTGAGTTTGCTTCAACAACGTCCGACGGCAGTCAGTTCCATTCACTCACCACCCTCTGAGTGAAAAACCTACCCCGACATCTCCTTTGTATTTGCTTCCCTGCACCTTAAATCTGTGTCCTCGTAGTGACCATTTCCTCTCGGGGAAATAGTCTCTGAGAGTCCACCCTATTTATTCCTCTCAACATTTTATAAACCTCTATCAGGTCACCTCTCAACCTATGTCTCTCCAGTGAGAAGAGTCCCAGCTCCCCCAACCTATCTTCATAAGGTCTGCCTCCCAATCCAGGCAGCATCCTTGTAAATCTCCTCTGAACCCTCTCAATAGCCTCTACATCCTTCCCATAATGAGGCGACCAGAACTGCGCACAATACTCCAACTGGGGTCTGACAAGAGTCTTATAGAGCTGCATCATTACCTCCTGACTCCTAAACTCTATTCCTTGATTAATGAAGGCCAGTACACCGTATGCCTTCTTGACCAATTCCTCCACCTGCGAGGCCGATTTAAGAGTCCTGTGGACCCGGACCCCAAGATCCTTCTGCTCTACAACACAGCTAAGACTCCTACCCCTTGTATTGTACTTCTTCATCCCATTATTCCTGCCAAAATGGACCACTACACATTTATCTGCGTTGAAGTCCATCTGCCACTTCTCCGCCCATTCTTGCATCCTGTCTATGTCCCGCTGCAACTTTTGGCATCCCTCCAGACCATCCACAACACCACCGATCTTTGTATCGTCGGCGAACTTGCTAACCTATCCCTCCACTTCCTCATCCAGGTCATTTATGAAAATGACAAACAGCAGGGGTCCCAGAACAGATCCCTGGGCACTCCATGCAGAACAAGACCCATCCACAACCACTCTCTGCCTTCTGTCGGCAAGCCAGTTCTGGGTTCACGAGGCCAAAGCCCCTTGGATCCCATGCCCTCTCACCTTCTCCAGAAGCCTTGCATGTGGGACCTTATCAAACGCCTTATTAAAATCCATGCCCACTACGTCCACCGCCCTTCCTTCGTCAATGTGTTCAGTCACATTTTCGAAGCACTCAACTAGGCTCGTAAGGCATGACCTGCCCTTGACAAAACCATGCTGACTATTTCTAATCAGTCCAAACTTCTCCAAATGTTCATATATCTTATCCCTCAGAAGCCTCTCCATCAGCTTACAACCACTGAAGTCAAACTCACCGGTCGATAATTTCCTGGACTATCCCTGTTCCCTTTCTTAAAGATAGGAACCACATCTGCAATCCTCCAATCCTTCGGAACCTCTCCCGTTTCCATGGACGACGCAAAGATCATCGCCATGGGCTCTGCAACCACTTCCCTCACCTCCCACAATAACCTGGGGTACATCCCATCCGGTCCCGGCGACTTGTCTATCTTGATAGAATTTAACAGGTCTAACACATCCTCTTTCCTAACATCCACATACTCAATCTTTTCCGTATGCCGCAAACCTGCAGTGCAATCTCCCAGTTTACTTCCCACCGTGAATACTGAGGCAAAGTACTCGTTAAGCACCTCTGCCATTTCTTCCGGATTCACACAGACATTTCCCCCTTCACCTTTTATAGGCCCTATCCCTTCTCTTCTCATCCTTTTACTCTTCACATATTTGTAGAAGGCCTTAGGATTCTCCTTAATCTTACCTGCCAACGCTTTATCATGACCCCTTCTGGCTCTTCTAATTTCCTTTTTAAGTCCCCTTCTACACACCTTATACTGCTCTAGATCCCTAACATCCCCTAGCTCTCTGAACCTTTTATATACCATTTTTTGAAGTGACTGAAGAAGAGAAAGAAGGAAGCAGGAATATGATCATGCACAAAAGAGGATATGGGTATAGGAACAGGAGTAGCGTTGAGGTCAAACAAGTAGCTGGTATCCTGAAGGCTTTGGATTTACAAATGAGACTTTGCTCATGGAACTACAAACGATATGGCTGGAATTGGGGTCTGGAGCAGGAAGCTGCCTCCCAACTTCAAAGCCAGTGTGAGCCTCCTGTGGTAACTGATGCCAAGCTGCCTCTGCTGTTAACCCCACAAACTGCAGATATACGATGGACATTATAACAACATGACCATTAGGATCACAACCTGAGAGATCTTGGGGCCAATGTGTGTTTCCTGTACCCACAAGACAAGCTGCTTCTCACAAGTACATTGCAACGTGGAACAATTATACAACGACAATTTGGAAACTCTTTCTAAAGGAATAGATACCAGAGGGATTCTTGTAATGTTAGAAAACATGGATCTACAATCTGTCATAGAGAACAGAAGAGTGCAAGCAGGGTTGGCTAGGGACATTAATGACAACCATCAGAATCCACTGAAACCAGTTACATTTGCCCTCCGACATTAAAGTCTGCTCTCAGTAACTATAAAAGGATTATTTCCTTTAGAAAGGCCATGAGAGGAATTAATGAGCCATTAATGAGGTGCCTTATAATGTCTAGGAGGAATCCATTCCCAGTCCTAACAGATATATTTATCATTTTGTTTTTACTAACATTTTTACAATCTCCGTGACTTAGAGAGAAAAGAACAAAAAAAAGGAACATAAGAACATAAGAACATACATCACAGGAACATAAGAACATAAGAAATAGGAGCAGGAGTAGGCTATCCAGTCCTTCGAGCCTGCCCTACCATTCAAGAGGATCATGGCTGATCTGCAGTGGTTCAGTTCCACTTTCCCGCTTTCTCCCTGTAACCTTTAATTCCCTAGTCAATCAAAAACCTATCCACTCTTGACTTAAATATATTCAGCAAGGAAGCCTCCATCACTTCAACAGGCAGAGAATTCCAAAGATTCACCACCCTTTGAGTGACGAAATTCCTCCTCAACTCTGATCTGAACTGCCTCCCCCTTATTTTGAGGCTGTGCCCTCTAGTCCTGCTATCTTTGCTAAGCGGGAAGAATCTCTCAACCTCTATCCTATCCATCCCCTTCATTATCTTATACGTCTCTATAAGATCCCCTCTCAGTCTTCTAAACTCCAATGAGTACAAACCTAGCCTATTTAGTCTCTCCTCATAATCCAACACCCTCATCTCCGGTATCAGCCTTGTGAACCTTCTCTGCACCCCCTCCAAGGGTGCAGAGAAGATATCCTTCCTCAAATGCAGCAACCAAAACTGCCACACCGTACTCCAGCTGTGGCCTCACCAGTATCCTATACAGCTGCAAAAGTACCTCCCTACTTTTATATTCTAGCCCCCTAGCTGTAAAGGCCAACATTGCATTCGCCTTCCTGATCACAAGGAACAGGTCCTTCAGCCCTCCAAGCCTGTGCCAATCATGGTGCCTGCCTAAACTAAAACCATATGCACTTATGCAGTCCGTATCCTTCCATTCCCATCCTATTCATGTATTCACCTAGTTGCCCCTTAAATACCACTATCGTACCTGCTCCCATCATCTCCCTGGGCAGCGCCTTCCAGACATTCACCATCTTCTGTGCAAAAAACTTGTATTACACAAGTCCCCTAAACTTTTCCCCACGCATCTTAAATCAATGTTCCCTAGTACTTGACTTTTCTAGCTTAGGAAAGAGCATCTGATGATCCATCTGTCCATGTCACTTATAATCTTCTAGCTCCCTATTAGGTCATCCCTCAATCCTTGTTGTTCCAGTGAGAACAAAGTGAGTTTATCTGACTTGTCCTCGTAGCTAATACCCATCAGACCAGGCAACATCCCAGTAAACCTCTTCTGTACCCTCTCCAAAACATCCATATCAAAAGTCAATACAGCACAAGAAACAGGCCCTTCAGTCTTCCAAGCCTGCGCTGCTCATTGGTCCAACTAGACCATTTGTTTGTATTCCTCCATTCCCAGTCTGTTCATCCAAATAAGTCTTAAATGATCCCAGCGCGTCTGCCTCCACCACCTTGCTTGGCAGAGCATTCCAGGTCCCAACCACCTTCTGTGTAAAATACGTCCCTCTGATATCTGAGGTAAACATCGCTCCTTTCACCTTGAACCTGCGACCCCTTGTGATTATCACCTCCAACCTGGGAAAAAGCTTCCCACTGTCACCCTATCTACACCCTTCATAATTTTATACACCTTTATTAAGTCTCCTCTCATTCTCCTTCTTTCCAGGGAAAACAACCCCAGTTTATCCAACCTCTCTATAGCTAAGACCCTCCATACCAGGCAACATCCTGGTAAACCTTTCCTGTACTCCACATTCTTCTGGTAGTGTGGTGACCAGAACTGGATCCAGTACTCCAAATGTGGCCTAACCAACGTTCTATACAGCTCTAACGTCAGACGCCAATTTTTATACACTATAACCCGTCCTATAAAGGCGAGCATGCCATATATCTTCTTCACTACCTTCACCACCTGTGATGCCACCTTCAAGGATCTGTGGACTTGCATATCGAGGTCCCTCTGTGTGCCTATACTTTTGATGGTTCTGCCATTTATTGTATAGCTCCCCCGACATTAGTTCTACTAAAGTGCATCACTTCACATTTATCTGGATTAAATTCCACCTGCCATTTCTCTACCCAATTTTCCAGCTTATCCTGCTGTATTCTCTGACATTGCTATCCACAAGTCCAGCCATCTTTGTGTCATCCGCAAACTTACTGATCACACCAGTTACACCTTCTTCCAAATTATTTATATATATCACAAACAGCAGAGGTCCCAGTACAGAGCTCTGCAGAACACCACTAGTCACAGACCTACAGCTGGAAAAAGATCCTTCACTGCTACTCTCTGTGGCCAAGCCAGTTCTCCACCCATCTAGCCGCCTCACCTTTTATCTCATGAGATTTAACCTTTTGTACCAACCTGCCATTAGGGACTTTGTCAAACACTTTACTGAAGTCCATATAGACGACATCCACAGCCCTTCCCTCGTCAACTGTTTTTGTCACCTCCTGAAAAAACTCCACCAAATTTGTGAGGCATGACCTCCCTCTTACAAAACTCTGCTGTCTGTCACTGATGAGATTATTCTGTTCTAAAATCCCGCAAAAATTTGTTCCTCCGTGCCAAAGGCAGTGACTCACACAAGGTACAACCAATTCTATTGCTTCATCAAAAATGCATCAATGCATTCAACTTCTGCCAAGAGGCAGGCAATATCATTTCCCAGAGTCCTTTCTGAGTTTCCTGGTCACTTTCCTACAGCATCACATAGATAGGCAATCCTGTCCACTATGTCATGGATGTTGTGATGTCTCTGGCCTCTTCCCTTGGAGTATTGAGTACAGTAATGAACTGATGCACAGTGTGACAGAGTTGGATGGTTTGTTTTCTATATTCACACACTTCCTTTGATAAATAATGTGAAGCATTAGTGGACTAATACCATAGGTTGTGGTTTTCAAAGTTTGCTTTGAAAGAAGTGGATGAAGTACTGGAAGGTTAAAAGTCTGACAAGGTAACATTCTTCTTGTATTTGTATCTCCACACCTTCCATTTAGAGAATAAATGAAGCAGTGCAAGGAGATGCAAACTGACTGGCTGTGATGTGAATACACCTTCTATAGCCAAATCCATCTTTATAAATGATGATTAGATGTTTACTCATGTATAATCTGGGAGGATTTTATGGACTCGGCAACCCCATTTTTCAACTTATTTCCTATAGGACAGCATGGCGGCACAGTGGTTAGCACTGCTGCGGCAAGTGGTTAGCTTTGCTAGCTCACAGCGCCAGGATTTGATCCCCAGCTTGTGCAGGTTCTGTCCATTCTCCTCCTGTCTGCGTGGCTTTCTCCGGGTGCTCCGGTTTCCTCCCACAAGTCTGAAAAATGTGCTGGTTAGGTGTATTACCTATGCTAAATTCTCCCTCAGTATATCTGAACAGGTGCTGGCATGTGACAACTTGGGGATTTTCACAGTAACTTCATTGCAGTGTTAATATAAACCTACTAGTGACACTAATAAATAAACTTTAAACCCAAATAATGACAGGATGGCAAACCAATTTTGACACCCATACCAACTTAGTAGATGGTGCAGTTCAAGCATTGAATGAGCTGTCTGCCATGTTGGACACTTTTGCTCTAATTTCATTTGTGGGGGCACAATGTCAACTAATTTTTCAGGCACTTTGTCCAAATTTTCCAAGTGAGTTAATGGGGTCTCAGAAGATTGAGCTAATGGGATCTGAGCTTTGATCATTTCATATAAAGAACAAGCAGCTATTGGCAAAATAATGCTTTGGAAATGAGTAATTGTTATCACAGAATAATGAGTTTGGATTGCGACCACACAGGCCATTTGAACAGTTCATTTAAAATAACTTTTCTTTTAAATTGATAGCAAATTTTGAGATCTCTCAATAGGTCAGTCAGTGTGCATACTGCTCAGAGCTACACAGAGCGCCAGCTTCCTGAGTCTGACTGGCCTCAGTACGCCTGGATTAGGAAGGATAAGAGTTCCCAATCCTCTTGGCTATTTACTAACTCTGGCTAAAAACAGCATGTGGGAATATGAGTACAATCAGAAATTCACTGTGCAGGGTTTCATGGTGGAATAACTTGCTGATATAGAATCAAATAAAGTTCACAGCACAGTAATAGGCCATAATTGGTTCATTATGTCTGCCTTTTCCAGCATTCCAGCATTTGGGATCTGTAGCTCTGCAGATTATGGCATTTCAGGACACCTTTAAATGAGTTGAAGATTTCTGCATCCACTCTCTTTTCAGCAAGCGATTTCAGGCCCCCACAACAGTCAGGATGAATCCTTCTACCAATCAATTTAAATCAGAATCCTGGGACTCTTTCCCTAACAGCACTATTGGTGTGCCTGCAGTGAGGCAAGATGGCAGCTCATCACCACCTTCTTTGCGACAATTAGGGGGCAGCAGTGCTTGCAATCTACCGATGTTTTTAAAAATTAATTGAATCTCGTAGACATTAGGATAGGTGACCAAAGCATAGCCAGAGAGCCAGGTTTTAAGGAGCATCTTAAAGGAGATTTGGTGATTAAGTTCCAGAATTCCCAGTTTAGGCAACTGAAAATGTGGCCACAAAGGGTGAGATGAAAAAAAGGGGGCAAGGTGTGCAGGAGGCTAAATTGGAGGAAGATAGAATTCTCAGCAATTGATTATGAATTGTTACATTTTGGGCAATATAAGGAGGCTTGGAAAAATTGAGTGGAGCAACAAAGGGATCTCTGGGTGTGGATACACAAATCATTCAAAGCAGCAATGCCCATTAATATGTCCATGAGAGAATGTAGACAACTCACTAGAAGTTCACCTTTAGAGGAATAGTACTGAAAAACAGAGAAATGATGGCAAACTTGTATCGAATCATGTTTAGATTACACTTAGTTTGCTATGCTTAGTTCTGGTTATAAGATATAAAGGCACTGATGAAAGCATAAGAATCATTTATAAGGATGATATCAGAACTGAGAGGTTATAGCCATCAGGATACCCAACATAGCTGGGACTGTACTAGAGAAAAGAGAAGGCCTTTTGAGTTGCAGTCCAGCCAGTCCTGCAGCTCAGCAGATGAAATGGGGTGGGGGAACGGGGTGGGGGAGCTGGTAGGCCACAGGAATTGATGGATTTTATGAAATAAGAGATAAATGATCAATGCCTCCCATCTTTGGAGTGTGCCTCCCATCTGTGCAAGGAATGCATTGCAAAGCGCCATTTCTTGCCTGTTATGTGCAGATAACATTGTCATGCTGATGGACTCATGATTAGCAGCCAGATAAAGACAAGGAAATTGTACCTTGCATCACTGAGCTACCATTTATAGCTTGTGTATACTCTTGTTGAACAAGGCAGAGTATTTTACCTAGAGGCTGATAATGATCTACAAGGGATAGGCTTTAGTCAACAGCTACAGAGGAATGCAATCTTTTACAGATGCGGGCTTTGTTTTTCCCCCAAAGATTGGAATTTAGGAAGAATTTCAAAGTGTTGGTTCTGTGACAAGTAAACCTACTGAAAGGACTCAGTTATGCAGCTGCTTTGTTCTTCCACTTGCCTAGTTTTTTCCTTTTCTCTCAGAAGAGACTGACACACATTGAGGCACAGATCAATTAGAGAAGTTGTACCATTCACACGAACAGCCTTCCATGATTGTTGCAAAGCTCACCCAATGTATTGGACAATTCTGATGGTATAGTGACAATGGAAGAGTTGACAAGATAACACTTCAATGTAACACTACATTCTGCACCCTCTTCTTTCTTTCTCTATAAACGGTATGCTTTGTCTGTATAATGCGCAAGAAACAATACTTTTCATTGTATACGAATACTAGTACATGTGACAATAAATCAAATCAAATCAAATCAAAAGGTCGATGATGAGGTAGAACTGGGTGTCGTTGTGGCATGTATAGAAACTGCTGGCAGGGGTGTTCTGGGAACAATTGGATAGGAACACTGAAACAGAAAAAAGCGATTTAGCCACTCAAGCCTGTTTGTCCTTCAATTAGATCATGGCTTAACTCCATGGACCAACCTTAGCCTCCAGATCCCCCGACAGATATTTGATAAAATATCTATCAATCTCATGGACAATTGACAGTTCTGAAATCCGAAAGCTGAGGAGGATCTTGTCTGCTCTTGTGAGTGCTCACGCATCTTTCCAAAGGGGGAATGTCCAGAAATGGATAGTTGAGGCTGAACTGGTATTTTGTACAAGTTTTCATAAATGCTCCTATGCCTATTGACTGTGCTCTCAACTTGCCCTGCCACTTCAATGATTTGATATCCACTCTCCTGTTATTTTCCTCATGGGCCTGTAATTATTTTCACTTAAGATAATTATCTAATTCCCTTTTGAAAGTTTCCATTGAATCTATCTCAACCACACAGTATTTGCTGTGTAAAAATACTTTTCCTCATGTTGCGCTTGCTTCTTTTTCAAATCATTTTAAATTGTTGTCCTCTGGTTTTCAATCCTTCCACCAATGTCTCCTTACCTCTGCCACTTTCATGCTCTCTGCTCTCCATACTCATCATGATTTTAAATATCTCTATCAAATCGTCTCTCAACTTTCTCTACCCCATGGAGAACAGCCCCAACTTCTCCCATCTGAAAGGTTTCATTGACATACATACAAGGTGAGTTTCAAACTATTGCTGTAGGAAGTTGCAACCAGATGCAATCACTGAAACATCTGACCCCATTCGTGTCTAGAATTCTTCAGTGCTTTGCTGTGAATGGAATTTTGGCCAGGTGCCAAATTTTTCATTCTCATTGGCAGAGGGGTGGTGTGAACAAGATTGGCGAATCCCACCCAAAATCTTTATTTATTTCTCTGGTCAGTATTAGAAACAATCTATCCCCATAAATGAAGTTTATTCCTGGAACTGTTTCTGTGAATCTTTTCTGCATCCTCTCTAAAGCCTTCATATCCTTCCGAACATGATGCCCAGAACTGGACAGAATATTTCAGTTGAGGCCGAACTAACGTTTTATACAGCAATACTATAATTCCATTACTTCTGCGTCCTGTTCCCTTGCTTAAAAAAGCCTAGCATACCATTAAATGCTGTTTCACCCATCTTCAATAATTTGTGCACATACATTCCTAGGTCCCTCTGCTCTGCACCTCTTATTGCCCATTTCCCCGCAACTTATGTTCTTTTGAAACTTAAAAACATCCTCTTCATAGTTCATAATATTTCCAAGATTTGTGTCATTCAGCATTTTGAAATGCCCCTTGGACTTCGATCTAGGTCATTAATAAATATCAAGGAAAACAGAGGTCCTAACACCAACCCCAGCAGAACCATACAATGGATCTTCCTTCAATATGGAAAACAATTATCCACCACTACTCTCTATTTCATCTCACTCAGCCATTTTCTCATTCATGCTGCTGTTGTCCCTTTATTCCATGAGTTCTATATTAGCTCACAAGCCTGTTATGTAGAACTTCATCAAATGCCATTTGGAAATCCATGTACACCCCATCAATCCCATTACTTACTACCTGAGACTTGGTAATCTGGGTCCTAGGCTCAAATCTCACTGTAGCAAATAGTGAAATTTGAATTCAATAAAAAAAATTGGAATTAAAAGTCTAATGATGACCTTGCAACCATTGCTGATTATTGCAAAAAACCCATCTGATTACTAATGTCTTTTAGGAAGGAAATCTGCCATATTTACCCGGCCTATATGTGACTCCAGATCTACAGAAATGTGATTGATTCTTAAAATGCTCTCTGAAATGGCCTGGCAAACAGTGCAAGGGCAATTAGGAATTTGACAATAAATGCCAGTCCAGCCAACGACACTCACATCACATATAGGAATAAAAAAAAAACCCTCCCTGTTATCTCATCAAAATACTAAAATTAAACTTAATTTACTCTTAACCATCCAAATATGACCCAACCAGAGTGGAGGATTCTAAGAAACAGCAGAAGCCAAAATTTCCCGCTCCAGTTTTACAACTGAGAAAAATGAATGTCTATGTCTATTAGATATGTTAAGAATAGAAGATTGGTTAGGACAAGATTAGGGCCAGTCATAGACAGCAGTGGGAAGTTGTGCGTGGAGCCTGAAGAGATTGGAGAGGCACTGAATAAATATTTCTCTTCGGTATTCACGCAGGGAGATGTAAATGTAGTTGTGGAGAACACTGAGGTACAGGGTTGCAAACTGGAAAGTATTGAAGTAGATAGGGAGGATGTGCTAGATATTCTTGAGGGTTTGAAGTTAGATAAGTCCCCTGGGCCGGACGGGATTTACCCTAGGATTCTCTGGGAGGCAAGAGAGGAGATTGCAGAGCCTCTGGCTCTGATCTTCAGGTCGTCGTTGGTTACGGGTGTGGTTCCGGAGGACTGGAGGATAGCGAATGTGGTCCCATTGTTCAAGAAGGGGAAGAGAGACCTTCCAGGGAATTATAGGCCAGTGAGTCTTACTTCTGTTGTGGGCAAAGTATTGGAGAGAATTATTAGGGATAGGATTTATGGTTATTTAGAGAGAAATGAATTGATTGGGGATAGTCAGCATGGTTTTGTGAAGGGTAGGTCGTGCCTTACTAACCTCATTGAGTTTTTTTGAAAAAGTGACCAAAGAGGTGGATGGGGGTAAGGCAGTTGATGTGGTATATATGGACTTTAGTAAGGCGTTCGATAAGGTGGCCCATGGAAGGCTTCTGCAGAAAATGCAGATGTATGGGATTGAGGGTGATTTAGCTAATTGGATTAGGAATTGGCTAGCAGATAGAAGACAGAGGGTGGTGGTTGATGGGAGATATTCATCGTGGAGTTCGGTGACAAGTGGTGTACCTCAGGGGTCTGTTTTGGGGCCCCTGCTGTTTGTAATTTTTATAAATGATCTGGATGAGGGTATTGAAGGATGGATTAGTAAATTTGCAGATGACACTAAAGTCGGTGGAGTGGTAGATAGTGAAGAGGGGTGTTATAGTTTGCAGAGAGACTTGGACAAGTTGCAGAGCTGGGCCGAGAGGTGGCAAATGGAGTTTAATGTGGAAAAGTGTGAGGTAATGCACTTTGGCAGGAATAATAAATGTGTAGAGTATAGGGCTAATGGTAGGACTCTTAATAGTGTTGATGAACAGAGGGATCTTGGTGTATATGTGCATAGATCCCTGAAAGTAGGCAGTCAAGTCGATAAGGTTGTTAAGAAGGCATATGGAGTCTTAGCTTTTATTGGTAGGGGGATTGAATTTCGGAGCCGCAACGTCATGTTGCAACTGTACAAAACTCTAGTGCGGCCGCACTTGGAGTATTGTGTGCAGTTCTGGTCCCCACATTATAAGAAAGATGTGGAGGCATTGGAGAGGGTACAGAGGAGGTTTACCAGGATGTTGCCTGGTATGGAGGGCAGGTCTTATGAAGAGAGGCTGAGGGATTTGAGGTTGTTTTCGTTAGAAAGGAGGCGGCTAAGAGGGGACCTTATTGAAACATATAAGATGATTAGAGGTTTAGATAGGGTGGACAGTGATAGCCTTTTTCCTAGGATGGAAAAAGCTAGCACGAGGGGACACAGCTTTAAATTAAGGGGTGATAGTTATAGGACGGATATCAGAGGCAGGTTCTTTACCCAAAGGGTGGTTCGGGAGTGGAATGCCCTGCCTGCGCAGTTGTAGATGCGCCAAGTTTGGTGGCGTTTAAGAGGTTAGTTGATAAGTATATGGAAGAGAAGGGAATGGTTTAGTTTGGAGGGTCATTGCTTTTTATATTGGTCGGCGCAACATCGAAGGCCGAAGGGCCTTTTATGTGCTGTAATGTTCTATGTTCTATGTTCTATGGCATAATTCTTCTTTACATAGCTAGCTTTGGTAAAGTGATATATCCAAAATGTTATTGTTTCTTAGCTGCTTGCTACATTAATGCAACCTTGACCTGCTGGAGAGTGCTTTCAACATTTTCTGTTTTTATTTCTAATTCCCAACATCTGTAGGGCTTGACTGTGCATTTAAAAATTCAGCATTCACCACGGTGCATTTCTAGAAGGTTGCCACAGCTTCAAAGTGAGGTCACATTGTGATGACAGGAACTTTGAAAGGTATTACTCATTTCTGCACAGTCAAAATTAAAGTTGACATACAGATTTTCAGTACATTTGTAAAGGTAACAAGGGACATGGAGCAAAGGCAGGTAAATGAAGTTAAAGTGTACACTGATCGTGTTGAGATTTTCAATTGGCCTTCCCACAATATTTTGGGGGAAAGAGATGAAACTTCCATTGCATATGAAGGGCTTTCTAACATCATTCCTAGCTCTAATTTTAAATGTTTTTATTTGTTCACTGGATGTGTGCATTGTTGGCTAGCCCAGCATTTCTTGGATACCCCTAATTGCCCTTGAGAAGGTGGTGGTGAACTACTTCTTGAACCGCTGCATGGTGGAGGTATACCACAATGCTGTTAGCAAGCAAGTTTCAGGATTTTCATCCAGCAACAGTGAAGTAATGGTGGCAATACATTTCTAAGTCAGTATGGTGAATGGCTTGAAGCAAGACTTGCAGATGATGATGTTCCCATGCATCTGCTGACCTTGTTTTTTGGTGTGACGGAAGTCAAGGTTTGAAAACAAGCTATTGAAGGAGCCTTGGGGGAATTGCTGCAGTGCATCTTGTAGGTGGCACACACTGTTGCCACTGCGTGTCGGTGGTGGATGAAGTGGATGTTTTAAGATGATGGATGGGTTATTAATTAACAGGTTGCTGTGCTTGTATAGTTTCTTGAGTGTTGTTGGACCTGCACCCATCCAGGCAAATGGGGAGTATTCCATCACACTCCAGATTTTTGCCTTGTAGTTGATGGATAAGTCCTGGAGAATCAGGAGAGGTATCACCTGCTGCAAAATTCCCAGCCTCTGACTGTAGCCACGGTACTTTTAAAGATGCTCTGATTCAGTTTCTGATTAGTGGTAATGCTTAGTTGTAGATAATGCAGGTTCAGTAATGGTTATGCCATTGAATGTCAATAAGGTTCTATCCCTTATTTTAGTCACCATTAACAGAAGAAATAGTTTTTCTCCATCTGACCTATCAATCATTTAAGATCTTAAACACATCAATTAGGACATCCTAGATTTGAGGGAATATACGCTTGACCTATGCATCCTGCCCTCAAATTTAACTTTTTAAGTCCCAGTATCATTTTGGTAAATCTGTGTTACACTGACTTCAAGGCCACGTGTGCTAGTTATTCTATTGATACTCATCTGTCATTAGGGTGTATCTAAATTTCCTGCGCATTTTTGTATCATAAACTTCACTGGGAAATTTCTAATGTTTGCTGTTTCTAACAAAGTTGTAAATTAAAAAAATCAGTGGTTAATTTCACAAGTAATTGTGACTCAAGGTAATCTTCCCACTGCATAATTAACATGCAGCGACCTGAGCATGTTGTACTCGAGAGTGAGTGATAAGATATTTATAAATGTGTCAGTTAGAGAATGAGAGAAAATTATGAATGACTCACACACAGGTTCATTCATCTGTGTGTGCATGTCAGCATTTTAGCTATCATTTAGGGATGAATGAGTTGGCTTAAGAGAGGTGTGCTGGTACCAGAAGAGAGTGGTAGACAGCAAGTGGGGAGAAGCTCAACAATTTCCATTGAAACTTCCATTGCATATGAAGTGCTTTCTGACATCATTCCTAGCTCTAATTGAGCTAACTTACAACTTCAAAGGATTTGCTCTATCCCATCTCAAACTCTGTTTTCATTTTATTTAATTTTTTACTGTTCTCTATCTTTTCTTTATTGTTTTTCATTTTTCTTTCCCCCTCTCTTTCCCCCAACTTTATCCCCCTTCCCTTACCTTTTCTCCCCCTTTGCTTCCCCTTTTCTAAATTTTACCTTTGTCTCATTCATTATCCCCCCTCCCCCCAACATCTTCATCTGTCACAGCTTACCCTCTGATTTTAACTTCTCTGCTATTTGGCCATTCATACCCTTTATTCTCTCTGTGGATAGCCATTAGCAATCTTTTCCCTTAGTTTCTGATTTTGATTTGATTTATTATTGTCACATGTATTAACATTCAGTGAAAAATATTGTTTCTTGCGTGCTACACAGACAAAACTTACCATTCATACAGAAGTAAACGAGAGAGTGCAGAATGTAATGTTACAGTCATAGCTAGGATGTAAAGATCAACTTAATGCAAGGTAATTCCATTCAAAAGTCTGACAGCAGCAGAAGAAGCTGTTCTTGAGTCGGTTGATACGTGATCTTAGATTTTTGTACCTTTTTCCCAAAGGAAGAAGTAGAAGAGAGAATGTCCAGGATGTGTGCGGTCCTTAATTATATTGGCTGCTTTGTCGAGACAGCAGGAAGTGTAGACAGAATCAATAGATGGAAGGCTGGTTTGCACGATGGATTGGGCTACCTTCATGACCTTTTGTAGTCTATTGCAGTTTTGGGCAGATCAGAAGCCGTACCAAGCTGTGATACAATCTGAAAGAATGCTTTCTATGGTGCATCTGTAAAAGTTGCTGTGAGTCATAGCTGACATGCCAAATTTCCTTAGTCTTCTGAGAAAATAGAGGCGTTGGTGGACTTTCTTAACTATAGTGTCGGCATGGGGGACCAGGACAGGTTTTTGGTGATCTGGACACCTAAAAACTTGAAGCTCTCAACTCTACTTCATCTCCATTGATGTAAACAGGAGCATGTTCTCCTTTATGCTTCCTGAAGTCGGTGACAATCTCCTTTGTTTTGCTCACATTGAGGGAGAGATTAATGTTGCTGCACCAATTCACCAGATTCTCTCTCTCATTTCTGTACTCTGTCTCGTCATTGTTTGAGATTCAATCCACTACAGTGGTGTCATCAACAAACTTGAAAATCGAATTGAAAATTTGGCTGCACAGTGATAGGAGTACAAGGCGTATAGTAGGATTCAGGATCTAGTCACAGAGGGAGATGCTGAGGTCCAAGCCATGGAGTTTGGAGATGAGTTTCAAGGGAGTAATAGTGTTGAAGGCTGAGCTGTAGTCAATAATAGGAGTCTGGGTCCTTGTTATCGAGGTGTTCTAGGGTTGAGTGCAGGGCCAGGGAATGACTTCCGCTGAGGATCTGTTACAGTAGTAGGCAAACTCCAGTGGATCCAGACAGTCCAGGAGACTGAAATTGATTCATGCCATGACTAACCTTTTGAAGCACTTCATAATGATGGATGTCAGAGCCTCCAGCCAATAGTCATTAAGGTATGCTGCTTGGTTTTTCTTAGGTACCGGGATGATGGTCATCTTCTTGAAGCAGATAGGGATCTCAGATTGTTGTAAAGAGAGGTTGAAGATGTCTGTGAATACCTCTGCTGGCTGATCCATGCAGGATCTGAGTGCACATCCAGGTACCCCATCTGGGCCAGTTACTTCCTGTGGGTTGACCTTCAAGAAAGCTGCTTTGACATCTGCAATGGTAAACCCAGATATAGGTTCATCCAGGACTTTCAGGGCAGAGGGCATGCTGTTGCTGACCTCTTGCTCAAAACAAGAGATTGAACTCATCAGGGAGAGCTGCTTTGGAGCCGGCGATTTTGTATGCCTTCGTCTTGTGACTATGACTCACCTTTCATTTCCTAACCCTGCAGTATAAATATCTCCCACTTTCTATGCCTTTTTGCTTTGACAAAGGGTCATCTGGACTGAAAACGTCAGCTCTTTTCTCTCTTTACAGATGCTGCCAGACCTGCTGAGATTTTCCAGCATTTTCTCTTTCTCCAGCATCCATAATAATTTGCTTTTATTTAGAAGCTTAATAGTGTTGTCCCTGGAGAATTGAAGAGTGGTTGGGGAAAAAGAGTTGAAGGCTGCTCAACTGAAAGGGAGGGGGAGAAGTAAACGGTGGGAGTAGACTTTGGGGAAGAGGGTTTGGAAGAAGTGAAGGTTAGGTGGTAGGGAGCTGAAACATGGGGGGGGGGGGGGCGGTCAAGGAGTGGGGAAGATTTGACAAGTGGGGAGAGTTTGACGGAAGAAAGAGTCAGAAAGATTGGCATATCCTAAGGTTTGGAGGTGTTCTGAAGTATTGGGGGAGTCAGGTGGGTGCAGACTGAAGAGTGGGGGAAGACGGGGATCTGAAGGGTGAAGGGAAGAGTTTGGAGAGTGTGAAGGGTGGGAGTTGGAGGGTGGTGGGGGAGTCAATCTGGAACGTGGGAGGAGGCTCTAAAAAGTAGGGGTGGAGGGATTGCAGAATGTGGTAAGTTGGATGTAGGAAGCCTTGAGTCAGGGTTATTTAAAGAATGAAGGGGGAGAGTTGATAGGTGGTGCAGTGGTTATGTGAAAGCTGCACCATTTGAGATGTGTGGGCACCCATGGTCCAAGCAGTTAAAAAAGTCCAGCTCACTCTGCATCTTCCTTAGCATTTCTTCTAAGTGCTGGGTTTAGGAACTATTTAAACTTTGCTGTTAGCTAAACAATTGGTGAACGGCTAGAGACATGTCATCATGGGGAGAATTACAAATGGACTCTGATCATCATCCATGGGTATTTTAGCACAAAGATTACTTTTGGAATTATGCTACAGGATGGCATGATCAATTGACCTAACTTCAACTGAGACCCCAAGGCAGACTTGCAAATCAATTGACAAATAACCAGAGTTAATTGCACCAGCACCTAACATAAGATCTGAGAGTTTCAAACCACTCCAACGGGCGAGAGAGGGTCATGATGTGGAGATGCCAGCGTTGGTCTCACAACAACAGGTTGAAATCCAAATGGTTTATTTGGTAGCAAACGCCAATAAGCTTCCAGAGCGCTTGCTGCTCCTTCGTCAGGTGAGTGGGAGATCTTTTCACAAACAGGGCATATAAATACACAAACTCAATTTACAGAATAATGATTGAAATGCGAGTCTTTTCAGCTAATCAAGTCTTAAAGACAATGTAAGTGGAGAGAACATTAAGCATAAGTTAAAAAGATCTGTATTGTCTCCAGCCAGGACAGTTAGTGAGATTTTGTAAGTCCAGGCAAGTCATGGGGGTTACAGATACTGTGACGTGAACCCAAGATCTCAGTTGAGGCCGTCCTCATGTGTGCGGAACTTGGCTATCAGTCTTTGCTCAGCTATTCTGCGCTGTCGTGTGTCATGAAGACCACCTTGGAACGCCTACCCAAAGATCAGAGGTTGAATGCCTATGACCACTGAGATGTTCCCCAACAGAAAGAGAACAGTCTTGCCTGGTGACTGTCGAGCAATGTTCATTCATCCACTGTCGTAGCGTCTGCATGGTCTCCCCAATGTCCCATGCCTCGGGACATCCTCTCTTGCAGTGTTACCAGGCAGACAACGTTGGCCAAGTTGCAAGAGTATGTACCGTGTACCTGGGTGGATGGCATTCTCACATGAGATAATGGTATCCGTGTCGATGATCCGGCACGTCTTCTAGAGGTTGCTGTGGCAGGGTTATGTGGTGTCGTGGTCACTGTTCTCAGAACCTGTTGAACTTTAACCTGGTGTTGTCAGACTTCTTAATGAGAAAGGGTGAATAGGGCAGGGAGGTGAAGGGTGTTAAAGATAAACAATTGCATATGCGCCTGCTGCCACATTTTACAGCTACTGGTGGTTTCTGCTCCATTCTTGAAGTAGGCCTTCTATAACAACATTTAAATCATACTCTCACAGAGCAGTTGGGAGCTGATTTGAATTTAATTCATGCCAGCCAAGTTTCTCAGGGCTCAGAAAAGCCAGCAGCGAAACAGAGATGGCAGCATAAACCCCAGCAGGAAAGTGCTTTTTATAGCACTGCTTGTGAACTAAGAGGAGCAGTGTGATTCTCCCCAACATCCACTCACTCCATAACCCTTCAAGGGCCAACGCCAACCCCTCCACCCCCAACTCATGATCCCAAGCTGTCCGCCTCAATCTCACCTGGTCTTCCCTCTCACTCCATTACAAGTCCAAATTTTCCTACATGCGATTTTGCATTGTTCTCCTTCCCTCTCAATTGCCAGATTGCTCCACCCCTCTCCCACCTCATGATCTTTCCCAATTGCCATATAGTCTCTGCCAAAGGGCCTCTATGACAGAACTTTCTGCTCAGCCGTCTGTTGTTCTGGCTGGCTGCGAAAAGAAGTGCAAAATGATAATAGGGACTTGCTGAAAAATTCAACAGGTCTGTCTACATTCTCCCTTACAAATCTTCCTTCTTAGTAAATATTAGAACACAAAAGATGGATTGCAAGCTGCAGTGCCATCGCAAAGACAAGTGTAATATAAATTTCAGCGACACGACTATCAGTCAAGAGTAGCATATGTGATTATAAGGAATTACTTATGTAGTTAAAAGAAAGCCCTGGTGCATCAGCTCCGTGAGATAAAAAATTAAAGGTGAGAAACTCATGCTACTTTGGTGCGGTTCCTCCAGTTCTACAGCATGAAGTCTGTGTTAAAGGAGAAGACTGCAGAGAATTTTCAGTCCATTGCGTTTTCTCTTCTCTTTACCTATCCCTTCAACCCTACCCCCACCTGCTTATCTACAATTTCAGGCAGAAGAATTCAGGCTCATCAGGCATTGTTTCTGTGAAAGTTTAAAAAAAGGAGCCAGGATTAAACTGAATATTCTTCTCACTGAAACTGGAGACGGGTGGGTCAGTCATTTCCTGGAGAAAAGGGAGAATAATGGGGAATAAGAGACGATAGAACAGCTTTAACTTATATCCCATTTAACCTTCACCAGAGCTGGAATAGACTTGGAGTGACGGCATATGTATAACTGGTTCAACATAATAATAAATTGTGAACGATAAACATTTTTTTCGTGTGAACTTAGCTTGTCGGAACTTGCAGCCGAAGCAAATCAAACACGCTACAAACAAGACAACACCCCTGGAATGGGGAATTTGACAGCTGGTGGAAAAAGTAGGACAAATACCTGGGGACGGTTACACAACCTGGGGGCATGAGGATGAAGTATGACAAGAAAGCAAGCCCCAGAACATGGCTGAAGTAGGGATGATATGGGAGCTCCTTGAACAGGCCCTAAGTGTGGGTGCAATGCATTCCCAAGGTTTCTATGCTCACAAAATGTCACTTACCCACTCCCTTGCCCCCATCCCCGACACACTCCTGAGCAGCTATTTCCTGGGAAATAGCTGCCCAGTTCCCTTTCTCTCCTACAGCACTGAGACACTAAAAGGTGCTGGACAAGAATTGACTGTTCGCCCATCAATTCAGCCTCATGCTCATGATACCTGCAGCAGCACAACTAGGTACTTCCTTACAGAGAATGTCAATCTGAAATCACGTAAGTCAACACTGTCCATGAATTGAAACTGAGCTCATTCTGGATCATGGGGTTCAGCTACTTATTCTTTTAACAAAGACAACCATTCTAGGAAAAGAAAGAAATTTCTATTTATATACCAAATTTTACCGCCACAGAAGATCCTAAAGCACTTTACAGTCCTTGAAATGTCGTCACTCGTGTAATTATACATTTAAGGAGAAAACGGACAAGCACAAGAGGGAGAAAGTTCACGTATGAACTCAAAACAATGAAAGCTGGGAGACCATTCAATCTTGGGCATCTCACCTAGCATCCAGACACGGGCAACATCCTAAATGATACACTAGATAGAAAACAGAATTGCTGGTTGATCGATGCATTTCCCTTGCAACTTCTGACTGCCAGGGTAAATTAAAACACTGTCACCATTGCTAACTCAATGTCGACTAAGGATGGAAACAGGGATCTTCCACATGTGTTTGACTCGGTACCACATCGGCTTAGCCAACAGAGGATTATTGGCTAGTGAATGAAGGAAGAACAAAATTAATTTGTCATCCCAGAGTTGCAATCAAAATCCAACAGGGTAAGAAACAGGACAGAGTTGCAGACACAAGAATCTCCCACGCTTTTCCCATCACAGCTAGAACTGTGAAATATCAGCAATTTGAACAGTTAGACAAAAAGCAGATTACAGGAAGTGACAAGCTCTCAAATTCAGAGTGGTAGCAGATGGTGTTTGGAGAATGCATCGAGCAACTGACAATGAAATATTCAAATGTAGATTATTAGTCTAAATAAAAACTGACTTCCCTCTCCCACAGAGTACAGGTGAAAAAGCAGATATACAATTTAAACTGGTACAGGAAGGCAGTGCAAGGTGGTGGTGGAGAGGAAGTGTCTGAAGTCTTCATTCTGTTTATGGCACTTCATTGCTTCATTTTTGCCTTTTTTTTTCTGTGTTCATCATTTACAGATAAGCTCCGGTATCATCCTTGTGAATCCTTTTTTCACAGTTTCTCATATCAAAACTGAGAGACTAAACCTCTAACATCACCTGAATCTGCCCATGACCCATTCCATTGGCTATTGAGACCTTTTTCCGTTCCCTTGTTACTTCTAGACTTGACAATTCGAACATACTGTTGGCCTGCTCCCACTCTTTATCTTCTGCAAACTTTATTTAATGAAAAACACTGCTACACATTGCTTCTGTGCTTACTGACCTACATTAGCTCCTAGTTAAGGAAATAAAATTTTTAAATTCTCAATGTGGAGACGCCGCGTTGGACTGGGATGTGCACAGTAAAAAGTCTCACAAACCAGTTAAAGTCTAACAGATTTATTTGATAGTCTGAGCTTTTGCAGCACTGCCCCTTCATCATCTGACAAAGAGACAGTGTTCTGAAAGCTTGTGGTACCAAATAAACTTTGTTGGACTTTAACCTGATGTTGTGAGACTTTTTAAATTCTCATCCTTGTTTTAAAACCCTTACATGGCCTCACTTTTCCTTATCGCTATATTCTCCTCCATCTTTACAACTCTTCAATACAACTCAGTTTTGATCTCTTGAACATTAATGACTTTAATTTCTCCCCCATTGATGGTAATGTCTTCAGCTTTGAGACCCAAAGCTCTGGAATTCTCACCTTAATCGTCTTCACCTATCCCCATCTTTTCAAACTTATAGCCAAGCTTTTGTTATCTACCCTAACATTTCTTTACTTAGTTGGTGTCAAACTTTTGTTTAATAACTTACCTTGAGGCATCATGTGGAGCATTTTACTATGATGAAGGCACTCTATAAATACAAGTTATTGTTGTTTATTAACATATTCCTGTATGTCTTCCTTCATGTTAATTATATTTCCCAATTTGGTGTCATCTGCAAATTTTGAAATTGTAAATTCAATTCTAATGTTAAAGTCATTAATGTAAACAATCAATAGTGATGGCACAAATCCTGATAGAATGCCACTTCTCACCTTTTGCAGTCTGAGTAGCTACGCTTAATTCTGTTTTCTGCTTTGTACCCCATTTGCTATTTAACCCTTTACGCCATGTGACCTAATCTTAGTTATCAGAGTCTACTTCATTGAAGTCCTTTTGAAAATCCAAATATATTACAGGTGGAATTTTCCTATCCCATCCACCAAAGGAATCGTAGTGGCAGGGTGGACCATGCAAATGTCTGTTAACGTCGGGTGGGAATTTCCAGCTTTGGGACAAGTGTGGCCAGAAAATCCCACCCTACATCTTTTGCATTAGACTTGTCTACTCCTTCTATTGCTTCTTCAATGATTTCAACAAGGTTGATAAAGCCCTTCTGAAATCCATACTAAATACTCTTTGTTGGATGTTTGATTTCTGATAGAATGTTAAGTAACGAATCCATTTTGTTTCCTACCACTGATGTTAAGCTGGCTCGTCCATCATTCTTTGGACTTGTTCTTTCTCCCTTTGTAAATACAGGAACAACATTGGCTTTTAGCTTGTCCTTTTAGGATTATTTTCTTTTCTAATGATTTTTTAAAATATATAATAGTGCATCTGCTATCTCTTACCTAAAGTCTTTTGAAGTCATCAGATGCAGTCTATCTGGACCAGTGTTTTATCTTTATGTTTGGTCAATTTATCAATTATTTCCCAGCTTTCGATTGTAAATGTCTGAACATTCTTTTTGATCTCTTCTAATGTCGTAATGACTTTGGGGCTGATTCTCTCATTGCGACCCACAGATTTTCTGTCGATCATTTTGCAGGATTTGCGCATGCATTCCCGACATATGCATGTCTCCCAGGGAACAAGCGCAGTTAGGACCACGTTGGAAACCGGCCGAAAGAGAGATAAGTGATGTTATTCTGTTATAAATATATTTTAAATTAAGTTTAAATAACATTATTGGGCTCAGCACAGAACTTGCCGGGCCCATAGTATCTATGACCCACCAGGAGTACTTCACCCTGGTGGGGTTTAGAATAGCTCCTTATGTTTGGGGAACTAGCAGGATTCCCCACCAGAGTGAAGGGAGAGCTATCAGGGCTCCCCAAGGGATCGCGCCATGGGGGGTGGTGCCCCCGGTATGGGCATCCTGGCAGTACCAGCCTATGCCCATGACACTTCCCAAGAAATAAAATGCCTACGCTGAAGGGGCACTTTGGCATTGCCCACCAGGCATGGGGCAGTGCCAAGAGGCTGGGGCTGATTATGGGCAAGCCTTGATGGGATTGGGGGGGTCATGCTGCCACTCTGCATGGGGATCAGTCTGGGCTGGAGAGAGGCCAGCAATTGAGGCGGGGGGGGGGGGGGGTGTGTGTGTGGTGTGTGTGTGTGGTGTGTGTGTGTGTGTGGTGTGTGTGTGTGTGTGTGTGTGTGTCTGTTGGGGGGTCTGCCTTCTGCCGGGAGGGGGGTGTGGGGGGTTGGTCAGCCGGGGAGGGATTCTGCTGCGATGCAGAGAGTGAGGGGATCGCCATTGCTGCAGGGGTGGACTGGCCAGGGGGGTGGGTGTCAGGACTGGCCTGGGAATTGTCGTGGGGGCTGCAATCAGGAGGAGGTGGTAGTGGTGGTTGGAGGAGCAGCACTGTGAGGGTCTTGGGGCAAATAGGGAGACTGACAGATTGGGGCCACTGCACATGTCAGACTCTGGCACGAACAGGCCCTGCCCCTGCGTTTTTAATGATATTGACAATTGTGACCTCTGCATTGCACAGAGTGTGGGGGATTAGAGTCTGAAGTTGCATTGACCAGTTTTTTCATCAATTCAACACTTTTGGGCGAATCGCTTCTTTTGTTTCTCTTGTAAATAATGATGCAATGTAATTATTTTGTATTTCTGCCATCTTGCTGACATTAATTGCAAGTTTGTCTTGTATATTCCATAGCAATCTTATCCCTGTCTGATTTATCTTTTGTTGTTTATGTCTGTCTTTGAAATTCTTCAAAAACTTTGAAGTTCCTTGTTATTTTTTTAACTTGTGAAAACTTATTTCCTGATCTCCTCATATTCCCTTCTGTCACCCTTACTTTTCTTGCCTAGCTATATTGTAAGCCTTATGAATTAATTTCAATATCACCCTTGCTCCTTTATACATTCATGATGTTTCAATCTAGACTATCCTGTTTTTGATTTTTAGTGGAATATAACTCTTTCAATTTGTATTGACTGCTGCTTTAAGTATTTCCCACCATTGTTTTATCTCTTGTGTCAACATTTTCCAGTTTATCTTCCTGATTTCCATTCCCATCCTCTCAAAATTAGTTCTTTCTCACCTCTGCCCTCCTCAATCTATTCCTTTGGTATTTGTTTTATGTCTTTCTCAATCATTATGTGAAACCTTATTATGTTATGGTCACTATTGCCTAGATATCCCCATACACTTCTCTTATCTTCTCTGGCTCTTTTCCTATTACTATATCTAATGATTCCTCTCTTGTTGAGTTTCTTGTTGGATAAAAAAAGAGTCCTAAACACATTGTAAAAATTTAATTCCCTTTCCTAGCTCTTCATTCCAGGTTACTTGCAGATAGTTGAAATCTTTATATTTTTATATATTTCATTGGTTTGACTACATATTTTTTCCTCACTTTTCAGCCACCATAAGGTGACTTGTTAAATTAACATGATCATTCCCTCCTTATTTTTTGTATCCATAAGGATTCTGATTTTATTTTGGTTAAGCCTCTTTCTTCTATTGCCATGACATTATTTCTAGTTTGTGCAGTTACCTCACCCCTTCTTCCTTCCCTTTCTTTTCTAAATATGATATCTACTATACTATGTAATTGCTAGCTAAATTACTTACTAATCCATGGGGCAGTTATTCATCTACTATCTTATTGCTGAACAGATAATTTAAATTAGTTGAATGAATTGTTCTTCCTCTTTACATTTTTAACAGTAATTTAAAACTTAAGTTCTGTAAATATCTCTGTTCCCCGACCATCTAGGTTTGCCTTGTTCCTTACTTCAGTCTGACTTTTACACTCATCCCCTTTTTCTTTAAATTTCAAGCTTTGTATCATTTTCACTGGATCACTTTTCTTTTAAAGCCCTATATTAGTAAACCAATTGGGTTTTTATCACAATCTGACAACTTCGTGATCACTTTCACCGATACCAGCTTTTTTATTTGAAGAATTCTTGAATGGAATTCAGATTTTCAAACTGCAATGATGGCTTTGAAGTCTAGATTTAAGGATTAATAGCTCTATAACATAACCATTGCACTAAATTTATTTAAAATAAGTATTTTCCTTTAAAGACACTCCACAGGGAAGATAATCTGCAGTCCTGAACAAGTCTGACCTATGTGACTCCAATCTCACACCAAATTGATTCTTAATTGAACACTGAATTGGTCAGTGAGCCACTCCATTGTGTCAGATCATTATCAGCAGTGATCTGTTGATAATGATAAGAAAACCCACCATCACAGGTCAAATAAGGATGGGCAAGAAATATCAACTTTGTCTCACTTTTTGTTGCTTTATTTGCTTTTTTGATACTGGCTAGTCTATTGTGTTGTAGAAGACTGTCTCTCTAGGTTGTGCTGAGTTTTCTCATCCTGTCCAATTTGTGAATGGAGGTGGACAGAGTCCAAAGATCTTGCTGCCGCCAGCTGACTTGTCAGTTTTCAAACACCATTCCAGGTACCAGCCATTTTTGCTGAGGTGTTTTTTTTCAGGGTCAGCAGGTCTATTCATGAGGTGGGTTGGCAGTTAAGCTCCATTAAGAGTCTGGTTAACCCTACCTGAAGAAGGTCAAGTAGAATTTTCCAATTGGCCTCCCGTTTTGCGACATGATTTGGTGATTTATGCCTTCATACTAAAGGACCCTCTCGGTTACTTGTCCTTTATTGCAGCTTGCTGCTTTTCTCAAGATGGAGGCTTCTGACTGCTACTCCAGCTTTGGGACCCACTTGCCATGTCTCCATTGGACAAGGAAAAATGTTCTGTGAAAATGTAAAGATCCATATGTAGAAACAGTTTGGATAGAGAGAAGAAAAATGAGAGACAGGAGGTCACTTGTGGTAGGAGGTTACTTGTGGGTGTTTTTTGTAGGTCTCCTAACTGTAACCACACATGTAGGGTAGGATACACAGGAAGAAGTAATGAGAGATACTGAGGAAGGATTGGTGACAATCATGGGTGATTTTAATCGACATATAGATTGGGCGAATCAGATGGACAAAAATAGCTTAGAAGATGAGTTCATAGTGCTTCAGAACAATTTCTGAGAGCAGCATGTGCCAACTAGAGCAGGCTACTCTAGATTTGGTGATGTGCAATTAAATAGGATTAATGAATGATTTTATAGCAAAGACGTCTCTAGGTAGCAAAATTTTGCATTCAGTTTAAGAGAGAGGACTGGATCTAAAACCAGTGTTTGAACTTAAATAATGGCAATTATGAGATTGGCTAATGTGAACTAGGAAATTAGATTAAAGGGATAAATCAATAGAGCTGTAGTGACAGACATTTAAAACATAGAACATTGAACAGTATGGCACAATATAGGCCTTCGATGTTGTGCTGAGCTATGTCTGAACCCAAGATCAAGCTATCCCACTCTCTGTCATTCTGGTGTGCTCTATGTGCCTATCCAATAACCACTTAAACGTTCCTAAAATGTCTGACTCCATTATCACAGCAGGCAGTGCATTCCACACCCCAACCACTCTGTAAGTAAAGAATCTATCTCAGACATTCCTCCTATATCTTCTACCATGAACGTTATAGTTATGCCCCCTAGTAGCAGCTACATCCACCCAAGGAAATAGTCTCTGCATGTCCACTTTATCTATCCCCCTCATCATCTTATAAACCTCTATTAAGGCATCTCTCATCTTCCTCCACTCTAAAGAGAAAAGCTCCAGCTCCTTCAACTTTTCCTCATAAAACCTACCCAGGCAGCATTCTGGTAAGTCTCCTCTGCATTCTCTCCAACGCTTCTACATCCTTCTTATAATGAGGTGACCAGAACTGTACTCAATATTCAAAATGTAGTCTCACCAAGATCCTGCATAGTTGCAACATACCCCAAGGCTTTTAAACCCCTGTTAAGAAGCTATTTTGTGAAACTCAGAAAAAATATACCCCAGTAAGAAAGAAAGACACTCAGGGAAGGACGTAACATCTGAGGTTAATTAAGAAAGTTAAAGATAATAAATTTAAACAAAAAGCATTCAAGGATGAGTGGCAGATTAGAAGATTGGACAGAACAACAAAAAAAGTACAAAAAAAAGCTAGCTAGAAATAAAAACAGAGCTTCCACAGGTATTTGAAAAGCAAAAGAGTAAGTAAAGTGAGTATTGGTCATCTACAGAGTGAATATAAAGAATTAATAGAAATCAGGAAATGGCAGATGAATTGAACAAATATTTTGCATCTGAAAATTGAACATTGAGTACAAGAGTTGGGACATCTTGTTGAAGTCAATGATAAGGCCACACTTGGAATACTGTGCACAATTCTAGTCACCCTATTATAGAACAGATATCATTAAACTCAAAAGAGTGCAGAAAAGATTTACTAGGATCTACTGGGACTTGATGGTTTGAGTTATAAGGAGAGGTTGGACAGACTTGAACTTTTTTCTCTGATCGTAGAAGGCTGAGGGATAATCTTATACAGGTCTATAAAATAATAAGGGGTATAGATCAGCTAGATAGCCAATATCTTTTCCCAAAGGCAGAGGCATCAAAAACTAGACAGTATAGGTTTAAGAGGGAAGAGATACAAAAATGTCCAGAGGAGCAATTTTTTTCACACAGAGGATAGTGAGTGTCTGGAACAAGCTGCCAGAGGTAGTAGTTAAGGCGGATACAATAAAAATCATTTAGACAGTTACATGGGTAAGATGGATATAGAGGGATATGGGCCAAATGCAGGCAATTGGAACTAGCTTAGAGGTTTAAAAAAATAGGGCAGCATGGACAAATTGGGCTGAATAGCCTGTTTTCTTGCTGTAAACTTTTATGACTCTATGACTGTCTTCACTGCACAAGATGTAACTAAGGTCCCAAAAATAATTGTGCATTAAAAGGTGAAAGAAATGGAGTAACTGACAACAATTACAATCACCAGGGAATGATTACTGGGAAAATTATTCAAACTAAAAGCTGACAAATCCCCAGGTCTTGAAGGACTTCAACTAGGATCTTAAAATAAATAACTGCTGAGATGTAGATGCATTGGTTTTAATTTTCCAAAATTTCCTATATTCTGGAAAGGTCCCATCTGCAACTCCTGTATTCAAGACAGGAGGGAGACAGAAAGAGGGAAACCACAGGCCAGTTAACTTAGCATTTTTCACAGGGACAATGCTAGATTTGATTAATAATGAGGTTATAGCAGAGCATCTAGAAAATCTCAATGCATACAGGCAGCATAAACATAATTTCGTAGAATCATACGGCTCAGAAGAAACACCTGAATTCCCACCTAAAGCCATCTGCCGGCCCATAGCCCTGAATGTTATAATGTGCCAGGTGCTCTTCCAAATAGTTTTTAAAGGATGTGAGGCAACCAGTCTTCACACTCTCCCAGGCAGTGCATTCCAGATCATCGCTATCCTCTGGGTAAAAAAATGTTTTCTCACATCCACCAGACCTTCTACTCCTCACCATGAATGTTTTTCGCTTTGTGACTGACCGTTCAACTAAGGGCAATAGCTGCTCTTTACCAGTCTATGTCTCCCATAATCTTATACATCTTGATCAGGTCACCCCTCAGTCTTCTCTGCCCTAATAAAAATAACCCAAGCTTATCCGACCTTTCCTCATAACTTAAATGTTCCATCCCAGGCAGCATCCTGATAAATCTGCTCTGCACCTCCTCCAGTGCAATCACATTCTTTCAATAATATGGCAATTAGAACTGCACACAGTACTCTAGTTGTGGCTCCACCAAAGTTCTATACAACATGATATCCCTGCTTTTGAAATCAATGCCTTGATTGATAAAGGCAAGTGTCCCATGTTCCTTTGTTGCCACCCTACTGACATGCCCTTCCACTTTCAGAGGTCTGTAGACAAATACACCAAGGTCCCTTTGTTTCTCAGAATTTCCTAAAGTCCTAGGTTGATGAAAGGAAAATCATGTTTGACTAATTTATTAGAGTACTTTGAGGATGTAAGAAGCATGTGGATAAAAGTGAATCTGTGAATGTGCTGTACCTATATTTCCAGAAGGCATTTGACAAGGTTCAAAGATTACTACAGAAAATAAGAGCAAATGATGTAGGGGGCAATATTTTTTTTATTTCTAAACTTTATTCCAATCCAATCAAGTCAAATTAAAGCCAATTCAGAGTCCCAATAAGTTGAGACATTTCCGATCCAAGTTGACAAGACAGGGTTCTCACCACCTGTCTTGGGCATGATCTACATGATCCAAGCTGATTGAAGTAGGTGTAGCTCCTCCTCCAAGGCTTGATTGATCTCATTTGTATTTTAGCCAAAAGGCCGAGATGCCACTTTAAAAAATTGCTTCAAATGAAGATAAAATGTAACCTAATGACTTCAGCCAAGTGCAGCATGTTGATACTACACTTGATCTTAGCCAAAAAGCTGAGATCTTAGAAATGATCCCTAAGATAGGGGGCAATATATTAGCGTGGATAGAGGATTGATCAACCAATAACAAACTGAGAATAGGCATAAATGGGTCTTTTTTTGGGACTGTAAGCTGGATATTTTTGTGAGTGTTGCAAGTCTGGAACTTTCTTCCCCCAAGAGTGGTGGAGGTTGGATCACTGAATAAAGTTGTTAAGAAGGCGTACGGTGTGTTAGCTTTTATTGGTAGAGGGATTGAATTTAGGAGCCGTGAGGTTATGTTACAATTGTACAAAACTCTGGTGCGGCCGCACTTGGAGTATTGCGTACAGTTCTGGTCGCCGCATTATAAGAAAGATGTGGAAGCATTAAAAAGGGTGCAGAGGAGGTTTACCAGGATGTTGCTGGTATGGTGGGAAGGCCTTATGAGGAAAGGCTGAGGGACCTGAGGTTATTTTCATTAGAGAGGAGGAGGTTACGCGGTGACCTAATTGAGGCGTATAAGATGATCAAGGGACTGGATAGGGTGGATAGTGAGAGCCTTTTTCCTCGGATGGTGATGACCAACACGAGGGGACATAACTTTAAATTAAGAGGTGGTAGTTATAGGACGGATGTCAGAGGCAGGTTCTTCACACAGAGGGTGGTGAGGGCGTGGAATGCCCTGCCTGCAGCAGTTGTGGACTCGCCTACTTTGGGGGCATTCAAAGGTTCGGTGGATAGGCATATGGATGATATTGGAATAGTTTAGGTTAGAGGGTCCACTGGCCGGCGCAACATCGAGGGCTGAAGGGCCTGTACTGCGCTGTAATGTTCTATGTTCTATGAATATTTCTTGGGCAGAATTAGATAATTCTGATTGAGAAGTGTGTCAGGAAGGATAGGGGTCGGAAGAAAAATGGTGTTGAGGTCACAGTTGGATCAGCCATGATCTTATTGAAACCCAGAATAGGCTTAAAGGTTTATGGTTACTTTCACAAAGTTAATGTTGCAATCTATAAAATCCATTATCTTCATGCTTGTATTGTGAATGACATTGATCTGGTGATGATCTGACCACTGCAATGTAGGAAACATTTTGTGCACAACAAATTCCTACAAACAGCAATAAGACAGTGACTAGACTTTGAAAAATAATCATTGGTTTAAAAGCACTTAGGGACATCCAGAGGTTGTGAAAGGTGCAAAAGAAATGCACTTCTTTTCTTCTTTATGTAACTGTGTCCTGTTAATCTCCATTCATTCATAATTCCCAGTGGGACGATTGGATAGCAATCGGGAGACAAACCCCTTATCTCCTCCCATTATACCAGAGACATCACTTGGATGACTGCAGCTCCAACAAAATTCAAAAAGTTCGACACTATCCAGAAAAAAATCAGTCTGTTTTATTGGCATCCGATCCATCACCTTCAAGATTCACTCCCTCCACCACCAACACACAGTGGCAGCAGTGTGTACCATCTGCAAGATGCATTACAACAAATCAACAAGACTCCTTAGACAGCACCTTCCAAACCCACAACCTCTATCTACTAGAGAGACATGGGCAGCAGATGCGTGGAAATGCTGTTATCCTTAAGTTTCTCTCCAAGCCACACACATCTTCCTGAATTCGGAATATATTGCCATTCCTTCCCTGTCACTCGTATGGAATTCCTTTCCTAGCAGTGCTATGGGTGTTCCGACAAGATGACTCACCACCACTTTCTCAAGGGCAGTTAGGGATGGGCAATGAATGCTGGTCTGGCTAGTGATGCCTGCAATAATAAATTTTAAAAGCACTGAGGTCAATTATTGAACCCTTATTGCCCACCTTAGCTAAGATATATCGACATGGGAGTCTGCAGATCAGAGATGGTGCAATGAGGTCACGTATTTCAGTATGTGGCTCACATATCTACTGTATGGCCTACAGCTGTTGCATTTTTTTGTTTTACATCTAGGAGCAGGACATGATTGATGCCCATTGTAACTGAAAAAAAGTGTAATGGATTAAAATGACTTATTCCAACTGACAATATCCTACGGCATTTCCAGCAGTTTATTCATCAGAAAGCTACTATGCACTGGAGATATTAATGTACTAGGTGAATTGGATATGCTGACAAATGCTTCAAATTCAGAATCTCTCAGTTACTACCTTTGACTTTGGCTTCTCTTCTATGAGGCTTTGGACTTAAGTCCCACTCTGATGGGCTGATGGGATGAAAGGAATAATGATTACAAAGGTCCCTTGTGAAATGAGTATGGTCATCTTTTGTGCAGTTCTTTATGGGCTTGAGTTAACAGCATAAAGCTTCATAGAATGACACAGCCCTGAAGAACGTATTCCAGCTCATGACAACTCACTATGCAAAAGGATCTTCCTCATCTTCCTTCTGTTTCTCTTGCTAACTATCTTCAATCTGTGTGTCTGCTTAACAATCCTTCTGACAATGGGAACAGTTTCATTTCATTTATTCTATCAAAACAACAAGAACTTGCATTTATATCAGGCTTTTAATGGAGTAAAATGTCCTAAGAGGTTTCACAAATTCATTATCGATCAAAGACTGACACATGAGGAGATATTAGGGTAGGTAACCAAAAGTTTGGTCAGAGTTATGCTTCAAGGGATGTCTTCATGATAAAGATAGAGGTGAATAGGCAAGGAATAGGCAGAGATTTGCAGAGTTTTGGATCTACATAGCTGAAGACATGGTTGGCAATGGTGAAGCATTGAAAATCAGGGAGGTGCAAGAGACTGGAATTGGACAAGTGAGGAGATCTCGGAGGAAGGAAAGATTGCCAATATATGAGGCTAAATTTTCTCGCCCTTCCTCCTAGTGGAATCTTCAAATCCTGCCGAAGACGATCCCCCCGCATGGCAGGATCTCCAGAGGCACAGCTGGCCAACAATGCAATAAGACACTGATATCAGCAGGACTGGAGAATCCTACCTGTGGCCAAAGGTGAGCTGCCTCTGAAAAACATGCCATTGGGATGGAAAACATTTCACAGAGGGGATGCAGAAAATCCTGCCATAGACAAAAAAGGCCAAGGAGGTATTTGAAATGAGAATTTTAAAATCAATGCCAATGTAAATGAGGGATCGAGACGTACCATAAGCTGGGATTTGAGCAACAGAGTTTTGGATGAGCATCAGTTTATAGAGGATATAAGATGGGAGACTGGCTAGACAATATTGAAACCTCTTATAATTTGAACTGAAAGTACATTAGCACGCTCACTCAAATGTTTGATGTGAGAATCGACAAAATGCTGGTGTTCTTTTGAAGTTGGGGCAATATGTGACAAATTTTGCAACAAACTCAAAGTGTTGGATGCAGACACTGGGTAAATTTGGAATGTGTTCCAATTCCCAGCAAGAACATCCTCAACTTGCTATCAACAATTTTTTAATTAAAAAAAACCTTCAAAATTAATTCATACCTTCATCTCAGAAATGTCAATATGTTCCATTGGTTACCCATGGTTCAAGAGTTGCTTTTGGATTGTGTTGTCATTCAGCATGCAGAGAATACAAATCAGCAATGGTAGCTCAGTTTCACTGTCAAAAATCTCCCATGTAGGAGCCATCTGTAAGAGAGACAAGGCTGTCTTTCAACTATCTCACTTCCAGCTCCTGTCATAAAAACTTCAACAGCTAGAACTATTCATACTACTGTACATTAGTATCATTATTTAACTTGACAAAGCAATGGGCAAAAGAGAAAGAAGCGAGATGAGATTTTACACAGCGAGTTGTTAAGATCTGGATTACACTACCTGAAAGTGGTGGAAGCAGACTGAATAATAACTTTCAAAGTGGAATTGAATAAATACTTGAGGGGGAAAACTTTCCAGGGCTGTGGGAACAGATCAGGGAAGTGTGAATAATTGGATAGCTCTTCCAAAGAGCTAGTACAGAAATGATGAGACGAATTGCCTCTTGAGCTGAGTTGTTCTATGAAAGTCAAGTAAATGACTGAAACACCAAATTGTCAATGAATTTGAATCTAACATTTGAAGCTGAACTTGGACACTGTTCATTTGAAACATTGTAAGCCGCTATAAATATAGCTGTGAGATTTGATTCTGCCAAGTTATAGCTTGGTTGGATGATTTACACCTGAACGTGAGCCTGTTTTTGCAGAATCTGTTTATTCTGAGCAGGGAATGTTGGTGCAAATTTATATATGCAAAAGTGTAGCATGTAAGTAATTTTCCACATTTTATTCCCCTCTCTTTTTCTCTCCTAGAGACTGGTGACCTTTTTTAGAAGTTAGACTTAAGGTGTCTTGTGTCTCACAGCACATGAGATGGCCATTTCTTCCCTCCTGTCTATCCAGAGCAGGATATCTTATGCCAACTGAAATATCATCTTACCTTCTATCCAGCAAATTATGAATCCCCATAGCTGTTTACATGCATAAATCTGTAATAGACTCAACTTCTTGTTTCCCAACAACACCAGAATTAGGAGCAGTCGGCCATTTGGCCCTTCAAGTCTGCTCCATCGTTTGATAAGATTACGGTTGATTGGACTGTGGCCTCATCTCCTCTTTCCTCTCTAATCCCTGCCATGGTCACCCTTAACTCTATAACAAAAGACACTTTTATTTATCATTAATCTGATTTATGACCCACTCTCATGGAGGTGCTGCACTGTCATTTGTCTGCTTCTTACCTTTCCACCAGCCTCATGAGTTGGACTCCCATAAGGACAGTTCTCAGCTCAAGCCTTTCCACCAAATCAAAATGTGGTCCTTGGGGAGGGGTGACCTTTTGATACTTTACCCATCTTATCATCCTTTATGAAGAACCTTGAAGATAAGTATCATGTTATGGGATCATTACAGCTAAGTCCAAAACTATCTTCCGCTAACATCAGTACCAATATACAACAGGAGTTACTGGTTTGTAATTCCTCCCACAACAGAGCTGCATAGAGTAGGAGGTCATTCAGCTCATCATGTCTGCACTGACGCTACCTAGGCCCATTCCACCACCTTAATACCTAACCCCATGTATTGATCATGACCAATCAAGGACAAACAAAACAAGGGAATATATGATGAATGGCAGGATCCTGGGAAGAACAAAGAACAAAACATGTATACCAGTCCCTTAAGATGGCAGGACAAGTGGAGAAAATAGTTAAGAAGTCATAAGATATACTTGCTTTTATTAGCACAGGCATTGAGCTTAAGAGCAGGGAGGTTATGTTAGAACTATAGAAAATGTTGGTTAGGCCACAGCTGGAATACAGAATGCAGTCCTGAAATCCACAATATATGAGGGATGTGATAGCATTGAAAAGACTGCAGAGGAGATTTACTGGAGTGTTGATTGAGCTGGAGAGTTTTAATTATGGAGAGAGATTGGATACACAGGGTTGTTTTCTTGAAACAGAGAAGGCTGAGGGGGACATGATTGAGATGTATAAAATAATAAAGGGCATAGATAAAGTAGGCAGGAAGAAGCTTTTCTCCTTGGTGAAGGGATCAATGTCCAGGGGCTCTAGATTTAAGGTAAGTTGCAGGAGGTTTAAAGGAGATTTCAGGAGAAACCTTTTCATCCAGAGGGTGGTGGGAGTCTGGAACTCACGGTCTGAAAAGGTGGTGGAGGCAGAGATCCTCATAACATTTAAGAAATTATTTAGATGTGCACTTGTGATGCCAAAACATACAAGGCAATGGGCCATTGGTGAGAAATGAAATTACAGTAGTTAGGTGGTTTGTCTTTGACTAGCACAGATGCAATGGACTAAGGGCTTTTATCTGTGTTGTATACCTCTATGACTCTAGAATCCACCTAGCCTACACATCTTTAGACTGTGAGAAGAAACCCATGCAGACAGGGGGAAAACATGCAAACTTCACAGTCACTCAAGGATAGGGTTGAATGAAGTCCTTGGCACTATGAGGCAGCAGTGCTAACCACTGTGCCATATTTTCTCACTGAGCCATCAATACAGCTTCCCAATGTTTAAAATTATGGAGTACATTTACATAGTATGTTTTGTGACCACAGGACATCCCAAAGCATTTTATAACCAATGAGGTCCTTTGGAAGCACTACCAAAATGTAGGAAATATGGCAGCCAATTTGCACACAGCAAAGAGCCACTAAAAGCAAATGATAATTTCAATGATGTTGGTTGAGAAATAAATATCAAATAAATATCATTGGGGATAACTCCATTGCTCTTCTTCAAAGTAGTGCCATGAGATCTTTTCCACTTACTTGCAAGGACAAGCCAGTCTTCAGGTTAACTTCTTATCCTAGAGATGGCACCTCTAACAGGGTAACACATCTTCAAAACTGCACTGCAGTGTCAGCCTAGATTTTGTGTTCAAGTCCTACAATAGGAGTCAAATCCACAACCTCTGACTCATACATAAATATCTGGACCATAATTATTTTATAGAACATTTGAATTATGGTTTGAATGATCTGATCACTAAAGCATGCTGCCTTGTCTCATTTGTTTCTGACCCTACCAAACAAGCCATTCATTGCCTCGGTGCAATATTTCAGAGTTAAGCTTTATCCCCAATCCTATCCATTGTTTGTTTTACCTTTTTGAGAACATCCATTCTCCCATATACTTCAGACCCTTCACAACAGTAGTCCTAATCGACTGTGATTTTCTCACCCCTAGATCTGATTTCATCATTGTGCTTTTTACTGACTTCTCATTTTCTAATTTCTCCCTGAACTCTTAAGTGATCCAAAACACATTTACCCAAATCCTGTCCTGCCTTGGGATTTCATTATTATCATTCACAGCTATCTATATTGCTGTTAGTTCCCAAAATATTCACATCAACATCTCTGTCCCTAACTTCAGATTCATCTATGACATCGCCCATCACTGCAATCTCCTCTGGCCCCTCCACCTCTCCTGATTTTAAGCTTCTTTGAATCCCTACACCATTCCTTCACATCCTCCCACAACTATGGTGGGACAGCTTTCAGCTATTACAAGCAGGATAAGGATGCACTGAGTCAAATAGTAAAAGTTAACTTACGACTGCTAGCGGGGGGTTTGAATTTGTACAGTCAGCACTCAACATTTGGAATGGACTTCTGGTCAAAGTGGTGGAGAAAACCCTGAAATCATTTAAAAATGTAGAGTGTAGAGCAGTTCTGGGTGAATGAACAAAGAATAAAAACAATACAGCACAGGAACAGGCCCTTCAGCTCGTCAAGCCTGCGCTGCTCATGAGCCCAACTAGACCATTCGTTTATATCCTCATCTTCCCAGTCTGTTCATGTGGCTATCTAGATAAATCTTAAATAATGCCAGTGTGTCTGCCTCAATCTTGCTTGGCAGTGCATTCCAGGCCCCCACCACCCTCTGTGTTAAATACGTTCCCCTAACATCTGTGTTGAACCTTGCCCCCCTCGCCTTGAAACTGTGACCCTGTGACCCTTTGTGTTCATCATCTCTGACCTGGGAAAAAGCTTCCCACTGTTCACCCTATCTATGCCCTTCATAATTTTATAGAAATTAATATTGACCAACAAAGGACAAGACAACTACAGAATCATCCAATCATCAAATGATGGATGTGCATCTCTGCTAACAAAGGATTCATGAATAAAAAGCAGGAGTGGGAAGTGAACCCAGCAGTATTGAGGGCAATTGGAGCATCCTTGTGCTGAGATCAGTTAACATGGAGGTTTGTGTGAAGCATAAATACCAGTATAGAACAATTATACCAAATGTTTCTTTACCGTACTGAAGATGGTGCCTAATTCAATGTAACATAAAAAAGGAATTAAAACTGAGACTATTTGTTCTGTGTGGCCTAGCTCTGCATTGAGTTCCATCCAAGCATTAGATTTTGTCCACAGGTTTATATGGGCATCGTAGGGAAGAAGCTGGGACGTGGGATGGTGGGAAGGGGTGCTATGTGTGAGTGTTGCGAGGGGTGGGTAGTGGTGACAAATGGTGGCGCTCATCTGCCCATGTTCAAATCCAGAAAATGCTGGAAAATCTCAGCAGGTTTGATAGTATCTGTGGACAGATGAAGAGACAGATTCAAAACAGTAATTCTATCCTCTACAGATGCTGTCAGACAAGCATTTTCTGATTCCAGCATCTGCAGTAATTTGCTTTTATTTTCACTTCATTTGCAGTTGTTTCAGGTTTTGCAGCTGTGGTTCAGTCAGTTCAACTCTGTCTCTGGGTCAAATGGTTGTAGGTTGAAAGCCCAAACAAGAGCTTGGGCACAAAATCTCAGCTGAAACTTCAGTGTCCTTTTGAGAGAGTGTTTCGATGAGGTGGCGTAATGGTACTGTTGTTGGACTAATAATCCAGAGACCCAGGATAATGCTCTAGGTACCTGGGTCCGAATTCCACCATGGCAGATGGTGAAATTTGAATTAAATAAAAATCTGGAATTAAAAGTCCAATGATGGCTATGATTCGATTGTTTTAAAAATCCTTCTGGTTCCATAATGTCCTTTAGGGAACAAAATCTGTCATCCTTACCTGGTCTAGCCTACATTTGTCCCTTAGGTGCCCTCAGGGATGGGCAATAAATGCTGACCTAGTCAATGATGCCCACATCCATGAACAAATTAAAAAATTTGAACAGAATTAAAAAGAAGATCTTTGGCTAAGGCCATTTCAGAAAGACATAAAAGATTCCACTTCACTATTTTGAATTTTGGTGTTTTTCTCTCTCTCTCTCTCTATCCATGATATCCTCATTATTCCAGGGTTGTTTATGCCATGGCATCACTCTCGGGCAAGGCAAAAAGGCAAGGTCAGTTTGGAGGTTTAACCTATGCTATTGGTGATATACTGTACCACCTTTTAGTCAAAAGAGCTAAACCTTCAATGTCACTGAAACAGATGATCTTGTCACCATCCTATTGCTATTTGTGGGAATTTGCTGTGTGTAACTTTCCCTTTGTTGTAATACTGATTATATTTCAATAAGTACTTCATTGTCTATAAAGCCCATTAGGATTCCCAAGACCATGAACAGTGCTGCAAATTCTTTCATAGAGGTGGTGTTCTGATTTAAGATTTTCCACCAGTGAGCTAGGTCATGGTGCTTAAAAATGTCCTATCACTTGCAGAGTCTCAAAATCAAACAAAACAAACCAACAATGTCATTGAGTTTCCTGGGGTTTGTGAGCTGGATTACCAGAGCTCAGGAGGATCAGAGATGTTCTACAGATTTATGGTTTGGTGAGACATGCATTAGAATATTAGGGGAACTCATATATTCTGAACAGTTGCTTGTTTACTGAGGGAATTAAATATCTGTTCTGGTAACTTGACAATTTATTCCTACATTTACCAGTTGCTCCAGGTAATTGTAGCCTCAGTTCTGGTATTCCCATGACTCATGTGGGTATAAATGCTTCTGGCAATAATGTGGTTGGTTGTACGTGTTTAATTATAATGTTGACTATAACAATTGAGAGTGTCAGTCCTTGGGTAATTTGCACAGAAAAGGAGATGCTGTCACTCTGAATTACTCCAATATGTTCATTCTCCAAGTTCATTCCTTCCCGCTGTCCTATCCTGCAATCTGGTCTTGGTGGCATGGTGCCTCACAGTGCTGGAGATCCAGATTCAATTCCCAAATTGAATCACTGTCTGTGTGGTGATTGCACATTCTCCCCATGTCTGCATGGCTTCCTACCAGGTGCCCCAATTTCCTCCCACAGCCCGAAAGAAGTGCTGATTAGGTGCATTGGCCATGCTCAGTTCTCTCTCAGAACTTGTGAGAGAAATGGTGCTGGAGTGTGACAACTAGGGGATTTTCACAGTAACTTCACTACAGTGTTGATCTAAGCCTACTTGTGCTGCTAATAAATAAATTTTAAACTCACCCACTTGATGCTGCTCCTCGTTGATTTTCTTTCTATTACTTTCTCAGGTTCGAGTCTCTTTTAAACAAATCCAGAATTTCCTATTCAGGCATCCCCTCCATGTCTATCTTGATAACCTGCTTGCTGACTCCCAGAGTACCAACCAAGAAGACCTCATTTCCATGTTCTGATAGATATCCATCTGCGTGGCTCTAAGATTTAATTTTAGCATCTAGATGACATCGCTTAATCCACTAATTCTGCTTCAATCCTGAACAAGTCACTGGGCTCTCTAGGTCAGTTTTGTCTAATACCATTCAAGATAATCTCTTCTTTGGCCTGACTGACTATAACTCCATTTCCTTTGATAATTCTATACATTCCACCATGCTACCTCCCACATGCTTACTCCTCTAGAACATTCTTCAGGTTGGAGCACCTCCCACCTTCTAGCTCTTTTATCTTTACTCAAAGTTTTCATTGTCTGTCACTTTCCTGAGCCCCAAGAAAATTTCTACAATCCCTAGCCCACCAGTGGCAACTGCGTCCCAAGGAGTGGCATGATGGCACAGTGGTTAGCATTGCTGCCCCACAGTATCAGGGACCCAGGTTCAATTCCAGCCTCAGGTCACTGTCTGTATGGAGTTGCACACTTTCCTTGTGTCTGCGTGGCCTTCCTCCGAGTGCTCTGGTTTCCACCCACAGTCCAAAAATGTGTGGGTTAGGTTAACTTGCCATGCTAAATTGGCCCTAGTGTCAGGGGATTAGCAGGGTAAATATGTGGGGTTACATGAATAGGCCTGGGTGGGATTGAGGCTGGTGCAGACTCAATGGCCAAATGGTCTCCTTCTGCACTGTAGGGATTCTATGAGAATCACCACTCACCACTTACTGTCTCCCAATCTAACTCTTGATAACTCAGTTACTTCTCTTCTGTCCAATGTTCATTTACATCATAATTGAGTGTTCCTCTAGCATTCAGAAGATCACTTCCTGAATGTCATCAGTGAACAATAATTCTTTGCTCTTTGCTCACGTGTCTCATCTGTCCAAATTTCAATACTTGCAATCTCCTTGGATCAAGACTGCCACTCTTTGACTTTCTATAGTCTTTGATACAATTGCCTACTCTATTCTCCAGACCTATATCATTTGTGGCATCCCCAGTCAACTCAGGTACCACTGCCAAACACACCCAGCATATTTTATGCAATGAACCTTTCCTCTTACTCCCACCAAAGTTCTCTCTAATGTTCCTTTGTGGTGTCTTCCCATTAAGATTGTTGCATGGCTGAGGTGTTAGCCTCCTGCATGGCACATTCTGAATTGCTGTGTAGTCATGCACCCAGACAGCTTATAGACAAATAAAAGCAAAATATTGCAGATGTTGGAAATAGGAAATAAAAACCAGAAGTGCTGGGAAAACTTATCAGGTCTGGCAGAATTTGGGGACAGAAATGTGAGCATGAGAGCAAAATGGTGAACCAAAATGCTAAGTGTCAGGAAAGTCAGGATCGTGCTCACAGATGGAGCAGAGACATACTGCAAAGCAGTCACCCAGGCTGCACGTGGTCTTCCAAGTCTAAAGAAAATTGCACTGTGAGTAGTGAATGCAGTATACTAAATGGAAAGAAATACTTGCAAATCATTGCTTCACCTGAAAGGAGTTTTTGGTGGCCTCAGACAGTGAGGAGAGAGGAAGGAGAAGGGCTCGTGGGATTATGCATCTTGCAATTGCACGGACAGGTGAGTGGGATGAGGATAGGACATAGAACAACATAGCATAGAAATAGGCCCTTTGGCCCACAAGTTTGTGCCGACACAGATGCTTCTCTAATATTTTCTTGCCTCTCCAAGGTCCATATCCCTCAATTCCCTGCTCATTCACGTATCTATCCAATTGTTGTTATAGAATTTGCTTCCACCACCTTCTCTGGCAGTGAGTTCCAGGCATTCACCACTCTCTGTGTGAAAAGTTTGCCCCTTACATCTCTTTCAAATTTTCCTCCCCTCACTATTAACTTATGCCTCTGAGTAATTGACCCTTCAACCCTGGGAAAAAGACTCAGACTATCTAATCTATACAACCCTGTCATAATTTTGTAAACCTCTATCAGGTCCCCTCTCAGTCTCCAATGCTGCAATGAAATCAATCCAAGTTTGATCAACCTTTCTTCATAGTCCATAATCCTCCAAACCAGACAACATCCTATCAAGTCTCAGTTGCTTCTGCACCCTTTCCAATGCAACAATGTATCTTTCTGGTAGTTTGGCAACCAGAATTGTGCACAATGCTCCAAATGCAGTTAACAAAAGTCTTATACCACTGCAACATGATTCTCCAATTCCTATACTCAACCCTCGCCTGATGAAGGCCAGCATGCCATACTTCTTCTTGACCACCTTGTCTATCTGAGTTGCCACCTTCAGAGAACTGTGGATCTGCATGCCCAGATCCCTCTTTTTGCTAATATTTCTAAGGGCTGTACCTTTTACTATATACTTTCCTTCTGTAGTAGACCTCCAAATCGCATCACCTTGCATTTATCCAGGTTAAATTCCATCTGCTTTCTTTTGGCGCAGGTCTCCAAACAATTTATATCCTGCTGTATTCTCAGACAATCCTCCTCAATATCCGCTACTGCCCCAATTTTTGTATTATCTGCAAATTTAATAATCAGACCACCCACATTTTCCTCCAAATAATTTATATATATATCAAATAATATAGGATGAGATGATAGATGAGTCGACCAGGGTGCCACAGAGACAACGATCCTGTCAAAATGTTGACAGGGTAGGGGAGAGCAAGGTGTGTGGAATCATGCTGGAAGTGGTGGAAATAGCAGAAGATGATCCTTTCAATAATATGGATGGTGGGGTGGAAAATGAGGTCAAGGGAACCCTTTCATGTTCTGGGAGAGAAGGGGCAAGGGGTAAGAGCAGGAGTGCAGAATATGGATCGGATGCTGTTGATGTCCCTGTCAACCACAGTGGATGAGGGGAATCCTCACTGAGGGGAAAGGAAGACATATCAGAAGCAACATTATGCAGGGTAGAATCATCAGAACAGATGTAATGGAAATGGAGAAAATGACAGAATGAAATGGAGTCCTTATAAGAGGCAGGATTTCAGGTGTAGCAAAGGTAGCTGTGGCAGTGGGTGGGCTTGTAATGAATATTAAAGACAGTCTTATCACTAGAAATGGAGACAGTAGTCAAGGAAGGAAGGGGTGTTGAAGAAGGACAATGTAAAGCTGAGAGAGGGATGAAAATTGGAAGCAAAATTGATTTATTCTTCTGGGAGAGAGTAGGGAAGCTACACCTATAGAGTCTTTGATGTGCCAAAAAAAGAACTATGGGAGGTCCGGATCAATGAATGTTCCATATACCTCACAGAAAGACAGATATGACTAGGCTTCATGCAGGCACGCATAGCAACACCTTTTGTTTGGATGAAATGGGACAAGTTAAAATTGAAATTGTTCAATGAGAAAATAGGTTCAGCCAGGTTGGTGAGGGTGATAGTGACAGGGATTGTTTGAGCCTTTATTCAAGGAAGAAGCAGAGAGCCCTCAGACTGTTCTGGTAGGGAATGGAGGTGTAGAGAAATTGGATGTCCATAGTTAAGAGGAAGCAGTTAAAACCGGGAAACTGAAAATTGTTGAAATGTTGGAGGGTGTCTGCATTCTCTATTGTATGGTCCAATCCTTCATTGCCTTCTGTTCTCTCAGCGGAATCCTCAACTTGATGTCTTGATGGTCTTTCCTTGTCCTACTTCTGGAACTTATCACACACACACATTCACCACATTTCTAACTCTGGCCTACGGTACAAAGCCCCTCCTTCCCTTCCTGCATTAGTGACAGCTTATTCATCCATCACAGCCTTGTGCTGTAAAATTCTCTTTTTAAACACCTCTGCCTTACTCATTTCTCAATCACCTTCTCTAACTCTTCACCTAACTTCTGCCTGTTTAAATTTCTCCTGTGATTTCTTAAAATATCTTTGTATATCTGTTTATCACAACACTATATAATTGCTGCATGCAGGTTAAAAATGTTCTGGAAGAGAGATGAAGAGCAATCATTGCTCTTGGACAGAAGTTTTTAATGGATTATGGCAACCCATACTGTAAAGTTGTATGTTCTGTAAAAAGGAGAATGAATGAGTCTAGCTGGCTCTTCTTTATAGAACTGAATGTTAGCTTTTGACAAAGAACCTGAAACTGGGTGCTTCTGGTATGTATGTATTTAGCATGGAAGATGTCAGATTTCAATTGGGAGAAAAAAATTGACCAGCTAATGAGGGAGAATAAGAATATTGGAACTGGCACAGCATGAAAGTCCAAAGATATGTAGGTTAGATGGATTAGCCGTAATAAATGAGTCGGGTTATGGGAATAGGATGGAAGGGTGGGTCTCGGTGACTTTTTCCCTTTCAGAGAGTTGGTGCAGACTTGATGGGCCAAATGGGATTCTATGGTTTGAAATACTAAACTCTTCAAAATTGTTGATCCCAGAGGATAATGGAATGAACCTTATTTGGAAAATGATGAGGTCTATGATCAATAGGGTCTGTTGAGATGATCGTTGCCCTCTTTTGCAGCCTTCTACATGGACTGGAGGCGGGGGGAGACTGTTAAAGGAGAGCAAAGAGGTAGAGAGATGGAGAAGTTCAGGCCAAAGCATCAGAGGGCTTGGCCATCAATGGTGCAGTAAGTATAATTAAAAATGCACAAGAGGACAGAATTAGAGGAGCACAGATATTTCAGAAGATTGAGTGGTTAGTGGAGATTATAGAGATGAGGAGGGTAAGGCTTTAGAGGGATCTGAAATCAAACTTTTTACCTGATTCAGAGCAATAAAAACCCATGAGAAGAAGGATGATAAGGGAATGGGATTGAGAGTTGAGACGTGGGCAGCTAAATTTTGGATGACTTCAAGTTTACAGAAGGTAGAATGCAGGAGAGCAGCCAGGAGTGCTTTGGAATAGTTGAGGTAATGTAGGCTAGTGAGAGTTTCACTAGAAAATTAACTGAAACAAGTGCAAAATCAGGTAATATTATGGAGGTGGAAATAGGTGATTTTAGTGATGGCAGGATTATTGCACCAGCTGTCTCAGAGCACATGTTACTCTGCCCTTTGACAAGTCTGGCTCTTTATAATCGTTCTGAATAGACGGAGATCAGCGTATCACTAAGCAACTGGAACCAGCAGGCAAATACAGTGGCAATAATGTATGTTTTTTTTGTGATAATATAAGCGTGGCAGAGTGGTTAGCATTGCTGCCTCACAGCACCAGGAACCCAGGTTCAATCCTGCCCTCAGGTAACTAACTGTCTCTGTTGAGCTTGCACACTCTCTGTGTCTGTGTGGGTTTCCTCTGGGTGCTCCAGTTTCCTCTATACTCCAAAGATGTGCAGATTAGGTTGATTGGCTGTGTTAAATTGACTCTTAGGGTCAGGGGGATTAACAGGGTCAATATGTGGGGGATATGGCCTGGTGGGATTGTTGTCGGTATAAGCTCAATGAGTTGAAAGGCCTCCTTTTGCTCTATAGGGATTCTACATAAAGGCACCAATCACTCACGAAGGCTTTGGAAACACATTGTGAGCTCATTTATTAAGACATATTAAGGCATACTTCTTGGGTGACTAGGGAAATTTAGAACAGATGAAACAAAAAAAAAGAGGATGTATGAAGCATGCCAGGTGAATTCTTCAAGTGAGAAGCAGGTCAAATACAATAGGCTTGGAGGAGAAGTGGTAAAGAAGACTGGCAGAGAAAGAATCTAAGAATAGAATGACAATCAACAAAAAAACGAACCCAAAAATCTTCTACTGGCGTGTAAATAATAAGCAGGTAGTACCAAATGGAGCAAGTCTTATTAGGAGGAATAGGGCAAAGGGTAGAATCCCTAATGGGTTCGAATTCATGGAGCATTGGCACCAATATTGGGGCAGATGGGACCTGTCCAGGTGGGATGGTCTTCATCTGAATTGTGCTGGGACCAGAGTCCTGGTGAATTGTATAACTAGGGCTGTAAGTAGGGCTTTAAACTAATTAGTGGGGGGGCAGGAGTAGGGGGGATTAAAAGGAAAAGGTACAAATGCAGATTAATATTGAAGACATTCCACTAATTAAACCAGTACGGAGTACAGGAAGGGTTAGTAGTGTTTCTACAAATTGGTCCAGATAAAGGCTGGCATAAAGACATTTTATCTGAATGCACGAAGCATTCAAAACAAAGTGAATGAGTTGATGGCACAATTCAGCACAAATGGGTATGATCTAGTGGTCATTATGGAAACATGGTTGCAGGGTGACCGGGTCTGGAAACTGAATATCCAGGGGTATCAGACATTTAGGAAAGATAGACAGGAAGGAAAAGGAGGTGAAGTAGCTCTGTTAATAAAGGATAATATCAGGGCGGTAGTAAGAAAAGATAATAGGGTCCAAAGGGCAAAATGTGGAATCATTGTGGGTGGAGATAAGAAATAGTAAGGGGAGAAGATCACTGATGGATGTGGTTTATAGGACCCCAAATAGTAACTTTGAAATGGGGCAGGCTATAAACAGGCAAATAATTGATGTGTGCAAAAACGGAGCGGCGATAATTATGGGGGATTTTAATCTGCATATTGCTTGGTTGACTCAGGTCGGACGCGGTGGGCTTGAGGAAGGGTTCTTGGAATGCTGTGGGGATAGTTTCCTTGAACGGTATGTAATGGAACCTACAAGGGAGCGAGTTATCTTAGATATGGTACTGTGTAACGAGGCAGGTAGAATTAGGGATCTTCTTGCGAGGGATCCTCTTGGGACGAGTGATCACAATATTGTTGAATTTCTGATGCAGATGGAGGATGAAAAAGTGGGGTCCCAAACCAGTGTCCTCTGCTTGAACAGAGGGGAATATGATGAGATAAGGGCGGAATTGGTTAATGTAAATTGGGGGCACAGCTTGGTTGGTAGGACAGCTGAGGAACATTGGAGGAATTTTAAGGAGATCTTTTTCAGTACTCAGCAGAAGGACTGTAAGAAAAGAGATAACCAGTTGTGGATATCAAAGAAAATAAAGGAGAGTATTAAATTAAAAACCAATGCGTACAGAGCGGCCAAAAATAGTGGGGAATTAGAAGATTGGAAAAGATTTAAAAAACAACAAAGAATGACTAAGAAAGCGATAAAGAAAGGAAAGATAGAGTATGAAACTAAACTAACTCTAAATATAAAAAATGATAGTAAATGTTTTTACAAATATATAAAGAAGAAGAGATCGCTAGACTGAATGTTGGACACTTGGAGGACAAGAGGGGGGATTTAACGGTGAGAAACGAGGAAACGGCTGAGACTTTAAATAAATTTTTTGTGTTGGTCTTCACAAAGGGGGACACAAACAGATTACTGAATATTAAAGGTAGAGAGTTGGTAAGAGATGATGTCCTTAATACAATTACTGTTACCAGAGAGGTAATGCTTGGTATACTAACGGGACTAAAAATAGACAAGTGCCCGGGACCGGATGGAATGCATCCCAGGGTTCTGAAAGAAATGGCAGAAGTAATAGCAGATGCCTTAGTAATTATTTATCAAAATTTGCTGGACTCTGGGGAAGTGATGGCGGATTGGAAAACAGTTACTGTTACGCCGCTGTACAAAAAAGGTAGCAGATGAAAGGCGGGTAACTATACGGCAGTTAGCTTAATGTCCGTAGTTGGGAAAATGCTAGAATCCATCATTAAAGAAGAAATAGCAGGACACCTAGAAAAGAATGCTTCGATCAGACAGACGCAGCACGGATTCGTGAAGAGGAAGTTGTTTTAACAAATTTACTGTATTTTTATGAAGATGTGACTAGTGTGGTAGACAGAGGGGAACTGGTGAATGTGGTGTTTTTAGATTTCCAGAAGGCGTTCGATAAGGTGCCTCACAAAAGTTTGTTGCAGAAGGTTAGGGTACACAGAATTGGGGATAATGTGTTAGCGTGAATTGAGGATTAGCTATCTAATAGGAAGCAGAAAATTGGAATCAATGGGTGCTTTTCTGGTTGGCAGTTGGTGATTAGTGGTATGCCGTAGGGATCGGTGCTGGGGCCTCAACTGTTTACCATTTACATAGATGTTCTGGAGGAGGGGGCTGAGTGTAGGGTAACAAAATTTGCTGATGACACGAAAATGAGTGGAAAAGCGAATTGCATGGAGGATGCGGAAAGTCTGCAGAGAGATCTAGATAGGCTGAGTGAGTGGGCAAGGATCTGGCAGATGGAATATAATGTTAGTAAATGTGAAGTTATCCACTTTGGTAGAAATAATAGTAGCAAGGAATATTATTTAAATGGTGAAAAGTTGCAGCATGCTACTGTGCAGAGGGACTTGGTGGTTCTTGTGCACAAATTGCAAAAACTCAGTCTGCAGATGCAGCAAGTGATCAAGAAGGCAAATGAAATGTTGGCCTTTATCGCAAGGGGGATAGAATATAAAAGCAGGGAGATCTTGCTGCAACTGTAAAAGGCATTGGTGAGGCTGCAACTGGAGTACTGTGTGCAATTTTGGTCCCCTTATTTGCGAAAGGGTGTATTGATCTTGGAGGGAGTACAGAGAAGATTCACTGGGCTGATACTGGAGATGAGAGGGTTAGCTTATGAGGAGAAATTAAATAGACTGAGCCTGTACTCACTGGAGTTTAAAAGGCTGAGGGGAGATGTTATAGAGACTTACAAAATAATGAAGGGGCTAGATGGGATAGAGGTAGAGAGATTCTTTCCACTTAGAAAGGAAACCAGAACTAGAGGGCACAGGCATAAAATAAGGGGGGGACACTTTAGAACAGAGTTGAGGAGGAACTCTAATTCTTTGCCCATTGAAGTGGTGGAGGCTACCTCGTTGAATATATTTAAGTCACGGGTAGATAGATTTCCAATAGACAAGGGGGCAGGCGGGAAAGTAGAACTGATCCACTTTAGATCAGCCATGATCTTATTGAATAGCGGGGCAGGCTCGAAGGGCTAGATGGCCTACTCCTGCTCCTATTTCTTATGTTCTTAATGAATGTTTTGTATAGTATTTATTAAGGAAGATGAAGCTGACAAAATATTGGTAGAGACGGAGATTGGGTGAAAATTAAGAGGAGATATTGGAATGTTTGACAATATTTAAGAATAGATAAGTCACTTGGTCCAGATGGCTTGCATCCCTGATTGTTAGAGTGAGTTGGAGTGGAGAAAGCAGAAGAATTTGTCATAATCATCCCCAGATGTAAGAAGAGAATTGGAAAGTGTTAGATGTAGTACTCTTAATCAAGGAAGGGTATAAGAATAATCCTAAAGCTATATGCCACTTAATTTGACATCAGTAGTGGAAGTTTTGGTAATGATAATCAGAAGAAAAAAATCAACAGTTAATTAGATTTGTAAGACATAGATTGTGCTTGGCTAAACTAATCAATTTTTTTGATGAAGAGAGGGTTGATAAAGGGAAAACAAGGATGTCATCCATATGGATTTTAAAAATGTTTTTGACAAGGTAGCATATAAAAGGTTGTTAACAAAGTTGTCACTCATGAAATAGGATGGTCAGCATCAGCTTGGATAAAAAATTGACAAGGTTTTCAGATTGCAGGGTATGAGACAGTGATGTTCCTCAAGGTACAATACTAAAAACTAGATTTCTGGTGTATAGAAATGACTTGGATGTAGGAATACAAAGTAAAATTTCAAATTTGTTGATGATCTGAAGGAGTGGCAAATAGTGAGGATAATATAAATTGACTTCAACAGGACATAGATAGGCTAGCAGAGTGGGCAGACAACTGAAAGATGAAATTTAATACTGAGAAGTGTGATGTGTTACATTTTATCATAAGGGATAGGCAGAGAATACATGGACTTAATGGCATAATTCTACAAGAGTATGTAGGGAAAGATGGACCGGGGAGTACTTGCACAGATCTTTGAAATTGGCAGGATACATTAAGAGAGTGATTATCAAAGCATATGGGATTTTGGGCTTTATAAATGGAAATATTGAGTACAAAAGTAGGGACATTGTGCTGTACCTTTTATCAGTTAAAATTAGTGTAATGCATCCAGTTCTGGTTGTCACTCTTTTTAGGAAGAACGTGAGGTCCTTCAGAACTTCAGGAAAGATGTGACGGTCCTTGACAGGATGAAGAGGAGATTTATCAGAATGGTACGAAGAAGCTTTTTAAACAGTGAATGGTAATGACCTGGAACACATTGTCCTCAGGAGTGGCAGAAACAGAGATGACCAATGATTTCAATAAACAATTAGATAGGCAGTTTAAGGGAATAAACTTGCAGGATTAAGAGGATAGGGAAGGGGAATGTGATTGACTAGATGCTCTATAAAGAGCAGGCATAGGCTCGATGAGCTGAATGGCCTCCTGCTGCCCTGTAGATGACTCTGACTCCAATTTTATCACCATACAAAGGGGATGTAAAAACAAGTTTCATTCACAGAGAAAATGTCCTAGTTTATTTTTGTGCAACTCAATTCACATACAAATGTCTTGTTGGATTCCTTTAGATTTACACTTATTTTCTTTTTTTCTTTTTTTAGAAATTAAATTACTTCCACTTTCTTGCTCCCATCCCAGAACCTTTCTGGGATGTGGTTCCCAGTTTAGCTGATTCAAATTTAAAAATTCCAAAGCCTTACAAAGTGATATCATAGCCAGATAGCTTCCATGCACAGTGATTTTTTTGTAAAAAGTTCACTTATGAAATGAGCATGCTGCAAGGTTAGCATTTAATGTCCATCCCATTTTGTCCTTGAGAGGATGGTGGTAAGAAGAAGCCTTCTTGCGCTGTTGCAGTCTATATGGTGAGCAAGAAAACAAAAGCCGTCTAAGAATAGCGAAAACAGAAAATGCTGGATTCCGATTCCAGCATCTGCAGTATTTTGCTTTTATGCTTCATCTAAGAATACATATTTTACAGTGCCAATTTCAAAACTATTTTTCTATTTCCTCATGGAGGTAAATAAGATTAATAACAATTGTAAAATCTCACTGTCATCAGCTGTTTTACTGCTTAATAAACTTGTTGGCACTTAAAGCTTGTGTCACAGTCTACTTATTCTATTGGTTTCCAAAGTTAGTGACAAGTTCAATAAACAGAAACAAAATAAAAATGTCCAATCCCTGAGCATCGCACTGACTGTTTGATTCTGTAATTCAAAGTCAAACCAGTAGGTATTTAAACATGTAGGAGTTCAGGTAATAGCCAGTATGTCTTTGTTAATGGTAAATGCCTGACAAATTTGAAATATAGGCCACAATTCTCCCATCGCAACCTGCAACTTTTCTGGCAGGTCGCGATGGAAGATGTGCATCACTGGCCTTGTACTGGAATTTGCGCATGTGCCAGGAACGCATGTGCATCTCCCAGTCGTCAGTTAGACCACACTGGAAACCGGCAAGAAGGCAGGTAAGTTATTTGAATCTGTTTTAAATGTATTTTAAATATGTTTAGCAGTTCATTATCAGAACTTTCAGGTCCTGATGGAATCTCCCATCCCGCCCGGAGTACTTCATTCCAGCGGGTTTACACTAGCTCCCATGGGGAACTAGCAGGAGACCCCGCCAGAAGAAGTGGGGGGGCATTCCAGGCCCCTGAGGGGGTCGGCAGCAAGGAGTGATGTCCCCATGGCATCGGCACTCTAGCAGTCCCAGCATGTGCCCCTTCACACTGCCCGAGGGGCAAAGTGTCCATGCCCAGTGAGCATTTTGGCACTGCCTATAAAGCTATGGGCAATGCCAAGGGACAGGATCAACTGTGGGCATGCCTAAGGACAATTGATGGGGTGTCCCACTGCCACTCTGCAAACAAGATTGGTCTGGGATGGAAGGAGGGCAACGATTGGGGCGGGATGGGGAGGAGACCTGCCTCTGGGAAGAACTGCCAGGATGAAAGGGGTGGGAGGATTGCAACTGTTGTGGGGGAGTTTCACTGTGCATCAGGGCACTTGTGGATTTGTGGGGAGGGGGGTCAAGGCTGGCCCAGGAATTGTTGTGGTGGCTGCGATCACCATGGTGAGGGGTGGGGGGCTGGAGGTGCAGCACTGCAGGAATCCTGGGCTGGCCAGCAATTAAGCTGGTCAGCAAACAGGATATCTGACAGATTGAGAACACCGTGCATAACAGAGTTCCAGAGTTGTCAAACTCCAGCACAAATAGGCCTCACCACCCCCCCTCCCCCTCCCCCCCTGCATTTTTAACAAGATTCTGCAGTGCACAGACTGCAGAGATTCGGGCGAGAAGCTGAACTGACAAAACAGTTAGGACTTAGAACAATTTTCCCACCAGTTGGGCACTTTTGGGAGAATTGCGACAATAGTTCTGAAGCCTTGACTGATTGTATCAATATGGTGAGTATATTGTACATGGATTTTCAGGGGGTATTCAATAAGGTTGCATACAGGAAGCTTGAGGTTGAGTTTAATGAATATTCTTCAACTGAAAAAGGGTGGAGGTGATGCATCTCAGGTATCAATGCTGGGTCTACTTTACCATATCTATAGATAACTTAGGAGCACAACATTGGCATCTACCACAAACAGATGTATATGAGGACTTAAAAGCAGCAAAGAGGGATTGCAAAAGATAAGAGGAACGTACTCAGATTAGTGGAGTGAGCAGACAACCTGTGCAATTTAAAGCCAAAATGTCTGAGGTTATGCATTTTGCCCAGGAGGAGGAATGGGAATATAAACTCAATAAAAATAGAGTGTACAGAAAAAGAAAAACCTAAGGGTTCAAATAATTTCTCTGAAATCAGCATACAGATAAATTCATTAAAAAAAGATCAATTTCATTTTGCAAATTCTTGTGACAGTACAAGAGCATAATAAATTTGTACAATGAAATAATCAGGCTGCTGTGTGTAATTTTGGATAAATAGACGTTAAAATGATCTAGTATAAACTAGAGATGAGAAGAGTCCTACTGTACTGCCTCTGCTCCATTAACTGGTTTGCCCAAAATCAACATAACCAGCCCAAAAAAAAATCACAGAATTTTAAGGGCAAATTGTGTTTGGAGATCTATTGTACTAGTTATAAAAACATCATAACTGAAGGCAGGTCCCACACAAATCACATCCCCATGGTGAATTTAGCAACATTAGGAGTTTCTGCTAATTGCACTTGTTTATGAGCATTTGAGGAGGCTTTCAAACGAGGCTGGCTCTTTTGCACACGGTCATGAATCGATATGTTTTTAAAAGTTGTGTACATTTCTAAAAAATGTTACTAAAGACTGGACTACTGTATCCCAATCTAATTAGAAATAAGTTTTGTATATTTTTAAATCATTTAAAATGGGGTTACAGGTGATGGATTCACACTGATTAAAAATGCTTATTTTTGTGGTAAGTTCATTTTCATCAACTGAAAAAATTACCATTCTTAAAGAATAATTAAAAATTTTTAAGGTAACATTTTTTTGAAATGACATTTTAATGCACAGCCTGATTGCGCTGGTTTGTGGCAGATTGTATGTTCACCGATATGCCAATGACTGGGTCAAATGGCTAATTGTGCTCAAAGCAGAAACTCTGCTCTACTTGGACTGCTTTCATTGGAGCAAAGGAGGCCAACAAGGAAGGCTGGATCAAGAAAGACAATTTCAAGTGATTGGGGAGCCAATGGCTAGGGATCATCTATTTTATATTATCATTAAGACAGCAACGAAAGAGATTGGGAGAAATAATCTTACGTAAAACTGTTAGATTATGGAATCCTTTGCCACATGGTGATGTTGAGGAACAGGATATTGCATCTTTTGAGGGAAGACATTTGAAGCATTGGGTTAAGAGCAAAGAGGAGGAAAGTGAAATGATATTTGAGCAAAGGCTCATGTCATCACGTAATGGGGCACAATGGCCATTTTTTGTGCTGGAAATGCCAATAGTTCCATAATGTATTCCACAAGCCACTGAACAAACTATGACCTGGTAATTATCCAGTAACTTGGGAGTCATGGGAAATGAGAAGCTTATTCACTTCCTCAAAAGGCCCAACTTGGTAAATATACAGAAGCCAAACTTGATGAGCATCAAATGAGATTTGTTTACCAAGTTCTGATGTGAGAGGATGATAGTATAAATGCAGTACAACTCTTTCCAAATGGGGCTGGAAAGACTTTTTCTACTTTATGCAAGTTTCCACAGAATGAGTTCAGTGGAGCACATGGCAAAAGGTTTCAAATAATTTTTTTAAATTCATTCGTGGAACATGGGCATTGCTAACTGGCCAACATTGATTGCCCATTCCTAGTTGCCCTTGGAAAGTGGTGGTGACCTCCTTCTTAAATCACTGCAGTTCATGTGCTTTGGGTTGACCAACAATGCTGGAATTCTAGGATTTTGACCCAGTGATAGTGTAGGAATGGTGATATATTTCCAAATAAGGAAGGTGAGTGGCTTGGAGGGGAACTTGCAGGTGGCAGTGTTCCATATATCAGCTGCCTTTGTTCTTCTAGATGAAAGTGGTTGTGGGTTTGGAAGGTGCTATCCAAAAATCTTTGGTCAATTTCTGCATTTCATTTTGTAAATAGTACACACGACCGGAATCAGACTCTAAATCAATTACAAGATGAAATCAGAGCCTCTGGCAGTGCAGTTTTCCAAAAAATGAAATTCATCATTGCTGGTGATTCCAAAAACATAGGGACATAAGAAATTGCAGCAGGAGTGGGGCACATAGCCCCTCGTGCCTACTCCATCTTCAATAAGACCAAGACTGATCTTTGACCTCAACTCCTTTTCCTGCCCAACCCTCCTATCCTTCAATATGAATTCCAAGTGTCCAAACTACTCTCTCAGCCTTGAAAGTACTTAACAATTGAATATCTTAGTATTCAGCCTTTCCTCCCCATTACTTTGCATTCTGGTCCTCTCAAAAAGGCAGATTCCATAAGCAGAGATATTTCCCACAATGCTGAGTCCACAGCCATGTATTTACTGTGAGGGATAGTATAACAAGGATTATTAATTGCTCACTAATTATGGATACCATTCATTGAAACTCAATTGGACAGTCCACCGCATATTTGTTTCTTCTACAAGGCAGAAAATACCACAACATATCAATGCATAACAGCCAAAATTACTTGATCAGATTTACCTACAAAATTAATAAACACCTGCCAAGTACGGCAATGTAACAGAATCAGTACAATACTTCAGAAAGATAACATTTGAATTAGTCCTTGTGGAGTTAATATGCCCTTCCAAGAACTAATCTTTTAAGCATTAAGTAAGTAACATTTTTCTGTGAATTGATCTGCTTTGTCCACATATGGACTTTTGAGGTGTGATGTTCAACATGGACAGCATAAAACTCATCTAAGGAATTCAGATTTAATGACAAAAGTAAAGACTCCATAGCCTTTATACGGAATTTAGCGAGACATTAGTACTCCTGGCTCCTAATATTTGATCTCATGCAATGCCTAGTAAGAAAGGCTAAATTTGTCAGATTCACCAAGACTTGGAGAATACAGTAAGTCTGTTATGAGAGAATTTATCCAATCACAAGTCTCAAGTCTGATCTGTCATTCCACTATAATACAGACACAATGGTTTGAACGACTGCACCTAATGCAATACATAGGTTCTCAAATCTTTCTGGTTTCCAAATGTTTGCCAATTCCTTGATTATACAAAACAATATTGAATTTAATACAGTACCTTTTACATCCCAAAGTAGAGTCACTGTTTTTGTCAATGCATCAAGTAAATGATGCTACTACTTTCTCAGGAAGCTAAGGAAATTCAGCGTGCCCACTATGACAATTTTTACAGATACATCATAGAAAGCATCCTTTCTGGATATATCACAGTTTGGTATGCTCCTGCTCTGACCAAGGCTGCAAGAAATTACAAAGGGATGTGAAGGTAGCCCAGCCCATCATGCAAACCATCCTCCTATCCATTGACAGTGTCTATTTTTACCGCTGCTTTGGAAAAGCAGCCAGAATAATAAGGATCTCATGCACCATGAACATATTCTCTTCAACCTTTTTCCATTGGAAAAAACATACAAAAGTCTAAAATCACCTACCAATTGACTTAAGACCAACTTCTTCCTTGCTGCCATCAGACTTTGAATGGATTTACCATTTATTAAGTTGATCTTCCTCCATACCTTAGCTGTGACTGTAACACTATGGCTGGAATTTTACCAGTCCTCCTGCCCCTGGAATTGGGGGCATGCAAGGGTTGGAGAATGGCCTCAGGTGGGATCGTACGAATCTGGGGTGGACATGCCAGTGAAATCCCAGCCTACATTCTGCACCCTCTCCATTCAATTCCACCCCCCCCCCCAATATGTAGTGTATAAATGGTATGTTTTGTCTGTACAGTGTGCAAGAAACAATACTTTTCAATACATGTGACAATAATAAATCAAATCAAAGATGACTGAAGTGAGCAGTTAATATGTTTTAACAAGTGTTGCCATTGGAGCCTTTACGCTGTCCAAACTGTTGGACTTTTGAAGGTGATTTAGCAGTTTGGATTAGGAATTGGCTAGCTGATAGAAGACAGAGGGTGGTGGTTGATGGGAAATATTCAACCTGGAGTGCAGTTACAAGTGTTGTACCTCAAGGATCTGTTTTAGGGCCACTGCTGTTTGTCATTTTTATAAATGACCTAGATGAGGGTGTTGAGGGTTGGATTAGTAAATTTGCTGACGATACCAAAGTGGGGGGAGTTGTAGACAGCGAGGATGGATGTTACAGTTTGCAGAGGGACATAGATAGGTTGCAGAGCTGGGCCATGAGGTGGCAAATGGAATTCAATACGGATAAGCATGAGGTGATTCACTTTGGTAGGAATAACAGGCATATGAAATATAGGGCTAATGGAAGGACCCTTAATAGTGTTGTCGAGCAGAGGGATCTTGGGGTACAAATACATAGCTCTTTGAAAGTTGGCACCCAGGTTGATAAAGTTGTTAAGAAGGCGTACGGTGTGTTAGCTTTTATTGGTAGAGGGATTGAATTTAGGAGCCGTGAGGTTATGTTACAACTGTACAAAACTCTGGTGCGGCCGCACTTGGAGTATTGCGTACAGTTCTGGTCGCCGCATTATAAGAAAGATGTGGAAGCATTGGAAAGGGTGCAGAGGAGGTTTACCAGGATGTTGCCTGGTATGGTGGGAAGGCCTTATGAGGAAAGGCTGAGGGACCTGAGGTTATTTTCATTAGAGAGAAGAAGGTTACGCGGTGACCTAATTGAGGCGTATAAGATGATCAAAGGACTGGATAGGGTGGATAGTGAGAGCCTTTTTCCTCGGATGGTGATGACCAACACGAGGGGACATAACTTTAAATTAAGAGGTGGTAGTTATAGGACGGATGTCAGAGGCAGGTTCTTTACACAGAGGGTGGTGAGGGCGTGGAATGCCCTGCCTGCAGCAGTTGTGGACTCGCCTACTTTGGGGGCATTCAAATGTTCGGTGGATAGGCATATGGATGATATTGGAATAGTTTAGGTTAGAGGGTCCACTGGCCGGCGCAACATCGAGGGCCGAAGGGCCTGTACTGCGCTGTAATGTTCTATGTTCCATGATTTGATTGAACATTTCATCCAAAAGCCGCGTTATCAATAAAACGGCACTCCTCAACTCTGCACTGAAGGTTCTAAAGATCGAAAGGAAGAACTCATATTTATAAAGTTGCTTTCATCACCACAGGATGTCCCAAAGCATTTCATAGTCAATGAAGTTCTTACGAAATGTATTTACTGTTGTGATATAGGGAATGCAGCAACCAATTTGTGCACAGCAAGCTCCTACAAGCATGAACAAATGATCTATTTCTCTGATGTTCACTAAAGGATACATATTGTTATGGACCTTAGGCTCTTTTACATCCAGCCATGGGAGCAGATAGTGCCTTCTGGAGTGTCAGTCTTGATGTTTGTACTCAGGTTCTGGAAGAGGGATTTGAAACCACAACTTTCTGACTCAAGAGTCAACAGCGCTACTAACTGAGTTACAGTTCACAGCACCACACTTAAAATGTTACACGTTAGGGTCTTGAAGTGTAAACTGAACATACCATCTTCCGAAACCCCCAAAGTTGACAGTGAAACTACTAAACCAAGCCGTCAAATTAATTTCTTATCTGAATGACTTCCAGATCACCAACTTGACCTTGTACATGGCTCATTCTCAGGCTTTAATTCTGAAATGACATAAAGAAAGAAAAACTTCTATTTTTAAAACTATTTCAATACATATACAATAAAGTGTAGCTATTTCTTGGAGAGAATATTTTGTGGCACTTCCGTGGATTCAGAGCTGCAGGGAGGCAAGAGGTGGATAAAGATCAACATCCATTGAATGGAGTCTGACCACTGATAGAAGCTGGAAATGTCCTCTAACACGAATTGAATAAGCAAGATTCACTTTTAAAAGAAGATGCAACATTTCCTTGTACCCCACAAGGCTGATCCAACAGGGTGAGTTCATGGAATTGTTACAGCACCAAGGAAAGCTATTCAGCTCATTGTGACCATTGTTCACTCTCCTAAGGAGCAACCATGTATTTCCACTCCCCTGCCACTCCACATCCCTGCACATTCTTCATTTTTCAGACATTTATACAATTTAGAAAAATGTAGAAAATTTTACAGCGCAGAAGGAAGGCATTCTTCCTATCATGTCTATGCTAGCCAATAAAAGAGCCCCTCCATCTTTTTCCATCATTTGGTCCATAGCCCTGGAGGTTGTAGACTAGGTACATATCGAGACACCTTTTAAATGTGTTGAGGGATTCCACCTCTACCAGCCTTTTAAACAATGAGTTTCAGACCCCTACCACCCTCTGTCTGGGCTCTTGATATCAAAGAGAGAGCAGTCAATGTCGCAAGGATTTAACTATGTAGAAATAGTCATATGGTTAGACAGTTTCAGTTTGTTGCTATTTATATAGCACCCGTAACTTAGTAAAACATGCCAAAGTGCTTCCCAAGAGCATCAACAAACAAAGTTTGACATTGAGCCACAGATAGAAAAAACAGTCAAAGATTTCTGAGGACAGCAGACATGTGAATAGGATAGTTAAGAAAGCATAGAGGACAGTTGCTTTTATCAGTCATGGCATAGAGCCTAAGAGTAAGGAGGTAATGTTGGTACAAGCAAAATACTGTAGATGCTGGAAACTGAAACAAAATAGAAAATGCTGGAAAATTTCAGCAGGTTTCACAGCATCTGTGGAGAGAGAATAGAGCCAATGTTTCAAGTCTGGATGATTTTTTTGTCAGAGCTGTGTTGGTGTTATACAAAATGTTGGTTAGGCCACAGCTGGAATACTGTGTGCAGTTCTGCTCACTTCACTATAGAAAGATTGTGACTGCACTAGAGGGGGTGCAGAAGAAGTTCACCAGGATGTTTAACTGGAACGGAGCATTTGAGCTGTAAGAAGAAGCTAGATAGGCTTGGATTGTTTTCTTTAGAACACAGAAGGCTAAGGAGGGACCTGATTGGGGTACATAAGATTATGAGGAGTATGAACAGGGTGGGTGGTGAGCAGCTGTTTCCCTTTGTTGAGGGGTCAAACACAAGGGGCATAGCTTTAGAGTAAGGGGCAAGACATTTAGAAGGGATTCGAGAAAATATGTTTTTACCCAGAGGGTAGCAGGAATCTGGAATGCACTGGAAAGGTGGAGGAGGTTGGAAATCTTACAACTTTAAAATAAAATGAACACTTGAAATATCATAATATTCAACGATGTGGGACAAGGGCAGGAATTAGCATGCCTTTCGTAGTAGTTATTGTTGGTGTGGACCTTTTCTGCACTATAAGACTCTATAACTCTAGGTAGGCTTTAAGGAATTTCATAAAGGAGGGGAAAAAGGTAGCAAGGTTTAGATAGGGAATACAAAAACTTAGGGCCTAGTGGTGTAGCCTGTCCACATTTAGCCTGCCTGAAATGCTGTAACCTGCTAGGCATTGGACCAGAAGCTGGAAAATGGGATTGAAATGTGGAGCCAGTTTCTTTTTTCTCTTTTTTGGCTAGTCAAAGAAACTTGTGAAGGAGCACATCTATCTCCACTTGGAGGCAAAGCTTGATCAGAGATAGTCAGCATGGCTTTGTCAGAGAGAGGTCACTCCTAACAAATTTGAATCAAATTTTTGAGGAAGTGACCAGACATGTACTTGAGAGTAGTACAGTTGGTGTGGTTTATATGGATTTCAGCAAAGCCTTTGACAAGATCCCACATGGGGAACTTGTAAAGAAGGTAAATTCACATGGGATACAGAGTAATTTGATAAAGTGGATCAACACAAAGGGTAATAGCAAAAGGTTACTTTAGTGACTGGAATCTAGTGTCTAGTAGCATACTACAGGGATCGTGGTGAGGCCTCTATTATTCGTCATTTATATAAATAACATTGATGTTATGGTGGGGGGTAGGATTAGTAAATTTGCAGAAGACTCAAAGATTGGATGGGTGGTTAACCAAGAGGTGGAGTGTTTTGGGCTACAAAAAGATATATACAGAATGGTAAAATGGGCAGATGAATGGCAGATGGAATTTAACTCTGAAAAATGTCAGGTGATACATTTTGGAAGGAAAAATTTGACAAGAAAGTATTCAATGAATGGTAGGACACTAGGAAATTCTGTGGAACAAAAGGATCTTGGCGTTTGCCCACTGATATCCTAAAGTGGAAGAGCATGTTCACAGGCGATGAAAAAGGCATATGTGATACTTGCCTTCATCAATCAAGGTATAGATTACAAAAGTAGCAATTCATATTGGAGTTGTGTAAAACATTATTGGAAGGATGTGATTGCACTGAAGGGGATGCAAAATAGATTAATCAGGACGCTGCCTGAGATAGAACATCTAAGTTATGAAGAGAGGTTGAATAGGCTTGGGTTTTTGTTGGAGCAGAGAAGACTTAGGGGGCGACCTGATCAAGATATGCAAGATTATGAGAAACATGGACAGTGATAAGGATCAGCTGTTCCCTTTAATTGAAGGGTCAGTCACCAGGAGACTTAGGTTCAAGGTGAGGGGCAAGAGATTTAGGGGGGCTGTGAGGAAAAACCTTTTAACTCAGAAGGTAGTGATAGTCTGCAATGCATTGCAAGGGAAGGTTGGGGAGGTGGGTTGCTTCACATCTTTTAAAAAGTATCCAGATGAGCACTTAGCACATTATAACATTCAAGACTATGGGCCAAATGCTGGCAGAGTGGTATTAATGGGAGTTCAGATGTTTCTAATGTGTTGGTGCGAACCTGATGAGCTTAAAGACTTCTTCTATGCTGTATGATTTTATGATTTAATCTACATGATTGGCAGAATGGCCTCTTTCTGAATCTGCCCATCATGTTGTAAGTTTCAATTAGATCACCTGTTGTCACTCTTCAAAACTCTAGAGAATACAGGCCTTGTTTCTTCAAACTCTCCTCATAAAACAATCCTACCATCCCAGCAATTACTCTAGTAAACTTTGGTGCAATCCCTTCATGGCAAGTACATCTATTCAACTCCTAATTTAAATTTAGGGGATTTAGGGCACTCTCCCTTTGTCTCATTTGGTGGGTTGGGTCCTACCCTCAGCAGCCAAGACCCTGCATTGTCAATCATAATTTGGGTGAAATTTCTCTGCCCCATTCTCCACCAAAACTGATTGTGGTTTGCCAAAAGTTATTGAATGGCTAATGAATCCCAATGGTTTGAAAGAAAATCTGGATGACCTTTCATCAGCTCTGACAGTCGTTCAGATTCAAAATATTGGCTCTATTCTCTCTGCACAGATGCTGAGGATTTTTTATCCATTTATGGGACATGGGCGTTGCTGGCCGGCCGGTATTTATTGCCATTCCCTAGTTGTTCTTGAGAAAGTGATGGTGAGCGTCTTCTTGAATCGCTGCAGTCCGTGTTCTGTGAGTTGGGCCACAATGCATCAGGGACAGGGGGAATTCCAAGATTTTGCCCCAGTGACTATGAATGAACAACAATTTATTTCCAAATCAAGATGTTGAGTGGTTTGGAGGGGAACTTGCAAGTTATGTTTCCAAATATTGGCTGCCTTTGTCCCTCTAGATTGTGGGTTTGGAAAGTGCTGTCTAAGGATATTTGATGAATTATTGCAGAGCATCTTCTAGATAATACACTGTTGCTATTGGTGTTGGAGGGAGCTAATGTTTGTGGCTGAAATGCCAATCAAGCCGGCTGCTTTGTCCTGGATGGTATTGAACTTTTTGAGTTGTTGGAGCTGCACCCATCCAGGCAAGTGGGGAGTTGTCCTTCACACTCCCGACTTGTACCTTGTAAATGGTGGACAGATTTTGGAGAGTCAGGAGGTGAGTTACTCACTGTTTCCCCTGCATTTTCTATTTTTGTTTCAGGTTCCAGCAGCTGCAGTATTTTGCCTTTAAAAAAGTGAAATGTTGGAAATACTCAGCTGGTTAGGCGGCATCTGTGGAGGCAAAAGCAAAGTTAACATCTGATCTTTCATCAGAACTTGGTATTTTGGCTGAGCGCCCAGTGCCTGAGGAGGGAGAGGTCAACGGCGGCCTACCCTGGGGACAGACGCAGAACCGCACAGCACACACCGACCCGACGGATAGCAAGTCCGAGTCGATGGTCTTGCCGAAGGATTGGTCGCCACCAGAGGCCGGGTCAGCCTACGGATTGGTCCTTCGTCGATGAGTGACAGGATCGCACTGACAAATAGAGGTTGCCAGCCGAGCATTCTGAGAATTGATTGGCTGGCGAGCTGTGATTGACGTTGGATGGTGGGCCTTAGTCGCCAGTCCTGGATGGTGATTGGGTAATGTCAGGGGAGGCGGACTCCGATTGGCTGCGCCTCTCTAACTGCCAGGCGGTGGGCGGGAGCTGGAGGGAGAGCGAGGCTGTGATTGGTGGATCCGGCGGCAGGGTGGAGATACCCGGGGCCGCAGCTGCAGTCCGCGCAGTCGCGGCTGCGAGTGGAATGGATATAGCGGCCGGGCCGGCTGGGAGACTGCGCTCGGTCCCGGAGACAAGCCCGCAGCGGCCGAGAGAGACGGAGCCTTCATGGTATCAGCCATCAGGTAGGGAAGGTCCGGGCTTGAGGCCTGCCTGTGCGCGGAGCGAGGGTTTTCCCTTTAAACCGAGTCCGCGCCCCTCTCCCCTCAGCCCCTGGATCGCGGCCAGAGCACCCGCTCTGATCAGCTGCCGCCCCGGCTTCAGCTCTGAGACGGCTCCCTCCCTGCCTCCGTCCCGGGAGTAGGCCGCCGCCGCCGCTGCTTCAAAGTGACCTCCAGCCCGGTGCAAGTTTTGCTAACTCCCCGGATTTGAGGAGCCGGGCTGGGCAGGGAAGCGATCCCCACAAGAGCCTTGGCATCGTCCAGAGCGGGTGGTCTGGCTCTCCTCACACTCTGTTCCTCTGTGAGCAGAACCGGGGGCAAAGCACCTGAATGTAAAAGTGGATTGTGTTTGACGGAGCTGTCCATGGCTGGGGGGGGGGGGGGGGGAACTGGTGGAGGAGCTTGTGCCAAGGGCTGGGTGTGGGTACCTGTGCCAGTGGGGTGAGAGGGGAGGAGGCGGGGGGGGGGGGGAGAGAGAGGCTGGGACTCAGGTGGTTGGGGGGGGGGGAGAGGAGGCTGGGAGAGGGGGAGAGAGAGAGAGGCTGGGACTCAGGGTGGTCAGGGGGGGGGGGGAGGGGAGGCTGGGAGGTGGGGGGGGGAGGGGAGAGGCTGGGACTCAGGGTGGGGGGGGAGGTGAGAGGCTGGGACTCAGGGTGGGGGGGGGGGAGGGGGAGACTCAGGTGGCTCTCAGGGTGGGGGGGGGGAGGGGAGAGGCTGGGACTCAGGGGGGGGGGGGAGGTGGGACTCAGGTGGGGGGGGGGGAGGGGAGAGGCTGGGACTAGGGTGGGGGGGGGGGAGAGAGGCTGGGACTCAGGGTGGGGGGGGGGGAGGGGGAGAGGCTGGGACTCAGGGTGGGGGGGGGGGAGGGGAGAGGCTGGGACTCAGGGTGGGGGGGGGGGAGGGAGAGGCTGGGTCAGGGTGGGGGGGGGGGAGGGGGAGAGGCTGGGACTCAGGGTGGGGGGGGGGGAGGGGGAGAGGCTGGGACTCAGGGTGGGGGGGGCGGGGAGGGGGGGAGAGGCTGGGACTCAGGGGGGGGGGGGGGGGGGAGGGGGGAGTAAGAGGCTGGGACTCAGGGTGGGGGGGGGGAGGGGAGAGGCTGGGACTCAGGGTGGGGGGGGGGGGGGGGGAGAGGCTGGGACTCAGGGTGGGGGGAGGGGGAGAGGCTGGGGACTCAGGGTGGGGGGGGGGGAGGGGAGGGGAGAGGCTGGGACTCAGGGTGGGGGGGGGGAGGGGGAGAGGCTGGACTCAGGGTGGGGGGGGGGGAGAGGTAGGGGGGGGGGGAGGCTGGATCAGGGTGGGGGGGGGAGGGGGAGAGGCTGGACTCAGGGTGGGGGGGGGGGGGGGGAGAGGCTGGGACTCAGGGTGGGGGGGGGGGAGGGGGAGAGGCTGGGACTCAGGGTGGGGGGGGGAGGGGGAGAGGCTGGGACTCAGGGTGGGGGGGGGGAGGGGGAGAGGCTGGGGGTGGGGGGGGGGGGGGGGAGAGGCTGGATCAGGGTGGGGGGGGGGAGGGGGAGAGGCTGGGACTCAGGGTGGGGGGGGGGGAGGGTGGAGAGGCTGGGACTCAGGGTGGGGGGGGGGAGGGAGGCTGGGACTCAGGTGGGGGGGGGGGGGGAGAGGCTGGGACTCAGGGTGGGGGGGGGGGGGGAGGGGGAGAGGCTGGTCAGGGTGGGGGGGGGGGAGGGGGAGAGGCTGGGACTCAGGGTGGGGGGGGGGGAGGGGGAGAGGCTGGGACTAGGGTGGGGGGGGGGAGGGGGAGAGGCTGGGTCAGGGTGGGGGGGGGGGAGGGGGAGAGGGTGGGGGGGGGAGAGGTGGGGGCCGGTGGTTGGTGGGGGTGGGGTGGGGGGAGAGGGGTGCCGGTGGTTGGGGGTGGGTGGGGGGGGAGAGGCTGGGTGCCGTGGTTGGGGTGGGAGGGTGGGTGGGGGGAGAGGCTGGGTGCGGTGGTTGGGGTGGGAGGGTGGGTGGGGGGAGAGGCTGGGTGCCGGTGGTTGGGGTGGGAGGGTGGTGAGAGGAGGGAGAGCTGGGGTGGGGGTGGGAGAGGGTGGTGAAGCTCAGGAAGGGGGGGGGAGAAGCTGGATGCCAGTGGGATGGGGAGGGTAGAGAGGCATGGATGCAGTGGGATGGGGAGTCCTAGAGAGCTGGGTGTCATTGAGGTGAGGGGTGGGTAGAGGCGGGCCAGTGGGTGGGGAAGGGTGTCAGTGGGGCTGTGGGGAGGTGGCACTTGTCAGCAATTGGGGTAGGGGTTACCTATGGAGGGTGGAGAGTTTGGGGGGTTGCCTGGCAGGGAGGAGTGGGGGAGAAGGTTGGGCATCTGCACAGTTGGGAGAGGGGGGTGCCTGTGCCAGTCATGTGGGGAAATGTGGGCTCTGGTGCTAGTGGTGGGGATGAAGGGAGGGGGGTTTGCCTGTGCCAATTCAGAGGCAAGAGTCGGTTCCTGTGCCATGGGGGTGGGGGTGTTGGTGTTTGCACCTGGGGATGGGTGATTGTGCTTAGCAGTGAGTATAATGTGTGGCTTGGTGATCCTGCCAGTACGAATGGTGTGGGCATCTCTTAGCAGTGAAATGGTGTTGGGGGGTGTTTGTGCATCTACTTTTGGCAGTAACATTGGGTGGATTGGATATCTGAGGCTGGCATTGTGTGGGGAGCTGGTGGCAGATGGGAGTGGGGCAATATCATCTATACCTTTTAGCAGGTGGTGCAAGGGCAACTGCTGTTGATGCCATCTTTGTAGTCTCAAGAGATTGGCTAGGCTGGGTAGTAGGATATTCTAAATTATGAATTGCTCCTGGCACCTGACTGGATTGTGACAAGTGGCATTTCTCAGGGACCAGTGCTGGGACATTTGCTGTTTGTAATATATATAAATAATTTGGAGGAAAATATAACTGTTTTGATTAGTAAATTTGCAGATGACACAAAGGTTGGTGGAATTGCGGATGGTGATGTGAACCATCAGAGGATATGGTAGGATATAGATCGGTTGGAGATTTTGGGCAGAGGGATGGCAGGTGGAGTTTAATACGCACAAAGTGAGGTAATGCATTTTGGAAGGTCTAATACAGAGAGGAAATATATAGTAAATGTCAGAATCCTTGAGTAGAGGTTGCAGAAATTTGGTTTGTTCTCATTGGAACAATGGAGGTTAAGGATCAACTTGATAAAAGTCTACAAGATTGAGGGGCATGGACACAGTGGATAGCCAGAAGCTTTCTCCCAGGGTGGAAGACTCAATTAATTGGGGGCATAGGTTTAAAGGAGATGTATGTGCCAAGTCTTTTACAGAAGGCGATAGTGCCTGGAAATAGTTGCTGGGATAGGTAGTGGAAGCAGATATAATATGTCACTTAAAAATCACTATATGAAAAGGAACAGAATAGAGGGGTTTTAGTTCAGTCAGGCAGCATGGTTGGTGCAGACTTGGAGGACTGAAGGGTCTGTTCCTGTGCTGTAATTTTCTTTGTTCAAGAATGGGTTTTGTGATCTGTTTAAAATTGGTGTTTGGTTGCCTCTATTGTAATGGTACCAACGTGCTAAAAAAAACCCAGTGACAACTGTTAGATAAGCAATACACTTGTAATGTTTAACTGACCCCCTAAAGATTACCCTGGTTAATTAATTATCGATTTATTTCTTTCTCTGAGTACTAGTGAAAATGTGGAACTTTTCAGTGTTTCTCACATCTTATAAAGGCTCATTGTGCTGGGGGTTTGCAGGGCAAAATTAGACTGAATTTCCTATTTCTTGATGTAGCAGGTCCAGCAATTGAAGCCGCACAATCACTGCTGTTATTCTCTTGCAATTAGACATTCAATCCAATTTGACCAGCCAATGTTAAAGCAGAGAATTATGTCACAAATTGTACCATGTGAACTAACAAGGAGCAGCCTCTTGTTAAAAACAATTGGTTAAAATAATCTGGGTCCTACATTATTAGAGGTAATAAGGATTCTTTGGAAAAAGCCAAACTACTTTCGATGCTGGAATCTGAAACAAAACTGAAATCCTTGAAAATGTCAGCAGGTCTGATAGCATCTGTGGAGAAAGAAACCCTTCATCAGCTGCTTTGGATCTGAAACTGAATGAAGGGGTTTAACAAAAACTATCAAACAGGTACTGGCTGAAAGCTCCGAACTGGAGTGAACTGAGCAGTTAATGTTTCGCCATGCTATAAATTTTCAGCTGTAAATCTAACTCTCCTGCTCTTCCACAGATGCTGACCAACCACCTGAGTATTCTCAGCATTTAGTGTAGAAGTTGCTAATGTTGATTTAAGGGAGGAAGGTAGTTTAACAGGGTTTGAGATTCTCCTTGGAGGAGAGAGACTCTTTGTAATTGTCTGTGTCAAGTTGGATTATACCGTTGGTGTTGAAGCATTCACAGTCAATTCCTTTGAACCTGGCAACCAGAGGCCCTGTAAACAGCAGTGTGATTGTCACCAAGTAATTTATCTTAAAGGCCTTAGTGGAGGGATAGATATTGATTAGGAGAAATATCTCGTGCTGTGGAATCTTTATCATCCAGACTTGGCAAAAAGACTGCGTCTTAGTGCAGCACTCCATTAATTATCGTGAGGTTGATGTGAGCCATGGCAAATTCTTTATTTAAATGAAGAATCTGTTGGAGGACTGGTCTTGAATTGGTGGAGCCCATTATGTGGAGGTTGAACTGAACTGTTTGTGGCTGTCACGTGCTGTCTTTGCTTTCCCACCTTCCACAGTAACCTCCAGTACTGTATGCAAGTTGTGGATAAGTGGGTAGCTCGAGTGTGAGGTAGGCTGTGCTAGCTCATATCAGCATCTCTTGGATGATAGACTGCAAGTGGAGGTTTTGGTGTGAAAATGATGCATGTGTTTTTTCCTGATGTGGTTTGGAGCCTGTCCATGTTAAGTCCTAGTGTTGTTTGTTAAATCTGTTTTTGTGTATCATTTGAGATACCAACTATCTCTCAATGAGATTACACCTGTCAGTCTCCATTGAAAAACCTTGGATTTTTTTCAATAGAGTTAAGAATGTGAAATTTTGATACTGTATCCAGTTCGATGAGGTACTTTTGCTGAGCTCCTCTGTATAGACATTGTAGAACTCCTCCAGCTCACACCCTCCAAGGACTAAGCTTCTCCAATTCTGATCCCCTGTGCTCATCGTTCTTTTGCCTTTCAGTTTGCAGCAATACTTTTTTGTTGTGTAGGCCTGAAACTCCTCCACCTGTCTCCCATTTTAAGAATCTCCTTTTAAATCTACATCTTTGACTAAGGTTTGGATTCTCTGTCCAGATTTCTACTTCTGTTAGGAATTTTTGTCTGAGTATGCTTCTGTGAAGTACATTGGGGGTTACATATGGTTTGTAATATAAAGAATAAAACAGCACGGGAAACAGGCCCTTCGGCCCAATGATCCCTGGTGGCCACCCTGATGTTTCCACCTCTACCTGTGATTCCTGTCTATGTCTATGGATCTATAGATTATAAACCAAATTTGAGACAATTTAGAGAGAATTTATTTTCACTGATAGCCTAAGAGCACGTTTTTGGGATGTGGGAGGAAACTGGAGCTCCCAGAGAAAACCCACGCAAACACAGGGAGAATGCACAAATTCCCACAGACACAGGCTCAAATCCATGTATCAGCACAGCAATAGTCACTGAGCTGTCGTGTTGCCCATCAAACAGTCCAGGTCAAGCGTACACTAACGACGTGAAGCACTAGGATACTCTCAAAATCCAAAAGTAGCCCTCTCACGACCCATTGCATGTATGCCTCTTGTCAGACAACAAGGTGGACCAAAGCATCTGTAGGATAAAAATAAGTACATCAATATCATCATCTATTTACACGCTTCCCAGGGACTCCCAAGGCTCATGATCCCTATTTTAAATCAGTTTTCTATACCTCTCCATTCCCATTCTGTTCATGTGCCCATCTAAGTATTTCTTAAATAACTCCAGAGAACCTGCCTCCACCACATTACTTGGCAGCGCATTCCATATCCCCACCACCCTCTGTGAAAAAACTCCCTCTAGCATCCAAATTATACTTTAACCACCCCGCCACCTCACCCTAAGCCCATGACCCCTTGTGCTATTCGAGTCCATCCGAGGAAAAAGCTTAACACTGTTTACGTTATCTATGCCCCTCATAATTTTGTACACCTCTATTAGATCTCCTCTAAGTCTATGCCTTTCTAAGGAAAACAGTCCCAATTTGCCTAATCTCTTCTGGTAACTCAGACCTTCCATACCAGGCAGCATCCTGGTAAACCTCCTCTGCACTCTCTCCAGAGTCTCCACGTCCTTCCGGTATTAAGGCGACCAGAACTGGATGCAGTATTCCAAATGAGGTCTAACCAACGTTTTATACAACTGCAACATTAAAGGCCAGCTCTTGTACCCTGTACCCCTTCCTATAAAGGCTAGCATACTGTATGCTTTCTTCACAACCTTCTCTACTTGCTCAGCCACCTTCAGAGGCTTGTTCACCTGCACCACCAGATCTCTGCGTTTTTATACTCAATAGGTCTACCCTTTATCATATATCTCCCCCCTACATTCTTTCTCCCGAAATGCATCACCTCGCATTTCAGGATTGAATGCCATCTGTCTGCCCAAGCTACCAGCCTATCTATGTCCTGCTTCGCCTGACAGTGCTCTCACTATCCGCAAGTCCAGCCATCTTTGTATCGTCTGCAAACTTGCTGATTACTCCACTTACTCCCTCTTCCAAGTCATTTATATATATTACAAATACAAGAGGTCCCAGTACCGAGCCCTGCGGCACACCACTAGTGACCGACCTCCAGCTAGAGAAACACCCTTCCACTATTACTCTCTGTCTCCTATTACTAAGCCAGTTACTTATCCATCTAGCTACCTGTCCTTGTATCCCATGAGCCTTGACCTTCTCCCATGAGGGACTTTGTCAAACACCTTACTGAATTCCATATAGACGACATCAATGGCTCGCCCTTTGTCCACCGTTTTTGTCACCTCCTCAAAAAATTCTACCAGATTCGTAATGCACGACCTCCCATTACAGCCATGCTGCGTATCCCTAATCAGATCGCAACGCTCTAAGTGCCTATACATCTTATGTCTAAGAATCCCCTCCAATAGCTTCCCTACTACTGATGTCAAACTCACCGGCCTATAATTCCCAGGGTTATCGCTACTACCCTTTTTAAACAACGATACAACATTAGCTATTCTCCAGTCCTCTGGGACATCACCTGTGTCCAAAGAAGAGACAAAGATTTGTGTCAGAGGCCCAGCAATTTCACCTTGCACCTCCCTAAAAATTGCAATGTTTCTGGAAAAATGTACTTAATATGCTGTGACAGTGTTAGAAGCCACTTTGCTGATGCTGTTGGTTAATGTGTTCTGAATTCCTTACTGAAAGACCTGGATAATATTCAGATTTAGGCTACCAATTGGCAAGTAACATTTGTGCCAGGCAATGATCATCGCTGCCTGGCATTCAATGACATTACCATCACTGAATTCTCTACCAATCTTCGCAGCCTGGGATAAATACCATTGGGCCCTGGAGATTTATCAGTTTTAATGCTACCTAGAAGCTCTAACACTTCCTCCCTCAGTATGGATATTTCCCTCAACTGGTCCACAGCTCCCGCAGAGATGGGAGCTGTCAACAAGCCCCTCTTCTTCGTGAATACCGATGCAAAATATTCATTCAGGATCACTGCCATTCCCTTGCTCTAAGCACAGTTCCCCTCCTCTGTCCTTAAGAGGTCCGACTTTTTTTTTCCCTCTAATCACCCTTTTATTCCTAACATAGGAGTAAAAAGCCTTTGGATTTTTCTTAATCCTATCCGCCAAAATCATTTCATGCCCCCTTTATGCCCTTCTAACTCCCCGTTTGAGCTCCCTCCTACTCTCTATATTCCTCCAATGCTGTCTCCGTTCCCAGCTGCTTTGACCTATCATACGTCTCTTCTTCCTAAACAAGTCCTCAATATCCCTGGTAATCCACGGCTCTCTAATCCTACCTTTCCCATCTTTCCTCTTAGCTGGCATGTATCTATCTTGCAACGTTTTCAGTATTCCCTTGAAAGAGTCCCACGTGCCTAGTGTGGACTTACCCTCAAACAACCGTTCCCAATCAGTTTCCATAAGTTCCTGCCTAATCTGACCGTAGTTAGCTTTTCCCCCAATTCAGCCCCCTGCCCCTAGGGCAACAAGCACCCTTTTCCATCTGTATCCTAAAGTAGACAGAATTGTGGTCAATGTTAGCCACATGTTCCCCTACTATAACATCAACCACCTGGCCTGGCTCATTATTCAGAACTAAATCCAATATAGGCCCTTCTCTAGTTGGGCTAGCCACATACTGCTCCAACGATCCTTCCAGTACACATTTTACAAATTCCTGCCTGTCCAAACCCCCAGCTCTTGGTACCTTCCAATCCACCGTAGGGAGATTAAAATCTCCCACTATAACAACTGTTTGTTTTTTCTGCACCTATCCAAAATGTCTTATCATATGCCGCCTTCAACTACCCGTGGGCTGTTGCGTGGCCTATAATACACCCCTAGCATAGTAATCGCCCCCTTTCTATTCCTCAACTCCACTCCTAACTCCTTTGTATTGTCCTCCCTCTGCATCTCCATGTTCTCCTGAACTAACAATGCCACACCTCCACCTCTTCTGGACCCTCCCCTGTCACACCTGAAACACTTATACCCAGGAATGTTCAGTTGCCACTGCTCCCCTTCCTTTAACCATGTCTCTGTCACTGCAACCACATAAGAAAATATTGAATAGATTCTGATTTGTTGACATTGGGAGTGTCTTATTGAGTAAGTTACTGCACAGGATTTGTTTTGAAGAGAACTTCTCCGGAAGAGAGAGGTTAACCATGGGAAAGTATAAATCTCTCTGGGATTAATAAGGATGAATGCTATATCTTGAGGTGCCAATGGAAAGTGTAACTGGCACATCTGCCTTTGCTTGATGCCTCTCATGCTCTCTATACTAAAAATTGCAATGTTTCTGGAAAAATGTACTTAATATGCTGTGACAGTGTTAGAAGCCACTTTGCTGATGCTGTTGGTTAATGTGTTCTGAATTCCTTACTGAAAGACCTGGATAATATTCCGATTTAGGCTACCAATTGGCAAGTAATATTTATACCAGGCAATGATCATCGCTGCCTGGCATTCAGTGACATTACCATCACTGAATTCCCTACCAATAACATCTTAGCATTGAGATCCTTTGGTGAATAACTTCCCAAAGTCTGTTCACAGTCTACAAGGCACAAAATTATGATGTACATCCTCCCCTTGCTTAGATCAGTGCAGCCTTAATCATGCTGAAGGAGCTCGACATCGTTGAGGGCAAAACGTAATCCTTGATCAGCACCTTGAACGTTCACTCTATCTGCACAGATGCACGGTAGCAGCTGTGTGTACCATCTGCAAGCTATACTACAGGAACTCACCAAACCTTAACATCTTCCAAACTGACGACAACTATCTAGAAGGATAAGGCCAACAAATAATTGGGAACACCACCACTTGGAAGTTCCTCTCCAAGCCACACATCACCCTGACTTGTAAATATATTGCTATTCCTCCACTGTCGCTGAAGCAAAATCCTGGAACCCACTAACAGAGCTGTGGCTGTACCTGTACTACATAGGCTATAACAGTTCAAAAGGGCAGCTCAACACCTTCTCAAAGACCATTTGAGTTGGGCAACAAATGTTGGTCCAGCCAGTGATGTCACATCCCATGATTGAATAAACAAAAGTAATGGCATTTGCATGAAGTTCCTTGCCTGGGCACTAAGGTAGAGAGCAGCCAGGGTATGAACATGAGTGGGTGATCCTATAAGTATTCTCCTGTTGATTCTCTCCTTTCAATTTTATTTGGGTTGTGACTGTAAAGCACCTTAGGCTGAGTATGATTGGTTGAAATTCTGCTGGGTACAGGCCTGTCATGGTGGTGGGGAAGAGTGGGAGAAATTTTGAGATCTTGTTTATCATTTGAAATGTTTGGCTTTGCTCCACTATAAGTCTCTCAATAACAGGTTTATTTGGTAGCAAAAGCCACTCACTTTTGGAAGCTTTTCCTTTGTCAGGTAAGTGGGAGTTCTGTTCACAAAATCGGCACATCTTGCCAGATCATTGACATAAATGCCATCATCTCACGTGAGAACACCGTCCGTCAATTACATGGTACATACTCTTGCAATTTGGCCAATGTTGTCTACCTGATACAGTGCAGGAAAGGGTATCCTGAGGCATGATATATTAGGGAGACCATGCAGATACTACAACAAGGGATGAATGAATACCATTCGACAATCACCAGGCAAGAATGTTCTCTTCCTGTTGGGGAACACTTCAGCTGTCAGACATTCAGCCTATGATCTTTGGGTAAGCATTCTCCAAGATGGCCTTCACTAACTTGACAACATAGTTGCTGAGCAGAGACTGATAGCCAAGTTCTGCGCACGTGATGGCCTCAACTGAAATCTTGGGTTCATGTCACACTATCTGTAACCCCTCAACTTGCCTGGGCTTGCAAAATCTCACTAACTGTCCTGGCTGGAGACAATACACATTTCTTTTATCTGTGTTTAATTCTCCACTGACATTCTGTACTTTTTTAAGACTTGATTTCCTGTAAAGGCTCACATTCCAACTATTATTTTGTAAATTGAGTTTGCCTTTGTATGCTCTATTTGTGAACAGAAGTCCCACTTAACTGACAAATGAGCAGTGCTCTGAAAGCTAGTGGCTTTTGCTACCAAATAAACCTGTATTTAATCTGGTATTGAGACTTCTTACTGTGTTTGCCCCAGTCCAATGCTGGCATCTCCATATCTTTGCTCCAGTATAGCAACTTGAAAATAGAAGTAGGCCATTTGATCCCTTGACCAGTTCTGTGATTCAACTAGATTATAACTGATAACTCAATCCCATTTACTCATCTTCACATTATATTGTTTTATTCCCATTATCACGTGGAAATGTTTTCTGATCTCAACCCTAAACAATAGCTCTAACTTTAAAATTTTGCTTCATTGTTCTGGATACCCCACTTGAGCAATGGTTTCACTGCATCCGATTTTAAAAATCAATCAAATTATTGACATACTTGAAGAATTACAAGCCCAATTTATGCTACTTGTCCTTGTGATTCATCTCTTTAAACCCTGACATCTATATGGTAAATATCTCCAGGTGATTTCCTGTTATTGTCTGGGTGTTAGGAAGGCAGTGATTTTTTTCTAATGTGTGGTAAGTATTCCTGAATAAAAATTTTGGAATTATGGAGCATATCAGGCTAGTTCTGCTGAGAAAGAAACAGTCAACATTCTCTGTCAGAACTGGAAAATGTATAGAAGCACAGTGGTTAGGGCAGCTGCTTCACCGTTCCAGGGATCTGCGTTTGTTCTTGGCTCAGGTCACTGTGTAGCGCTTGCACATTCTCGTGTCTGTGTGGGTTTCTTCTGGGTGCTCCAGTTTTCTCCCACAGTTCAAAGATGTGCAGGTTAGGTTGATTGGTCATGCTAAATTGCCCCTTAGTGCGCTGAGATCCATAGGTTTGCAGGATTAGCAGTTAAAATGTGGGGGTCTGGCCTGGGTAGGATTGTAGTCAGTGCAGACTCGGGGCCTTTTTCTGCACTGTAGGGTTCTATGATTCAATATTCAATGATCTGCTACTTGGAAACAGGTTATGATCGGAAATTGATGAACTCCACATTGAGTCCAGAATACTTTAAAATTCCAAATGAAAGATTTGATGTTGTTCCTCAACTTTGAGTTTCAGTACAACATTGTAGGATGTAAAAGTCAGAGTGGAATAGATTATAAATTGGCAAGTGACTGACAGCAGCAGCACAGGGCCGTGCTTGTGGGCTGAAGTGTAACTTGGCTTCACTGTTATTCCATAGTTGTGCAGAGTGACCATGTCATTTTGTTTAAGGCAGTGAAGCAAAACAACCACAGAAGTGGTCCTTGAGCATGGTGACAATAGAAATGTGCCCTCTAGCTGCAGGAAGAGCAAGAATGGGGCGGCCAAGTGTTCCTGGGCTGTCAGTGTTACACTTCTCTTTGAAAGAGTTGACCCAGGTGCACTGGGTTAAATGGTCTCTTGTGTTGTATCATTCTGAAGCCCACTCTATTAGGAAAATAGGAATTAGGATAAATTCCACATCATTATACTTGCACCTTCCTCCTCCCACATGCAATCAGTTTTCAACAAACTACAACTACAGGGTATATTGTCATGGAAACGATCCATATGACAAATTCAAGAAAAAAAGCAAAATGAAATATTAAGTGGTATCTGCTGTAATCTCTACAAATATTACATAAATATCTGCTGTACAGCACATTGCCAAATCTCTCAATTTTGAACTGATATCTCTCCACTTGTCCTCTACGTACCAAGGTTGGAAGTGTAAACTGGGCAAGACAACCCATTGAATGTCAATAACACATCTTGCTACAAATCAACATTGAGGCTGTAGCCTGGGGCATGGCAGCAGCAAAGTTGAAAACAGGAGAAAAGTTTAATGAGTTAGAGTTTAGACGCAAGATTTTAAGGTAAGGAATTCCAAAGTTTAGGAGTGAGGAAAAATGTCTAACATTATCAGGGAGGATATTCCATGGTTTGAGATCCCTTTTGTTCATCTGAAAGGGAAAATGTTTTTTTTGATGCAGGTTAGTGCAGACAATGACCTTACATGCATCTTGTTTCCATCCATTTATAACCATCAGGTTTTGTAACTGGTGGTTGAACTGAAAGTGTTTGACCTCTAACCTTTTACAATAGGTCTGTTACTGAAGGGGGTGAGTGTCCAATGATTGGCAGTGGCCTCCTGACCTTGTCCATTCTTGGCAATGTGAACCATGTCGAAAACCAATGGTCAGTTGGACTGAACTGTGGATGAGTGTGCATCATGGCTCAATGTGCTGGGGTTGGGATTTGCTTGTTACTGCAGTAGATCATGGAGTGCAGGCTGGGTATAAAAGAGAAATGTGTTTTAACTGATGTAGTTAAGATGATTAAAGAAGTTAAACTATTTTCTCTGGTGTGAAGAATCTTAAAATTAGAGTTAGACTAAGTGGTCAGGAAGCATGTCTTACACATTGATGGAAATCTGGAACACACTTTCACCCAAAAAGCTATAAATATGTAAATATAGCATTTGGAGATTTTGAGCCTGGGATTGCTGCATTATTAAGCATGGATATTTGGATATGAGCAAAAGTGAATTAATGGAGTTGAGATACAGATCAGTCATGATTTAGTTGAATCTAGAGCAGTCTCAAGGGGCTGAACAGCCGCTATTCTTTTGTCTAGACATACCTGGCAGTAGATAAAATTTGTTCAACTTTCACTTTCAGGATCACCTTACCATTGTGTGTTTTACAAGGCAATATTTCATAATCCATTAACTACATAACAGGTGCTTTTCAAGGACTCTGGCAAAGAGATTGGCTGGATAATGAAAGCAAGAAATGAAGAATGAGTGCCAGTCAGAGAGATGGGGCTCGTATGTTACTTCCCAAAGGCAAATATGGCTGACATTTTCTTGGCAAGCGCTGAGTGGACTGAAGAGCAGTTCATTCTGACCTTTAGGATGAACGATAGATTGCAGCTTTTAAAACTTTCTTGCACTACAATTACACTTGAGTGCAACGCAGTACACTGAGCTTTATGGCATCTAGCCTGTACCCCATGGGTGAACTGCATGATTATGATGACCTTTGTGCCTCACTTATACTGGTGCAACATTTTTGGACCAGTGCAGGGTATAGCGGGAGTTGCAACATGCTCTCAGTTGGAAACTGGATGACTTTTATACGTGCCTGTCTAGAACATTTGCATAGAGCTCTGCTTAATGATTCTGATTTAGATGGTTTTCTCAACATTAGATATTCAACAGATAGCCTGATGTTTTCAGTGATGCAAGATCTCAATCCAGATACATTTGTATCTCCAAAATAATCCTAAATTCCTAATTTCCACTGCAGATTGAATCACCAGTACCAAATAGTCATCAGGTGAAGTTGATGCATGGATAGGAAACATTGGATTTTGGGTGTAATGGCATATGTTATTTTACAAAGGAGTGTTAATTGAGGCAATGTTTACAGTATAAACCCAAAGTCTGGTGGATACAGCACATACAGCAAGAGGAGATATGATTACAGCATAACAAGTTTACCTGGACAATTCCTCTTTTATAAATGTAGACACGGCAGTTTTAATGATTTAGCATTTAAGAGTATAGTTTATTGAAAGTATGCTATTGCTTTGTGACTGTTATTGTTTTGGGTGTGACAAGAGAAATTAAAGAGCAACAATGCAACTTTAACTTGAATCTGTAGCTATCTGAAGCAGTACAAAGCAGAGATTTTCTTATCCAGATTACTGGAAATTCTGGCAAATTTAGTGGGATTATGTGAGTTGAATGTGTATTTGATATAGATCACATGTACCTTTTGAGTGACGTTTACATTGCAGGCACTGGAATTGCCCCCAGAAAGCCTGCAGAGTTCAAAGTCAGCATTGTTAAGACATCTTCCCCCTCAGTAAAAATGTCAGTGTGTTGGGTTTTAGGGCCTTTTGTTCTCTTGTAGGAAATATAAAAAAATCTTAATTTAAAAAGGGCAGAATACAATGGCTGAAAGCTCATTCATGAGGACATAGCACACAAATAGGTACAGCAAGGGAAGACCAGTCAGCTGATCTGCCTCATGCCTTCATAACTTATGAACCTAGCCATCCTCTTCTCACCAGCATCCTTAAATGACTCCAGACCTTTTGACCTCAGTAAAGGTAAAGTCACTATAGTCCCAGATGACCATAGACTGCTCGTCCCTTTACATACAGGAGAGAGTGCTGATGATGGATGGTAACTTAACCTGAGGATCACCACACCTCGACCAAAATGGAGAAGACGGGGCTTTCATGAGTAACCTCAGCCAGTATGGGAATTGATCCTGTTCTGTCGGCTTGAGAGCTAGATATGCAGTTAGCAATTCTACAGAATCTCATCTAACATGGCATGTTGTTACCAGTGGCAATGACAGTGTAAAGATGAAGAGTAGCAAGCCTGACTCTGGCATCCCAATTCCTAATTTGACATTTGGAGGGGGAACTGGAGGTAATTTGCTCTATTCAGCTAATTCACTGTATACTTAGTATTAATCCTGGGAGCTTCCTGGTTCACTTGTTCTCTGAACTATTATATGGCTCCCCTATTGCTGTAGGGAGCATCTTGCTTGACATGCACAATGTTTTTCTTCCCCTCTCCTTGGTCTTGAGTAGGTCAAGGACAGAGAGCCAGAACCTTTCTGGCATTATGTTGGCACACCATTGTGGTATTACTCCATTTTGATGGATGAGATTCCTGAAACAGTCATTGGTCAGGGAAGACTAATATTTACTTTGAATACAAGTATGGCTGTTTTATTTTGCATATAGGTCTGCAAAGTGTTCATGTGCCTTCAGTTGCTAGCAGTAACTCTCACCTCCCATGTGTGTCCTTCAGGCTGCAGCAAGCTGCTTTGTGAAGGAACACCAATTATGTATTTGTGGAACAGACCTTTTCCTTTATGCAGACCTGGTCCCTGAGTTATCAGTCCCCTCTTACTGTTGGGGTAAATTCTTTTGTGACTGGCTTTGCAATAGCGTGACAGGCTAACAAGGAACAATTGTGCTTCCACCACTTCAAACAGAAGTGCTGTTTTTCCAGTCTCTCATCTCTTCTACGGCTCCCTTCTAAGAATGGAAAATATTGAGTATAATTTTACAAATATTGTCTGCCCTTCAGCAATTCTGCCCAGTATGCATTGTTTGCCTGAACTTCCTGATGGTGAGTTCCAGTGATCCACACAACCATGGGAGCAATACAGCTGAGCTAGTCCCATATTCATTTGATCTGTGAGCTTACACACAAAAGTAGTTTGCAATCAGAACTTTGATTTACTAAAGGGCAAGTGTAGCACCTCTCCTGACAGCTTGGTTTAGATCAGATGTGACAGCAACAACTTGCATTGATATAGCACCTTTTTTAATGTAATAAAATGCACCAAGGTGCTTCACAGAAGTGTTAGCAAGTGCAGTTTGATACCTTGCCACATGAAGTATTAGGGCAAATGACAAAAACCTTGGTCAGAGGTAGATTTTGAGGAGTATCTTAAAAGGATGGAAGGGAACTTAAAGTACTTTAGAGCAGGAATTCCAGAGCTTAAGATCTTGGCTGCCAGTATTGGAGTGATAGTTAAGAGGACGGAATGTAAAGACTATCTTGTGGAATTGCACATTAGAGATAGGGAAGGAATGAACATCCAAGTTGAAAGCAGGAGCGGGCCCCATGAGCTCCATTATTTGATACAATCACAGGTCTCTACTGTGCTCGATAGGGGTGGTCTCTACTTTACTTTTCTGCCTACCCCAATATCTTTAGACTCTTGACTGACAACTCTTGTCTTAAAACATTCCATGACCCAGCTTCCAATGCAAGAGGGGGTCATTTGGCCCATTGAATTTGCACCAACCACAATCCCACCCAGGTCCTATTCCTATAATCCCCTGACATTGAGGCAAATTAGCATGGCCAAACACCTTACCCACACATCTTTGGAGTGTGGGAAGAACCAGAGCACCAGGAGGAAGCCCATGCAGACACAGGGAGAACATGCAAACTCCACACAGTGACCCAAGCCAGGAATTGAATTGAAAGCCCCTGATGTTGAGATAGCAGCGTTAACCACTGTGCCATCTATCGTTATGAAGGGCCTTGAAAGATTAGTCAAATCAATTCAAGCCTCCCAGGCTATCTGGATCGACTAGTTTGTCGACTGCCACACAGATCTACAGATGACACCATTTCCCTGGCCCTGCACTCTACTCTGGAACATCTAACAAGACACTTATGTCAGACTCCTATTTATTGATTACATCTCAGCCTTCAACACCATTCTCATGAAATTCATCTTCAAACTGTAACCTGGGCTTCGGCACCTCCCTCTGCCACTGGATTCTGAACGTCATAACTCAGACCACAATCAGTAAGGATAGGCAGCAACATCACCACAACACTGATGCCCCAGAGGCTGTGTTCTCAGCCCCCTACTATACTTGTATACCCATGACTCTACATCCATATTTGCCTCTAATTTGATTTTCAGGTTTGCTGATGACACCACTGCAATGGGTCGGATCTCAGTACAGGAATGAGAGAATCTGGCGAATTGGTGCAGTAACAATCTTTCCCTCAACATAAAATGAAGATTATCATTGACTTCAGGGAAGTATAAAGGAGAAACCCTGTCTACATCAATGGGGACGAAGTAGAAAAGGTTGACAGCTTCAAGTTTTTATGCGTCCAGATCACCAACAACCTGTCCTGGTTCCCCACCCCCTCCCTCCATGCTGACACTATAGTTAAGAAAGCCTACCAACATCCCTACTTTTTCAGAACATTAAGGTAATTTGGCATGACGGCTTCGACTCTCCAATAGAAAGCTTTCTGATTATATCACAGCTTGGTGTGATTCCTGCTCTGCCCAAGATTGCAACAAACTACAAAGTCATGAATATAGTGCAATCAGTCAGGCAAACCAGCTTCCCATCCATTGATTCTGTCTACACTTGCTGCTGCTTCAGCAAAGCAGCCAGTGTAATTAAAGATCCCACGCACTCTGGACATTCTCTCTACTTTCTTCCTTCGAAAAAAGATAAAAAGTCTAAGGTCACGTATCAACTGACTTGAGAACAGCTTCTTCCCTATTGCTATCAGACTTTTGAATGGACTTGCCTTGCATTAAGTTGATCTTTTTTCTACACCCTAGTTATGACTGTAACACTATGTACTGCATTCTCATTTCCTTCTTTTTGGTATATTTTGTCTGTATACTGTGCAAGAAACAATACTTTTTGCTGTTGATACATGTGACAATAAATCAAATAGGAGGTTAAAATATGAAGAATGGGAGAGTGGATGCTGCTTGACCCAAATGGTCTTGGAATCAGTGCTAACAGTGAATCAGGACTAATTTAAACAAAGTGAGCAGTGGAAAACAGTGTACAGGCCCAGATAATTGGCTGGGGTAGGGAATGAGAGATTTAAAGTAGCTAAGTGTATTCAGTGATTAAAAATATTCCAGGATATTCATAGCACAAGTATTTTTAGATATAGTGGACTGCTTGTAGTAAAGGAGCAGGTTTAAGCTGTCTGATTTAAGTTACTCATTAATGATGTAGTGTAAGCCTGTAGCCTTTGGGTGGCTAACTCAGTGCCTGTGTGATGGCTTGTTTGTTAGTCTTTGCCGAGTTTTGCTTTAGTGTTGAGATTCCTGCTGTGTGCACTCACTGCACACAGTAGTTGAATGGTTTGGCCTGTATAGTGACAGTGTAAGTTGCAGAATACTCTCCATTGGGAGGGTAGGTTGTATGTCTCAAGCTTTAAAAGTGTTCATATGTCAGCAGGACAACTCTCTCTTCCACACCTCGTGATGCTGGTACCTATATTTATTTATTGTAGTTAGCCTTTTGTCCAGTACTCAGAGCAGCTGCTCTCTGTGCCCCCCCTGCCTAAAAGTGTAGACTTTCACCTCTGAACTGTCTTGCTAGCACTTCTCTATTGCTCCCCAACAAAAATGTTTTTAATTTCATCATCACCAAGTTTGGTGGTGTTTTAAGAGGTTAGTTGATAAGTATATGGAAGAGAAGGGAATGGTTTAGTTTGGAGGGGCATTGCTTTTTATATTGGTCGGCGCAACATTGAAGGCTGAAAGGCTTGTTCTGTGCTGTAATGTTCTATGTTCTATCTCTCCAGGGCTTGCCCCCCCATTTTTGTTTTGAGCCAGAACATGCCCAAGAGTTCATGCATGATTGGTGCCTTGAGTTTCAAATCTTCATCCCTCCTATCTTTAACTTCCTCCAGTGTTCTGAGAATTCAATGTTTCTCTGATGCTGGCCTTTTGAGCATCTGTTTTTTAACTACTTCACCATTGATAACTATGCCTTTTAGCTGTCCAAACGCTGACTCTAGGATTCTCTTCCTGGTCTGCTCTGCCTTCCCACTTCCTTTTCTAACACATTCCCTCAAGTCGACCTCTTTAACCAACTGTCTGCCCTGATATCTTTTACATTATGTATGTTTGTGTTCCTGTTTAAAGCACTTCTTGACATTTTTGTATATTAAAGGTGCTATTTAAATGCAAATTGGCAGTTTTGGAGCCATTTCTCAATCACTGCTTTGATTCAAGCTGCTAATTGGAGATATGCATTTTAAACTGGATAGATGAATGAAGGGATATAGAATCAGGCTGGGTAAAATCATAATTTGCTTGTGTGGCAGGGATAAATATTAACATGAAGTGGCTGGCCGATTGGTCTGTTTCCTTGTGGTAATTTTTCTGTAATTCTTTGTAAAGTCTGCCACTTAATGAACAGAGTGTGGCCTGGAGTCAGATTTAATCTAAGCATTTGTGTTCAAGAGGAGTGTGATTTGGGGGAATGTAGTGCACAGGATTCTCTTGAGATATTTCTGGTATTAATTTACTTCCCTATCCTTGACTATTGAAGGATTGCTATATTGGAGATGGGATGTTTGATTTCTCTTATTGAACAGATGGCAATGATGTTGAAGTTGGTCAAAAGTGTGGTTTGGCATAATCAAAAATAATTGTGATAATAATGGTATTGTTGCTATACTTATTCCTCCCCCCCCCGCTCACTTGAAGGTGACTATTTTGGTGGGGGGCAGTTCTAAATGAAAATGTAATGATATTTCAGCTAAGTAATTATTCTTCAGTGTTAATAGCCTATTTAATTGTGTAGGTTAGACACCGTGCCTTTATGATCTGTTATATTCTGCTTTTGTATACTATATCACCTGTCCATCTAGATACAATACTAATACAATAACTGCTTCTCCACTTCATTTACACATTTACTTATCCTGCTAGATTTGGGGTCACAAGCTCCCCCTTCTCTGACAGTGGAAACAATCAAATCTGGAGGCTTTAGTGGGACAGCTGTTGTTCACTGGATCAATTCCACCAAACAACACAATGGATGGTGAATCTCAAATGTACACTTCAAAGAAATGTTCTAGCAGTAAATTCAGATTGACACACATCCTAGGCCCATCTGGCATCGCTGGAGGACAGCGGAGGCTGCCACTGTACAGAGTAAGGCAAGTCAGGGAGGGTGAGTCGGGGTTACAAATCTGACACGCTAAACCAAGATTGTATGTGTCTTGATATAATAGGTCCCACTACTTTTGAGGAAAAGTGGTGTCCAGGCCAGTATTTCCTCGATCAACATGATTATTTGCCCACTCTCATAGCTGTTTGTAGGAGTTTGCTGTACTTAAATTGGCTGCCATGTTTCCCATATGCACATTACAACAGTGATTGCACTTTAAAAATAACTTCATTATCTGTAAAGTGTTTTAAGATATCCTGAGCTTGTGAAAAATTTATCTCTATGTTCTTCTCACACAAACTGTGTGGGATCCCAAACTTCCACAGCTGCCTTTGTTTCATTGTTTATCCTGACTCATTTCATCCAGGATTTTGCAGTGTGTGAAGGAGCAAACATGCAACTGCTCCATGAACTAATATTTTGGTTGAGATTTATACTGCTGCTGTCAAATGTAGCAAGGTCAGAGTTATAGAGAGGGAAGGGGAGTGTTACATGTAGGTTTGCATCAAAACCAGGTAAACAAGGTACTGATTACTGTTTCTTTCCTATACAAATTTAGGTTGTTTGTATATATGTGGACTGGTAATGCCACTCATACAAGGTTGGATTTGAAAGGTTACAACTGGGCAAGGAGTCCAAAGCTGCCTCTGCCTTCCCAAGCGCTAATCTTTGCAGTTGAGAAATATATGCTTTCTGAAGTGAAACAGTATCAGCTGGAAGCTCTGGACAAATGGCTCTGATACTGGTATATGTCAGTAGACATTGGCCTTGTGGTCAAGTGACAGCATGTCTGAATTTGGTGGCAATCATCTGGGCATAATAACATGAGTGCTATCTAAATGTAATAATGGGACCTTGACCTGAAGATTTTGGTGTTGAGTTTTGGCCCCAATTCACTATTTCTATGGAATCAAAGGCTCCCATGATCTGTAAGAGGCTGTCTCATTTCATCTGAGCAGTACATTGTTTGATATGCTCCCAACAGCATATAACAAAGTCATAACTTTATTTTTACTTGCAAGAAACATTGTGATACTGGGTGAAATGTCTGCACCAATATTGCCATGGGATCCTTTTGTGTTTTGGAATGATTCTGAAAGAAGTAAGATAGTAACCATTTCTTAGTTGAAATTCTCTTGTGCCACTTGCCTTGCTAGTTTTTTCTTTCTCTGGTGTGATTCCTGGATTAGCCACAAAGCCCTTTGCCCAGTGCTGTGTGCTGCAGGGTTTCTCATCAGGCTTCTCCCAACTTTTTTCTGCTGTCTGAGTGTAGTCACTGCTGCCACCATCTGTTATCACAGATTTCTCTCAGGATTCCTTGGTTTCTTACTTTGGAAGAAATGTTACTAAAGGCAATGGTCTTTTTGTTCAAAATACATCTATTTGCATCAGTACCTTTTTACAAAGTTATAGAACATCAGGACATAGCTATTTCTCTCTAAAGTGCTACTCACTTAGCTTCTCTGTATCATGATGACCTAGCTCCTTAGCACACATTCTGCAATTGTTATTAGAGTTGCCCCTTTATTGTATATATGATTATGATCGGCTTGGATAAAGTGGCAAAATTCCCCATTAGCTGATGGCACAATGACTAGGGGAAGCAGATTTAAATTTTTATCCTTTCAGGGGATGTAAGCACAGCTGGCTAGACCAGCAGTTTTACTGCCCTCAAATTGATTGTGAACTGCAGCCTTAAGTTCCTGCAATCTGTGTTGTAGGTACATTCACAGTGCTGTTAGAGAGTGTGTTCCAGGATTTTGACCCAGAAAGTGATGGAGTGGCAACATAACATCAAAATAGTGTGTAGCCTTCTCATTTTGGCCAAGAGATTCAGGTGAAATGTGAGGAAGGTCTTTTTCACACAGCAAATAGTAATGACCTGGAGCTTGCTGACCACAGTGATGGTTTCCCCTTCCACTGATCATTTCAGATGGAAATTGGATGGGGATCTGAAGGAAATAAAATTGCAGGGCTGCAGGAATCGAGCAGAAGGAAGAGAGTGGCATGCTTGTCTGTGGAGGGCCAGCATGGACTTGGCCAAATGGTTTCCTTATGTGATCTGAATTGGAAGATCCTCACCAATCGTTTTCAGATCAACTGATTGACTTTGGAGGACACCACTGTTTTGCTCCCAGGGACCTTTTGCCCAACTCCCATGCGGTTGCCTTCTTGATCATCTGACAAAGTAACTCACACTGTTGATAGCACAGTCACCTCCCTGCCAAGGTGGCCAAATCTAATTCCACATTGTCCTTTTGCTTTACTTTAAGCATTCTTAATATTGTGACAAGTTGGGCAAAGTCTTCAGGCCAAATGCACTGCATGGTGAGACTCCCTTTTTGTGGAGCTTGAGGCTCATGCTCAGGTCGTGCTACTGTGTAGTTTATTGGACTTTGTTCACTTGAAGCAATTTTCAAGTGGGTCAGGCTAGCAGCTGAAAATTAAGTGGGAAGGAACTTATGTCAATGACCTGCAAGGAGCATCTGAGAAAATGTTCCATTGATAAATGTTCATCTTGGCAATCTCAAGCACAATGTGGATGTGTCTACAGCATGAGATTAGTTGTGCAAATGGCAATGTGACACACATTCATGTTGTAAAGTTTCATGCGTTTCCTTGGAATTCTTCCATCTGCCTGATATTTCAGCTCATGGTAACACTCCTTTGCAAGAGTGATTATACTTCAAAATTACATTACTAGTTGTCCTGAGGTCCTGAAAACTGTTAAAGCAATGCAACTCCATTCCTCATTTTCTCTTTTTTATTAGAATGTTATTAGTAAATATTCAGCCCCTCAAACCTAGTCTCTTTCTGTTGCGATATAAGTTAGTAATTATCAAGAATCATAATCTCTACATTGCAGGAGGCTGTTTGGCCCATCAAATCTATACTGCATTTCCAAAAGGGCATTTTACTCTCCATATATTTACTTGGCTAATCTCTGACAGTAATGGATAATTATCACAGCCAATCCACCTAACTTGCACATTTTTGGTGGAGGAAACTGAAGCACCTGGAGAAACCCACGCAGACAGTGATCTAACTTGGGAATTGGACCAAGTCCCTGGCACTGAGGCAGCAGTACAAACCACTGTGCCATCAAATTTAATGACGTGTGCCATACCTACTTGATAGCATGCTCAGCAGAAATAAAAATCATCCTTCAGAGAATGTTTAAAGATGCTGTAAGAAGACGGGAGATCAGATTAGTGCAATCCTGATCACAGGGCAACATGTTCACTCATCCTAGTTCTATAGTTTTGTCATCAATGTTATGTAATCGTTCACAAACTCTGCCCTGTACGCAGGGGGTGAGTCGTAGCACAGGGAGAATATAGAGGCCGCTCTGCAGGAGGGGCTTTGGCATTTTTTTAAAAATATAACCCCCCTCAACTTGACCTATGTTAAACGAATCATCGTGCAGCTTCCTTCATTGCCATTCCTTTTGTTTCACAAACTTTGTCCAGGATCCAGAGTCTGGATCATCTGCTCTTAAATTTGACATTGCTGTCATCCCTCTCCATTTCTTCTTGATTGAGAACGCAGGGCAGGGCTGCTGGTGAGAGATTATTTTGATGGATTTACCCCAGTGCTATCCAATAAGTGCTGACTAACAACAGATATGAACGCATGGAGAAGATGTTTTGGCCATGTGCATTACTTTTAGCAGAAAGCACCCACACAACAAGACAATATATTATGTTTGATTCCTCAAACACCTACCATTCAGTGATTGAGCAAGCAGAGCACCCAGCAATCAAAACTCTCAGACACTTTGATTCTCACCTTTCCTTTTTGCGAACAAGCTACATGTGTACCACACAAATGCAGATATGAGATAACACTTCTAGCAACAGTGTCAATCTATCATTCTTCAATTGAACAAAAATTTCTATTGTCCATTATTGGCTAAGGTAATGGACAACACAGGTTGACAATGGCAGTCAGCACTTGGGCACAGGGCAACACGTTCATTCATCCTAGTTCTATAGTTTTGTCATCAATGTTATGTAATCATTCACAAACTCTCTGCCCTGTGTCTGCCGTTGGGTCTGGTCATCTGGATATGTAACTGCAATGTGAACTTGGCAACCAGTTATAGCTGTTTGACTCTGAATCAAACTCATTGGATTTTTCTCTTCTCCTCCCACCAATCCTGGATTTTAACTGTGCACCATGCATCACTTCAGTGTTGAGGACCTGACTGATGGAAGCAGCTGTATGACTCCATGCACATTGGGAAAGGGCATAGTGTAGGCGTGGAATTTGTGAGCAGGCAGAGAGAATGTAGCTCCAGCATTAGAAATGGCCAAGTGCCAGAGCAGTAATGTCACAAGCAACAGCTTTGCAGGTTGTTATTTTTTCATCTGTCATGTAAGAGCTTGGGCTGAAGCAATGCACTCCACTCAACTTCAGGTTTTGCAGATTGGTCTGAATGGGTGTACATCTTGAGCTTGCACCTCAGATCATTGGTGTCTGCTCATGTAGCAACAATGTGCACTAATAGAGCACCATGTACATTCCAAAGTGCTGCTTCAAAATATTACAAAATGAAATTTGACACCAAGCCACATGAAATATTTGTACAGATGACAATTTTTAGGGACCCTCTTAAAAGAGGAGAGATGGAGATTAGGAAGGGAGTTCGAGTCCTGGGCCAATGTGGCTAAGGACATAACCTCCAATAGTTGAGTAGTGAGCCTCTCTGACTTCCTGTCTCTCCCTTTGTCCCTGAAATTTACTTTTTGACCAAATCTTTCATCACCTTCCCTCATAAAGAACAAGTCCCTTAGTATCAAACTTTTTTTGTGAAGCACCTTGATGTTTTATGATATTAAAGGCACCATGTAAATGCAAGTTCTTATTACTTAAGAACAAAACAGTACGGGAAACAGGCCCTTCGGCCCAACGAGCCCACACCGCCACCCCGATGTTCCCACCTCTACCCGTGATCCCTGTCTATGTTTATAGATCTATGGATTAAAAACGAAATTTGAGACAATTTAGGGAGAATTTGTTTTGCCAATTAGCCTAAGAGGGGACCTTCAGTCAGAATTCAATTCAATTCTATTCTTGGCTTATGTGGTTTACCATGTGATAGCTTTATCCACAATCCCACTCATTGGTCTGGTCTGTCACAGTGCTCCTTAGAATTACATCATTTATTTTCTCTAACTTCAGTTGCATCTGTTAATCATTTTCTTTTTTGCATTTAAGCACGGTCACATCTTTCTGCCCATACCTCAAGGCAGAGGAAATGCTTCTTTTGGAACTCAGCCACTTCAAAAGACATCCAGTGGCATAGGGAGGATTTGGAGTCGTTTGAGTTGGGTTGGATAGCTTTCATCTTTTGTCCCCTAATTTACTTTACTTTACAGTTTTGCATTGATGTGAATTAAACTGTTAATCTGAGAGATGCAAACCCAACACCATAATCACTGGGATCCTATATTTGTAAGGACCTCTGAGCAGTTACATAGCATCAAAGAGTGTAATGTGTCCTGGAGTGTAGAATTGCTGACTCTGGGTTTTATTTCTGCACTCCCTATGCTTGCATGTTGGTTGCCTTCCAGTTGATGTGTGGATGGATGTGTAGTCAGCATAGACTCCTTGTTGCCCAGCTAGATGATCTTGATGATTAATTAATCATACATTTTCCATATCTGAAAACTGACTTTTTTCCTCCTGGGCCAAAAATATGTAAAAATGATGGACAGGAAAAGACCCACTTGTTCACTGAAATAATCTGTTTGAAAACATATACAATATTTTGGCCTCAAATGCTTTGTAATGAATTCCATAGGCCTCTGGGTGCATAAATTTCTTCTCAACTCAGTCATAAGAAATTTATCCTGTATTTTTAGATCATATCTTTAGTGATCCCTGGTTCTGGGTTCACAAATTTTTACTAAATACAATATGCTTTCCATCCAACTGTGGAGTGCCTGCAGTGCAGATAAAGAACTGAGATACATTTCTATTTGATCCAGCATTAGCCAAGACAATATACCAGCATCTGCTTCAGTTAGAGATTCTTATCCTTAAACTTTTCATTGGCACTAGTGTGAAGTCCTCTTACTTTGTGCTTTGTGAAATCACCACCCTGGTACACGAATTCAGGAATGATTTTACGGAATAGCAAACACTTATTAAACTCCTTCTTCCCATAGAATCCCTGTAGCATGAGGAGGCTAATTGGCCCATGGAGCCTGCAGTGAATCTCTGAAAAGCATCTTATCCAGATCCAACTCCCTGCCTATCCCTGTAGCTCTGCACATTGACAATGGCTAATCCACCTAACCTACACATCTTTGGACACGAAGGGGCAAGTTAGCATGGCTGTTCTACCTAACTGGCACATCTTTGGATTGTGGGAGGAAACTGGAGCACCTGGAAGAAACCCATGGAGAGAATGTGAAATCTCCACTCAGTCAGTACCCAAGGCTGGAATCGAACCCCAGATCCCTAGTGTTGTGAAGCAGCAGTGCTAATCACTGTGCCAAAATGCTGTCAGTGCACTGAAGTTCTGCAGTTTCTGGGACCACATCAGTCCTGAGCTCGGTAATGGCGCAGCCCAGGGTTTTGCATCTGGAGGTTATGTTCCATATAAATCCAAGGCTTTTGCTGTTGGCCATGGTACTTTGAAAACCTGTCAACTCCAACACCTGGCTCTGAAGACAGTCTTCGTGCACTGCTATCAATTGAGAGCCTTAAGTGACCAATTAATGCTCAGCAGCAGACGGGGCTAAGCATTTGATTAAATGCAACAAGCAAACTCAGGCGTGTTTTGTGGCTTCGTGGGGGCAAGGGGGAGGTGATGGAGTGGTTGGTGGCCATGGTTCATTGTTTAGAGACAGTTGGTGCTTAGTCAAAGGACCTGCTGCAGGAGGGGTGGCGGTGCCTTCTATGAGCCACGCCTGCAGTCAGTTTCTCCTTCCCAGTGCCGCTCGACTAATATCTGGCTCTCCCCTCAATCTAAGGCCATAAATTAACATAGCAGCAGTCGCCACTGCTTCCTCTGATTTGCTGGTAACTGTGGAAAGGACTGCTATGTCATTCCCAGATCCTCAATCCCATTTGGTTCACTAATGTCCTTTAGGGAAGGAAATCTGCTGTCCTTAACTGGTCTGGCCTACGTATGACCAGAGCCATAGCAATGTGGTTGGTTGTCACCTGCCCTCAAGCAACTAAGGATGGGCAATAATTGCAGGCCAGCCAGCAATGCCATGTCCCATGGATGAATTTAAAAAAGGCCTTCCACTGGCTGTCAGTTGGGCAGCTCTTACCTGAAAGAGGCAATGCATGACTCCTATTGGCCCTCTAGCTTGCCAGCAAGACCCCTATTGCCTTTATTAAGTCCAGCTCTTATTGTGAGATTTGTGGGTTTGTTCACAATATTGTCTTGGTGATCCATCTTTAATTTCTGGAGACTCCAGGGTAATCCTTGAGCAGCTGAAGAGTTCTAATAAAGAACTTGTGCATCAGGGATGTGGAGCAGTCTCCAGCCACTGATATACAGGAGTGGCACCAGTTCCCAAAGTGCCTTAGCTGGAATTAAACTTGTATGGCAACTCCTTAGTTCCTGTGAATAATGGGCCATCCTGATTTGCTGGCCTTAATGAGTTTTGGCAGGTTTAGTCTCAGGATGAAGGAACAAAGATTTTGTTTTTATAGCACCTTGTATCACTTCCAGACATCCCAAGTACTTTATAGCCAATGATGTACTTTTAAAGCATAATCATTTTTGTATGGGAGAAAATGCACTGTGGTTTCCAAAACCACAATGAGGTAATGACTAGATAATCTAATTAGTGATTGAGCCAGGGCATTAGAAAGAGCTCCCCCACCTACCTTTTGAAATTGTCCTGGAATCCCATTGCATCTGCTTAGAGGACAGAGAGGACCTTTTTTATTGTCTTATCTCAAGCGCAACATCTTCGACAGTGCATTGTAGTGCCTTGATTGATGCACTCTGGTCTATGGAGGAGGGCTTGAACCCATGAATTCACATAACATTTAAACGAAGCCTGACTTCGTATGAGTAGCTTCTCTTGGCAAGGATCTCGGCAGTGTTTTGTGACAGTGCTTTGCGGTGAGTTCTTTTATAGTGCGGTTCCTGTGATTGTAAGGAAATGTTATACAGAGGAATCACTGGAAAACAAACGAGTATGCTCAGTGCAGCCCCTCTGCCCCAAGACACTGTTTTTTTTTCAAGCTGCCACATTTGCAGTCCTAATTTGTGAAATAATACTTTTATCCTACAGCGTAAACAATTTCAACTATACTCCAGAGATTCCTGTATAGTTAGAAATGTGGGTGTGTTCCTTTCATTCTAACTTTTAAAATAGATATTACAAGATCAGTTTGAGCTTATAATACATCAGCTCCTGCCTATAAAAAAAAGTTTCATCAAACCACAATCAACGCAAAGCCAACAAAGGAAATATTAGCAGTGGTGATTAAAAGTCTGGTCAGTGATCTTACAGAGAAAAGGAGGAAAGGTTTAGGGAGGGAATTCTAGAGCCTAGATCTTAGTGGGGTGTATACAAGTGGCAAGAGTTGGAAGACTACCAATTTTCGTGAGGTTGTGGAATTGGTGGAGATTACAGAAAAGGAGAGGGGAATGTGAGAACTTCAACCTCATTGCTGGTCAGATTTGTGGGAGATTTTTGATAACAAATGGGCTGCTATATTACAACACTGTGTTGGGCAGCCCTGTGGTTAGCGTTTGCTGCCCCTGGTTTCCTTCCACAGTCCGAAAGACATGCTGATTAGGTGAATTGACCGTTAAATTCTGTGTCCCTGAACAGGCAACTGGAGAATTTTCACTAACTTTAATTGTTGGTGTAAGCCTATTTGTGACATCAGAATGTGTTTTTTTTTAAAAAGCTTAACACTTCATGTACTTTATTGAGTGTAGTCATGATGATGCTGTCAAAATGCAGGACAGGCTTTTAGTCCCTTTAAAGAAATATCTAAAACTCTGGACCCTTTTTTTGGCCCCATTGATGAATTGGACTTTTCCCCTACTCTTTCACAGTGTGTCTCGTCAGTCACCGAACTCCTGGCCGAGCGTTGGTGCTGGGAAGGGAATGAAAGAGGCCTGTGGCCAGAGGGGCTCGTAAATTGAATTTGTTTCTAAATCCATTGAAAGGGACAGCTGCCAAGTGTGATACAGCAACTAGGGACAGCAGTAATAAAGGCAATTGCAACAATGATGTTTGCACCCCACAGTTCTGACTGTAACGTCACAAAGCTTGACCAACTGATCCCAGTCAGGTGGTGATCAATGCTAACACCTGACATTCTCATCATTTTAAAGAAGTATAACTGATTTCCCCAGTTAACACGGCCACCAGCTCCCCATGGCATATGATGTTTTCCTATATTCACAGCTGTTTCTGTTGGTGTTTGCTGTGCAGGTGCAAGCCAACCTGTGTTCCCTCACTAGCTTTTTGCATCAGGTGCAGTCATGGTTATAATGTAGGAAACAAGGCAGCCAATTTGTGCACACATCAAAATCCCACAAATACAAATCTCTAAAGTGAGACTTGAACCTGTTGACAGGTGTGTGTGACCACTGGTGACATCTTAGATTCTGGGAAATCACCTTGACATGTAGCAGTGATGTCACTTGGTATTTCAGTAAAGTGTTAACTCTGCCTATGAATAATTGTTCACTTAGTGTGAAAAACACCCACATGCACTCTGTCCAGAGTATATTTTCAGCTGTCTAATATTTGAACAGAATTTTGTTGTGCTTGTGTCATGGGGGACAGCAGTGTCTTTGCACCAGCTCTCCATGTTTATGCTAAAACTCAATGTCAGTAAAACAGTCATTGACCTCAGGAAACATTGTTGACAGTGGATGCTCTCCACTTCAACGGTAACGAAGTGGAAATGGTCAAGAGCTTTAACTTAATAGGTATGCAGATCACCAACAACCTGTTCTAGTCGATAGTTAGCCCATCAATGCCTCTTCTTTCTCAGGAGGCAAAGAAAATTTAGCATGTCTGATATGACTCTCCAATTTTTTTTACAGATGCATCATAGAAAGCATCCTTTCAGGATGTATTGCTCCTGTTCTGACCAAGGCTGCAACAAACAACAAAGTTGTGAACGTAGCCTAGTTTATCACACAAACCAGCCTTTTCTACCTGTAAAAAGAAAAGTCTGAGGTCACATACCAACCCACTCAAGAAGAGCTTCTTCCCTACTGCCATCAGACTTTTGAATGGACCTGTTGTGTATTAAACTGATCCTTCTCTTCACCCTATCTGTACCTGATCGCAACACCATGTTCTGCACCTTCTCATTTCCTTCTCCCCAATGTACTTTATGAACGGTATGTACTGTCTGTACAGTGCAAGAAACAATATTTTTCACTGTATCGCAATACATGTGACAAATCAAATAAAACTGACCTGTTTTCTGAAGTAGTAGGACCCATGAGCCAATAAGAAACTGGATCTTGGATTCTATTGCAAATTGAAAAAAGCTGGGATATGGGCTGTTGGTACAAACCTGTGACTGAGCTATTGATAGGAACAGGTTTAGAGAACAATTAAGACCATACATAGAATTATTTAATCCTTTTTGCATCCCAAAAGGAAAGGAGGGGCAAAAGGAAATGTCATAATTTGATATTTTTGCCTCTAATTTTCAGGGTATGAGTGTTGCTGGTAAGGCTGGCATTTATTGGCCATTCCTGGTTGTCCCAAATAAAACAACAAACAGGATTAGTTTAACTTGGTCAATTGATGCCCAAGACAATATCATGAAGGAAGGAGTCATGAACAGTAGTATCTGCTCACTTGTGTTTGGTTGGGTAGAGCAGAATCACTGGTTCTAGATGTCATCACCATCTTGATCCAGACATGGACCAAAGGGGAATTAAATGCCAAGAGAAGGATGGGAGTAGTTGCCCTAAACATCAAGGTGGAATTTGACTGAATGAGGAATCTTAGAAAAACTCTAAGGGAAGTTTTTCCTAGTGACTGAAGTTGTGTATAACCTAATGGAAAATAGTTGCAGCTGTCAGGCAAATCCTTAGCTCCCAAGGTACCACTGCAGGCACTCAGACAAACAAAACTTTAGCTTCCAACCATCTTCAGCTGTTTCATCAATGACTTTCCCTTTGTCATAAAGTATCCACTCCTGATCTTGACTCTAGCGTTTAGCTTCAGTTGGCCAGAGTTTCTGCTTAAGTGCTGTTGATGTTTAAGTTGTTTGGCAGCAATGTTGACACCTGGGCTCCATCAGAATTTGCAGATGCAAGCAGGCTGAGCAGAGTAGAGAAGCAAAGAGCAAAATGGGAGGCACATGATGTAGTGAAGATGGGAGGCATTGAATGGCAAATCAGATGACATGCAAAAATTAAAAATGGGATAGGCTTTAAATAAAGCTGCAAGAAAACATCAGTAATCAATGTTCTTTAAAAAAGTGAGGGATGATCTTCTGTGAGATTGGAACAAAGAATGTGCCGTATCTTGAAGAGGTAATGTATCTAGGAATCATGGATTCCCATATCAACGTCTTTTTATTTGAAAGAGTCAGTGATATTTAAAAGCCCTTAATGTGGAAAGGGAGTAATTGGGTTTCCATTAAAGGAGAAAGTCCTCAAACCCAGTGAGGGTTGGAGTTGCAATTAGGCATCAAAATGATTCAGGCCAGTAAATTGGAAACTGAAAGTTGCAGAAAGCATCAGAGAAAACAGACATAGAAGGGAAGACGTGTACAAGGGAGAAAAATTAGAAAAAGATCAGTTGTGTGGGTCAAGAATGGGCAGAATTGCTGAGTCTACCACTGAGGTCCTGATGGTGGATTTTGAGTAGGAGATAGATGGAGCCTGAGCACAGTTTGGGAGACTGAAGTTATTGGCCATGGATGGAAGATCTCCAGGGGAGATGAGGTCATTGACGTACATACAGCTTCTGGACTCGAGTTAAATTGTTTTTTTTTGTTGTTGGCACCTGTTGGTGTTTCTGCTGTTCACATTTGAACCACCACTAGACTCATCTTTTGTTCCTTGTCCCGTGATCATCTCTTTATGGTTCACACCATCCATCTATTTTGTCAGTTAATCTCTCCTTCCTTTCACACTTGCCTTTTTGTTCTCCAACCACTCTCTCTCTCTCTCTCTCCCCCCCGCCGCCTCACTTCTGCTTTGCTTAAAACTGTTTCATCACAAAGTACTCCAAGTCCTGATGCAAGGTCATTGACCTGAAACATTAACTCTCCATCTGTCTGAACAGATTCTGCTGAATACTTTCAGCATGTTCAATTTTATTTTACTGCTGCTTAGACTACTTGATGATCCTTCTGGAAAATGTGTATTTGTGTGGACGAGAACAGAACTGAATGGTCAAATATCTGGGCTGAACACTTTGCACCCACCCCCCAAGAGTGGTCAGAAGAGTGCCCCAGTAAGTAACTAATGGCATGTTCAAGGGACAAAGGGGTGGAAAATGTGGCGAGAAGAAAAACATTCTGAAATGAAGAGGCAATTGTTGGGCTCTGACAAAAAAATTCTCTATTCTTTTTCCACGGATGCCGTCAGACTTGCTGAGATTTTCCAGCATTTTTCTTTTAATTATTCAAACTATTCTGTATAACAGCAGGTTGCAGTCAGGCAGTGCAATGAATGGAGTTGCTTTAACAATAATGGGATGAAGGAGTACAATATAAGGAGTAGGAGTCTTAGCTGTGTTGTAGAGCAGAAGGATCTCGGGGTCCGGGTCCGGGTCCATAGGACTCTTAAATTGGCCTCGCAGGTGGAGGAAGTGGTCAAGAAGGCGTATGGTGTACTGGCTTTCATTAATCGAGGAATAGAGTTTAGGAGTCAGGAGGTAATGATGCAGCTCTAAGACTCTTGTCAGACCCCAGTTGGAGTATTGTGTGCAGTTCTGGTCATCTCATTATAGGAAGGATGTAGAGGCTATTGAGAGAGTTCAGAGGAGATTTACAAGGATGCTGCCTGGATTGGGAGGCAGGTCTTAGGTTGAGGGAGCTGGGACTCTTCTCACTGGAGAGACGTAGGTTGAGAGGTGACCTGATAGAGGTTTATAAAATGTTGAGAGGAATAGATAGGGTGGACTCTCAGACTATTTTCCCCGAGCTGAAATGGTCACTACGAGAGGAGACAGATTTAAGGTGCAGGGAAGCAAATACAAAGGAGATAGAACATTACAGCGCAGAACAGGCCCTTTGGCCTTCGATATTGCACCGACCAATTAGGAACAAGCAGTGACCCTCTAACCTAAACCATTCCCCTTTCGTCCATAAACTTATCTACTAACCTCTTAAACGCCACCAAACTTGGCGCATCTACAACTGCAGCAGGCAGGGCATTCCATACCCTTACCACCCTCTGGTAAAGAACCTACCTCTGACATCCGTCCTATAACTACCACCCCTTAATTTAAAGCTATGTCCCCTCGTGCTAGTTTTCTCCATCCTAGGAAAAAGACTATCACTGTCCACCCTATCTAAACCTCTAATCATCTTATATGTTTCAATAAGGTCTCCTGTTAGCCGCCTTCTTTCTAACGAAAACATGTCAGGGGTAGGTTTTTCACTCAGAGGGTGGTGAGTGAATGGAACCGACTGCCGTCGGAGGTTGTTGAGGCAAACTCACTGGGGTCTTTTTAAAAGACTTCTGGATGAGTATATGGAAAAGAATAGGATGGGGGTTATAGATAGGTCTGTGGATTGGTAGATGTGATCGGCGCAACTCGTGGGCCGAAGGGCCTGTTTATGCTGTATTGTTCATGTTAACAACATTTAGCATGGAATATACCAATCTAGGCACTACACTGCCAGTCTCAATTTTCAACCTCTATCAAATTTTCTCTCAATCTTTTAAGAAAATCAAAACCTGTTTTTCCTCTTTGCAAAATCTTTCATCTCTGGAACCATTCTCTCAAATCTTTTTGGCACTCCTATAGTCTTTTCACATGCATCCTGAAGTGTGGAACCAGGATTTAACATCATGTTGCATTTGGGTCCACACCATGGTTTGTTACGTTTGCTAGAATGCTCTTGCTTTTATACTAGGCCTGCATACCCGCAGCCCAGGATTCCCTTTGTCTTATTTGTGCCAAGATTTGTACACAAATACCCCTAGAATTCTACTACTGAGCCTTTGCACCCTTTATTTTACACTGCCTCTCCTTGGTCTTCCAATATTGGTGCTCAGGTCTGGTAGAATCTGTCAAGGGAGAAAGTTAAAAATTCCGTTCAAAACTTACTTTGAGCTTTTTTCCACAATGTGGTAAGTATTGAAATATAAATGACAAACTTTCACCTTTTGAGAGTCCTCTGACTTCAGGAATCCATGCTTTGAGCAAAGGCCAAGAGAGTTGCTTCAGGTTTTAAAAAAAATTCAAGCAAGAACGCACATCCTTTAATTTATAACGTGGTCTTTTATTGTCTAAACTGGAGCATTGACATGAAAAGAGTCTGGATTTGGAGTGACTGAGTCCAGTATCATAATATCTTGAACAATATTGGCTCAGAGTTTGTGCAGTGAATGGCTGGGGCACTTTATGTTAAAGGGAGGTGATTACAGAGTGATAGTTAAAATTGCAAAGGAATGAGGCAGCATAGGGAGAGTCAGTCAGCTTCTAGTAATTTAGGGGTTTATAATGAGCATAGAAGAAAAATTAAATGCAAAAGATTTGAGTGACAGTTCTTTAACATGTATGGTGTTGCGGAATGTACAATCTGAGATCATGCTTGAAGCAATGATCATGTCAGCATTTTAGGAATATATGGTGAAAGGGAAGTGGAGGAATCAAGAGATTTGGAAATGATGAATGCATGGAGTTACTAGTAATTACTCAAAGTTGAAATTTTTTAGTAAACACTTGCCCGTTCAGGTTTTATTTCCTCTCCCATTTTGACTGTATTCAGTTGTAAGCTAGGCCACAAACAGTGACATTTCTAAAACTTTGAACTTCCTTTAACTTCATCTCAAATAGGACAAAGTGTTCACTGGTGCAGGCAATACACTTTATTGGTGGCTGGCGATATGCTCTAAATCTATAATGCAGTCTCAAGATATGGTCCCCAGGACTGTTACAACAAGTCTTCAGTGTTTGGAAATGTACCACTTTACACATTTCTGCCTTGTATTTCATTTGCCACTGGCATTCTGCCAGCACTTCTATGTCCTTTTGAAGTCCATCACTAACCACCTCCTCAGTTCACGATATTTTCAGTTTTGTCATCTGCAAATTTTGAATTCATGCCCTGCACATCCAAGTCTGTCATTAACGTAGATCAAAACAAGCAGTGGTCCATTTACTTAAATCCATTGCTCACCAGTACATGTCAGACTTGTGATCATTGGAACAATGAGTGGTTGTTTGTGGTGATTGCTGTTAAGGGTTGGCCAAATCAATATGGGTGCTTTCCATGGTGGTTTTTGAACCCATGACATTTAGTAATCTAAGACAATAATCTTGTAAATGTGGATGCCACTCTTTTTTTATTCTTGGTTTGAACATTGCTGGCAAGGCCAGTTTGAATTTTCCATGAGGCAATTTTGGGCTGCCTGCTTGAAGCACTGCAGTCCATGGGTGCAGATATGCCAGCATGCATTTTGAAGCAGTTTGATATGGTTGAGTGCCTAAACCATTTCAGAGGATAATTAAGAATCAACCTGCATTGCTGTGGATCTGGAGATCTACAGGTATAGTAGATTTTTGACCTCTGAAGGGCATTAGTGAATCCAGATGAGTTTTTACGACAGTCACAGAATTGTATAATCACAGTCATGAGACCAGCATTTTATTCCAGATTTATTAATTGAATTTAAATTCCCACAGCTGTATGTTGGGATTTGAACTCCTATCTCCTGAACATAAGTCTGAATCTCTGGATTGCTGGTCCAGTAGCATTGTCACTATTCTGCACTCTAACAATTGGCCAAAACTGCTTTGTGTGCCAAACCTACGTGAAGACCTCTGGGAGAAGACATTATGAAAGGATAAAATGAGCAAAAAGCCCTTGTTTGACCACCTAAAAGCTGACTTGCTGGGCCACAGGTCATGCTGCCTAGTTTGATGCAGCTCAAATAAAAGCAGAAAGCACTCTGCTGGACTGGATGTATCTGCAGAGGAGGAGTTAACTTTTCATTTGATGGCTTTCATTGGAGGTCTTGATAAAAGTCCAGCAACCTGAAACCTAGAATTCTGTTAATACCCAGAATGGCTCAGGACAATGCCTACCTCATGGTTATTGAAACACCAGAGAGTGGAATGTTACTTCTGTGCTGTTTTGGTGCAATATGGGCTCAGTACACGAATACAAGTGGTTGGAGGAATTTTTTTTTTCTCCACTTCACTTAAGGTTTTGACTTGTTTTGGAATATCATCCTTTAAGTTGTGGTTTCTGCCTGCAGGATTTGACCTATTAGGGTCTGTCTGGTCTCTTGGATTTCTTTTGCTGCCCTGTGCAGTCACTGATTCATGTTTATTATGATTCCAAAAGTATTTAAAAGAAGAAACTTGAATATGTTGGCAAAAATAGGATGGGAAGGATTAAAAAGAATATGAAAGCAAACCAGCAAGAGACAAAGACTGATTATAAAAGCTTTCTTATCAGGTTTTTTTAAAGAGATTCATGTGATAGAGGTTTACAGCATGAAAATAGCCCCCTGGCCCAACTTGTCCATGCTGCCCTTTTTTTAGAATTGCCTAAGCTAGTCCCAATTGCCTGCATTGGACCCAGATTCTTCTACACCCAAGTGAACGTAAAAGTGGGTCTGTCAGAGGATGGCACAGGCAAAATTATAATGGGGAATCAGGGAAATAGCAGCATTATGAAACTTTTTATTTTCATGAAAGAAGACAAAACAAATCTAGAAATAATGGAGAATCAAGAGTCCTGTGAGAATGAGGAACTTAAATTCGTATTAGTGAAGAAATAGTTCCATTAATTTTTTCAGTTCTAAAGTTGACAAATCCCCTGGACTTAATGATCTACATCCTTTAATTTTAAGAGGTAGCTAGAGTTTTTAATCTTCCAGAATTCCTTTAAGATTCTAGAAGAATCCCTTATGGATTGGAAGGTAGCAAAACCGTCCTGTCAAAAGCATGTGCGTGCACGCACATATCCTAGGAAGGAGGAAAGTGACTAAATGCTGCTACAGGCCAGTTAGCCTGATGTTAGTGATAGGGAAAGATACTAGATCCTATTAATAATGGGGAAGTAGTAGGTTATAAAATGATTAGACAGTCAGTATGGATTTATGAAAGGCCAGTATGTTTAGTGTTTATTGAGGTTGTGATTAACAGTAGACGAGGAGCAACCATTGGAAGTGGTGTCTTTGATTTAAAGAAAACATATGTCGTGAAGTGTCATACCAGCTCCGAAGATTGGGGGTTGGTTTAATAAACAGAAAATAGGAGTAAATGGGTCATCTTGAGGTTAATAGCCTGTCCCTGGTGGCTTATAGATAATGTATATATCAGTGACTTATGAGGGAACAGAGGGTAATGTGTTTTGCTGATAACGAAGGTAAGTGGGAAAGTAAGCTGTGAGGCAGACATAGAGTCCACAAATGTATGTAGACATTTTTAAATACTCCTTCATGGGGTGAGAGCATTACTGGCAATGCCAGCGTTTGTTGTCATTCATGTTTTGACCTTTGGTGATGAACCACCTTTTTGAGCCACTGCAGACCATGGAGTTGATGTAGGTGCACATATATAGTGCCGTTAGGAAAGCCATTTCAGGATTTTGACCTAGTGACTGAAGTTATCAACTGGGAATCCCATTTCTAGTGTCTAGGCCAGTACTGGATGGTCAGTCTGGTTTTATTCTCTTTGACTTTTCTGTAACTGAGAATACCAGAACACTTCAAGGGGCAGTTAAGAATAAACCACTGTGGATCGAGGCCAGGTTGATTACCTTCCTTTAAAGGACATTTACAACAGTCAATGGTAATTTCATGGTCTGAAACTAGCTTTTAATTCCAGATTGTTAATTAAATTTAAATTCTACAAGTGATTGCAGTGAAATTTGAATTTGTATTCCCAGAGTTGGGGTCTCTGAATTACAGGCCATACATTACCTCTACATCACCAAGTAGACAGGAACATAATGGATGGAATATAATGTGGGAGAGTGTGAAAGCAAATAAAAATAAAGCAGAAGCAATTTATTAACTTGGTTTTATTTTCCAGAGACAGGAAAATATTGGTATTCAGAAGGACCTGGGTGTCTTCGTATACACATCCTAGGAAGTTAAGGTACAGGTGTAGGTACAGCAAGTAGTTAGGAAGCAAAATATATGCTAGTCTTAATTACAAAAGGATTGGCATATACAAGTAAAGTAAACCTTTAAACAACAATTACATAGAGTTTTGGTGAGAGTTGTTTGCACTACTGAATATAATTCTGGTCTCAATCTAAAAAAAAATAACTATGGGGTTATGGGGATAGGATGGAAGAGATGATCTGAGTAAGATACTCTGTCAGAGTGTCAGTGCAGACTCAATGGGCTGAATGATCAACTTGTGCACTATAGGGATTTATGAACTTGCCCTAGAGAAGTTGCAACAATGGTTGTTTCTGGAGATGAAGAGGCTAATCTATGGAGAGAGATTGTGTATTCCTGGTGTTTCTCAGATTGAGAGCCAATCAAATTTTAAATATGTCCACGCTCTTAAGAGATTTGAGAAGGTAGATGCTAAAAAAATTCCATGTGACTAGAGAACTTATAACATGATCACAAGTCTCTTGGTCTCAGAATAAGAAGGTCTGCCGGTTGGAATTGATGTGGTATTTCTTCACTTATGGATGTAGATCTTTGAATTTTTTTACCTGGAGTGCAAAGAATGTGCTGAAATATTGAATACATTTCTTTGGCTAAGAAAATTGAGGGACATGAGGATAATACAGGAAGGTGGAGTTGAGATAGATCAGCCATGATATTATTGAGCAGGCTCTGGAAGTTCTATTTGTTCTTTAAGCCTTGGTAAATTTAGTAACCAGTAGGTAGACTTCATATTTTGTTCTTCCTTGGCTCTCCATTGTGATCAGTAGCATATACCTTTTTATATGAAGTCTTCTTTCTTTACCCAGAGCTCATTCAGAAGAAGCAGGGTGGATTATAGGCTGAAGTACGCTCCACCTGAAGACTTTGCTCAGAAATGTCATGAATAGAAATAATTGCAAAAATATCTGGATTTTTTTCTGACAGATTTTGGTCACTTTGTAGTTTGAAGGAATGTTTCAATTCCTTTTAGTTCTCATCCTTTCTCTTTATCTGGTGCTGGACTATATATCCAATGCATATTGAGCAGCATTTGATTAAACCATTCAGTCATCTATCCTGTGACATAACCAAATTTGATCTAGAGGTGTCAATGCGAATCGCTCTTCCCCGACTCCATCACCTCCTGAGTAATATCAAAGGAAAACAATACGGTAGGGGTATGGCACTCCCAAGTAATGCTGCCTTGGTGCAGACAGCTGGCTGAGTTCTGCTACTAAATGCACGTATAATGAGGGAATGAATAAATCAGTATGCGAAGCTCCAGATATCTTCATATATAAAAGAGAGCTTTCTGATGCGTGCCACAAGCTCCAATTCTGATGCTTCAGGCTTGCTTTGTAATACAGAAACATTAACACACCTTCATTGTCACGCACATTATGGATGGCACCGAGAGACAGTCTTTGTTGGGGAGAATGTTGATGTGGTGGCTGCTGCACAAAGTCTTTCAAAAGCTTACCTGCAAGATATCTGATATGCATTTAAATTTAGTCTGCTTTTACTCATGCTTTCCTGGCTCCATCCCCAAGATAGTACTGATCGCCTTGGTTCTGGGTCCACAATTTGGGTACTTTGTGACATCAGACTTTTATAGATACCTTTCATGCAGTAGTAAAATGCTCCAAAAACTGATACTGAGCCACAATCAAAGATGTTAGGATTGTTGGTCTTATCCATGATAGCAATGCTTTGGAGAGGGTCCAGAGAAGCTGTACTAGAATGATGCGTGGAAATACTAGATAAGCTGTATTTATTAGAAAAGGTTAAAGGAAGTATTGTCAGAAGTGTTGAAAGTAATGAAGAGTTTGGATAGCGTAAATAAGCAGAAATTTTTTCTTAGCATTAAGATTGGGGACAGAAGACAGATTTAAGGGAAATGACAAAAGCCTGATGAAAAAGAAATTATGCAGCAAGCTGTTACAACCTGCAATACACTGCATGAAAGGTAGTGAAAACAGATTCAGTAACTTTCAGATAGAAATTGGATTAATATTTGAAGTGGAGAAATTTACTGGTGTGTAAGGAAAGAGCAAGGAATTGGGACTGATGGGTACAACTCAGCAAATGGTAGCACAGGCCCAATGAGTCCAGTGATCACAGAATTCCTGCTGTGCAGAAGGAGACCATTCGGTCCGTCGAGTCTGCACCAACTAATAATTATAATAAAGGTAATTAAAGAATAATTTATAGTAATAAATAATTAATTAATTAATAAAAGGTAATTAATTTAAAAGGTGATAATTATAGGACAGATATCAGAGGTAGGCTCTTTACCCAGAGGGTGGTTAGGGAGTGGAATGCCCTGACTGCGGCAGTTGTAGATGCGCCAAGTTTGGTGGTGTTTAAGAGGTTAGTTGATAAGTTTATGGAAGAGAAGGGAATGGTTTAGTTTGGAGGGTCATTGCTTTTTTCATAATTGGTCGGCGCAACATCGAAGGCCGAAGGGCCTGTTCTGTGCTGTAATGTTCTATGTTCTAACTACAATCCCACCCAGGCCCTATTCATGTAATCTCACTTATTTACCTTGCTAGTCTGACACGGGGCAATTTGTCACGGCCAATCAACCCTACCCGCACATCTTTGGATGTGGGAGGAAGCTGGAGCACCTGGAGGAAATCCACACAGACACCGGGAGAACGTGCAAACTTTACACAGACAGTGACCTAGGGCTGGAATTGAACCCGGGTCCCTGATGCTGTGAGTCAGTAGTGCTAGCTGCTGTGCTGCCCTACTCCTAACCTGATTTACTTTGCTGTTTCATTCTCTGGTTTGTGTTCAGAGCTGTGTTTTTCAGGTTTGAAAAAGGGGAGAATTTAGGAAGACAGTTCTAGACTTGTGACCTAGATGATTGAAGGCAAATTTGCATGTGCGCGAGTGCAAGGGATGCACAAGAGTATAGTGTTGAGGGCAAATTAGGGTTCTTGGATGGTAGTATTATCTGGGAATGGACCTTGCGCTGGATCTTGGCACAGCTGGTGGGAAAATGCACACCATTGGGATGGTAATGTTGTTTCGTGAGTACACTTATTCAATAGCCAGAAAGACTTGTGTGTTGCCCAAGCATATTCCTTGGCATCGTGTATGTATTTCAGGAGGTTTTGCTTGTTTGATATAGAAACTGCACACGCGTCACAGTAAAGTGAGGCAACGTTAACATTGTAGCATTGTGAATCACTACTGTTTTTGAGGGGGGGGGGGGGAGCTGGTGCAAGACTGTGGCCTTCACATTTCAAAGACTGCTTTATATTTGTTTTTGAGATATTCACTTAGTCTCAGATTCCTGGTGACACCAGGAAAATCAGAGTTGGGTAGCTCTACTTGTGGAAGGAGTGCTCAGAACTGCATTTACAGGCAGTTCCAAGGAGGATAAATGCCTTGGTGAGAATCGGTACATCAAGGCAGTAACTTCTGATCTCCGCTATGAATAAATACAAAGAAACTCTTGCCACACCCAACCTTGGCAGAAGCAGTAGTGTTGGTTAAAAGAAACCTCTTTAAAGTAAACTCCTGCTACATGGTTTGTCTAATAATTGTGCAGTTACCGGTTTAAGAATTTTAAAAACATTAAAATCAAGACTGGAGTTGGGCGCAAACTGTGTTCTCATGTTCTATTTTTATTCCTTGTTTTGTTTTGCCTTGCTGGCTGCGGACCAAAGAAGGTGGATGAGTGGGGGGAAGGGAAAGCCACTGGTCAGCAAATTGCAGCTACTTCTAAAATCACCCCCCACCCACCAATGCCCACAGTTTAGGAAAGTTTTTCCCCCTAGCAATATGAACTGTGTTGTACAGAATGAGGTACAATTGCTCTAGATATCCCATACCTTTCATTTGAAAAGCCACCCTTTCTGAAAGACAGTTTCCTTGGGTTTGCAGCAAATTTGTTTTTCAGAAATCAAAGCTTGTTTGGTTACCATAGAAACAGGATGTTGAGGAATTGACTCTTTTCCACAGAGGGAAGGGGTCAGAAAGGTTTTTTTGCCATTCTTTGTTCAGTTGTACAAGGGCCTATTCTCTGGCCGTGGACGATCAGAGGGGCTGCAGTGTCAGCCCCTCTCTTCAATTGAATGTAAATTATCTCCATTCAATGGTTTCAAATAACCTGTTTTGAGGGTGGGGGTGCAACACACAAACAGCTACAACTGAGTTCCAGCACACAGGACTTGGAGCTGCAGAGGATGCTATACACTGAGCTACTGACAATGAGACAAAGCCAGCTCCCCAGATACAACTGACACATGTCACACCCCACCCAAGGTCAGAACATCGCAAGAGCATCTGGTAAGTTTTGAAAGTGTGGATGCTGAGATCAGTCTGCAAGTTTCTATTCCTTTCTCTTTCTGATCCTGACTGAATCTTGCTGTTCATCTGTCCATCTTGGTCACATTAAATCTTTTTACAGCACTTGGACTTTGCTCTTACTCATCCCTTACTTGTCTTGTCCTCTCACTTTGCACACCATTGCACTTTTATCATTCTGTCTCTCATGCTTGCGTTCCCACTCTTAATGTCCCCTTCTTCCCCACCATTTCTTCCACTTTATGTGGGATATGGGGGGAGTAGTGAGTTGGTGCTTGGTGTGGGATATGGGAGTCAGGTGGAGTTGTTGGGATTGGAGTGCATTTCTGTTTCTGACTTGGGGAGTATTTGATGCCCACCATAAATGGCTACTTGAGTTGGAATTGTTTAAAACCTTTTGAGGTTAAAATTAAGTTAGTTTATTTATTAGGGTCACAAGTAGGCTTATGTTAACACTGCAATGAAGTTACCGTGGATATCCCTTAGTTGCCACTATCCGGTGTCTGGCCAGGTACACTGAGGGAGAATTTATCATGGCCAATTCATCTAACCAGCATGTTGCTTGGACTGTGGGAGAAAACTGGAGCACCTGAAGGAAACCCATGCAAAACATGGGGAGAACATGTAAACTCTGCACAAATAGTGACCCAAGCCAGGAGTTGAACCCAGGTCCCTGGACCTGTGAGGCACCAGTGCTAACCACTGTGCCACCTGGAGCACAAACGAAACAGTGTTTTAAAGTGGGCTCACAGAGCAGCCAACAGTGATCTTATTCACAATTTATCCAGATTTTTATTTGAATATTCTCAAATAGTTCCTCATTGTAGGATTGAATGCGTGTGAGGTGAAGACAAGATTAAACTTGACTGGTCATTCTCTGATCTTGTCACACACACTTGTTGTAATTCAGGATCATCATCTTCAGAAATGATGGGGCAAAAGAATAAAAAGTGACCTTTGAAATGTTGCTTCCTGTAAGTTGCACTGTCAGCAAGTGGGTAATGTGATCCTTGTGCCAGTGTCATTTTGGGTTCTGTGAAAAAGATTTTTAGATTTTGGCCCAGTTCTTTGCCATAGCAGATTGTGAATTTGTGATTGTTGCATTGTTGAAATGGGGCTCTGAACAAGTGTGGATCTTGATAAAGATCAAGTGTGGGAAGCTCAAGCATATTACACAGACTTTTAATTTCCACCATTGCTGAAACACTGTCTTTGTTGCTGTTGTATCTAGTAACAGGAATCTATTGTAGTTCCAGCCTGATGAAAAGTTGAACTTGATGATGGTGTTTATAATTTGTCAGTGTATAATCCAGTGTTGTGCAGACAAAAACAACAGGGGCGTGTCTCTTGTTTGTAGGCTGCTGCATGCCAGCATAAGTTTTAATTGAGTTGGGGCTTTTTATGAAATAAACTAATGGGCGTGCAGATATTTCAAAATATGTCTTAATATGTACAAAATGTAATTGCTGCTGAACCTTTCTAAACTGCATAATACTAGGGTGAAGCAGTGCTGTTCTTGTTTTTGTACTTCACATTGTGGCATTCCGGTGCCAACTTGGCTTATTTTGCTTGCTCTCCTATATTTTGGTTTTAGTAATTAACCAACAGCAATTGGATTGAATGCACTAGTCAGCTAGGTCTGAATCAAATGCTCAATATCAAAGCACCCCAAATGGGACTCGGGCTTGGAAAAGGTTGTGGTGATAATTGTTTGACATTGGTTTTCAGAACAGCGCCAATTTGATCATGGTCCTTTATAAAAGTAAACCAATTCTAGGAATATTTGTACTTGCCTCTAAATGGAAACTTTTTGCCTTTGCTTGATAAAGGCAGAAGGTCAACAAGGCAATGTATCAAGTCAGTACACCATCCATGATATAATCCTTGATGCTGAGCAACTGGGTTTTCAATCTGGGTGGACTTCACTAGATAGTAATGTCAACCTCAAGATGAAGGGAAAACCTACTTCTGAAAGAATTGGTTTATTTTTCAGCCTCTTATCTGGCTGATGCTTCAGTTCATTTTTGAAGAGGTGCATGATAAACAGCATCCTTGCTGAACTCTTAGATGGCTGTAAAACATCCCGTCGGATTATTTGAGAAGCGAGGAAGTTCTCTCTGGTGTCTTTGCCAATATTTGCTCCTGAACCAACATCACTAAAGCAAATGGTCTTTGTGTTGCTGCTGTTTGTGTGTTTCTAACACCGTAACAGTGAAACTCTCGATACCCCAATATTGTGAAAGATGCAGACTAAATACAACTTCTTTGTTCCCTGATTTAGAAACATTGCCAGCTATTTCCTGTGTTCTAGCTATAATATATCTTAAAAAAAATCTTCCGTTTCCACTCATGCTCAACTGAGGGTACATACAATGTCCCAAAGGTTATAATGAGCCTATTGTATGTTGACTGTGGCCATTGCAAAATAGGGTCATGACGAGGGACATGCCAAGTCTCAAGTTCTCTGCTAACTAAGAAATCATTTATTAAATAAAAACTTCTTTTGTTTCTGTTATTTGTTTATTTTTAATTCATTCTGGGAGCAATGACATTGTTGACAAGGCGAGTATTTATTTCCCATTTCTACTTGCCCTCAAGGGTGGTGCTGAGCTGAATGGTCTTGGACTGCTGTAGCCCATGTGGTAAAGGTATTGCATATTTAAGTCATACGTACAAATATATACGTATTCTACAAATATGTGAAAAGTAAAAGGATGAGAAGAGAAGGGATAGGACCTATAAAAGGTGAAGGGGGAAAAGTCTGTATGGAACCAGAAGAAATGGCAGAGGTGCTTATTGAGTACTTTGCCTCAGTATTCACGGTGGAAAGTGATCTGGGAGGATGCACTACAAGTTTGCGGCAGACTGAAAAGATTGAGTATGTAGATATTAAGGAAGCGGATGTGTTAGAACTTTTAAATGCTATCAAGATAGACAAGTCCCTGGGACCAGATGGGATGTACCCCAGGTTATTGTGGGAGGTGAGGGATGTCATTGCAGAGCCCCTGGCGATGATCTTTGCGTCGTCGATGGAGACGGGAGGGGTTCCGGAGGATTATGGATGTGGTCCCTATTTTCAAGAAAGGGAACAGGGATAGTCCTGGAAATTACCGACCGGTGAGTCTGACCTCAGTGGTTGGTAAGCTGATGGAGAGGCTTCTGAGGGACAAGATTTACGAGCATTGGAGAAGTTTAGGTTGATTAGAAATAGTCAACATGGTTTTGTAAAAGGCAGGTCATGCCTTACGAGCTTAATTGAGTTCTTTGAAAATGTGACTGAACACATTGACGAAGGAAGAGCAGTGGACGTGGTGTACATGGACTTCAGCAAGGCATTTGACAAGGTCCCCCATGCAAGACTTCTTGAAGGTGAGAGGGCATGGGATCCAAGGGGCTTTGGCTTGTGGATCCAGAACTGGCTTGCCTGCAGAAGGCAGAGGGTGGTTGTGGATGGCTCTTTTTCTGCATGGAGGTCGGTCACCAGTGGAGTGCCCCAGGGATCTGTTCTAGGACCCTTGCTGTTTGTCATTTTCATAAATGACCTGGATGAGGAAGTGGAGGGATGGGTGAGTAAGTTCGCCGATGACACGAAGCTCGGTGGTGTTGTGGATGGTCTGGAGGGATGTCAGAAGTTGCAGCATGACATGGACAGGATGCAAGACTGGGCAGAGAAGTGGCAGATGGACTTCAACGCGGATAAATGTGTTGTGGTCCATTTTGGCAGATCCAACGGGATGAATGAGTACGCTATCAAAGGTAGGAGTCTTAGCTGTGTGAAAGAGCAGAGGGATCTTGGGGTCCGGGTCCATAAGACTCTCAAATCGGCCTCCCAGGTGGAGGATGTGGTTAAGAAAGCTTACGGTGTACTGGCCTTCATTCATCAAGGGATTGAGTTCAGGAGCCAGGAGGTAATGCTGCAGCTTTATAGGACCCTTGTCAGACCACGCTTGGAGTACTGTGCGCAGTTCTGGTCGCCTCACTATAGGAAGGACGTGGAAGCTATTGAAAGGGTGCAGAGGAGATTGACAAGGATGTTGCCTGGATTGGGAGGCATGCCTTATGAAGACAGGTTGAGGGAGCTGGGACTGTTCTCCCTGGAGAGACGAAGGTTTAGAGGCGACCTGATAGAGGTTTACAAGATGTTGAGAGGAATAGATAGGGTGGACTCTCAGAGACTATTTCCCAGGGCTGAAATGGTCGTGACGAGAGGGCACAGATTTAAGGTGCAGGGAAGCAAGTACAGAGGGAATGCTAGGGGAAAGTTTTTCACTCAGAGGGTGGTGAGTGAATGGAATTGGCTGCCGTCGGTGGTGGTCGAGGGGAACTCGCTGGGGTCTTTTAAAAGACTTCTGGATGAGTATATGGGATCCAATGGGATTGGGGGTTATAGATAGGTCTATGGCTGGGTAGGTTTTGATGTGTTTGGCACAACTTGTGGACCGAAGGGCCTGTTTGTGCTGTAGTGTTCTATGTACACATCGCAGCCTCAATCGCATGCTTAAAGTTCAATAGCAACTCATACAAAGCAGGTCAACAGCCTAGTCAGCAACTTAAGTGTTATTGCAACTGAACCCATCTGAGCAAGTGAAGATTATTTCATTATAACCCTCATTTGTGCCTTGGAGGTGAAGGAAAGAGTTTGGAAAGTCAGGAGGTGAGCCTAAGATTGCAGAATGCCCAGTCTGTAGTAGTCGCAGTATTTATGCAGCTGATCTTGTTGTATGCTCTCAGCAGTTCTGAGTGAGTTACCCAAACTATGCACCTCTATGTCTTAATATCTCTTTCTCTTTAAGACACTCCTCCATCTTTGTCTTTTGACCAAACCTTTGACCATGTGGCTGGCTACTTATTGCCTTATGTGATTCAGCCAATCTTTGATTACATTCTTACAAAGTACCTTGCATTATTTTAGTATATTGAAGGCTTTTCATAAATACAAATTGTTTTTGGTGGCTGTTGTAAATGGGAGTAAAGATCTAACAATGAAAACACATTCAAGGGATTGAATACTCCACTTTGGTTTCTCAAAGATCAGATTTGGGAGGACTGGTGAGCTTTTCAGAGAACATATAGGACTAGAGGAGGTTGTTGCATTAGAGTGTAGCTAATTTTGTTTCATTCGTATCTAGTTAAAGTCAGCATTCAATGACCTTCACATCTATGTGAATGTAAGTTGTGGGTTTGGGCGTTTTATCAAGAGCACTGGATAACGTTGCAGCTTTCAGCTGTGCTCTTGCACCAAGCGTGCAGTGTTTGGTATGTAGTCTTGCACCACTGCCAACAAACTTAAAATACCTTGCTGACCTGGCGGACATTTCCATTGAGAAGCTGGTGATCTGGCTGTGATTTTTTTTTTTTTTTCAGGCATTCTAACTCCTATCTTGCTATTGTAATTAGCCAAAGAAATAAAATGCATGTCTGGACAGGAGCCCATCTCTGCACCAATGAGAGTGCACGTTTATCAGGTTTAACCATTCCCAAGAATTAGCAAGTGTTTCTTTGGCAAAATACTTCTGTCATCGTCAAATCCCCCTCCCGCCTCTCCAGGTTTATCTGTGAATAATTGTGTACAGAAACTTAATGAGCATGGGTGTTTGCAGGGGGAGGATAGATTGTCTGATGGATTTAAATCAATTGCTGTACTTGTGTGCAGTTATTGGAGTGCTTGAGGGAAGATCTGACTGAGTTGTGTTTTGCTTTGCTGCGGGTTGCTGTGCTCCCAGTAAGTAGAATAAATTGTCCAAGTCCATAGGTGCTTCAGGTAGAAAACTCTGACAACGCTGCCCTAGGTTTCTCCATTTTTTTTACACTCCAAGATTTCTCTCTTGCAATGACTTGTGGCAGGAGGATATGAATTGTACAAAGAGGTAAATAGCACTGGGATTGTTTTTGTAAAATCTTTGTCAACTTTTGGCTCATTTGATAACATTCTCATTTAGAATCAGTATCGTGTGCTCATGTTCATTGCAGACTTGAGTGCATTCTTGCTGTGTACTGAGGGAGCGCTACACTATTGCAGGTGTAGATTAGACCTTAAATTGAGTGTCTGCCTTTTCAGGTGGGTTTCATGATGATGTGTTTGAAATAGAGCAGGGAAGTTCTCAAATGTCTTGATCCAACATTTATCCCAACAAGATCAACGATAGATTAGATTAATTAGTGCTTATGTATCTCATTCTAAGTAAGAACTTGCTGTGTGCAATGCACACCTGTTTTTGTCTACCTATCAGTAGAGAGGCGGTTCAGAATATTTCATTGGTTATGAAATGCTTCAGGTTTTAGAGTGCTAAATGTTTTTGGATACGACAGTTCTCTGGAACTTGGCCCCACTTTCAATTCTTGATTGTTGAATTTTGTAAACTTACTTGACTGCTGTCATTGGCAACATTCAGGATCAGAAATTGTGAAGTCCCAACTGTTAACCTGAGCTCAGAATAGCTAAGTCAATGCAGGTCAAAACTTCCTGATCTGAGTGGCTTAATGCTACACTGGGTGGTGGCTTTGCCCAAAGTGGGGCATTACATGGGAAAATATTTCCAACCTCACCTGCGATGAATTGAATTGGGGATCTGCACCAGGGTGAATTCAGCAATAGACGTTAGACTTGACGCAAGCACTTTCATTCTGTTCTCCATCCACTCACCTACAAAGGGCATCACTAGTCTGTTCCTAGCTTATTGGTGGTGAACAGCAGTTGAACCCTGACTGGTGTGGGTTTGTGCTTCTAACCATGTCAGCTGTGGGCAGGATTATTCTAGAATTTTATAGCCTAGTCAAAAGGCCATTGGCCCATCATGCCCACTCCACTTGTTCTTTCTACCTACCCCTGCAAATTTTTATCTTTCGAGCATGTAACCAGACTCTTCAGTTCCAAAGAAATGTCATTCTGGACATGATCAAATTCTGTTTCTTGTTGCACAGATATTACTAGACTTAGAGTTTTTAAGCATTTTCCTGTTTCTAATTTCAGATTTCCAGCATCCACTGTATTTTGCTTTTATATATCCAGTTTGGACTTGAAAGTGAATATTTCTACTGTTAAAGAACCTTTTGGAGAGAAGTGGATAGGATGTAGTGCGGAGGAACATGGGCCCTTTGCTTTCACTTGGGTCAATTATGACGGCCGTGTTAAGCTTTTCCGGTGTTTGCAGAAAGATAAAATAATTCAGCTTGTGAGAATCATTGACCGCAGACTTGGGTTAACTTAAGCTTTGACTTAGTTTTAATGTGAAGTGTTTTTAATAAATTTATTTTTATTTAAGGGCAAACAGGTCCTGGGAAAACTGATTTGGGTCAACATGCATTAGCTGAGATAGTTACTACGACAGAACAGGGTGAGTTATTTCTGTCCCTGCTGGGGTTTGTGCTCCTCTTGGCCTGTCCCCCAGCAGCTGTTTGGGGCCCAGTTGTCTGGAGCCAGCCCTCACTGCCTCGTAGCCACAGATGTAAATCAGCCTTGAGAAAGTTCAGAAAATACAGTTCTTGCGAGTAGGATCCAGCCTCCAGTTTCTGACTGAGTTCACCAAGTTATTTAAATAAATGTTTTTAAGGCCACTGGAGTGATGTGTTTTACTGGACTCTTCCTGATGCTGTTGCATCAATATAAAGAGCATGTCTGTATATCATTGCTTCTAGAAATCTCATGTATCCAACCTTCCTTCCCTGCAGCCTGAATGTTTGGACTGGTATCTGTGTGGGTAGGTGAGTTAATCCTCTATTCTCTCCTTGCCGAGATATCAGGAATAGCTCAGCAAGTAGCAGTTTTGAGTCAGACATTTGTGCTTCCTGGTGCAATTCCAAAGGTTTGGGTGTTTAATCTATGGTGGCCCCAGATCTAAGTGGACATTATTACTTATTCCTTCTTGATGTGGGTGTTGCCTAACTCCCCTTGACAAGATGATGCTAAGCTGTCTTCCTGAATCCATGTGGTGTAATTACACCACCTCAGTGCTGTTAGGAAGGAAGTTCCAGGACTTTTACCCAGTGACAGTGAATGAAAGGCCTGGAAGGGTGGTGCTTTATGTTTCTGCTGCCCTTTCTGTAATGCAGAATTGAGGGTTGGAGGTGCTAGCTTTCAAATAAGTTAAACCAAGTCCCTGTCAGCCCTTGGCACTATTTGAATAAGAATAGGAATTTTTTCCCCATTGCCCTGGCCAATATTCATCTGTCAATCAATGTCTCAAAAACAACTAAATGTATGGAGGTAGGGCTTGGGTAGGATTGTGATCAGTGCAGATTCGATGGGCCAAATAGCCACCTCCTGCATTGTAGGATTCTATGATTCTCTTGACCATGCAAGGGAACCAAAATCAGACAAGTGTTTTGGGTTTTTATCAAGCCCGTACTCTTGTATAGAGATTTGGTAGTTAAGTCTAAGTCATTACCCTGAGCCGAGGGACAAAGTAACTGGTTTTATCCAAGTTAGCATAAACTATATGGCTCATTTGAAAGAGGTAAAGAAATTCCTGATTTTGTAACTGGAAAGCAAAATATATTGCATTGCAAATATTTGTGTGGGGCCCACTCAACATTTTTTGGAATGTTTAAAATGCTGATGTTGAATGCATTGGGTGGGAGGCCTCCAGGCACTGAGATATGGTGCCTATTTAATGATAGAAAAAGCACTTTGAACACCCATCTGTCTTGTTTCACATGTTATGATGGGATATTTTTAATGAAATTCTTCTTGTGTTGCGTGTGAGGGTTTGGATTTTTGGAGTAGAAATTGCTTAAGATGCTATTCCTGCCCGAAGGTCACATTACCAGCATGCCAGGTTTGAATGTGGATCATCGCTTAAATGTCTTGTGCAGTGAGATCATTGGAATTAAAGTCTTGGGTTAATTAATGACTCTGTCCTCGCTGCTCTGGAGGCTGCAACAAAAATAGTTCCAACTCACTCCTCATTCTTGTGATTATTCGATCAACACTTTTGAAACTCTTGCACTCAATTTTGATCCAGTATCACTGGTTTTTGGACTGGATTGGTGCAGAAGGGGAGATAATTATGTACAAAGTTATCTTTGGGTCCAGGTAGTTTGGAGAAAGGTTTGTGTGCGTGGGGGGGAGGGTGGTGATCTTCAGGATGGGTTTTGGTTGGGGCTTGTTTGATCATTCAGCTTAGTGTGATTGAGTAGTTTTGGGTAGGGAAGTGTACATATTACTAATATGGTGTCTTTTAAGGAAAAGATTTTCTCATTTATTTATTCACAGGCTGTGGACCTTGTGTTACTGTCCATCCTAATTGCCATCCAATTGTGGTGAGCTGCCTCCCTGAATCGCTGCAGCCTGTGAACATTATGGACTCGCATTGTTATTTCACAGGGCAGTTAATAATCAACCGTACTGCAGCCACATATAGACCAGACTTGGTAAAGAGAAATCCTTTCTCCTTTTTAAAGGACATTAGTGAGTCAGGTGGGATTTTAATCTAATCTGAGTTTCGCCGTCTCCATTACTGAGGCTAGATTAAACTAGGTTTGTTTAAGTTAATACCCCAATTGCTGTGGTGAGATTTGAACATATATTTTTTGTTCAGACCTTGGGATCATTAGACCAAGATCACAGACATGATGCTACTGAATCTAGTTTCATAGCTCACTGTTTTATGAATTTTTTTCCAAGTGTTGATATATCTGAATTTGTTTGTCTGAGTGGCCCAGATTTTTTTCCTGTGTGAAACATAGTTTGGCAGAAGCATCAGTTTTTCCACAATAGCTTGCTGAGTTAGGTGGTATGTGAATGGCAGGTGGAGCAGGCGCAGAGCCGAATGATCCACTCTTGCACTGAATGAAACTTGGGACTTGCCTCTTACAACATTCTCTACCAATCTATAGCTTGTATCCAGAAATCTCTAACTCCAGGTTGGTGACCTTTAAATTTGGATCCTTGCCAAGACTCTAGGGGTAACATCTAAATTGTCTATGATGTCAGGTAATATTTTTGGCAGAATACACAACCTAAGTTTTTGCTAGGATTGCCTAATGAACTGTACACAAAGAGAAAATGCTGGAAAGTCTGAGCTCTGACAAAGAGTCATCCAGACTCAAAACATTAACTCTGTTTTCTCTGCAGCATCTGCAGTGATTCGCTATTTATCCTGAGTATAAAATTTTTATGCTGTGAAGTTTAGTCAGACACTAGTACAGTTCCAGATTCTGCCTGTCATATCTTGGGTTGAGTGTTTTGAACTGTATAACTAGACTATCATTGCAAAATGTTTAAATGGATGAATTAAATATTGCAGAAGCATATTACGCAACTACCCAAACCTTTCACCCTCCCAAGACCTCTCCACTGCTCCAATTCTGGCTTCCTGCAGACTTCTGATTTTGATCACTCTGCTATTGGTAGTTGTGTCTCTAGGCATTTTACCTTTGTGAAAGGTGCCATGTAAATGCAAGTTTTTAACTGTTAGTCACAGTGCAGTTTTAAAAAAAATCCCATTCTCTGGGCATCCAAAGGTAAGGTGTGCCCAGTGATTAACCCAGCATTTTAAGGCATGTAATTAAACTGTCACCTGGGAGATTTTAATCCTTAGACTGGCAAAGTATTGGTGTTACCCCAAGTCCTCATTTCTCTTGCTCTGTTTTACTTAGTATTAGGCTCTAGCCTTCTCTGACAGAAGGCGATGCATCAAAGCATGACTTATAAATTGAAGAGTTGCTTTTAATTTTGTTCTATTAAATGTGCTTAAGGTCAAACAAGCCCAGCCTTCAGTCTGTTAGAAAGCACCCTTTTGTGTAACTGCTTTACTCAGCATCTAATTGATTCTAGGGTTTCTAATTCTTGGTGAGGTGTTGACTGTGTGCATTTGTCACACAGCAACTGTGATGTGAAATAAATTTGGCTCATAGTTAGCATCTTTTCTGTACCCCTGCATCCCTATCCTCTCGTTTCCACACTTCGTAGTTATCTGTGATCCTGTGGTAGATATGAAGTGTGCTTTTGAGAGGTGTTGAGCCCAGCTTGGTGATGGCTCACGTTTTAGAATCCTGACCGCTTAGCAGCTGATGCTTTGTTCAGATCCTTGCGTCTAAAGAAACTTGAAATGATTCCCCTTTGTGTCCCTCGAGGCCCTTTGCTGGGAGCAGCCAGATGTAAACTAGTGCCCTGAAGTGTGGTTTTTCCCAAGTTCCTAACATAGTGGGTTCAAATGATTTGATGTGAGTGTGCTTGTTGTGTCAGTGCAGTCGACGCTGCGGTGTGAATCAAAGATGATGCAGGCTGGCAGCTCAGTCCTGTATTGTCTGTTTCTTACTGTTAGTATTTCTATTTGTCAGACAGTTATGCTTGCTCCTAATCCTGTGATTAACCCTTTAATGCTCAAATCCCACTGCAAAGATTGGAGCATTATAATCTCAGTTGACACTTGAATGCATTGTTGAAGGAGTGCTGCACTTTCAAAGGTAGCATCTTTTGGATTAGGCTTTAAACAAAGACTGCTTTTCTTTCTGCAATGAATGTGAACGATCCTTCTGTAATCTTCTAAAGAAAAGCAGAGTATATTTCCCCAATGCTGTGGCCAGAGTTTATTCCTCAACTAGCATCACATTGCTGTGAGGAGATCTTGTTGTGCTCAATTTAGCTATCATGGTTCTTGCATTACAAGAGTGACTGTACTTTAAACTTGACTGTAAAGCACTTGGCCATCCTGAAATCATGAAAGGTGAAATGCCAATGAATGCAAGTCTTTTGCTCATCTTATGCCTTGTGGAAACTCCCCAGTATCCAATGTAAACAATTTGAGCATAATCTTTCTCTTTCTCCCTTTGTCAACAACTTTCACTCCTGCTTCTTAATTGAGATGCAGTTTAAGCAGACATCGGAGAAGACTTGAAGCTGAACTTGTGCTGCCCTCATCCAAAGTTCCGAAAGGCATTTTGCAGCAGATCTTGCAGATGGCTGAAAGAAGTAAGGTGGTTCTCCTTGTATTTGGGAAGTGTTTTAGTGCAACTCTAAACTTCCCAAAGAGTTTTACTGACTCTGAAAGGCAGTGGCTACTATGTTGCAGGGTCCTAATTAGGAAGTAGGAACCTTGGTCAATGTATTCTTCTGGAGCCCAGGACTATTAAGGCTAAAGGAGCTGCGTGCCAGTGTTGTGGTGGTGTCTCTGAACTGCATATCTTTTAACTTTCTGCATTATACCAAGGAAAACATCGGGAGCTGTTGCCTTATATTGCACTGAATTCTCTTTATGAAGTTAAACCTGCACGTATACCTAGCAGCAGTAAGGCTCCTGCATCTATGAGCTCCCCAGACGTTGACTGGATGAAGACGAGTGTTCAGTGCATTGCATCAAATTAGAGATTCTAGGTTTTCCATTCTCGGAGATGCTGCGTTAGCAGTAATGTCACTAGACCAGTAATCTAGAGAGCCAGGTAGATTCACATCCAACCACAGCAGCTGGTGGGATTTAAATTAATAAATCTGGAATTGGAAGTTGGTCTCAGTAATGGTGATCATTATAACTATCATTAATGTCGTAAGAAACCATCTGGTTTACTAATACCCTTTAGGAAAATGAATCTTCCTTTATCTGGTCTGGCCTACATGTGAGTCTGGATCCTTAGGAATGTCGTTGACTCTTCCTCTGAAATGGCCAAGCAGGCCCCTAGTTCAAGGGTAATTAGGGATGGACAACAAATGCTGATCGTGCCCACATTCCACAAAATAATTAAGATTTGATTCCCAGTGCGAGGATACAATCTAGTGGCTCTAAGAGACGAGGGAAAATTTTCATGCATCAGCAAGGACTGTTTGGTCCCAAAAGCCCACTCCTTTTTTCATAGAGCAATCCTGCAGTAATCCCATATTTCTGTCTGGAATTGTACCTCACTCCACCAGAACTCAGTCAAATTGACTGCTTCATTGATATTTTCTTGGTAACTTGTTTTGCAATCTATTTGCTCTCTGGTTGAAATAAAGACCCACCTAATTGTATCATATTTAAATTGGCTAATTTTTAAATTCTTTCCTACCAAATTTGGGCATGGTGGTTAGCATTGCTGCTACAAAGCACTGAGGATCTGGGTTAATTCTAGCCTTGAGTGACTGGAGTTTTGCATATTCTGTCTGTATGAGAGTTTCCTCTGGTTGCTCCAGTTTCCTCCTCCGGTCAAATATCTGCAGGTTAGGTGAATAGTCTCTTAAATCTGTGGGGTTATGGGATCAGATGGATGGCAGGCTTGTATAAACTGCTCTATTGGAGTGTCAGGTGTAGACTCAATGGGCCAAAATGGCCTCCTGCAATATAGGACTTCTAGTAAACTACAATACCCATCAGAATTAGCCACTTGAAATAGGTAACTGTGTCAGAATAGCAAGTGCGACTTAGATTTTCGTAACAAACTGTTTTGGGTACGCAGTGTTTCAGCTTTTTAAAAGTATTATGTTCAAACCTGCAGGAGTTATCATTTCTTGATGACATACAGACTTTCAATGTATTGTGCCTAACAAAGCAGTCTTGGATTTGGGATGAGTCGCTTATTGACAAGGTACTAAGTGGCACAGTGAGTTAGTGCACGGCCTTTTTCCACTCTAAATCCCTAATTTGCTATAACCCTGCAATATTTTGATAATACTCCACTCTAATCTTTTTGAGCAATCATAAGATCTAGGAGCAGGAGTAGGCAATTCAGCCCTCGAGCCAGCTCCACCATTCCATATGATCATGACTGAACTCAACTCCATTTCCTGCCTGTTCTCCATTACCCCTTAATGTAGGACTAATTAAAAATCTGTCTACCTTAAATTTACTCAATGTCCTGGCATCCACTGCAGTAATGAATTCCACAGGCTCACAACTTTTTGGGAAAAGTAATTTCTCCACATTTAAAAGCAAAATACTGTGGATGCTGGAATCTGAAACAAACAGAAAATGCTGGAAAATCTCAGCAGGTCTGACAGCATCTAGATAGGGTTGTACCGAAGGGTCATCTAAACTCAAAACATTGGCTGTATTCTCTCTCCTTTTATCATCTATGCCTCAATTAGATTTCCTCTCATTCTTTTAAACTCCAGAGAGTATAGGCCTAAACTGTTCAATCTCGCTCCATAAGACAAACCCTCATCTCCTGGAATCAGTCTAGTGTGCTGCCTCTGATTTGTCCCTAATGCCGTGACATCCTGCCTCAAGGGGCCAAGACTGTACACACACATCCAGGTGCTGTCACATCAATGCCTTGTATAGTTGCAGCAACACTTAAATGCCAACATTTTTGATTTGTTATTATTGTCACATATATTGCAATAGTGAAGAGTACTGTTTCTTGTGTGTTATACAAACAAACATTCCGTTCATCAAGTACATGGAGGAGAAGGAAAAGAGTGCAGAATAAAGTGTTACAGTCATAATTAGGGTACAGAGAAAGATCAGCTTCATATATGGTAGCCCATTCAAAAGTTTGGCAGCAGGGAAGATGATCTTGAATTGGCTGAAATGTGATCTCAGACTTGTGTATCTTCCTTCTGATGGAAGAAGGTGAAAGATAGTATGTCTGGGGTGCATGGAGTCATTGATTATGCTGTTTTTCCAAAGCAGTATGAGTCAAAGGGTGGGAGGCTGGTTTGCGTGATGGACTGAGCTATGTGTGCCCTTTGTAGTTTCTTGCAGTCTTGGTCAGAGCATAGAACATTATAGCGCAGAACAGGCCCTTCGATGTTGCGCCGACCAATTAGGAAAAAGCACTGACCCTCTAACCTAAACCATTCCCTTTTCGTCCATAAACTTATCTACTAACCTCTTAAACGCCACCAAATTTGGCGCATCCACAACTGACGCAGGCAGTGCATTCCATACCCTTACCACCCTCTGGGTAAAGAACCTACCTCTGACATCCGTCCTATAACCACCACCCCTTAATTTAAAGCTGTGTCCCCTCGTGCTAACTTTCTCCATCCTAGGAAAAAGGCTATCACTGTCCACCCTATCTAAACCTCTAATCATCTTATATGCATCGATAAGGTCTCCTCTTAGCCGCCTCCTCTCTAACGAAAACAACCTCAAATCCCTCAGCCTCTCTTCATAAGACCTGCCCTCCATACAGGCAACATCCTGGTAAACCTCCTCTGTACCCTCTCCAATGCCTCCACATCTTTCTTATAATGTGGGGACCAGAACTGCACTCAATACTCCAAGTGCGGCCGCACTAGAGTTTTGTACAGTTGCAACATGACGTTGCGGCTCCGAAATTCAATCCCCCTACCAATAAAAGCTAAAACTCCATATGCCTTAACAACCTTATCGACATACGAAGCATTACGAAGCTTTAATACATTTGGAAAGAATGCTTTCTATGGTGCCTCTGTAAAAATTGGTGAGAGTCGTAGTGAACGTGGCAAATTTCTTGGCCTCTTTGAGCTTTCTTAATTAGTGTTGGTGTGAAGGGTCCACGACAGGTGGTTGGTGATCTAGAAACTTAATTCGTCACTGTTGATGTGGACGGGGGCATGTCCTTCATCACATTTCCTGAAATTGGTGACTATCTTTGTTTTGCTGACATCGAGGAAGAAATTATTCTCATTACACCATTTCACCAGATTCTCTTTCCTGGTCCTCTGACTCATCATTTTTCGAGATCCAGCCCATCATGGTGATGTCATCAGCAAATTTCAAAATGGAGTTGGAATGGAATTTGGCATCACAGTCATAAGTGAATAAGGAGGGTGGGTTAGGAAGTCTAGAATCCAGCGGCAGAGAAAGGCACTGACTCCTAGGCCGCTTTCTTTCCTTTATTACCCCGCTATACCTGCATAGCAGTGTTTTGCGACTTATTCACGAGGACACCCAGATTTCTCTGCAACGAAGCACCCCTCCATTTAGATAATTTGCCTTTCTGTTTTTAATCGTCAAAATGGATAACCTCATTTATCCACATTAAACTCCATCTGCCACACTTTGGTCTATTTGCAAGTTTTTTATTTCCTCATTGCAACTTGCTATCCCATCTATTTTAATGTCATCTGCAAACCAGCTATGGTACCTTCTATTCCTGTATCCATGTCAGTTATAGGACTGATGTGGTGGATTTTGAGTTCATGTCACATTATCTGTAACCCCCATGACTTGCGTGGGCTTGCAACATCTCACTTAACTGTCCTGTCTGGAGACAATACATATCTCTTTAACCTATGCTTAATGCTATCTCCACTCACATTGTTTGCACCTTTAAGACTTGATTAGGTGTAAACACTCGCATTCTAATCAGTATTCTGTAAACTGTGTGTGCCTTTTATATGCCTTGTCTGTGAACTGAACTCCCCACTCACCTGACAAAGAAGCAGCGCTCTGAAAGCTAGTGGTATTTACTACCAAATAAACCTGTTGGACTTCAACCTGGTGTTGAGACTTCTTACTGAGTTGTATTGGATACAGGGATAGAAGGTACGATAATCAAATTTGCCGTGGTACCTTCTATAGATCTCCCAACTGCTCTTGGTCTCACCATTGGTCTTTAGTTAGGCCCTAAACTAAGAATTCGCTCCCTAAACTTCCCACCTCTTTTCTGTGGAGCACTGTTAAAAGGTTTCTTTTTTTGTCTAAGCTTTGTTGCCTGTCTTAACATCGTTTTCTATGGCTTGGTTAGTTTCAGTCTGATCACTCTGTGAAAAATCTTTGGTGTTTTGCTGTGTTAAAAGCACAATATTAATGCAAGTTGTAGTTCTTTTACCTCTGCATGGATTCAAACCCAAACTAGTTTTCTGAAATAGGATCTGTCTTCTCTACTGCCTGTGAGGGTCCTCCAATGTTGTTCAACATTTAAACATTCTCATTCAGTACTCAGTTCAGCACCAACCATTGGGGAAAATAGAATACAAGATGCACTCTGTCCCAATATCAGATAAGTACTTTCTACTGCACAATGTATAGTGATGGGGATTGGTTAATGGGAGCTTTCAGCATGAAATCTTGTCGTCTGTAGATAATGGCAATTAACATCATTGAGAGCATCCAAATTTTAGTTGTTGCAATACCACAGTGTCAGACATTTGGGCTCATGAATGAAGAACTGTACAATCTGAAGAATACAAACTGAATTTAATATTTCATGGCTGTAAGGTTGATTTTTGTCAGCTGGGAAGGAATTGGTGTTAGTGCAATTAGTTGAAAATTCTAGCAGGTAATTGAGAACATGGATAATCAGAGCATGAATAATGGAGGTTTCACTCCACTGTACGTAACTCAGGTATGGAGAGTCTTTCTCTTCACCTAGCAATGTTCCAGCAAGCTTTGATGCTGATTTCATTTGCCTCAAAGTATCCCGCTCATCTTTGCTAATACCCCTCACTGATTTCCTTTTGATTAAGTTTGATTTGATAACTAAGTGATACAAGAGTGTTGGGAGACTTGTGCTAAAGGCATATGCAAGTACCAGTAATAGTAGTTACCTCCTTCCACCTTCCTATAAGGATGAGTATGGCAAGTTTTGGGAATGTTGGATAATGAGATATTGTAAATCTGGTCAGAAAAAGAAAGCATCGTTAAGGCTGGCTCAAATGAGCAAGTGTCAAATATAAGAAAAATAGAAACTTAAGGAATCAGGAGGGCTAAAAGGGGTCACGAGCAGTCATTGGCCAGAAGGATTAAGGAAAACACCAAGGCTGTTTATAATATATAAAGACCAAGAGAAGAGTTGACCCACTCAAGGACAGGGAAGGGAATTTTGCATGAAGCCAGAGAAAATGGGTGGGGTATTGGATGAGTACTTTGTCAGTATTCACCAAAGAGAAGGACTTGGTGGATGATGAATTGTGGGGGGGATGGGTGTGTAATAATTTTGGGTCATGTTGAGATCAAAAAGGTGATTGTATTGAGGGCCTTGAAAAACATAAAGGTAGACAAGTCTCTAGAGCCTAGAGGAATATCAATACTTAGAGGCAAGGGAGGAAGTTGCTGGGGCCTTAAGAGAAATCTTTGTATCCTCACTGGCTAAAGGGGAAGTCCTAGAGGATTAGAGAAGAACCAATGTTCCTTTTAATATGGGTAGCAAGGACAATCTAGATAATTCCAGACTGGTGAGCCTTACATCAGTGTAGGGAAATAATTGGAGAGAATTTACTCCACTTTGGAAATAAGTGAACATATGAAAGGCAACATGGTTTTGTGAAGGGAAATCATGTCTCACTAACTTGATCGAGTTTTTTTTGAAGAAGTTAGAGGTGATTGAGGATAGGGTAATGGTTGTTGTTTATATGGACTTTAGAAAGGATTTTGACAATATTCCTCATGGCAGACTGGTACAGAAAGTGAAGTTGCACAGGATCAGAGATGAGCTGGCAAGTTGGATACAGAACTGGTTTGGCCATAGAAGATAGGATAGCAGTGAAGGGTGTGTCTCTGAATGGAGAGTTGACTCATGGCATTCCTCAGGGATCACTGCTAGAAACTTTTGTTTGTAATATTATAAATGAGTTGGAGGAAAATCTAACTAGCTTGATAAGTTTTGCAGATGAGACAAAGGTTGCAGATAGTGATGAGGGCTGTCAGGAAATATAGCAGGATATAGATTGGTTGGAGACTTGGGTGGAGAAATGGCAGTTGGAGTTTAAGGTCTAATTCAGATGGCGAATGTACAGTAACCCTTGAGACAGTTGATAAGCAGAGTGTACAGGTAACTCGGGTCACTGAAAGCAGCAATGCAGGTGGAGAAGATGGTCAAGAAGGCATGTGGCAACCTTTGGCCAGGGCATTGAGTTTAAAAATTGGCAAGACATGTGGCTTTGTAGAACCTTAGTTAGGCTGCACTTGGAATATAGTATTCAGTTCTGGTCACTACACTGCTAGAAGCATGTGAAAGCTTTGGAGAGAGTACAGAAGGTTTATAAGGATGTTGCCTGGTATGGAGGGTATTAGCTATGAGAATAGGTTGGAGAAACTTTGTTTTTCACTGGAATGACAGAGGTTGATAGATTCTATGGGATTATGAGGGGCATGGACAGAGTGGATAGTCAGAAGCTTTTTCCCAGGGTGGAAGAGTCAATTCCTTGCATAAGTTTAAGGTGTGATAGGCAAGTTTTTTTTACACAGGGTGGTAGGTGCCTGGAACTTGCTGCCAAGGGAGATAGTGAAAGCAGATATGTAAGAGCATAAGAACTAAGAGCTTAAATAAGCCATCTGGTCTCGCGAGCCTGCTCTGTCATTCAATAAGGTCATGGCTAATCTTTTTGTGAAGCTCCACTTCCCTGCCCTTTCAACATGACCCTTAATTCCTCTACTGTTCAAAGATTTATCTATCTTTGCTGTAAAAACATTCAATGAAGTAGCCTCAACTGCTTCACTGGACAGAGAATGTCACAGATTCATAACCTTTTGTGTGAAGAAACTCAGTCCTAAATCTGCTTTCCCTTATTTTATAGGCTATAACCCCTAATTCTAGTTTCACCCGCCAGTAGTAACAACTTCTCTGCTATCTTATCTATTCCCTTCATAATCTTATGTTCTTATAAGATGTCCCCTCATTCTTCTGAATTCCAATAAGTATAATCCCAGCCTAGTCAGTCTCTCCTCATAAGCCAACCCTCTCAACTCCGAAATCAACCTAGTGAATCTCCTCTGCATCCCTTCCAGTGCCAGTATATCCTTTCTCAAGTAAGACCAAAACTGTCCACAGTACTCCAGGTGTGGCCACATCAGCACTTTATACAGCTGCAGTATAATCTCATTGTTTTTAAACTTCATCCCTCTAGCAATGAAGAACAAAATTCAATTTGTCTTAATTACCAGCAAACCAACTCCTTGAGATTCCTGCACAAGGACACCCAGGTCCCTCGGCACAGTAGCATGCTGCAATTTTTTTACCATTTAAATAATCCATTTTGCTGTTTTTCCTATCAAAATGGGTGACCTCATATTTAACAACATTGTACGCTATTTGCCAGACCCTCGCCTACTCACTTAGATTATCTATATCCCTTTGCAGATTTTGAGTCCTCTACATACTTTGCTCTTTCTTAGTGTTATCTGCCAATTTTGACATACTACACTTAGATAATTTGGAGGGAACTCCTATGTAAACAATTGCAGTCCCAACACTGATCCCTGAGGCACACCACTAGTCACTGCCAACCAGGAAAAACACCCATTTACCCCTACCCTTTGCTTTCTGTTAGTTAACCAATCCTCTATCCACGTTAATACATTACCTGTAATGTTACACATCTTTATCTTATGTAGAGTCTTTGAAGCATCTTTGTCAGATGCCTTCTGGGAATCCAGATCCAGGTTCCCCATTGTCCGCTGCATGTATAATGTTCTCAATTTCACCAAATTAGTCAGTAGTGACTTTTAAGGGGTGTCTTGACAAATACATGAATAGGATGGGAATAGAGGGATTTGCTTTCCAGAAGGTAGAGGATTTTAGTTCAGATGGGCAGCATAGTTGGTGCAGGCTTGGAGGGTCGAAGTGCTTGTTCCTGTGTTGTAATTTTCTTTGCTTTTTGTAAGAGATGAGGTTTGCAGTCATGGTGGACTGTATAGATCAAGCAGAAACATGGGAGAAAGTCTCTGCTTCTGCTCCTTGTTTCTTAGAATAATTTTTGAATTGAAAAGCCCAAATATTGAGCTAAAACCTATAGTGCAGCATGCTGTTGCCATCTTTGGCTGGAGGAGTGAGCAGCCATGACTAGGTAGCAGTCAGATTGAAGTTCAAGAATCTAGATTGTTGTCAGGAGACTGAGGAAGGGGCATTGTTCAGCAATTTGAGGCTCTGGAAAGAAATAAGTTGAGTTGACAATAATTCAGTGAGTCTTGAATTCAGCAGCAAGGATGTTGGGACATGAAAGATTATAGAGGGCAACATAACTCGTCACCCAAATAATGATTTCAGCCCAATCCCAAGTTGTCATTTCCAAACTGTTGTGGAAAATAATAGAGCCTTTTCACTCTCTCCTTGGCTGTTTGAAATATTTCTGCCGCTGGGTGGTTTTGATCTGGATCCAGCAGAAACCATTTGAGTGTGGGAAAGGTCGGGTTAGCCCATCCAAATTGTGGGGACTGTGGTTAACTTCCAAAGTATCAGTGTTGGTGGATTGGGAATAATCCAGATGGGAAGTGGAAGTTTTTTTTATTTTGAGAGTTTAGGCAAATGAAAATTGAAAGGCTGTCCTTTCAGAATTTCAGAAATGTGCTTCAGTGTAGTTGGAGAAAATTTGCGAGCATTAAGAAAGGGTGGTAATGCACAGACATCATCTATAAATAAGTATACCAGGGATACGGGACACTCAGTTGGATCCTCAGTGGATAGGGCAAGGATAGTGAGTAAAGCATTTGAGGATGCTATTTTTTGCATATAATTTATAAAAGAAATATATATTAAACACAAGACCACAATCTGCTTGAACCAAAAAGGCTAAATAAAAGTTGTGGACCATATGGGGCTCAGCTTTGAAATTAATTTTCCCACCTCCAAAGGCAAATCATTCAAACAAAAATGGTCTTCCCATATTTGGGAATCACAGGGTATGTACTGGAATCAAATCTCCTATTAATTTGTGCTTGAGAATGGGCGTGTCCAGCTCTACACACTGCTCCCTGCATGAGCTCTTTTTACTTCAACAAAGGCATAATTAAACATAATTCCACATATCAATTAATACAATTCCACATGAGGCTTGAACACACCACCGACGCTATTTCAGAACATAAACTGGCAGAAGTGAGTGGGGAGGGGTAGTTTTGGAAGGGTGGGGAAGACAGGTTGATCGTGGCTGCTACCCATTGGACACTGATTTTAGATAATTGGTAAAAGAACCAAAGGGGAACAGGGAATTATTTTTTTTTAAATGAACTATGATCTGGAATGCACTACTGAAAGAATGATGGAAGCAGATGCGACAATCACTTATTCAATTCCACTTTGAAAATTAAGTACTTAAAAGGGAAAAATTTGCCGAGGGAATTAAATAGCTCTTTCAAATGAGCTGACACAGGCATGATGGGGCAAAAGGCCTCTTGTTTGTTTTGTATGATTCTGCAGAAGATCATTTGGGCCCTTTTCAGTCAGTTAAAGGCTTTTCAATATTTTGACTCTCATTTACCCACCTCCATTCCATGTCCTTGAATATCTTTATCAACAAATGCAAAAACAGCTGAACCTGCCTTTCATCAGGCATTGGCATCTAACTAGTCTGAAGTTTTAAAGGAAGGTGGGAAGTATCTGTTTGGCTAGACATGTGCTCAGACAGTGATTTGTCTTTCATTAATTCCTGGGATGTTTGAGTCAAACAGGAGTTTCTGTGACTCATTACACTATATGACATGGCAGACACACCTTTTTGCATGTATATTTGTGCAAGTCTAGATATTTGTATGGGTTTTGTGCCATCATGTTACTGGGGATGCCGTGAATTGCTTGTTGTCAAACCTTCATTACGTTCAGATTCAGGAATGTGTTTAGATATCCAATTCCAAGACCCCCAGGAGGATCTTAAATTATAAGGTTGTTTGGTGCCAAGTTGAGTGAAGGTTTCCAATTGAAGGTGTAATGTGATTTATTCTGTTTTTCAAACTTGCCAAAAGCACTAAGCTGACAAATAACAAACAAAGAATTACTTTAGGGCTCACCCAATATATGCAATGCCCTACATTGTAAGAGAAAATGCTGGAAAATCTCAACAGATCTGGCAGCATCTGTAAGGAGGGAAAAGAGCTGACATTTCAAATCTAGACAACTTGTCAAAGCTTTGACAAAGGGTCGCCTAGACTCAAACTGTCAGCTCTTTTCTCTCTCCTTTATAGATGCTGCCAGACCTGCTGAGATTTACCAGCATTTTCTCTCTCGGTTCCAGATTCAACATCCACAGCAATTTGTTTTGATCCATATGCAATGCCCTCCAGCATTCGTATGGCATGTGGGTGAGGAAAATGCCAGGTTCCATCCTCCATAATGGAGCAGCGGCTGAACTATTAATGTTGGTCTTCGTGACTTCAGGAGAAAGAAGGGGAGCACTCCCAGAGCTCTTGCTGCCAGTCACCTAAAATCAGTCATCCCTGTAAGAATTTAAGCAAATGTCAGTCATTATTTGGTGAGAACTGAAATTGGATGTATGTGTTTCCACAGTCAAACGCCTACCAATCAAGTGTCTTTGTGGAAACTTTTTATTAGGATGGACTCAAATAGCACGAGGGGTCACGGGCTCAGGGTGAGGGAGTAAGGTATAATTTGGATGCTGAAGGGAGTTTTTTTTTTTCAGAGGGTGATGGGGGTATGGAATGTGCTGCCAAGTAAAGTGGTGGATGCAGACACTCCTGGAGTTATTTGAGATACTTAGTTGGGCACATGAACAGAATGGGAATGGAGGGATATAGAAAACTGACTTAAAATAGGGATCATGAGCCTTGGCAGTTCCCTGGGAAGTGTGTAAATTGTTGATACTTTGATGTATTTGTTTTATCCTACAGGTACTTTGATCCATCTTCTTGTCTAACAAGTGGCATACACGTGATGGGTTGTGAGAGGGCTGCTCTTAGATTTTTCGAGAGTAGCCTAGTGCTTCACGTCGTTAGTGTACGCTTGACCTGGACCATTTGATAGGCAACACAACAGCTCAGTGACTATTGCTGTGCAGATACATGGATTTGGGCCTGGTGTCTGTGGGAGTTTGCGCATTCCCCCCCATGCTTGCGTAGGTTTTGTCTGGGTGCCCCGGTTTCCTCCCACATCCCAAAGATGTGATCTTAGGCTGATTGGCAGAACAAATTCTCAAATTGTCTCAAACTTGGTTTTAATGCATAGATCTATAAACATAGACAGGGATCATGGGTAGAAGTGGGAACATTGAGGTGGTGGCATGGGCTCGTTGGGCCAAAGAGCCTGTTTCCTGTGCTGTTTTGTTCTTTGTTCTTTTGAACAATACTGGATAGTAAGTTAATAGTGGCACCTTAGCATCAGTCAGTGAAGTAGGATAAATTATACTGCAGAGATATTGTAACAATTACCAATTGGATCTTGTATCCATACTTCAGTCAAATTTGTGAAGGTTGGTGATTTTTTTTTTTTTGTCGGATATAGTACAAGCAAACAACTAGTCCTGGGATGTATTTTCATTCACTTACAGGATATGAATGTTGCTGGCTAGGTGGTGGTGAGCTGCCTTCTTGAACCATTGCAGTCCATGTGGTGTAGGTACACTCGCAGTGCTATTCTGAATTCAATGACCGTGAAGGAATGATGTAATTTCAAGTCAGGATGGTGAATAACTTGAAGGGGAATTTTTCAAAGTGTACCTGCTGCCCTTGTCCTTCTAGGTGGTAGTGATTGTGGGTTCAGAAAGTGCTGCTAAAGGAGCCTTGGTGAATTCCTACAGTGCATCTTGTAGTTGGTATACATCTCCACTGTGGTGGTGGAGAGTTTGTGGTAGGAGTGCATTACACAGGCATCAAAGGTGATATTTAAATATACATTGCTGTTGTCTTGGAACAGCAGGTATCTCCTTTCCTTTATTGTACCTTATGTTTCTTTGTAAGTGGTATTTAGTGATGAGACTATTCAATACCTTCAATATCAATGAATCTTGTGGGGAAGAGGAGATGGAATAGGATAGTTGATCGCCCATTGGTACAGTGGATGTATGACGCAATCACACATTGTCATACTACGACTGCAGTACCAGCAACCAAATGGAAGCTCTACTTGTTGCACAACAAAACATTGATTTTTTTTTTCTACTAATTAGTACTAAAAACTACACAGCACCTCTCAACAAGGAGCAAAAAAAATTCCCTGCACATGGATGATGTGCTTGAAGTGTGCTTGCTGCTCTGTCTCATTGGGTTATTGCTAGCAATGGGACTATATGAAGATGCTGCTGCTTACTGCCATCCACTTCTCTTGCAGCCCAGATGGGCTGGGCCATCCCATAGTGCTGTGCTCAAATGACTAATTTTGTGGTTTAACATTGAATCTGTGGGTCATTATGCAATCGTGTCTTCCTGATGTCTGAGCAAATGTGAAGAGTGAGGTTACCGGAATGTATCATTCTCTGTCCTGAGTTCAGCAAACCTAACCAAGAAAGCTATTTAGCAACTGAGCTAGGTACCTTAGTCTAATAGGGAAATGTGATATTAAATTAATAAATATAGAAATAGTCAGACTAAAGCCTAGCTTCATCTAGCTTGTCTTAAACCAATTTGGTAGTTATGTTGGCGATTGATAATGACAAATTATTACCTGTAATCAAATTGGCCTACAACAGACTCTGATGTGAAGTGAAAGAAACCATTGTGATGTGGAGGTTTTGGATGATATCAGTTCAAAACTATCTTTCCCTTCAAGCATGCTACAGTTCATTTATTGAAATGATTAATTGAAGCCTTGCCAAAAACCTAAACGTGAAAGGCAACTTTGGTGTACTCACTCCAGAAGATAAGATTTGGGAAGGATTTAATGTCATTGTCTAAGAAGAGCTGATGTATAGACAATGCAAGGATTTACACCAGTGAATTTGCTTTATTTTAAATAGGCACAAATAATTCTCACTTAGTCTGCAAACGTGACATAAGGAAGTTTTTATATTCTGCAGAGCAATGGGTTAACATGCTTCCTTTATTTAAAGGGTTAATGCTTTAAAACATTATTATTATTCTGGCTCTTGAGGTGATTGAATTGTGTCTGAGTGGGTTAGGTTGTGTCAAATTTGGGATTTCAAAAGGAGAAAAGAATAAAATAGTTGGAGTAAACCTCTGAAAGATGTAAAGAGGTCATAAAGAAGCACTGCAAGTTGAGCGTCATGCACCAGAAAAATGCATTTGTAAAGATGCTTATTTTGAATTAGATTACTGGGCCATTCTTAATGAAATTCTACTGCCAGTTGTTCACATCTGGCTTCACACTCTGTATTCAGATGGCATGTTTTTAACAACTGAACAATTCTGGGGAAATTAATGGACAGTGGAGTCTTCAACAGCTTTAATATCACTTGTTCTCAGCGCTCTGGCCTTCTGCAGCCAATGTCAATCCCCAGCTGCACCACCCCTAATTAAATGTGATTTTATTGAGACTAGCTAACGGTTGGGAAAAATTACACTTTTTAAAATCATCCCTTTCTGATTATTCCTTCACTTGAGGCTAATTCAGATCTGGCGAGGAGGCTACATTGTCTGTTACCTCACTGTTTGAGATCTCGCCTCAATGCACTGAGTTCACATAAGCAAGCAGCCAGTCACCTGTGGTGGTCTATTGGGTGCACTTGCAGACATGCCAAAGATTTTGCTAGAGTGGGGGTCACCCATTCGATATAAATGCTGAAAAGTCTCCCAGAGGCTGGCATGTTGGATTGGGAGCAGCTCAAGCACTCCAGTTGAGAATTTTTATGCACAATAAATACACTTGTCCCTAATAGTCAATTCTTATGTAACATACCAGTCCTATCTCAGAACATTAGAGGGGGACAATCAGTCCCTCAGGACTTTCCTAACATTCACTTTGATCATGGTTGGTTTATATCATCACCCCATGTTGGCTGTTACCCCAGACACATTCCTGTCAGTCTTGATTTTCAGTGGGGAGATGGATCGAGAACCCCTCTATCCCTTGTGAGGAATTGCTTTTTGACATTATCCCTGGATAGGTTAATGTTAATTTTAGAATTAAGCTCCCTTGTACTAGACTGCTTCACCAGAGGAATTAGTTTCTTACTGAAAATAATATATTTGTTCTTTGTCCTTTTAATTGCAGGTTATTGTCAAATGTCAAGCACAGAGAATAAATGATAGGATTGTACCTGGCGTGACTGAGTATCGCAGCAGTGTTGGGTTTTCTCTCTGCGGCTGCTACTACCTGATCAACACTGCTTTTACATTTCTACTTTTTTAAAAAAAAATTATCCCCTCTGGTTTGGGAGAATGTTTCTACTGCACGGATTGGGGAGGACTCTGTTGATACTGGAGCTTCTGGAGGCTACAGCACTGGCGCACTGGCAGAATGAACCAGTGCAGATCATCAAAGACTTGGACAGCCAGATCGAGGCCTCCATGCACTCGGTGGTCCTGGAACAGGACCCGCCGCCCACTGTGTCCTTCAGTATCCCGGATGGCTCTGCGTATATTAGTCGGGCTTTTACAATGAGAATCCCAACTGAGGTGCTGCCTGCCCATGCAGTGCTTAAGGTAATTGTTTCACTCAACTTTCACTGCCTCATTGTAACTCCATTTACAAATCACACTACGACTGTACACTGAGTATGTTCTGTATTGTAGAAGACTTGTTCATTTTTCACCTTTTCCTTCCGCAACATGCCGCTGACAAATGCTTTAAAAAAAAATCAGAAATCCAAAACACACCTACTGGTAATGGGAGTGAGGGAAAGGGGCTGAAATATGTACTTTAATACAGATGGGTTTGGAAAATCATTTGCACAAGGCTTTTACCATAGGATAATCCTGTTGGCTTCCCCTAACTGTGAAAAACTTATTAGCTTTATCACATCTTTCATTTTACACCTGCATACTGAAAGAAAATCCTCACTCTATCTTGTATGCTAGAGGCAGTGAGCCACACTCCTCCAGGGCTCCAGATTCAGTCCACAAGGGGTCCAGATTCAGCCCTTGGCCTGAGCCACACTGAGATGAATGATCCTTGCATCCCAGCTGGGTTCAATACTTGCCCACTCTTTGCACTCATTAATCCTCGTCCTCGACACGGTGAAGGTTTGTGATGAGGCTTTTGTTGTGAATTGATGAGTCAAGTGTCCACCTGTTGATTCAGATGATTGGCACAGCCTTAAGATCTGGATTACATCTCGAGCAGTCCCAGCTGAAGGCTTGTACACATTGACTTATTCAATGATGTACAGCTGCCCGACCAGAATGTAAGCCTTTAACTTCCTGCAGATGTTGCAGGATTTTAATAACTGTAAAAACTTGCTTTCATAAATTCTCACATTTTGCATTTCTAAACAATTCCATAAGGGACTTGTGTATCAGGGCAGCTTATCTCTGGAATCTGAGGAATTCGTGGCCTGTTCTGACTGCAACTTGTGAATGAGCTTTTTATTATTAAATTTGCCTTTTCTCCTGCCTTCCTCCTCCTCCTGCTTGAGTCAGTCCCAAAGGGCACAATCCAACCCACTGTACACAATGACTGGTCCTCCTCATGACCTTATGTTGAGTGTGAACTTCTGTCAGTGTTTTCACTTCAGAAAATGATTATCTGGATGTGGACACAATTAAAAATCTTCAATTATTACTGATCTCTAGTTTCCTTTTCAGAGGGTGATGGTGAGCTTTCTTGAGCTACTGTAAATTGTTGTGATGAAGGTGCCATAGGGAGCTCCAGGAATTTGATCCAACAGTGTTGAAGGAATGCTGCTGTGCATCCATGTTGGAGTGTATGTGCCTTGGAGGAGATGTTTCTGTGCATCTTCTGCCTTTACCTAGATAGTGGAGTTCACGTGTTTGGTTTTGGCTGGTTGTTACTACTGTCTAGCAATTAGGAGCAAAAATGAAATCCCTCCCATCTCCAAAAAATGTTGTCAGTCTCCTTATCTGGACTAGTTTATACAATTAAGAATAGAAGCTGTATTGAACGTGGAGCTTTCTTGGTCAGATAGGTTCTGTTTTACACATAATGCTGAACTGAAGACTGCTCCCTCTGGTGGTAGAGATCCAATTTTATATTGTATCCACATTAGAATTCCAAGTTTGTCACCAAACCCCAGGACTTGTTGGCCACAGAAGGAGTGTTCATAATGTTGGTTGATAAGCCTGCTAATCTTTTCATTGCTTTAACACTGTTCCTTAGTGCAAAAGGTATGTGTGAAAAAAGGACACAGACAAAAGCCACATCCTCTTGTAGATGTATGCAATGTTTGCTGTAGTGCAACAGTAAAAGTGCTTTACAAGAGTATATATCCCGGCACAAGGAGATTTTAAGACAGGTGACCAAAAGCTTGCTAACTGATGCAAGGATGGTATTCCAGAGCTTAGGACCTTGGCAACTGAAGAGACAGCTACCAGTGGTGGAGTGATTTAAAATCAAGAAGGCTTGAGAGTTCAGAACTAAAGATGTATCAAGGTTATAGGGCTAGAGATTACAGAAAGAGGGTGTCGGGCTGTGGAGGGATTTGAAACCAGGAAGAGCGTTTTGAAATGGTGGTTTTACAGACCAGGAACCAGTGTAGATCAAGTACAGGAGTGAGTATAAACTGGACTTGATGCTTGTTAGAAGACAGGTAGCAGATTCCTGGATGATCGAGAGTTTATTGAAAGTAGAACATGGGAGGCTAGTCAGGCATGCATTGGAATAGTCAAGTTCCAGAAGTAACCAAAGTGTGAGGTTTTCACCAGATTCCCTGTCTCTGTCTCAGCTACTGATAAGATTAGAGATGGAAGTGGGTGGCCTGAGCCATGGTATGGATATGTGACTGGAAACTCACCTTGGTGCCAGATTTGACCCCAAAGTTGTGAACAGTTCAGCCTCGGTTTTCAGGGAGAGAGATGGCATCAATATCTAGGGAATTGAGTTTGTCACCAAATGAAGATGATAGCTTCAGCCTTCCGAATATTTAGTTGGAGGAAATTTCTGCTGATCTGGTTCTGGATGTGGGACAGGTGGTATGATCAAGATAATGAGTGGGTCAAGAGAGGAGATGGTGGTGAATTATAACAGGCTGCAGATAGCAAAAACAATGCTGTACTTTGAATAAGGTGCAAATGGTGAGAACAAGGAGGGGGTAATTTACTTCTGTCACAGTAATATAGGATGTTATTTTATAACTTTGAGATGTTTTGGTATTGTGATGAGCAGAAACCAGATTCTTGCAGGGAGTTCCAGGAGAGGTAGGCAACATTTTGGGAGGTGGAAGTATGTTCAAGATCTTTGGATAGGGAAGAAAGGTTGGATCGGAATGGTAGTTTGCAAGGACTAAGGTTAAAGATTGATTTTTTTTTTTGTGTTGGGGCGATGAAAGCAGGACAATACCTGAGGGGAGTGAACAGATAACAGTATCTGCTAATGTGGGAGCTAGTAAGGGAATATGGATGGTCAGCAGTTTGGTGGGAATAAGCTGGTGGGAGCTCCTGGACAAAGGCATAAAGAGAAACAAGGGAAAGAAACAAATTCAGGGCCAAGACCAGGATGAACCTGAGAATTTCTTCCAGTGTGGGGGAAGATGCAGGTGGTCTTGACCTTTGTAACAAAGCTCCCCTCCCTCTCCTCCTCATTGGAGCCTGAGGTTTGAGGTGTGGCTGCAAAGCCCAGTCTATTTAATTGCAGTAGATGTTTGGAGGTTGCATTACTGTTGTTTCAAATGGTGGAAAATACCATCCACCAATTTTATACAGAGCCAAGCAATTAATCAAATCTGCTTGAGATTAAGTTGCTTGGAAAACAGGAAAATAAATAGTAGCCTGTAAACAGCTTCAGTCGTCAGCACAGAGCCATGAGGCTGATCTTCAATATTGAGACAAACTCACTGTGGTCTTTTAAAAGACTTCTGGATGAGTATATGGAAAAGAATAAGATAGGGGGTTATAGATAGGTCTGTGGATTGGTAGATGTGATCAGCGCAACTCGTGGGCCGAAGGGCCTTTTGTGCTGTATTGTTCATGTTCTATGAACATTTCAGTTATGAGAAGATGGAAGCTGTTCAGTCTGCACAGGAGGAGTCTGAATTTCTTTCACTGGATCAGGGTCACTGATTAGATCAACATTTGTTGGCGATCTGTGATTGACCTTGGGAAGCTGTTGGTGAATTGCTGCCTTGAACCACTGCAGGCCATGTGCTGATAGGGAAGGAGTTCCAGGATTTTACCAAGTAATAATGAAGAACTAGAGATACAAGTCAGGATAGCTTGAGAATCATGATCTCATTGAATGGAGCCTGTATCCTCTGATTTTTCTAGTTCTGGCTTTATGGAAGGGACTTTGTGCTATTCCCATGCATCTACTGCCATGCAATTGCTGCCCTTGTCCTTTTTAAGTGGTAGAAGTCGCAGGTTTAGAAGATGCTGTCAAAGGAGCCTTAGTTGCTGCAACACATCTTGTAGATTGTACAATCTACTACCGCTATGTCAGTGGTGGAAGAAGTGTGTGTTTAAGTTGGTAGATGGGTTATCTTGGATGGTGTCAAGCTTTTGTTGAAGCCAAACTCATCCAGGTAACTGAAGAGTTATTCCATCATAGTCCTCACCTGTTCTGTAGATGCTGCACAGGCTTTGGGGAATTAGAAGGTGAATTTTTTGCTGCAGGGATTTGTAATCTTTGACCTGCTTTTGGAGTCACAGTATTTAAATGGCTGGTCCAGTTCACTTGTCATTTATAACTCCCAGTATGCTAGTAGTAGGAAATTGAGCAATGCCATTGAATGTTAAGGGTAGATGGTTAGATTCACTCTTCCTGGAGATGGCATTTTTGTGATGCAACTGTTACTTATCAGTCCAGGCCTGAACTCATTTCCAGATATTGCTCCATATGGACATGGACTTCTTCAATAGCTTGAGGAATTTCAAATGGTCTTGTATATAAAAATTAAATCTAGAATATTACTTCAAATTGACCTAGAATCTCAGGACATGATCACATTGGTCATTTGGTACCTCTTACCTGTGTCTGCTTTGGATCAAGCACACCATTCACCCGCACGTTCAAAACCCTCTTACCCTGCTAACTTGCAACGGGGCACTAAGTCCAGTGTACACAGGTTCAAACTAGCAAATGGAACTTTAGGACTAATAAAGCTGCAGAAGCTTTGTTTTTTCAAAGAATCACACCTTTGTTTTCAAATCCCTCCAAAAATTTGCTCTTCTCTATTCCTAGAACCACCTCCAGCCCCTACTGTCACAACTCTTAGCAACTTAGCAAGGCTTCTTTGACAGCACCTTTCAAATCAATGCCTATTAGCTAGAAAGACAAGGAGACCATTGCCTGGAAGTTCCCTTCCAAGCTGCACGTCATCTTGATTTGGAAATCTATTGCCATTCCTTTAGTGTTACTGTGTTAAATCCAGGAACTCCCTCCCTAACAGCACTGTGGGTGTACCTATACAACATGGATTGCAGTGGTTCAAGAAAGTAGCTCACCACCATCTTAAAGACGTTTAGGAATGGGTAATAATGCTGTCTTAGTCAACAATGCTCATGTCCCATGAAAGAATTTTTAAAGTCTCAATCTCTCCAGTCCTGATTTCATGCACATCATCTTGGGTTTTCTTCACTTCACCATTCGTGGTAATGCCTTCAGCTGCCTTTCCTCTGCACTTTGCTCCCTCAATCTTTCTGCCACTTCACCTCTTTTTCCTTTTTAAGGTGTTCCTTAAATTTACCTCAAGCTTTTAATCACCTGGTCTGATATGACCTTGGGTAACTCCATTTGTCCAGTGCTCCTGTGAAGTGTCTTAATTTTACCATATTAAAGATTCGATCTAAATGTTTAGTGTTGGTGACTCTGATAGAGGAATAATTACATTTTGAGCCAGTATGCTTCAATGTTACACTCTTAAATCATCTTGTCAAATTATTCTCCCCACCTCTGGTCATCTTTATTTCCAGTGTTTAATTTGAAATACTTGTGATTATCCTCCCAAACAGATGCTCTGTGTAGAACTGTACCAGTGTGCGTTTAGCACCATTTTGGTGGATGTAGTATTCCTGTGCATTAAATCACTGAGCTCCTGGAAGTCTCAACACCAGGTTAAAATCCACATGATTGCCTCCCCTGTTCTGGGTGGGACCTTGCCAGCCCTGGAATCTCATCCTGCCATCTCTTGGTGTGTCCATCTTCTTGAAGATCTACTTATTGAACTGGACCAGGATCTTTACAAAATCAACATTTTCATTCATCAGGGAGTCTTTCCTTTTTGATCAAGGAGGTAGTATTAGTAATGAGGAGATGAAACAGGTTCTTGGCTGGAGTAGTCACTGAAGGAATACTTCAGGTTCCCTGTATGATGTACTGCCTCAGCTGATAAATGCCACTTTGCATTGATTGTGCACTTCTAATGTCAGAAAATACTCCAAAGCTGCCTTGCAGGAGTGCAATCAAAGCAAAACTGACGTAAGCCAACAGAGGAGACGTTGGGATTGATGAGGAGATTGGTTCTTAGTGGCCATAATCAGGAAAAAGGGATTCTCTGGCTTGATTAGAGATTTCCAGAGCTTGGGACTGAGACAGCTGGAGGCATAGCTCCTAATGGTGGTGTAAGGGAAGTGTGGTGTTGTTAATTAGCCAGAAGTATAGTAGAATTTCTGGATGGTTGTAGGTATGGATGAGATTGTCGAGGTGGCAAAGAGGGAGGTTTAACAGACCCCAATTAACTTGCACTCCTTTCCAGGTAGTTTGACATAAGCAACTGGCATCCTTAGGAGCTATGGTTTGGTGATGGTGCATCATATTTTCATCATAAATATGGCAAAGATAGCAACCCTAGCCATCAGGTTCACTAATGTACATATTTCACAGAGTATCTTACAGATGGATTTATTGCAAATCCTTTTAGCAATCTTTTATTTTTAAATGCAGATCAGAAACCTGGGCACCTGCAGTCTCTCAGATTGAGTTTATTTAAAGTACTTATTCAGATGCTCCCCCACCCTGTCCACTGGTCGGATATAGCCCTGTTTTTTATGGATCAGTACAGAGTAATTAAATTAAACCAGAATAAGAACAGCAGGGAGAAGAGTGAATGCAGCAACTTGAATGTGGAGGTTGTGATTATTTGGACATATTTTTGCTTTTCATTTCTCCTTTTGTGCTCTCGACCTGTTGACCACCTGAGAGGATCCTGGGGTGGCTATTCTGCAGCCTGCTGTTCCATTGGGCACTTGAGTATAGATGGAGGCCATGCTTATAAAATAGGCACCGGTTATGACTGAGCGGTAGTGCACTTCTTTCTTTAGAAGGTTGAGGGTTCAAGTCCCACTTGAGACACCTGAGCACAGTGTGGGCTGTCACTCCAGTATAGCACTGAGCGAACACCACTGTCAGTGGTGGTGTTTTTCTGCTGAGTGTAAAATCGATCTGCTCCCAGAGCAGGGGAGCTCTTTCATCCTGGTGGCCTGACCAATGTCTATCCCTTAAGCAACATTATTGAAACAATCTGCTCATCATCATATTGCCGTTTGCAGGACTTAGTATAAAATGGCTGCTGCATTCTGTCCATTAGAATGGTCACCACACTTCAAAAGAGCTGTAAAAGCTGTGCAGCAATAGTGCTTTCCAACAGGAATGGATTGAAATGGAGTGATGTTTGGAGAGAAGGTATGGCTTTTTTGCATTAGCTTGCCAACGCAAGGATTAATAGCAGATATGGTGGGAGCTGTGTTTACTGAGAAGTCGTCTGACAACACCAGGTTTGAGCCCAACCGATTTTATTTGATAGTAAACGCTCTCAAGCTTTAGAGGTTTCCCTCTTTGTCAGGTGAGTGAGGTGTTCTGGTCTCAAACAGCACATGTAACAGCACAAACTGTTTACAGATTACTGATTAGAATGCGAATCTTTACACCTAACCTGCTATTCAAGTCTTAAAGTGACAATGTGAGTGGAAGGAGCATTGAGCACAGGTTAGAGATGTGTATTGTCTCCAGACAGTACAGTAAGTGAGGTTTTTGCTAAGCCAGGCAAATCATGGGGGTTACAGATAGTGTGACATGAAGGCAAGATCCCTGTTGAGACTGTCCTCGAGTATGGAACTTGGCTATCAGCTTCTGCTCAGCGACTCTGTGCTGTTGTGTGTCGTGAAGGCCACCTTGAAGAATGCTTACCTGAAGGTTGAAGGCCGAATGCCCATGACACTGAAGTGTTTGCTGGATAATCACCAGGCAAGACTGTTCCCTTCCTGTTGTGATGTTCGTTCATTCATTCATTCGCTGTCATAGTGTCTGCATAGTCTCCCCAATGTACCATGCTTCGACGTTTACTGAAAGACACACGTTGATGTGGATGTTCATAGGATGGGGCAGAAGGATTAAACAAGTCAGTGGTGTGCTTGTTGAAGGAGAGAACGAAGATCAATTAGGTGGTAGGTATGAGAGGATTTGAGGCCACTCTCTGGTCAGGAGAGGTGAGGTCAGGCAGCAGTAGGTGAAAAATACTTTTGAGTATCAAGGGTATGAGGCTCCAACGGCATGTTCCTGCTCACCATTCCATGACTGAATAGCCCACCTCTTGCAGCCTTGGAAGAGTGGCCCTTTATGCTAGGTAACAGACCCATGAGATTATTGCACCTTTTTTCAAGGATTAACTGGGAAGAGGTAGGAGATCAGATACGACCCTCGGGTTAACATTATTTTGACAAAGTCAATGCAGATTGTGAGCATGAGATGGTACCTTCAATATAAATTGAGGTGGGAAGAGGGAGAAGTTCCTATTGAATGAGCAGAACACAGCATGGCTGTGAGCTAGGATATAACTGATTTCAGGTGTTGCTAAAATGGATCGTGTATTCTATTTCTGTGCTGCTCTGATCTACCTTTTTTAAATACAGTCTGACTGTACACCCTGCTCTTTTCATAGTTGCTCTTTCGGATTTGACATCCATCTGACCCCTTAACCCCCCATCATCTTAATCCCGAGGCAACGTTTTTGAAAAAGATTACAGTTAGAACAAAACCCAGGCCCAAGAAACTTTTGGAAACTTGTGCAACAAAGGCAAAGTGATTTTATTGTGCTGCACAAAGAGCCTTTATGCTGCAGCTGTGCACATACAGGCAGCTCTGACTCCACACTTGTTCTCAAGTAGCCAGCACTGTTTAACACTTAATAAAAACACTCTAGTACTCCGATTAAAATTCAGTTTCCATATACACCAGTTTTTATATATATTCAGAACTTTTACTGTGTTTATGAACTTTTCTGAACATCGTAATTTAAAACAAAACTGTTCCACATTTAGATGCACTTCAGATAAGACATTTTCAACCAATATACATACATACTTCCAGTCAGAACTATTTCATATTCTACTTCATGTTTCATATATTGTTTTTAAATTTCCACCCCCTATTGACCTACACTGCCAAGAGTTTAAGTACCTTGGGATTTTATGAAAGACATTAAAGGTACTACATATGTAAATGCAAGTTGCTGCTTGAAATCGCCCACTGGTTTCTGATTCCTACAGGAACTGGCAGCACGAAGCACCTTGCCTCAAGCAACTGTTTCTTTGAGCGTGAGTTTTGTTATTGCATTTAACTGAGGAGCCTCACCACACTATTTTTTCTTTTTTTTTCCTTTCTCCCCTGCCCCCTCGCGCTCTGTCTCCCCCCTCCTTGCGCGCTCTGTCTGTCTTCCCCCTCCTTGCCTCCTCGTTAGCCACTGCATGAAGGGAACAAACCCCAGTTCGGATGCTGCTACTGATGAGCAGAAAGGGTACTGCTAAAATGGATGGAGCTTTATATCGTTTTGTACCTGTTTTAATTGCAGTGTGGCTACACCCTGACTCCCTAATTAAACTCATTTGAAATATAGTCACATGTTCCAGTCAATTTTTGCATTGCATGCCTCAGCAGTCACGTGATAATCACAATCAGTTTGTGATTTTGGTTAAGGGATGAATATTGGTTAGGATACCACAAAAAAATCTTGCAGTTCTTCCAATATATAATACGTTGGAGTTTTTTCATACCCAGCCAGACAAGGACAGTGTGTGCTGAAGTGTTAGTTTAGATCAAGTCCTCTGGAATATTGCTTAGACCTATACCAACCTCTCATCCATGTGAGCTGTGACTGCTGCTCAGTGCAAGCTGTGTATTGAAGATGACACCATCCTGCTCTGTTTAGCAAACTATTACATGGGCAACTATATTTAACTGTGGCACTATTTTTGTGCTCATGTTAAATGTGACTTTCCTATTGGATTTTGCTGTACCGCTGATCAGTAAATACTTGGCCATGGCTTCCAGTGAGAACCTAACTTTAGCTTCTTCCTCATAAGGACTGCCACTTCGAACACTGCTACCAGTTGTATTTAAAAACGGGTGGTATGTGACAGGTTGGTGCTGAGCATGGATTGGCATGCTGAGAGGTACAGGGTGAATTAACATGAACTTTTTCAGGAGAATAGTCAGCTCTCTACCAAATCATTCCACACCGCAATGAGGCAGAGTTCCCCTCCTGATTTGCACTTTGGGAGGGGTTCAAGTGTTGAACTCTTAAGTTCTTGCCTATACAATCTATAGATTCATATTCAGGTGGCTAGAATGGGGGACTGAAGAGTTGCCATTCCTAAGGGGAGTGCACCTTATTATATTCAAGTAGGAGTTAGCATCAAGGGATTAATGGAAATAAATAAACAGTAGTACTCTGATAAGGAGGTACTCCTAATAGAAGGTATCCTTTCATCAAACCCTGTACTCACCAAGGGTGGGGTAGTGTATGAGAAGAAATATTGGGTGGATATGATGCAAATCCTAATGGGGGCATTTATCAACTCCTCAATATAATAGTTTAGGGTAGAAACTTGCCTGGTGGCTCAAGTTTTTGTCTGCTGTGGCTGTTGAAATGCTTTCACTGTAGGCTGCAAAGTGTTTATGCTATGTCTACTAGAACCGAGAGCTGTACAGATTCTGCTCTTCCAAGTTTGGACTGTTTGCAGGGAGCATTTTGAGGTTGTGTAACACTGGGTTGAAGTAACCAAAATGACTGGACAATCCAAAATTAACTTGGCAAAATACAAGAACTTTGGGAAATTGAATGGAAGGCACGTTGACTGCAAAATGCTGTACACAGCAAGAAAAATGGGTGATGTTCCTTAAGTGGTGTTAAAATAGCTATGGCAGAGAGGGAGTTCTAAAGGTTCCATTGTTTTGTGCTAAACATGTCTAATTGTTGTAATAAAGAGAAGTTGAAATGCGAAACTGTCAGATTGTACAATAGTCAGAATCAGTATACTTCAGACTCATTCAGGTCATGAAATCAACATTGAGAGGAGCAGACTATCAACCATCTCCATCTAAGAAAGATAGTATCGTGGAACCTTGCTGTTCACGTGCACGATTTTCCTAAAGGTGGAGTCGCAGGGTAGTAAAGAAGGCTTTTAGCATGCTGGCCTTCATTAATCAGGGCATTGAGTATAGAAGTTTGGAAGGTGAGGCCACACCTGGAGTATTGTTCTGCTTTGGTCATCTTGTTATAGGAAAGATGTTATTAAACCAGAGAGAGTGCAGAAGAGACTTACAAGAATGTTGCCAGGTTTCAAGGGACTGAGTTATAGGGAGAGATTGGACAGGCTAGGACTTTCTTCTTTAGAGTATAGGAGACTGAGGGGCAATCTTAAAGGTGTATAAGATCATGAGAGGCATGGATAGGGTGAATGCACTTTTTTCCCTAGGAGTCGAGAACTGGAGGGCATAGGTTTAAGTTAAAAGAGAAAAGAATTAATGGGAACCTGAAGAGCAACTTTTTTAGAGGGTGGTACATCTGTGGAATGAGCTGCCAGAGAAAGTGGTTGAGACAGGGAACTGACAACATTTAAAAGGCATTTGGACAAATACATGGACAGGAAAGTTTTTTTTAGTGGGATATGGGGTTAGGTTGTATGATCATTTTGGTCAGCCGAAAGGCCTGTCTTTGTGCCATAGATACTACGATTTGATGACAATTTCATGATGCAAGAACAGAGCTCTGCCTAGGGTGATGAAGGCAAAATCCCAGGGACCATTGAAGAGAGAATTTGGAATTGGGATGGGCCATTTATCAATCTTTGAGGAAGATTGAATTACAAAGGGTCAAATGGCTGCCTTTCTTGCACTGATTTTCTCACTAACACCTGCATTCCAACAGCTATTATCAGTATTTTCCTTTTTGGCTTTTGAAAGTGGCTTCAACATTGTTTATTTATGCAGTATTATTACAGCAATAATGTAGTTAATTCTTGAAGGACATTCAGCCCATAATGTGGGTGCTGGCTTTATGAAAGAGCTAGTTATTTAGTCCCCAGTCACTTGCCTTATTCCCATAACCCATCAGATGCTCATAACTTTTTGGAAGTTGAGTTGTTTTCCACCTCTCCAGTGACATTGGATCTAATAGAGGTAAACTCTTGGTTTGTTAAAGGATTCAAAAAATCCTTGAAAAGCAAAAGTAATGGAAAATCAAGTATTCTTGAATTATAAGAACACAAACTAGGAGCAGGAGTAGGCCATCTGGCCCCTTAAGCCTGCTCTACCGTTCAATAAGGTCGTGGCAGATCTTTTTATGGACTCAGCTCCACTTACCTGCCTGCTGACCATTACCCTTAATTCCTTTAATATTCAAAAATTTATCCATCCTTGTCTTAAAAACATTCAAATGAGGTTAGTTTCAGCTGCTTCACTGGGCAGGGAATTCCACAGATTCACAATGCTTGTGAAGAAGTTCCTCCTCAACTCCGTCCTAAATCTGCCATCCCCCCTTATTTTGAGGTCATGCCCCCTAGTTCTAGTTTCACCCACCAATAGAAACAATTTCCCTACTATCTTACCTATTCCCTTCATAATCTTGTTTCTATATGAGCTCCCCTCATTTTTCTGAATTCCAATGAGCATAGTCCTAACCTATGCGGTCTCCTCATAAGCCAACCCTCTCAACTCCAGAGTCAATCTAGTGAATCTCCTCTGTATTTCCTCCAGTGCCAATATATCCTTTCTCAAATAAGGAGACCAAAACTCTACAAATTGTTCAACTGTGCACAAATTCAGTTAGCTCTTTTCTGACATCTTTTGCAATTCTCTACTTACTTTTCAATGTGCACGATATGGGCATATGCACCATGAAGTTGAAGTTTGTGAAAGAGCAGTTAATCTTTTTGTAATATTTCCATTTATGACAGATTAAAGTTTATCACAATTTAATTGGATTATGTTTATTTGTGTCTTTTGGGAGCTTGGGATTTTCCAAAGTGCTTTGCAGCTGATGAAGTATCTGTGAAGCGTGTAATGAGACTAGTGAGATGAGGTGACCAACATTGATTAATTTCAGGAGAACTTGGGATAAAAATACAAGCAAGAAAATAGAAGGGTGGACCAGTTCAAGAAGGCAGCTTGTCACGACCTTCTCCAGGACAATTAGGGATGGGCAATAAATGCTGGCCTATCCACAACACACTCCTGTGAATGAATAAAATAAAACTGGAGCACAAACATTTATGTATTGAGCTGAATGGCCTGGTTCTCTGCTGTAAATACTATCCTTTTAAGACAGATTTACCAGACCATGAATTCAGTGCACATGAATAACATAATTAACTGTATTCACGCTTGTGATTTCTGTTTACATTAATGCTATTGTATTAATGTCAATTAATTATTCCATTATTATGCAGTGCATAGTAAGTGACCAAAGTGTCTGATGTTAACTTAGATAAGAAATTCTCTGGGTCATAACAGGTGAATGTGGGAGTCCTGTGACATGAGACTGGCCTTCAACCTACCAGATGGTTCCTGACTCATCTTTGATGTACAGTTGATTGTGCCAATCATTTTTCATTTATTCTGAGAGCCACAGAATCCTTCCAGTGCAGAGGGAGGCCATTCAGCCTGTTGAGTTTGCATCGAGGCACCAAAAGAACATCCTACCCAGGCCCAACTTTTTAAATTGGATTTACCAATTTCGGTTTACCATAACCTGACATTCTTATTAAACAAACGTTAGTGTTTGTTTCTACTGGGTGACTTGCACAAGAAAAGTGACTCAACTTTGAAAAGTTGTCCATTGGCTATGGAGGACTACTTGGTGTCCTGAAGATATGATATTGTCCAATAGACAGGCTCTTCCTCTCTTTGCAAAAACAGAATCAAGCTGTGTGTCAGTTCAGAAACATGGGACCTGGTGTCCTAGTACATTCTGACCGTATGTGTCATCATGAATAGCCCATGTAACCTCAGCAACACCTCTAAGCTCAAATGTCCTGTCTGGCATTTTATACTATTTGAATAAAACAGTTGACATTCAATTTTAGTTGGGTGGCACGGTGCCAGGGTCACAGGTTCAATTCTTGGCTTGGGTGAGTGTGTGGAATTTGTACATTCTCCCTGTGTCTGCATGGGTTTCCTCTAGGTACTTTTGATTTCCTCCCACAGTCCAAAAATGTGCTGGTTAGGCACATTGTCCATACTAAATTCTCACTCAGTGTACCCGAACATAAGTTAGACAAGCTCCTAGAACCGGATGGAATGCATCCCAGGGTTCTGAAAGAAATGGCAGAGGTGATGGCGGATGCCTTGGTAATTATTTACTAAAATGCGCTGGACTCTGGGGAAGTGCCGGAAGATTTGAAAATGGCTAATGTTATGCCGCTGTTTGAAAAAGGTAGCAGACAAAAGGCAGCGAATTAGTTTAACGACCATATTCAAAATGCCAGAATCTATCAAAGAAGAAAAGACCGGTTTGATCAAGCAGATGCAGCATGGATTTGTGAAGAGCAAGTTGTGTTTAACAAATTTATTGGATTTTTATGAGGATGTGACTAGTGCGGTAGACAGAGGGGAACCAGTGAATGTGGTGTTTTAGATTTCCAAAAGGCATTTGATAAGGTGCCTCAAGGTTGCTGCAAAAGGTTAGAGTGCATGAAATTGGGGTAAGGTGTTAGCGTGGATAGAAAATTGGTTGCCTGATAGGAAGCAGAAAGTTGGAATCAATGGGTTCTATTCTGGTTCAGTAAAGTTTTACAACACCAATTTTAAATCCAACCAATTTATTTGATAGTAAATCTGCGAGCTTTCGACTTTACAGCCTTCGTCAGGCAAATGCAGTGTTCTGGTCTGCAGAGGCACTCGTATCCACACAGACAGTTACAGATTGCTGATTAGAATGCGAATCCTTACATCTAACCTGCTATTCAAGTGTTAAAGTGGCTAACAATGTGTGAGAAGGAAATCCTGAGCATTGGTTAGAGAATTGTGTATTTTCTCCAGACAGCACAGTAAGTGAAGTTTTTTGCTAATCCAGGCAAGTTACGGGGGTTACAGAGAGTGTGACATGAAGCCAAATCCCTGTTAAGACCGTCCTCATGTGCGGAACTTGGCTATCAGTCTCTGCTCAGCAACTCTGCGCTGTCGTGTGTCACGAAGGCCCCCTTGAAGAACATTTACCTGCAGGTCGGAGGCCGAATGCCCATGACTGCTGAAGTGTTCGCCCACAGGAAGGGAACTGTTTTGCCCGGTGATTGTTGAGCGATGTTCATTCATCCGCTGTCGTCGTGTCTGCATGGTCTCCCCAATGTACCATGCTTCGGGACATCCTTTCTGCAACGTATTAGGTAGACAACGTTGGCCAAGAGTATGTACCGTGTACCTGGTGAATGGTATCCTCACGTTTGATGATGTCGTCCATGTCTATGATCTGGCATGTCTTGCAGAGGTTGCTGTGGCAGGGTTGTGTGGTATTGTGGTCACTGTTCTCCTGAAGGTTGGGTAGTTTGCTGCGAACAATGATCTGTTTGAGGTTGTGTGGTTGTCTGAAAGCAAGAAGTGGGGGGGGTGGGGATGGCCCTAGCGAGATGTTCATCGTCATCAATGACATGTTGAAGACTCCGGAGAAGATGTCGTAGCTTCTCTGCTCCGGGGAAGTACTGGACAACAAAGGGTACTCTGTCCACCTTGTCCCATGTTCGTCTTCTGAGGAGGTCAGTGCGGTTTATTGCTGTGGCACGTTGGAACTGTCGATTGATGAGTCGAGCGCCATATCCTGTTCTCACGAGGGCATCCTTCAGCGTCTGGAGGTGTCTGTCACGATCCTCCTCATCTGAGCAAATTCTGTGTATACGGAGGGCTTGTCCATAGGGAATGGCTTCTTTAACGTGTCTGGGGTGGAAGCTGGAGAAGTGGAGCATTGTGAGGTTGTCTGTCGGTTTGCGGTACAGTGAGGTGCTGAGGTGACCGTCCTTGATGGAGATGCGTGTGTCCAAGAATGCAACTGATTCTGGAGAATAGTCCATGGTGAGTCTGATGGTGGGATGGAACTTGTTGATATTATCATACAGTTGTTTCAATGATTGTTCACCATGAGTCCAAAGGAAAAAGATGTCATCAATGTATCTAGTATATAATTCTGGTTGGCAGTTGATGACTAGTAGAGTGCTGCAGGCATCAGTGCTGGGGCCTCAACTGTTTACCATTTACATAGATGATCTGGAGGAGGGGGCTGGTAATGAAATTTGCTGATGACACGAAGATGAGTGGAAAAGCACATTGCATGGAAGGTGCGGGAAGCCTGTAGAGAGATCTGGATAGGTTGAGTAGGTGAGGACCTGGCGGATGGAGTGCAATGTTAGCAAATGAGATTATCCACTTTGGTAGAAGTAATAGTAGAAGGAATTATTATTTTAAGAGTGAAAAGCTGCAGCATGCTATGGTGCCGAGGGACTTGGGAGTCTTTGTGCACGAATCGCAAAAACCCAGTCTGCAGGTACAGCAGGTGATCAAGAAGGCAAGTGGAATGTTGGCCTTCATAGCGAGGGGGGATAGAATATAAAAGCAGGGAGGTCTTCCTGCAACTGTACAGTGTACTGGTGAGGCTGCAGCTGGAGTACTGTGTGTAGTTTTGGTCGCCGCATTTGCAGAAGGATATATTGGCCTTGGAGGGAATGCAGAGAAGGTTCACTAGGCTGATACTGCAGGTGAGGGGGTTAACCTATGAGGAGAGAGTGAATAGACTGGGTCTGTACTCATCAGAGTTTAGAAGGCTGAGGGGAGATCTTATAGAGACATAAGATAATGAAGCGGGTAGAGAGATTCTTCCTGCTTAGAAAGGATAGCAGAACTGAGGGCACAGCCATAAAATAAGCGGGGGGTGGGGGAGCAGTTTAGAATGGAGTTGAGGAGGAACTTCTTCACTCAAAGGGTAGTGAGCCTCTGGAATACTCTGCCCATTGAAGTGGTGGAGACTACCTAGCTGAATATGTTTAAGTCACAGGTAGATAGGTTTCTGATAGACAAGGGAATTAAGGGTTATGGGGAGAAAGCGGGAAAGTGAAACTGATCCACTTCAGATCAGCCATGATCTTATTAAATGGCGGTACAGGCTTGAAGGGTTATATGGCCTAGTCCTCCTTTTTCTTATGAACAGGTGCTGGACTGTGGCGACTAGGGGATCTTCACAATAACTTCATTTGCCATGTTAATGTAAATCTACTTGTGACTAATAAAACTTTTTAAAACTTAGCTTCCATTTCTATATGACACCAGGAAAGCTCATTGTACTTTACAGTCAATGGCACTGTTATAGGAAACATGAGCCAATTTGTGCATAGCAAGTTCCACAATCAGCATTATGATAACCAGAGAATCCATTTGTGATGTTAATTGAGGGACAAAAATTGTGCAAGACACCACGGATAATTATCCTGCTTCTATTTTTGGATTAATAGATTTTCTACAATCCCCTTTTGAGTACAGATTAGGCACCACTCCAGCAGCTAATTGTTTTGGCTTTGGATCCTGTGTGAGGAGGGACCTGGTGGTGCAGGTGCACAAGTCTCTGAAGGTGGCAGAGCAAGTGGAGAAGGTTGTGAAGAAAGCATATAGTATGCTAGCCTTTATAGGAAGGGGTATAGAGTACAAGCTGGCCTTTAATGTTGCAGTTGTATAAAACGTTGGTTAGACCTCATTTGGAATACTGCGTCCAGTTCTGGTTGCCTTACTACTGGAAGGACGTGGAGACTCTGGAGAGAGTGCAGAGGAGGTTTAGCAGGATGCTGCCTGGTATGGAAGGTCTGAGTTACGAGGAGAGGTTAGCCAAATTGGGACTGTTTTCCTTAGAAAGACATAGACCTAGAAGAGATCTAATAGAGGTGTACAAGATTTGAGGGGTATAGATAGAGTAAACAGGGTTAAGCTTTTTCCTTGGATGGACTCGAATAGCATAAGGGGTCATGGGCTTAGGGTGAGGGGGGTAAGGTATAATTTGGATGCTGTAGGGAGTTTTTTCATACAGAGGGTGGTGAGGGTATGGAATGCGCTGCCAAGTAAAGTGGTGGAGGCAGGTAGTCTGGAGTTATTTAAGAAATACTTAGATGGGCACATGAACAGAATGGGAATGGAGGGGTATAGAAAACTGATTTAAAATAGGGATCATGAGCCTTGGGAGTTCCTGGGAAGTGTGTAAATAGATGATATTGATGTGCTTGTTTTTATCCTACAGGTGCTTTGGTCTACCATGTTGCCTTAACAAGGGGCATACACGCAATGGGTTGAGAGGGCTGCTCTTGGATTTTTTTTGAGAGTATCCTAGTGCTTCACGTTAGTGTACGCTTGACCTGGACCACTTGATGGGCAACACGACAGCTCAGTGACTATCGCTGTGCTGTGCAGGTACATGGATTTGGGCCTGTCTGTGGGAGTTTGTGCATTCTCCCTGTGCTTGCGTAGATTTTCTCCTGGTGCTCTGGTTTCCTCCCACATTCCAAAGATGTGCTCTTAGGCTAATTGGGAAAACAAATTCTCTCTAAATTGTCTCAAATTTGGTTTTTAATCCATAGATCTATAAACATAGACAGGGATCACGGGTAGAGGTGGAAACATCGGGGTGGCAGCGTGGGCTCGTTGGGCCGAAGGGTCTGTTTCCCATCGCTATGTGGAGGATCTCTCTCTCTCTTTCTTTTTTTTTCTCTCTCTCTCTCTCTTTTTTCTCTTTTTTTCTCTCTTTTTCTCTCTCTCTTCCCCCCCCACCCCTACTTTCTTCAAACCACAACCACCAATTCCAACCTCCGAACTAATTTTTGGAGAGAATGACAACAGTGTTGCAGGCCATTTAGCCCAACTAATCCATGTTGGGCTTTAACCACCACAACGTAAGTTCTAATCCCACGTTGCTAACCTGTTCACACATCTTTGTTCTGCTCAACATGAATTATTTATCAAATCTATTAAAATGCCACCATGATCACTGCTTAAATCATTAACTCTGGCAGTGAATTCTATAGCCTCATGTTCCTCTGCATGGAAAAAAGCTCTTTTTGACCAAAATCTTCCTTGCTTTTTGAATCCCTTATCCCTCATTCACTGGAAATGGTCTCTTGCCATTTTAGGATTACATGCCAGCAATTGCTATTTCACAGGCTGTCTAAACAAGTCAACAGTGCATTTTTGCCCACGTCTCCCATTCCAGAGAAATAGGAGGGCTAGCAAGCCTTCCTCTTCTCATGGCTTAACTGGAGGTTACAAATCAAATAATTTGGAGATGTAGCATATCATTTTCTTTGTCATAAATGGGTTGTTTTTAGAAGTAAGCAGATTTATTTCTCTAGCATTAATGATTAAAATGGAAAAATAGTAAAATTCATTTTACACAACTACTTGTTATAAATTCCATTGTTACTTTATTCCATCTTAGATTATTTCTGCAGTTAAAACAAAACTATCTGTACTGAAGGTGAATACGATATTGTCTCAAGTTTATCTTTACATTTTGTATCACCATTCTTAAGCTGAAGACTCAGTATCATTGATGGCATGATCTCTTTTGGGTATTGTCAATCCTAAAACACTTTCTCTATAAGTCAAGCCACAAAATGTCAATATCGGTTGAGAATGGATACAAAGTTAAGGACCCCGAGATATTTAGGATTATGCGTAACTGGCAACACACTGGAAGGTGAAGGAGAGCAATATCTGAATGGTTAAGTTGTTGAAGTAAACTGTTTTATAATGTTGGTACTAGTTGCAAATGTGTGTATTGTTTCACCATTAATAAATAAATGTTTGACTCAAAGACTCAGGATTTACCCTTCACTTATAGGTACTGGAGGCAGCCATTTTCCATAGTATTACAATTTCATTATTCTGGCATCAGGGCAAGCTCAATTTACCATTTGTAATCAAGTTAGAAAACAACCTACAAATGACACCTACTTATTCTACACTTGTCACCCTCCCCTGCCTGAAGACACTTAACATGTGGATCCCTAAGTCACCTTTCTCTTTTGTATTGTTATACTTCTTGCCCTTTACGTAATATTCAACCATCTGGCATCCTACAAAATGTCAGGGGATGTTGCCTCCAGTGACATACAATACAAGTACATAGTGTTGTCCTAAAAACTATATCACAGGACATTAAATCACCATTCCTTCATTGCTGGATTGAAATCTTGGCCTTCCCTTCCAAACAGTGGGAATATCTTTCCTAACAGCAGTACTGCTGTTCAAAAGCCCACCATCTCAAGGGCAGTTAGGGATAGGCAATAAAACTGCCCTTACCAGCAATATTAATTTTCCTAAAATGAGTGCTATCTGTCTCGTCTTCATTCTCCTTTACTGTGCCTGCTTGATGAGCTCTGCATTTACAGTTCGTCCAACAGGCAGGTTTTGAGGTTCGGGAGACGGGGAAAGAGCATTGATTTAAATTGAATTTGAGCTAAGATAAACATCTTGCAGCTGTGTTGATTACATATGACAGTTATCAATCCAGTTCCAATCTTTTCAGATCCTCTATTTTTCTCTTTTCTTGCCTTTTTGATGTCTGTCTTGAGACAATATGCCAGATACTTAATGTTCTTTTGGATGCTTCCATTCCTTCCTTCCTGTAATCCCTCCCCTTTGATATGAGTGGCACAGCAGTTAGCACTACTGTATTAGCACCAGGGACCCATGTTCAATTCTAGCCTCGGGTGACTATGTGCAGTTTGCACATTCCCACTTTGTTTATGTGGGTTTCCTCTAGGTGCTCCAGTTTCTTTCCACAGTTAAAAGATGTGCAGGTTAGGTTGATCCTTAGTGTCACAGATTAGCAGGGTGAATACATAGGGTTATGTGAATAGGCCTAGGGTGGTTGTCAGTGCAGGCTGAATGGCTTCCTCCTGCTAGGGATTCCATGATAGCTCTAGACCTTCACCTAATAAAAATCTATCTGTTTGTGGTACAGATTGGCTACAATCTAAGTGAATGGGGAGGGCAAACTTGAGAGGGCTATATGGTCTACTGCTGACCTTGGAAAATAATACATGTAAAAAAAAATCTGCTGAAATTCTCAGACTTTTAACCTTGTGGTTTAATGGTCAATTTTTTCAAAGTTTGTTGTGTTGAAGCGTGCCAAGATAGTGTTGAAAGTCACAGACTCTATCCAGTATTTGCACTTGTATTGATATTCTTGTTTGTTCTTTTAAAATGTTCTCTTTCTTCTTTAACTTGCCATCACTGGCATCTTGGTTGCCACCCCAATCCTTTCTGCACCACGTGTTTTTGAGTACATATAATCTGGCTTTCTAGCAGCACAAAGCTTGCTGTGAAACCTGTTCACACACATGGGCTAAAATACACAACAATTAACCTGTTTTGTATACAAGTCTTTGCATTTTAAATCCAATATTTATTTTTGCACACAAGTGCTGCCAACTGTCAATATTACAACTTGGGTGATAAGAGGTTGCTTTGTTCCTGAGTCATTCATTGGAGCCCTGTGACTTGATGGGAAATGGTGCTTGAGGATTGGGAACGCAAAGATAGGCAATAAAAGAAGGAGCTGTTTGACTCTTCTGACCACCTTCTTGCATTCTGCATAACAGTGGACTTCAGCCAACAGTTTAACCTCCTGAGGTGGTGGTGTAACCTTGGGTAACACTTCCATGAAAGTAAATTTTTGCCAAGCCTTGTGATGCCTGAGGCAATTAGTGAAATCCCTGGACATCCAGTTTAACATTATCTGCAGTACCAAGTGCAACCCCTTTCAAATAACACTCGTATGGTCCTGATAGTATAAAAACTGCACAGTATTATCTGTCTGTAGTTCTATATTTCCACATTCTAGCTTGGCTCAGTTAGCATTCTGTCTCCTCTACAAGAAAGTGAATTCAAGTCCTGTTCTAAGATTTTGAACACAGTCCAGATTGACATTACAGTTCAGTACTGAGGGGGTGCTGCACTGTCAGAGCTGCTATCTTTCCATTGAATTACTGGCCTCCATTGCCGGGGGGAGGGAGGAGGTGCACGTTGATGTGGGGGGGGGTGTGTGAAAGATCCTATGGTAGAATTTCAGTTGAGTAGGTCCATCTTCCTGGTATCCTGGTCAATACTTTTAACCAACTTCTCTAAAATGGATGAGTATTTAGTACTTAAGAGCTATTGCACCATTCACTAAATCTGTGGCTTATCTTCCATCTCACTCTTTTCCCATATTATCTCCACTATTCTTGAAAAATTCCAAAGATTCAAACCACTTTGAGTGAAAAAATTTCTCCTCATTTTGGTCTCAAATGGCTGACCCCTTCTGAACTTCCCAACCAGGAGGAAACCCCTTCCTGCCATCTACTCTTAAGCCCTAAAAATGTTGCTATCTCACTTCATTCTTCTAACCTCTAGATATATAGGCTTAATTTCATAGGACAATCCCCTCATTCAGGTAAACATTCATTGAACCTTTGCTGAAATTCCTCCAAGATAAATAACTTCCTTCCTTTGGCAAGGAGACCTAATGAAAGGTCTCCTTGGGATGAAAGTAAAATGCTAAAATATTTATAGGATCAAGAGAAATCAGCAATGCAGCAAATCTGCAGCAAAAGAAATGAGTTAACATTTCCAGTCCAATATGACTCTTCAAAACATTGAGGAGCCATATTCAATTCAAAATGTTAGCTGTTTCTCTGTGTGCTTTTGCGAGTGTCTTTACCCGTTCTCCAATCACAAAGAACAAAACAGCACGAAAAAGGGCCCTTTGGCCCAGTGATCCCACGCTGCCACCCCGCTGTTCTTACCTCTACCCATGATCCCTGTCTACGTTTATAGGTCTATGGATTAAAAACCAAATTTGAGACAATTTAGGGAGAATTTGTTTTGCCACTTAGCCTAAGACATCTTTGGGATGTGGGAGGAAACCAGAGCACCAGGAGAAAACCCACGCAAACATGGGGAGAATGTGCAAACTCCCACATATCCCAAATCCACGTATCTGCACAGCACAGCGATAGTCACTGAGCTGTCGTGTTGTTCATCAAATGGTCCAGGTCAAGCGTACACTAACGACGTGAAACACTAGGATACTCTTGAAAAAAATCCAAGAGCAGCCCTCTCTCGACCCATCGCATGTTAGACAACACGGTGGACCAAAGTATCTGTAGAATAAAAACAAGTATATCAATATCATCTATTTACACACTTCACAGGGACTCCCAAGGTTCATGATCCCTATTTTAAATCTGTTTTCTATATCCCTCCATTCCTATTCTGTTCATGTGCCCATCTAAGTATTTCTTAAATAACTCCGGATCATTTTGTAATAAAGATGAACACACCATTTGTTTTCCAGATTACTTGCTCAATCTGCATGTTAACTTTGTGATTCATGTCCAAAGACATCCATGTCCTTCTGACATTACAATCTACAATGCCATCGTTTCCCAGCTTGTCATCATTTACAAATCTTTTTTATTTTTCCTACCAAAGATGTGTAACTTGTTATGTGACGTACCTCCACATTGTATTCTGCCACATTATTGCTCTCACTTAACCAGTCTAGATCTCTTTGCAGCCTCATTATTGCCTTCATGAGAACAGCAATTCCACTTTTTCAAAGTACTTAATGGCTGTGAAATAGTCTAATATCATAAAAAGTACTATATAAATATAAATCCTTCTCCACTCTTGCCACTAATTGGGTCTATATACAGGAGTTAAAGTAACTTTGATTAGATGCCTGTTCCATAGCCAGCTGTACTTTTGAGAGAAGGGCCAAGTTTATTTTAATCTTTAGTTTCGGACCTTGGTTTCCCATTTGATCTTGTTAACTGCATTTTTACACCCTATCTCTATTCTCTTTGATGTTGTCATCTCTTCTACTGAAGATGTTGGCTCAAACAAGGATGGTGCAGTGGCACAGTAGTTAGCAATGCTGCTTCATGGCGCCAGAGACCTGCATTCATTTCACAGTCACCCAAGGCTGGAATTGAACCTGGGTCCCCGGTGCTGTAAGGCAAGGTGCTACCCACTGTGTCACCATGTCAGCCACACCCCTGCCTTCTTTCAACATAGCAATCCAGAATAGGCAGAGCAAATGGAACAAAATAAAGCAACCAAAATAAAGAGATCTAAAGGTATGTTCGTCCTTGCCCAGAAAGGGAAATGGCACACCACTCAAATTACAAATAATAACCATCTGTAACAGAGGAGCACTCCTTGATAGCCAACAGAATGAACGTTACCAAGTTTTAAATCCCCCCTCCCATATTGTCAACACCCTAGGGGATCACTATTGATCAGAAACTGGCTAGTGGTCACAAGTGCTATTGCTAGAAGTACTGAGCAGAAGAAGAGAACACTGACAAGTGGCTCAGCTCCTGACTTCCCTCAGCCTCTGTATCATAAAAGTGAAGAGAGTGATGATCTACACTTTTAATTGATGCAACTGCAGTAATACACATTCTCAAAACCACCCTGGTCAAAGCAGCCCACATGATCACTATCCTATCCACTCTTATCGATGTAGTATTGTGGCTACAGAGTACATCCCATCTGCATAATAAGCTGCAGACATAATAGCAATGTGCTATTGCTTTTGACACCTCCAAACTTTTTACACACCTAGAATGACAAGGACAACAGGTAGATAGAAATACTACCACCTTCAAGATGCCTACCAAGACACTTGCCTTGCAGATTTGGGACATATAACACTCTTTGGTCAGAGTCAAAATCTTGCAGCTCCCTAAGGGTGCTATGAGAGGTTCTGCATTTCTCAGACTACAACAGTTTATAATTTCCCACCACCGCCTTATTCTGGAGCACCTAAAGATAGACAAATCCCAGACTTGTCAGTGACACCCACGTTCAAGAATGGCTTGAAAAGAGAGAACATTTATCTGTGGTTCAGAAAGGCAGTGAATATCAAATCCTTACTAATTTTTTAAAAAATTAATTAACAAGATACTTTTCTCCTTCAGCTGAGGTGGAATGCTGGAAACAATCCAGTTCTTAATTCAACCTCAGATGAGATCAACAGATTCGAAACAGACTGGGAATTGATCATGGGATCATCTGATTTGTATGCTTCATACCACACCAGACAGAACCAGATCTCCTCTCTTCATTCCAGTAAAAATTAGTTCCATTCTGGCAACTTGTCTTCGCAATCTGGAGTTTCTCCCTCTGCCTCTGAATCAATCTTGCTATATTGGCTTGGACTTGAGCCATTGCATTGGTTCCCTTCAAACTGTTAAGATTTCCAAACTATGGAGTATTCTAAGTCTGGCTTTCCCAATGAGTTATATAGGAGGGAAAAAAACTCCTGAATTTTGAACTAATCAAATGCCTGTGAAATGCATCCCGTCATCGGATTAGTCCGTTGATAACAACTATGCATTGGATTCAGTGAGCAGTTAATTGTCATGCTCAAATTATTTATGCTTTGACTCACAAAAAGCTCCCAAATATTGCTCACTTGTGTCTACATTTTCTGTTAATGTTGAAAATCCCTTGCTGGCTAAGTGGATAAAGGCACAATCAGGGTTACTAATCAATGTACGTGAAAAGATCCAACACTTGTTTTACTGATCTCTGCCAGTTTAATCAATACAGGCCTGGGCAGTTAGTAGTGTGCTACAATTAACCTCAGCGTTTGGGGGTGAGGAAGGGAAATATTTGGGTCGCTACTGCTGATTCATCACATTCCATTCCTCCCCTTTCCCTCCATCCTCATTATGATTGGATTAGGTAGGGAAGACAGCTCCTATCCAGTCCAGTTGTCCTCTCATTGAAGCAGGATTCTTGAAAAGGATTAAATTGCCAATTCAGTGAGCGGTAAACTATTTGCATGCTGTGATCACAGAAGACCCAATTAGACAGATTTTCCTGAGTTTTAACAAAGAAAAGAGAGTAATTTTTATTGAACTTGATCCAATTAAAGCAAAATAATATGCTTTTGTGCTCACCAAGGAAGAACTGTATGAAGAGTAAAGCACAGGACACCATAAGTAAACGCTGGCAATGGACTGGGATCAGGATCAAACAGAGCTCTGATGATACGTAAATTAAATTTGAACTGGCAAACAAATTTGGAGTGTAGGCAGGAACGAATCCGTACTCTATAACATTATCCATCTGTCTCAACTCATTTACTGCTAATATCTTCATCTGTGGTTTTTGTTACCTCCAGACGCACTCTCTTCCAGTGATCTCCTGGCAAGATAATTTCCCCTCCCCACCCTGGATTTATCTCATCCAGGGTTCTATTGCTTGTATCCTAAACAAAACCTGCTCTTACTTCACTCATCACTCTGTGCCCTTTGAGCTGCATTGGCTCCCAGTCCATCAACACCTTGAGCATAAGAACTATTTTCCTCATCTTCAAATCCATCCATTTCTACATCCCTTCTAATCTTCTGAACTCCTAAAGTTCCATTGTTTCTCTAACTCTAACCTTTTGTCCATTCCCAGTCGCCTCCATGCCACCATTGGTTGCTATGCCCTTATCCATCTAGACATGCATCTCCACAATATTTCTCCTAAATTCTTCCACCTTTTCTGCTTTTAAAATATTCCTTCAAAAACTACCTCTTTCAGCTATATTCACTTATTCTAATGGATTCTCTTTTGCTATGGTGTCAATTTTTGCCTCCTATGAGGCCACTTGGGATGTTAAGAATACTGTATAAATGCAATTGCTATTGTTAAATGCAAATGTGCTTCATTCCTGTCAGTGTTGAATTGTGGAAAGTTATACTTCATTTGCCTCTTCATGTACGCCCAAGCCTTGTGTCATTAGCATCCAATAACACGGGGATGTGACATTTCCTTTTCCACTTTCCAACAATGAATTTGTACAGTGGCCATACCCCCAGTCTTAGCATTTTGAAACTAGAGAAGTTGCCGGTGCCTGATGCCAAGTCCATGAACCCTTGACTTTTGAGCTCCATGTTCTGTTCAACACCGACTACAGGTAGAATTTGTTGCAGTTAGTGATACTCCCCACTCTAGCAGACTGTTTGTGGGTTGGATCTGTAAATTCACATTGCAATTCTGTAATCTGTAAGGTGTTTTAAAGCGTTAACTCTCCATTAATATAATTGTTAATCTTATAGAAAGCCTAGTTTGAAGAGAAGATGTGGGGATAGGCCAAAAGTGCTGGCATCAGCATGTTGGACAGTATTCCTAACAGACATTAAATACTTTATTCACTGCCTTTCTTACATAGTCCTTGCGGAATTAAATGAGACCTAACTGCAATGAAAAGTGGGTCAACCCTCCCTCATTCCTTATGCACAAAGGGCCATTTGTAAAAGTTGCCGAGCTATTTGCTGGATAGCGTTTGGTTCCTGCGATCTCGCACGATTTTGCACTGCTTGTGTTCTGACTAAACCAAGCTGCTGCTGAGCTTTTGTCCTACCAACAAGTATATTTTTATTAATTGAGCCGCCCATGGGTACACTGGGTTAAAGCAACTGATCTTTCATCTCCAATACCTGGCCTCAGATCCAGCCCAGATTGATGGGATGAAAATCCATTAACTGTAAAGTAGGTAAAATGAATTCGGGCTATCTCAATCCAGCTCCAAGTGGGCACAGGCCCACCGCACGAACTGCCTCGGCTTGTCACTCAGTTGTCAGTCTCACTCTGAGGCACCACAGAATGGTTGTTACAGGAAATTAAATAACTCCGCACTGCTGTGTTAGAGACTGGAGCAGAATATAGAAAGCCTTTCTTTGTATCTACCCACTGTGTACCCAAGCTTCGGGGGCACTTGGATACTGACACTGGGAGGCCCAGAATGAGAGAGTGTTCTTTTTCAGCAGGACTTTGTCATTCTGTTACCTTGATAAACAATAATTTGCAACAAACTGTAAATGTAAAAGGAAAAGCCCTAGTATCGCTCCTTTCACTCCCCCTCCCATTCCCACCAGCTGCCAGTGAAGTACTCTTGAATTATAATCACTTGTAGGAAACACAGCAGGCAATTTGTGCAGAGCAAGATCCCACCATCAGTAGTGAAATAAATAACCTGATCTTCAGCAATGTAAGGGCAAATCCCAGGACTAAAGGGGGTTCTGGTTGTTCATTTTAGAGGTGGGAGTTAATGAAGGATGAATTTGGGAATACTGCACAGTATTTGGAGATTTGTAAAAGCTAAGATTTTAGCTGCAGCAGGTGATCTGCCATTGCAGTGTCATTGTCAAGGGATTTTCAACTTGTGAAATTGGCATTCTGTAACTTTCCTATTATTATTGAATTAGATCATTCAGCAGCTGTGAGAAGCTGACAGTGAGGCTCGCTCTTGCCACTTCCCCCTCAATTCTTTCATATCCTTTTGCTTTTTTTCACTCTTTCTCTGTTCATTCTCTCAAGCATACACTCCAATTGTTCTTTTCGCTTTTCTCTCCTCGTTCCTCTCCCCCACCCTGGGCTCTTTTTCCTCCCACCAGCCAATCACCTTTCTCCTTCTTCACACCCACCCCACCCTGCTCCTTTAATCCCTGGAATATGTTTGCAGTTGTGTTTCATATTGGTTTATCCTGTTTCAGTGCTTGGGCCAACACATTTGAAACGTACCATTCTCAGTGCTGTTCTCAGAAATCAGATCCACCCAAGACCTTCATGACAGCAATGTGTCACCTGTGTCACATGATGGGAACTTGGCTTTAAACTTTATATGTGACTGAGATGCGTTAGGAGCAAGTGATGGCCATTTGGCCCCTTAAGCATGTTTCCCCTGCTCATGTTAGAACATGACTTAGTATACTTCGGTGTTTGAAAACAATGGGGCAGATCAAGGAACGAATGGGAAATAGGTCTCTCTTCCTTCTATGGATAGATGAAGCTGTGCTACTCATGTCTCACTGAGGGCCCCCAGTGGCTGTGACAAGTGGTGGGAAATCTCAGTATTAGTCTGTACCCTTTGCACAGAAGTCTGACTGCTTTCTTGGACTCCATAGTAACCCAATTGGTTGGCAACTGTAAATAGAAAGAAGAAATTTATTGCTACCAAACATTTTACCTTTTCTCTGACCCCATTAATTGTTAACTGTAAAGGAGTTGCAAATTTAATTTCGTGGCCTCTGACTAATGAACATAAGAAATAGGAATAGGAGTAGGCCTTCGAGCCTGTCCCACCATTCAACAAGATCATGGCTGATCTGACGTGGATCAGTTCCACTTTCCCACTTTCTCCCAATAATCCTTAATTCCCTTGTCTATCAAAAACCTATCTGCCTGTGACTTAAATATATTCAGTAAGGTAGCTTCCACCACTTCAATGGGCAGAGGACTCACTACCTTTGAGTGAAGAAGTTCAAAGGGGAAACCTTAAATCCATCAGTTAAAATGTCACCTGTTTAGAAACTAATTTCAGGTTTGTGTGTGTAGATGCAACATCTAGGAATAGAACCCAGAGTTGCACAAAGCAATATGACCAGCTAGGAAACTTTTTATCCAGTATTATGTACACTAGGTATCCAAAAGATATTGAAATCTTCATGGCTAAGACCTGTCAGTCTTCTCTTATTTTAGCTGTTTAAGCATCTGTGTTTGTTTAATTATTTAATTCTTCGCTCCTCACTGCCATTGGCCTTTGTGTTTCATAGCAGTTATTTGTTATTCTTTGCTCATCTTTTCTCGCGTTCCCCAGTTATGATAAATGCTCGTCGACCTGAAAAGTTAACTCTCTTTCTCTCTTCACAGACGCTGCCAGACCTGCTATGTATCTCCAGTGTTTTCTGTTTTTATTTTTTTAAGTTTTATTTTAGGTCCTGGATGTCTCCTACGGAATTTTCTCTTGTCTTTTCAAAAGTGTCAGACTTTCAAACTTTAATTGATCATTAGATGAATAAGGAAATAAATTGTGTACTTTAATGCAGAAAGATGTTGTATTTTATGTAGTACCTTCATCATCACTGGGTATTTTGGTTTACAGCCAGAAATGAGAGGGCAACACTTTTTTTTAAGTGATGTTGTTTGAGGGCTAAATTCTGGCCTCGAGACATTGGAGAATTTCCTGTTCCTCAAAATGATAGTTAGAAGTCTCTCAACACCAGGTTAAAGTCCAACCAGTTTATTTGATAGTAATCCCACAAGCTTTCGGAAACAGTGTTCCTTCATCAGGTATGTGGAAGGTTCTGATCAGAGAAGGGCATATAAAGTCACACACTGTTTACAGAATATTGATTAGAATGCAAGTCTTTACAGGTGACATGCTATTCAAGTCTTAAAGATGCAAACAATATGACTGGAGATAGCATTAGCATAGGTTAAAGAGATATGTGTTGTCTCCAGACAGGACAGTGAGATTTTACAAGCCCAGGCAAATCATGGGGATTACAGATAGTGTGACATGAACCCAGGATCCAATTCAGGCCGTCCTCATATGTGCGGAACTTGGCTATCAGTCTCTGCTCAGTGACTCTGCACTGTTGTTGTTGTGAAGGCCGCCTTAGAGAACGCTTACCCAAAGATCAGAGACTGAATGCCTGTGACCACTGAAGTGTTCGCCAGTAGAAAGGGAACTGTTTTGCCTGGTGGTTGTTGAGAAATGTTCATTCATCCGTTGTCATTGTGTCTGCATGGTCTTCCCAATACACTGTGTTTTGGGACATCCTTTCCTATAGTGATTTAGGTAGACAACATTGGCCGAGTTGCAAGAGTATGTGCCGTGTACCTGGTGGATGGTGTTCTCATGTGAGATGATGTCATTCATGTCGATAATTTGGCATGTCTTGCAGAGGTTGCTGTGGCAGGGTTGTGTGGTATTGTGGTCACTGTTCTCCTGAAGGCTGGGTAGTTTGCTGCGAACGATGGTCTGTTTGAGGTTGTGTGGTTGTTTGAAGGCAAGAAGTGGGAGTGTGAGGATGGCCCTGGCAAGATGTTTGTCTTCATCAATGATGTGTTGAAGACTCTGGAGATGTTGTAGCTTCTGCGCTCCAGAGAAGTACTGGACGACGAAGGCTACTCTGTCCACCGTGTCCCATATTTGTCTTCTGAGGAGGTCGGTGCAGTTTTTCACTGTGGCATGTCAGAACTGTTGATCAATAAGTTGAGTGCCATATCCTGTTCTCATGAGGGCATCTTTCAGCATCTGGAGGTGTCTGTCGCGATCCTCTACATCTGAGCAGATCCTGTGTATACAGAAGGCTTGTCCTTCGGGAGTGGCTTCTTTAATATGTTTAGGGTGGAAGCTGGAGAAGTGGAGCATCATGAGGTTATTTGTGGGCTTGCGGTACAGTGGGATGCCAAGGTGACTGTCCTCGATGGAGATGCGTGTGTCCATGAATGGCATGAGAATAGTCCATGGTGAGTCTGATGGTGAGATGGAACTTGTTGATATCATCATATAGTTGCTTCAGTGATTGTTCACCATGAGTCCAAAGGAAGAAAATGTCATTGATGTATCTAGTGTATAGCACTGGTCGAAAGTCTTGTGTGGTGAAGACGTCTTGTTCAACCCTGTGCATGAAGATATTGCCATATTGGGGTGCGAATTTGGTCCCCATAGCTGTTCCGTGTGTCTGGATGAAAAACTGTTTGTTGAAGGTGAAGACAAACGTGGGACACGGTGGACAGAGTACCTTTCATCGTCCAGTACTTCCCCGGAGCGAAGCTACGACGTCTTCAACACATCATTGATGAAGACAAACATCTCACCAGGGCCATCCCCACACCCCCACTTCTTGCCTTCAAATAACCGCACTACCTCAGACCATTGTTCGCTGCAAACTATCCAGCATTCAGGAGAACAGTGACCACAACTGCCACAGTCCTGCCACAGCAACCTTTGCAAGACATGCTGGATAATCAACATGGAAGACATCATCTCATGTGAGAACACCATCCACTAGGTACACAGCACGTACTTTTGCAACTTGGCCAACATTGTCTACCTAATATGCTGCAAGAAAGGATGTCCTGAACCATGGTACATTGGGGAGACCATGCAGATGCTATGACAACAGATGAATGAACATTGCTTGACAATCACCAGGCAAGACTGTTTCCTTCCTGTTGGCGAACACTTCAGCGGTCACGGGCATTCAGTTCTGATCTTGGGTAAGCGTTCTCCAAGGCAGCCTTCACAACACAGCGCAGTCGCTGAGCAGAGACTAATGCCAAGTTCCACATACGAGGACAAAGAAAAAAGAACGAAACAGCACGGGAAACAGGCCCTTCAGCCCAACGAGCCAACGCCACCACTCGACGATCCCACTTCTACCCGCGATCCCTGTCCATGTTTATAGATCTATGCATTGAAACCAAATTTGAGACAATTTAGGGAGAATTTGTTCTGCCAAAGAGCACATCTTTGGGATGTGGGAGGAAGCAGGAGCACCCGGAGAAAACCCACACAAGCACAGGGAGAATGCGCAAACTCCCACAGACACAGGCCCAAATCAATGTATCTGCACAGCACAGCGATAGTCACTGAGCTGTTGTGTTGCCCATCAAATGGTCCAGGTCAAGCGTGCACTAACGACATGAAGCAGTAGGATACTCTCGGAAAAATCCAAGAGCAACCCTCTCATGACCCATTGCGTGTATGCCCTTTGTTAGACAACAAGGCAGACCAAAGTATCTGTAGGATAAAACAAATACATCAATGTCATCGACAATTTACCCACTTCCCAGGTAACTCCCACAGTTCATGATGCCTATTTTAAATCAGTTTTCTATACCCCTCCATTCCCATTCTGTTCATGTGCCCATCTAAGTATTTCTTAAATATCTCCAGAGTACCTGCCTCCACCACTTTACTTGGCAGCGCATTCCATACTCCCACCACCCTCTGTGTGAAAAAACTCCCTCTAGCATCCAAATTATACCTTACCCTCCTCACCCTAAGCCCGTGACCCCTCGTGCTATTCGAGTCCATCCTAGGAAAAAGCTTAACCCTGTTTACTCTATCTATACCCCTCATAATCTTGTACACCTCTATTAGATCTCCTCTAAGTCTACGTCTTTCTAAGGAAAACAGTCCCAATTTGCCTAACCTCTCCTCGTAACTCAGACCTTCCATACCAGGCAGCATCCTGGTAAACCTCCTCTGCACTCTCTCCAGAGTCTCCACGTCCTTCCAATAGTAAAGCGACCAGAACTGGACCCAGTATTCCAAATGAGGTCTAACCAATGTTTTATACAACTGCAACATTAAAGGCCAGTTCTTGTACTCTATACCCCTGTCTATAAAGGCTACCATATCAAAAGCTTTCTTCACAATCTTTTCCACCTGCTCTACCACCTTCAGACACTTGTGCACCTGCATCCCCAGGTCCCTCTGCGTTTCTATACTCTTAATAGGTCTCCCAAAATGCATCACCTCTCATTTATCAGGATTGAATTCCATCTGCTATCTGTCTGCCCAAACTACCAGCCTATGTCCTGCTGTATCACCTGACAATGCTCCTCACTATTTGCAAGTCCAGCCATCTTTATATCGTCTGCAAACTTGCTGATCACTCCAGTTACTGTCTTCCAAGTCATTTATATATATTACAAATAGAAGAGGTTCCAGTACCGAGCCCTGCGGCACACCACTAGTGACTGACCTCCAGCTAGAGAAACACCCTTCCACTATTACTCTCTGTCTCCTATTACCAAGCCAGTTACTTATCCATCTAGCTACCTGTCCTTGTATCCCATTAGCCTTGACCTTTTCAACTAATCTCCCATGATGGACTTTGTCAAACGCCTTACTGAAATCCATATAGACGACATCAATGGCTCGCCCTTCGTCGACCATTTTCGTCACCTCCTCAAAAAATTCTACCAGATGCGTAAGGCACGACCTCCCTTTAACAAATCCATGCTGCGTATCCCTAATCAGATCCCAACGCTCTTAAGTGCCCATACATCCTATCTCTAAGAATCCTCTCCAGCAGCTTCTCTACCACTGACGTCAAACTCACCGGCCTATAATTTCCAGGGTTATCCCTACTACCCTTTTTAAACAACGGTACAACATTAGGTATTCTCCATTCCTCTGGTAGGACCTTCATTTTGTATTGCTCTGGTGTCATAGAGGTTCACAGCTTGAAAACAGGCCCTTCGGCCCAACTTGTCCATGCCACCCTTTTTTTTAAATCCCCTAAGATAATCCCAGTTGCATTTGACGCATATCCATCTATACCCATCATATCCATGTAACTATCTAAATGCTTTAAAAGATAAAATTGTCCCGACCTCTACTACTACTTCTGGCAGCCTTTTCCAGACACCACTCTGTGTGAAAAAATTGCCCCTCTGGACACTTTCATTATCTCTCCCATCTCATCATGGTGCAGCAGTCCTGAGCAATACTCAGTATTGCACTGAAGTAGCAACCTAGACGTTTATACTCGAGTCTCTGAAGTAAAACTTGAATTCTCAACCAGTCAACTTGGAAATATAGGTGCTACCAAAATGAGCCCAGCTGACTTCCAATAATAAATTACACATTTACAGTAGGTGAAATGCCTAAAAGGAAATAATGTATACAATCTCGGTGCTGATGCATTTTACATATTTGATTTCTTTTAATAGTCTGATTAACATCAGCAGTGCACTGGCAAAGTCTATGAGTAATCATTTAAACCCTCCTTGCTTTGTATACATCCTTCTCCAAAGCCTGTGGATTCCCATAATTGTGAGCAAAATTCAAATGCACCTGCAAATTACATAACCAAGCAGGCAATGGCATTAAGCTTTTCATTTGAATGTGGCTTGGCACTTCCATTGAGCTTCCAGTCTGTGAGATAACTTGAACAAATCTTTGCCTGATTAAAATAAGTTGGGTGTTGAGATGGAATTTTTGATTGCAACTAGATATTCAACATCTCTCTAAGTATTGTGATTGAATTAATGGCCACCAGGCTAAAACTAGACTTGCATATTTCATATTTGTTGATAATTAAGGGAAAGGGATATGAGTGACAGTTTTCCTTCAGCCACATGCTTTATATCCGAGGACCCTGGAAGAAGCAAGGGACATGGTTTACAGGACTGTGGTTCCTGTATTCAATCAACTGACGTGGCTGAATTCCCAGAGAATTGGAAGCAAGACAATCTCTTTTTATGTCTATATTTTAAAAATATAACAAGTTTGACCCTGACACACACACATCCATTAGTCTTGCTTTCTTAACAGGAAAAGTAATAGACTCCACATTTAATGTAATTAAGCAACAATAACTTAAAAAATACATTGAGAAGAGGAAGATGCCACTGAATAAACTCATTGATTACTTTTAAGTATGTGACACATGAACTATAAGTTGGGTCTCCCATGGTGCAATTTATTTATGCTTTTAGGTTTTGGCTGAAATTCTGATTGAAAGACTTCTAATTAATCAAAATAAAACAGGAATCAGGATGTGGAATTGGGATAAGAGTACTGCTCCAACCTGCAGATGCCGACAACTTGCATTCTATTTCTACAAAAGTGCTGGATATACTCAGCCAGACGATCAGAAGTAGTAGTGACAAGTTTTAACATTTTGAGTACCCTATAGATCCTATTTCTTTTAACTAGTTTCCAAGATTTGTGTTTTTAGTGAAGTATAGGTTGTGTGATGAAGTCTGTCCATACACTTGCACACATAATCTGGGGTGACACTCCAATGCAGCACTGAGGAAGTACTGCAATGCAAAATGTGGCATCTTTCAGATCCGACCACTACCCCCTCAGATGGGCATAAAAGATCCATAGGATCCCTTAGGGCAGAAGCTGGCCATTCAGCTCATTGAGTCTGCACCAACTCTCCGAAAGAGCATCTTGCTCCTTTTGGTGCCCAGAACAGTGCTAAAAATGTGGTGAAGACAAGTTCGTATCAGCTGCATGCTTTTTGAGGGATATGGTGCTGGAGGGATGGGCTCGGACAGGGTTACTGTGCCGGAGGGACGGGCTCAGGCAGAGTTACTGTGCTGGAGGGATGGGCTCGGACAGGGTTACTGTGCCGGAGGGACAGGCTCGGACAGGGTTACTGTGCCGGAGGGACGGGCTCGGGCAGAGTTACTGTGCCAGGGGGACGGGCTCGGGCAGAGTTACTGTGCCGGAGGGACGGGCTCGGGCAGAGTTACTGTGCCGGAGAGAGTTGACCTTGATTGGAGGGTTAAAAGAGGGAAACCTTAATGGACATCATGAATCCATTTACAGTCTGTGGACCAAAATGACCTCTTGCCCATGTGTTTCATTGTCAGTACAGTAACTCTGAACATTTGTTATTTTATGCTGACATCTGGGATTAATTGCATCTGTTGCTTGTTGAACAAATATGTTGTGGCTGTTCAGCGATGCCACAGAAGATATTCTGAGCCATGTGTTACTAAATGGTGTATTCTGCAAAACTGAGGGAGTGGAAAACATAAATCAGGCATCTTGATTACATTTGTGAGGAGCCCTGTGAAAGTACGAATGGGCTTTTATCCTTGTATGCTGAGATTAAATATGCAAGGTAATAAACCCATATCTTTCTTCTTTTCCTAGATTACAGAGTCTGGGAAGGAGACATTGCCCTCATGGCTGCATTGGGATTCTGAGAGTCACTCACTTCAGGGACTCCCACTGGATACAGACAGAGGAGTTCACTATATCTCAGCCACTGCCCTCGAGCTGGCTGCCAATGGAAGCCTTGTGCCTTTCGCTGAAGATGTCTTCTCTATTGAAGTTCTGCCAGATGACCCATTAGACAGTGCTCCCCTTGCTGTAACCTCACAGTTGGTGAACGAGGTTATACCATCGGTCTGTGCACATGAGGAACCCCTCACTATTTTGACCGTGATCCTGGATGCTGACCTGACAAAGATGACTGCCAAGCAGCGTGTTGGACTGTTGGACCGAATGCGCAAGTTTGCCGAAGTGGGACTCCATCAAATGAAACTCGTTCCGGTTGTCAACAACCGTCTGTTTGATATGTCTGCTTTCATGGCCGGCCCTGGGAATGCCAAGAAGGTAGTGGAGAATGGGGCTTTGCTGTCCTGGAAGATTGGATGTTTCTTAAATCAGAACAGTGTACCTAACATCAGCAGTGTAGAGATCCCTGCCAAGGAGGGGACCATGTCTGCTCAGCTTGGCTATCCTGTGGTAGGGTGGCACATTGCCAACAAGAAATTGCAGGTGACTAAGAGAGTGCGAAGGCAAATAAATCCCACTTCAACACCCAAAATAGTTGCTCAGCCACCAACAACTGCTATTAGAGAACCTCCTACTCATATAGTCCCAACACCCACCTCACCGATAATTGCATCCACCACAGACAGAGTAGCACCACCAATCAGGAAACCTTTGATTAGTAGGCCCATTAAAACTGTCAGGCCAAAAGATACAATTACTCATACACCCACTTTGGGTCCTGTGCAGCCAACCAGGGTGTTGGAGAAATCAAGTACCACCATCCCCAGTCAGATCGAACCAACTGTGACCAGACCCGGTTATGTTGAACCCACCGCTGTGCCATCTCCACGCACAACCAAGAAACCCAGGGTTACCACACTGAAACCACAGGTTACTACTCCGACCACCATTGCTGTAACCACCAAGAAGCCTAGGGGACGACCCAAGATTCCGCGAGTCACTAGCAAACCATCCACCAAGCTGCAGACCACATCACCTCCCTCCAGGCGCACGACCAGCACCGTCCACGCAACCAAACCCTTCCGGCAACCTGGTATTGACAATCAGCCGCCAGAGCTTACCAATCATATTGACCGTGTGGACTCATGGGTGGGAACTTACTTTGAGGTTAAGATCCCATCTGACACCTTCTATGATGATGAAGACGGCACCACCGACAAGCTGCAGCTCACTCTCAAACTTCGAGAGCAGCAACCACTGCCTGAGAACTCCTGGGTCAAGTTCAACGGCACCAGCCAGCTGTTGTACGGTTTGCCGGAATCTGGCCTCGAAGGCAAGCATGAGTACTTCATGCACGCCGCAGATAAGGGGGGCCTCACGGCAGTGGATGCCTTCGAGGTCCACGTACACAGTCGGCCTCATGGTGGCAAATCGAGTGTCAAATTTGCTGCTCGATTTCAAGGGGATCACAGGAAAGTGGCCAATGATGTTAACAAAAAAATCCAATTAATCAAGAAGCTGGCCTATGCATTTGGTGATCGTAACAGCAGTACTGTGACCTTGCACAGTATCTCGAAAGGCTCTATTGTAGTCGAATGGACTAACAACACTCTCCCCCTTGATCCCTGCCCAGAGGAGCAGATTCGATCTTTGAGCAGGCGTGTTGCGGACAGCGATGGCAACCCAAATTCTGTGTTTGTGACGACCATGGAGCCCGAGTTTACCCCCATGAACGTAACCGTTACTGGGACAGGCAGTTGCAAACATATTCAGTTTGTGCCAGCAGGTGAGCTAGAGATTCCCATTGAGCCTACCGTGTCAGTTGCTGCTGGTGAGGGGCCATCCAGGACCAGTAATGATGATGTCTACCTACACACGGTAATCCCAGCAGTGGTGGTAGCTGCCATTCTTCTTATTGCTGGTATCATTGCCATGATCTGCTATCGCAAGAAGCGGAAAGGGAAGCTCACCATCGAGGACCAAGCCACTTTCATCAAGAAGGGCGTTCCCATCATTTTTGCAGATGAACTGGATGACTCGAAGCCCCCTCCTTCATCGAGCGTCCCGCTAATCCTCCAGGAGGAAAAACCCCCTCTTCCTCCTCCTGAGTATCCCAGTCAGTCCAGCCATGAGGCTATCCCACTGGGCCAGGATCTTATTGGTGAATACACCCCTCTGCGAGAAGAGGATCCCAATGCCCCTCCCTACCAGCCCCCACCACCCTTCACAGCACCAATGGAAGGAAAAGGCTGCCGTCCAAAGAACATGACCCCATACAGATCCCCACCACCTTACGTCCCACCCTAATATCTAAAGGAGACTGGAACCGCCCCCCCCCCCATAACCTCTCCCCCACCCCCTTTCCACACCAGTGCTGTCTGTAGGGAATGGAAGCCTGCCACCATTTTTAATTTTTTGAGCACTGGGTTTGTCGGTTTGGAAGCCGAGTAATGCTGGAGTTTCACTGCAGCCCTTAATGCTGGTGGTCACCTCCCCCCGCTTGGCGGGCTGATCTCCACCAGTCAGCATTGTTACCTTGATCTTTTGTGTACATTGTTACCACAGGCTTCAGAACATTTGTTTTAAAATGCTAAAGAGACCACGGGCAGCACTGGGGGAATGTTTGATACGGTTTGCCTTTAACACTAATTGTACTGTTTTCTATTCACACGTGTCTAGCAACAGAAGTATAACAAAACGGTAGCCTAATGTAAATGTCAGAGACTGTACTGAAATCAGTTTGTTTTACATTTAATCCACTATACCTAAACTTTTACTTCTAGTTTTGGCCATGTTAATTGTTTTAAGTTGAAACTTTTCTCTGCTCTGGCTTTTGGGACACTTCATCAACTTCCATTTTGCTTCTCATCATTTCTTGCTGTCTGGCCTCTGTCACCGGTTTTTTAACTATGTTTCTGTTTAATATCGCCGCGTCTTTCTTTTGCACTTTTTGGCGCCAAGCACCCTTGCGAAGCTGTCTGGCACAACATTTCCCTGCGTGATTGTGCTATACATCTATCATATCACACTGTTCTCATGCTCAGGTTTTGGTGTGCCATTCACCTTCTCTGCTGTCTCTGCCTTGCACGCTTTTTTTCTGTCTCTGGGTTCTCTCTTCTTTTCCCTTGTGCATCTCATTTTTTGCTCGTTTGCGCCCTCTCCCTCTCCAATCCATGCAGTTGATATAAAGTTGCTTGTTTGTCAGGTCCTGCTACTCCCATTTCAGCTCCTTGGCTGCAGACGTACAGGGGTCTTATGGTAGATTATATTCTATTCAGCCAGAAATGATTAAAATAAAAAAACTCAATCTAATTTTTTTACTAAATTTTTGATACAGCCTCAGTCCTTTTATTAAAAGCATACAGCAATTTGTAAACGCTTGGCTTCTTAGGAATTGTTGAAATGAAATTGGGTTTGATTTTTTTTCTCTTTTTCTCTCTCTCTCTCTTTCTTCCCTCTCATAGATCACCTTATAAATTTTAATTTAGAGGGGTTTTTAAAAAGAAGTTTTACTGCTTTTATTTTTAAAGATGATTATTCTCACAGGATATCATGTAGGTGTGATGTCTGCCACACTTTACTGGACTGAACCACAAAAAGATGGTATTTGGAACTTGGGACTCGCAAAAACCATTGCAATAATCGTGTGCTGTGCTAGCTTGGGTGGTCGTACTCTACAGTTGGCTTAATGCACACACCATGGGATCTTGAAGCCATAATAGAACACAGTGCACATGCCTGGTGTGTGCACTTGGATCTGCAGTGGCCGGAAGAGAACTGATTCATTCATCACCACGGTGATTGGCGGGCAAATCAAAACTGAATAATGCATTATTAGCAATTTTACTTTTTACAGTTATTAGAAAACATTTTATTTATGCCACTAGGTACTGTATGTTGGAAGTCTTGTATTAAAATGTGTTTTCACCAAACTGATTTCTTTCCATTCCTTATAAGCTTTTTTCTATGAATATTTTATATATGCACACAAAACCTCTCACATATATACGTGCATACACACACACACCTGTATATATGTGTGTGTGTGTGGAATTGAACAGTACATAAGCCAGACACTAGCCTTTCATCTCTTAAGGAAAGCCATTGAATCCAGCCCAGGCTAATCTGTTTCCATATTAAGGCACTGCATTTTGGCACCACTATATCAGCTAGTGTGTTAAAGGGAGAGCATGACTACAGCAAACACAGTACATTTACATAATACACTACATAAATGAATCTACTTAAACAGAGTCTCTGTGAACTCCTGGAAAATTTCCCAATTTGTATAATTTTTAATGCATTGTATTTCACCAGAATATGCAATGGATGGAAGATAGTTTGCCGTACAAAATTTTGTCTAAAGTCAAAACCAGTTACTGCAGTGTGATCTCTAGGTGTGATTAACAAGGGAGTTACCCAAACATCCCGACTTTGACTGGAGCATTAATGTATGCAATCATGTTATGCCATATGGGTCCTGAGTCAAATAACTTGGGACAATCTTGACTTAACTTATCATGGAAGTCAGCCAACCACATAACATTGGTCTACAGTTCTACAAGCTCTGTCATAGATGTTTCCCACCTCTGATGTATCTTTCCCAGCTTAAATTTCTTGCATTTCAAGCACTTCAGTGTAAATGAATATGCTATATTGATGCAAAGAAAAGTAATTAATATTTCTGCCACTTCACTGTTGTTGCCTGTGAATTTATAGTGTATGACTCTGAGACCACCCTATCCTTATTCTGATTTTCCTTTTATTTGTATCTGTGGAATATACAATTTATTTCTGTATTCCTTAACTTATTTTTGTAGTTCCTCTTTGTCTTCTAATTTGTGCAAACTTTCCTGAGCTTTTCAAATACTTTTGTGTCATCCTACACTTTTTTTCTTTTATTTCAATGTTGCCCTTATTTCCTCATTTATCATAGTAATTCACTACTGGTTAGTTTACCTTGCTTTTTGGAAGGAAATATTTCTCCTGAACGCTTGATCACCATTTTGACTGTTTTCCATTGCTATTCTATTTCTTTATCAGTTAATTTTCCAGCTTATATTCCCTAGTTCAGCCTTTTCTCCTGAGTATTGGCCTGGTGTTTGTCTTATTTGTATTCTTTTCCATCTTTCTTTTAAACTATTATATGATCATTATTGCTTGCATATTCCTCCATCTCTTCATCTGTTCTAGTTCATTTCCCATTACTAGCTTCATAAATGCTTGTTCTGTCTCCTTGTTGAATTTTTTTCCATAGAAATTTATCCTGAATATATTGTAAAAAATTCTATGGTACTTAAATCACCCCTTGCCAATTTATTTGGGGATATACTTTTCCTGAGAATGAACTGAATGCAGTATTCCAGTGGGGCTAAGCCTAACATAAAACAACTTCCACTACTTTGTCTTCAGCCTTCTTGGAGATAAAGGCAACATCCCATTTAGTCTTCACTTTTTTTGTATTTGCTGACCAGCTTTTTGTGATTTGTGTGTCTGGACCTCTAAACTCTGCCTTTCTACACTTCTTACCCTCTTTCAAAAATATTCTCATGTCTTTCCTTGGATCCAAACTGAACACTTCTGGATTCCCCACACTAAGCTCCATTTGTTTTTTTTACCCACTCTCTTAATCCCATTGCAATTTATTGTTTCCACTGTGCTGCCTAACATGATGGTATCAGCAAACTTGGATTCACTTGGCTTCTTCCAGCACCTCAAGCTTGTGATGTGGAAAAGCTCTGTTCTTTTACCAACTTTAATGCCCAACTAGCAGCAGGTTTTCTGCTGACTGTCACAGCAGATCCATATATCAAAATAAGGAGATAATGTGTGACTTTGAACATGGGCATTGGATTTTCTTTGTGTACTCTGGTTCTCACCATCTAATTGTGTGCAATGAAACACATTGGGCCAGTCTACAGCTAAAATTTAATATGTCCATCAATACAGAAAAGTTAAACATGTTTCTCAATTTGCTTGTTGGAAAAGTTAAGGATCTGTTAAGATTGGTGTTGGGACAATTGATGGGATTTTTGAAAGCCAATAAATCCCCAGAGCCCGATAATCTACAAGCCTGAGTACTTAAGGAAGTGGCCCTAGGAATAGTGAATGCATTTATGGTTATCTTTCAAGATTCCATGGACTCTGGAAGAGTTCCAGATGAAGGAACTAAATGCAAATGTCTCCAAATTTACAGATGACACAAAGCTGCGTGAGACGATGAGCTATGAGAAGGATGCTTCAGTGTAATTTGGACAAGTTGAGTGAGTGGACAAATGCAAGTGCAATAAAATGTGGATAAATGTGAGATTATTCTCCTTGATAGCAAATTCAGGAAGGCAGATTGTTATAAACAAAGAGAGGAAAATGTGCAACGAGACCTGCGTTGCTTTGAACATCAGTCGCTGAAGGTAGTAATCAGTAATTGACTGATGAAATCAAGGATACCTTCACCACTCTGTCCATCTGTGATACCATCTTCAAAGAGCTATGAACATGTACCCCTAGATCTTTTTGTTCTGTAACTCTCCCTAATGCCCTACCATTAACTGAGTAAGTCCTGCCCTGGTTCAGTCTACCAAAATGCATTACTTCACATTTGTCTAAATTAAACTCTATCTGCCATTCATCAGCCCACTGGCCCAAGAGCCTGCTGCACCTTGCTCACTGTCCAGCATACCACCAATCTTAATGTCATCTGCAACTTACTAGCCATGCTCCCTACATTCTCATCCAAATCATTAAATGACAAATAACAGTTGGCGCAGCACTGATCGCTGAGGCATACCACTGGTCCACAGGCTTCCAATTTGAAAATCAATCTCTACAACCACCTCCTGGCTTCTGTTAAGAAGCCAATTTTGTATCCATTTAGCTACATCACCCTGAGATTTAACTTCATGCAACAATTACTATGTTTTGTCAAAGGCCTTACTAAAATCCATGCAGACAACATCAACTGCACTGTCCCTCATCTACTTTCTTGGTTCCCCCTTTAAAAAACTCAATTAAATTTGTGAGACATGATTTTCCACTCACAAAGCAGTCCTTACATCTCTAAATGCCTGTATATCCTGTCTCTCAAAATACTTTCTACAATTTACCCACCATAGATGTGAGCCTCACTGGCCTGTAGTTCCCAGGCTTTTCTCTGCAGCCCTTTTTAAACAAAAGCACAACATTTACTACTCTCTAATCTTCAGACATCTCACCCGTGACTATCAATGATTCAAATATCTCTGCCAGGGGATCCACAATTTTCTCCCACAACATCCTGGGATATATCACATCAGGTCCCATAGATTTATCTACCTTTATGCACTTTAAGACTTCCAGCACCACCTTCTCAGTAATATGTACAGTCCTCAAGACATCAATATTTATTTCCCCAAGTTCCCTAATAGCCATGCTTTTCTCAACAGTAAATACTGATGAGAAATATTCATTTAGGATCTCACCATCTCCGAGTCATCCAGAGTTCCTGACTTCTGCCAGCCTTGCCCTTCACTCTAATGTGTTTACCCTGAACCCTGGTTAACATACCATGCCACTTACCAGATGTCCCTTTGCCTTCCCACACACTCCCCAATTAACTTCTGAAAGTTCCTGCCTGACACCATCAAAATTGGCTTTGCCCCAATTTAGCATATTAACTTTTGGGACAGACCTACCATTCTCCATAGTTATCTTAAAACTAATAGAATTATGGTCATTGATCCAAAGTGATCCCTTACTAACACTTTTGTCACCTGCCCTTCCTTATTTCCCAAGAGGAGGTCAAGTTTTGTCCCCTCTCTAGTCGGGCCATCCACATACTGAATGAGAAATTCCTTCTGAATACGCTCAACAAATTTCTCTCCATCCAACCCTCTAATATTATGGCTATCTCAGTCAATGTTGGGAAAATTAAAATCTCTGACTATTACCACTCTACTTTTCTTGGAGCTATCTGTAATCTGCTTACATATTTGCTCCTCAGTTCCCCGTTGACTATTTAGAAGCCTACAGTACAACCCTATCAAAGTGATTTCCCTTTTCTTATTTCTCAGTTCTACCCATATAGCTGAACCCTTGGATATATCCCCTCTCAGTATGGCTGTGATGCTTTCCCTAATCAAAAGTGCAACTCCCCCTCTTTTCTTATCTTTTGTTCCATCTTTCCTAAAGCATCTGTATCCTGGAACGTTAAGCTGCTGGTCCTGTCCCTCCCGTAGCCGTATTTCAGTAATTGCCATAATATCTCAGTCCCATGTACCCATCCATGCCCTGAGTTCATCTACCTTGTCTGTCATGCCTCTTGCATTGAAATCAATGCAGTTTAATCTGGACTTCTAAATGCATCTGAATGTGCTCTCTTTAACTTCGGCGCTGTCCTCAAACTTCATTTTCCCTACTGCTTTGGATCCCATTTCACTGTCAACCTAGTTTAAACCCTCCCGAATGGCTCTAGCAAATCTCCCCGCCAGGATGTTAGTCCCCTTCCAGTTCAAATGTAACCCATTCCTCTTGAACAGATCAGCCCTTCCCCAGAAAAGCTCCCAATCATCCAAAAATCTAAATCCCTGCCCCCTGCACCAGCTCTCAAGCCAGACATTCATTTGCCTAATCCTCCTATTCCTACTCTCACTAGCACATGATACTGGTAGTAGTTCTGAAATCACTACCTTCGAGCTCCTGCATGTTAGCCTTCTGTCTAACTCTCTATATTCACATTTCAGGACCTCATCCCTTTTCCTATCTATGTCGTTGATACCAATGTGTACAATGACCTCTGGCTGTTCATTCTCCTGCTTAAGAGTGTCCTGCAATCACTCAGAAACTTCCTAGATGTTTTGGTCTCCTTACCTGAGGAAGTACAGCGAAGATTTACTGGACTGATTTCTGGGATGGAGACCGACATGAGGTGAGATTGAGAGAGTCAAGATTGGAATCACTGGAGTTCAGAACAATGTTAAACAATGAGTTTATGTCACCGAAACTTACAAAATTGTAACTAGACAGGGTAGATTCAAGAAGAATGTTCCAGATGAGGGTGTCCAGAACCAGAGGTCGCAGTCTGAGGATACAGCATAGATCATTTAGGACAGAGATGAGAAGAAATTTCTTCACCTAGAAAGTGGTCAGTCCTTGAGATGCTATATCACAGAAAGTAGTTGAGACAAAAACATTGTATGTTTTCAAGAAGAAGTTAGATATAGCTCTTGGGGCAAAAAGGATCAAAGGATGTGGGGGGAAGGCGAGATCAAGTTATCGAGTTGGATGATCAGCCGAGATCATAATGAGTGGCGGAACAGGCTCAAACAGCTGAATGGCCTCCTCCTGCTATTTTTTTCTTTGTTGGAGGGGAGATAATGTAACCCCCCTATTAAAAAAAGGAGGGAGAGAGAAAATGAAATTATAGACCAGTCAGCCTGATGTTGTAGTGGGGAAAATTCTAGGGTTCATTATCAAAGATTATTTAAAAAGGATAGTAGGGATAACTCTGAAAATTATAGGCCAGTGAGTTTGACGTCAGTGGTAGGGAAGCTATTGGAGAGGATTCTTAGAGATAGGACGTATAGGCACTCAGAGCGTTGCAATCTGATTAGGGATACGCAGCATGGATTTGTTAAGGGGAGGTCGTGCCTTACGAATCTGGTAGAATTTTTTGAAGAGGTGACAAAAACGGTCAATGAAGGATGAGCCGTTGATGTCGTCTGTATGGCGTTTGACAAAATCCCTCATGGGAGGTTAGTTGAAAAGGTCAAGGCTAATGGAATAAGGACAGGTAGCTAGATGGATAAGTAACTGGCTTGGTAATAGGAGACAGTAGTAGTGGAAGGATGTTTTTCTAGTTGGAGGTCGGTCACTAGTGGTGTGCTGCAGGGCTCGGTACTGGGACCTCTTTTTGTAATATATATAAATGACTCAGAAGAGGGAGTAGGCAGTATGATCAGCAAGTTTGCTGATGACACAAAGATGGCTGGACTTGCGGATAGTGAGGAGCATTGTCAGGCGATGCAGCAGGACATAGGCTGGTGGATTGGTCAGATAGATGGCAGATGGAATTCAATCCTGATAAATGTGAGGTGATGCATTTTGGAAGAAAGAATGTAGAGGGGAGGTATATGATAAAGGGTAGACCTATTAAGAGTATAGAAATGCAGAGGGACGTGGGGGTGCAGGTGAACAAGTGTCTGAAGGTGGCAGAGCAAGTGCAGAAGGTTGTGAAGAAAGCTTATGGTATACTAGTCTTTATAGGAAGGGGTATAGAGTACAAGAGCTGGCCTTTAATGTTGCAGTTGTATAAAATGTTGGTTAGACCTCATTTGGAATACTGCATCCAGTTCTGGTCACTTTACTACTGGAAGGATGTGGAGACTCTGGAGAGAGTGCAGAGGAGGTTTACCAGGATGCTGCCTGGCATGGAAGGACTGGGTTACAAGGAAAGATGAGGTAAATTGGGGCTGCTTTCTTTAGAAAGACGGAGACTGAGAGGAGATCTAATAGAGGTGCATAAGATTATGAAGGGTATAGATAGAGTAAACAGTGGGAAGCTTTTTCCTGGGTTGGAATCAAACATCACGAGGGGCCACAGGCTTAGGGTGAGGGGGGTAAGGTATAGTTTAGATGTTAGACAGAGGTTTTTCACACAGAGGGTTGTGAGGGTATGGAATGCAGTACCAAGTAAGGTGCTGGAGGCAGGCACGCTGGAGTTATTTGAGAGATACTTAGATAGGCACATGAGCGGAATAGGGATGAAGGGATATAGTAAACTGATTTAAATAGAGATCAGGAGCCTTGGGACGTTCCTGGGAATTGCATAAGTTGTGCATATTGTTGACTTATTTCTCTTTTATCCTACAGGTACTTCGGTCCGCCTTGTTGTCCAACAAGGCACATACGCACGATGGGTTGTAAGAGGGCTACTCTTGGATTTTTTGAGAGTAGCCTAGTGCTTCATGTCATTAATATATGCTTAAACTGGATCATTTGATGGGCAACACGACAGCTCAGTGACTATCACTGTTGCTGTGCAGATACATGGATTTGGGCCGGTATCTATGGGAGTTTGCACATTCTCCCCGTGCTTGCGTGGGTTTTCTCTGGGTGCTCTGGTTTCCTCCCACACCTCAAAAATGTGCTCTTAGGCTGATTGGCGAAACAAATTGTCCCTAAATTGTCTCTCCAAATTGGCTCCAATGCAGATTTAGATAAATATGGTCATGGGTGGCAGTGGGAACGTTAAAATGGCGGCGCGGTCTCATTGGGTCAAAGGGCCTGTTTCCCATGCTGTTTTGTTCTTTGTTCTTTGTTTATTATACAGCAAAACAATGGCAAAATCAGACAGAATCAGCATGGATTTACAAAAGGGAAATCATGCTTGACAATTCTACTGGGATTCTTCAAGGAAGCCAGTGGATGTAGTTCATTTGGACTTTCAGAAGGCTTTTGGCAAAGTCCCACATAAGAGAATAGAGTTTAAAATTAAAGCACATGGAATTGGAGATAGTGTATTGAGAAGGATGAAGAAGTGGTTGACAGACAGGAATAGGAATAAACGGGTTTTTTTCCAAACGGCAGCAGTGACTAGTGGGGTACCATAGGGATTAGTTGGCTATTCAAAATGTATATTAATGATTTAGATAGGGAACTAAATGTAACACCTTCAAATTTGCGGATGACAAAGCTATGTGAAAGAGTAAGCTGTGAGGAAAATGCAGAGAAGCTTCAGTGTAATTTGCATAAATTAAATGAGTGAGAAAATGCATGACAAATGCAGTTTAATGTGGATAAATATGAGGTTATCCACTTTGGTAGCAAAAATGGGAAGATAAATTATGATCTAGCAATAAATTGAGAGAGTGGAATGTGCAGGGGGACCTGGGTGTCCTTGCAACCAGTCACTGAAAGCATGCAGGTGCAACGGACAGTAAAGAATGGTATGTTGGATTTTTGAGCGAGAGAATTCAAGTACAGGAGCAGGGATGTATTGCTGCAATTTACAAGGCCTTAGTGAGACCAATTCTGGAATATTGTGTGCAATTTTGATCTCCTTATCTGGAGAAGAATAGTCATACTTTGCAGGGACTGGAGTGAAGATTTATCAACTGATTTCTGGATTGAGTCAGTTGCGATTATATTCGCTGGAGTTCAGAAGAATGAGAGGGCATCATTGAAACTTATGATATTCTGAAAGGACAAAACAAGGTAGATACAGTAAGGATGCTCCCAATGAAAGGGAGCCCAGAATCAGAGATCATAGTCAAAGTATACATAGCCTAAGTCTCTTTTAGGACTGAGATTAGGAAAACTTTTTTCACCCAGAAATAAGTGGTGAGCTTGTGGAATCCATAACCAGAGAAAGCTGTTGCGGCCAAAACAAGATGCAATTAGATGTAGTTCTTTGGGCTGAAGGGATCAAAGGATATGGAGGCCAAGCTGGATTGAGGTATTGAGTTAGATGATCAGCTATGATCACAATGAATGACAGCGCAGATTTGAAGGGTCTACTGCTGTTCCTACATTTATATGGGTCACTGAATAGCAGACTGATTACCTCAGTCTCCTCATGTTTATGTGAATTCCAGTGTATAATGGACTTGGAATAAAGTATGCTGTATCAAAATAGCATTTGTACTGGGGGCCAGGGAGATGAGCAAGAACAATCCAGTATTTAAAAAAAACACCAGGAGTTTTATTTTCCCTTGGCTGCTCAAGGCCAGCCATTTGGTTCTGTTAGTGCCTATGTAAGCCCCATTTGGTAAGTTACCTTCCTGGTTCCAGGGTAAAGGTGCACAGCATTCCGTGGGTTGGAGACAGACGAAATCCAGCACATCGGTCGTGTTGGAATTAATTACATAGGGAGTAAGAAGGTTGACGTCTTGCAACCAGAGTTAAAGAGAAACGGTAGAGGTGAAGGCTTAAAAAAGAAAGGATCTCAAAGGTAATATCCTTGAATTACCTCCAATGTCATGCACAAGTGAGAGTTGAAATACAAAGGGTGGTACAGTGGTTAGCACTGCTGCTTCACAGCACCAGAGACCCCGGTTCAATTCTGATCTCAGGTCACTGAATGTGTGGAATCTGCATATTCTCCCTGTGTCTGCATTGGTTTCCTCCAGATGCTTCGGTTTCGACTTACATTGTTTAATGATGTGTGGGTTAGGTTGATATGCGATGCTAAATTGACCCTAGTGTCAGGGGATTTGCAGGATAAATATGTGGAGGTCACAGGAATAGGACGTGGGTGGAATTGTGGTCAGTGCAGATCCAATGGGCCAAATAGCCACCTTCTGCACTGTATGAATTCTATGAAAAATGAATCCTAACCTTTTTATAAATGTGTAAATAGTTTTCTTAAGAAATAGTTAAAGGAGCATTGAGGCTGATTGGATTCCAAAATGAGGGTCTGCAGCCAAATGTAGGGGGCAGTCTGAGGTATCAAATGGCTACTTTTGCATCAGTGTTTACCAAAAGGACTACCAAAGCAATGGTGAATAATGAGGTCATTGGCTAACTGGATGACATAAAAAGGGAAATTTTCTATAAAATAGAACATAATTGTGTATAGGTAGTAAATGGCCCCAAATTTCAACATGTGGGGAGTCATTCTTAATCTTAAATTTTCATTTTAAAAGTTGATTTTCTTTTTCTTCATGAACTTATTTTGTTTTTGGCCATACCAACTTACCTCTTCAACAGGGAGCCCATTGTTTTACCTGTAGTTTTTACAACATTCTTGTTTAATTATTTGGCAAATTTTTAAATGGTATTTCTTTTAGTTTTTATTTCAAATTGGATCTTTCCAAGCATCATTGATCTCTGCTTTCTATCTGACATGATTTGGTACCTATTTTCTATTCAATGTAAATTTGATTTAGATATTCTATTCATTAGTTATCAAGGGAAGGATGGTGTAGTGATATTATCACTGTATGACAAATCCAGCAACGCTGGATAATGCTGGGTTCGAATCCCACCATGGCAGATGATGAAATTTGAATTCAGTAAAAATCTGGGATTAATAAAAAATCTCACAACATCAGGTTAAAATGCAACAGGTTTATTTGGTCTCACTAATCTATCTCTGTTATCTCCTGCAGCCTTACAAATTCCAAGATGTTGGCACCTCCAATTCTCACTACTCATCCATTCCAAGTTTTAACTGCTCTATCACTGTTGGCTGTGCCAAGGACATAATCTCTGGAATTCTCTCCTTCTCCTTTTGGTGCTCCTTAAAAGCTGTTTCTTTGTTAAAGTTTTAGACTAGCTGATGTAATATTTCTTTGTGAGTCAGCATGAGATCTTGATTGATCACGTCCTTGTGTTAGTTCCTGTACTCTCACTATGGTAAAGCTGTGATATAAATATGTTATTGCTAAAGAACAAAGAACAAAACAGCACGGGAAACAGGCCCTTCGGCCCAATGGGCCCGCGCCGCCACCCCATTGTTCCCACTTCTACCCATGATCCCTATCATCCCTGTCTATGTTTATAGATCTATGCATTAGAACCAAATTTGAGATAATTTAGGGAGAATTTGTTCTGCCAATCAGCCTAAGAGCACATCTTTGGGATGTGGGAGGAAACAGGAGAAAACCCATGCAAGTACAGGGAGAAAGTGCAAACTCCCACAGACACAGACCCAAATCCATGTATCTGCACAGCACAGCGATAGTCACTGAGCTGTCGTGTTGCCCATCAAATGGTCCAGGTCAAGCGTACACTAACGATGTGAAGCACGAGGCTATTCTATTCTATCACTTGGCCTAAGCAAATTTGAAACTCACTTCCAGCACATGCAAGCACTTTGTTGATCTGTTTAATGATGGATTCACTTTTGGCATCAGCTTTTGCATTTCTAATAGTTCTGCAGATATGATTATAGTGCAAAAGGAAGCACCAACTCATATAAAAGGTGGAGCTCAGCCAAGGGAAAACCTCAGTGGGCCGAATTTTTCCACCCCGTTCACCACAGAAATTATAGTGGGTGGGGACAGATCATGCAAAGGTCTGTTCCAACCATCCTTGTCACAAGGCCAGAAATTCTCACCCATTGGTGCAATTCCATGTTAAACAATAATGTGGAGATGCTGACATTGGACTGTGGTGAACACAGTAAGAAGTCTCCCAACACCAGGCCAAAGTTCAACAGGCTCATTTGGAACTACGATCCTCAGAGTGTTGCTCCCTCATCAGGCGAGTCAAGCTTTTCATCATTCACCTAATGAAGGGGCAGTATTTCGAAAGCTCCCCATTCCAAATTAACCTGTTGGACCCCAACCTGGTGTTATGAGACTTCCTACGTTAAATAACAAAATAGCTGTAAGTTCACTTTCATTCTTGTAAGGTAGAATCATAGGATAGAATTCCCACAGTGCAAAGGACGTCATTCGGTCCATCAAGTCTGCAGCGACCCTCCAACAGAGCATCTTATCCAGGCTGTAACCCCGCAATCCCCCCTTACCCTACACATTGTGAGACACAAAGGGGCAATCCAGCCTACCCAGGCTACCCAACCTGCACATCCCTGGACTGTGCGAGGAATCCGGAGCACTCAGTGGAACCCCCACAGACAACATTATTGGTCTTTCCTCCACCTTATCCTGCACAGTACAAAATCCCCGTTCCCAACAATCCTGCTAACTGGAGCTCTGGCTCTGATTTGGGATTGAAGTCTGGTGCAGTACTCCTGTCCCATTGATGTGGACAATGCCCACCTCATGCTATGGACTGCAAGTGTTTATAAATCCATTCATAAAATGAGGGAATTAGCTGCTGAGCAGCCAGTATAAATACAGCTACAGTCACGGAAGTACCTTTCAGACTTAACCGCTCTGCGACACCACACAAATCTCCAAGGTTATAGTGCACACATAAAAATGTTTTTCATCTTTCCCACGTTCAATTGATCACTTTCGTTTTGGGCATAATGCAAATAGATTATTTTTCTGAGGAACTATATGTACATTTACAATACCGCGAAAATATTGCACCAGTACTTTCAAAAGTTCTGCTTTACATTAGGTAATATTATTGAGGAATGCAAAAATAAGTCTGGATCTAACTCTGTGTTGTATCTGTCCTGGGAGTTGTTGATGGGAACAATGTTGAGGGAGTTTTACTCTGATTCTAACCCTGTGCTAACCTGTTCTGAGAATGTTTGATGGGAACAGTATAGAAGGAGCTTGACATTGAATCTAACCTGTGCTGTATCTATCTTGGGAATGTTTGAAGAAGAGGATAATGTCAAGGGAGTTTTACTCTGTGTCTAACCCTTGTACCCTGTCCTGTGAGTATTTGGTGGGAACAGTGTAGAGGGAGCTTTAAATTGTATTAACCTATGGTGTACCTGTCCTGGGAGTATTTGATGGGGACAGTGTTGAGGGAGCTTTACTCCTTATCTAACCCTGTGCTATATCTGCCATGATGTACAGATGCCGGCGTTGGATTGGGGTGGTAAGAACTCAGTAAGAATTTAGCAACACCAATTTATAATCCAACCAATTTATTTGATAGTAAAAACGCGAGCTTTCGACTCCTGTGTCTTCTTCAGGCAAATGCAGTGTTCTGGTCTGCAATAGCACACATCAGAACAGACTGTCTGTGCTGATGTGTGCTATTGCAGACCAGAACACTGCATTTGCCTGAAGACACAGGAGTCGAAAGCTCGCGTTTTTACTATCAAATAAATCGGTTGGATTATAAATTGGTGTTGCTAAATTCTTACTGAGTTCTACATCTGCCTTGGCAGTGTTTGATGGGGACGATGTTGAGGGAACTTTACTCTGTATCTAACCCCATGCTGTACCTGTTTTGGGAGTGTTTCTTGGGAATAATGTTGAGGGAGCTTTACTCTGTACCTAACCAATGCTGTACCTGTCCAGGGTATGTTTGATGGGAACAGTATTGAGGGAGATTTACTCTGTATCTAACCCGTGCTGTACCTGTCCTGGAAATGTTTGATGGCAACTTTACTCTGGTACAATTTAGTTATGTTTTGTATCAGATGTGAAATGTGTCCCTTTTCCCTGGATCGTGACCATAAATGTTACCCACTCTTCCCCATCGTTGGCATAACCCCACCTTCTAATTAATTCCCAGATAGCCTTTAGTGGACCTCAGGGTATGGAGAGAGAGCAGGCCAGGCCAGACTAGTCTATGGATAAACAGCCAGGCGTAGGTGGAGGCTGCTCGGGGTCACAGTTGAAGGAGAAGCAGCTTGCTAATGACAGTACAGTATACCACTAATGTGACAGCTTTCACCTCTGTGATCTCATTGCCCCCAGCTACTAGGAATTTCATTACCCCCCTCAATATCTGTCACCCAGCACACAGACCAGCTCATAGTGTAAAATTTACACTGAGTCAGAGCAGGTTTCAGCTAAAGATGAGGTATAGATGATCTTACATCACAACTCCATTGTGTTTCCACATTTGTAAGGCAGTGTGAAGAGCTCATATCCTTTTTAATATAAAATTCTTGTGTGTATTATCTTCCTGCACCAATCAGAACCACTCTTCATCAAAGAGAGGGAAAGCTTTTGTCAGAGGACAAATTGCACACTGTGTCTTGGGTCGAATAGACCCCCATAGACCCCGCTTCACCTGTGACTGATGATCGCAGGATTGAGCTTGCTGGTTTTAATTACCATCCTGTGCAACGAAGTTAAATGTCTCCACATATATCTTAAACAAATTTCAGTACCAATTAAGAATCAGCGCCAGCATCTATCAAGAGATAAATGTTGTTAATGTTACAGGTCGAAGGCTTTCTATCAGAATACACCAAAACTGAAACCCATTCTCTTTCCACAGGTAATGCCGATCTGCTGAACATTTCCATCGTTTCCTGGTTTTAATCCATGAAACTAGATCTAGGATGAGCATAGCCATAGGTGCATAAGTTCCACTTTGTTTCACCTCTCAGCCATCACACTCAGTTGATGGTGTGGTTTATTTGAACTGACAGAATATCAAGAGCAAATGAAGCTACTCCATGTACTTCTTTAAATCCTCAGATTAAAAACAGATGTACTCATCTCTACAGACCAATAATTTTATTCCCTGGTTGGATCAGAAGTAGAAAACCAGTTTTTTTCCCACTACCATCACTACTGAATGGACTCTCACATGTTCACCATATAAGGAGATCTTAACTCTCTGTTCTTTCAACTCTCGCCCCGTGTTTGCAATTTTGCTTTGAAAACTGGCCTATTTCTGTGAGATTGTGATGTACTTCCACATTATACTTATCTTTGTCAAAATGTCTTTCCTTTTCTCGAATTTCCATCTTTGCTTCCAGTGATAACTCTTCCTGGATGGCTTGAATCTGAATTAGAACCATAGAAACTGTAGAAAATTACAGCTCAGAAACAGGCCTTTTGGCTCTTCATGTCTGTGCCAGACCATTTTTTGCCTAGTCCCACTGACCTGCATTTCACACCCTCTCATCCATGAACCCGTCCAAGTTTTTCTTAAATGTTAAAGGTGACTCTTTATTCACTTAAAGAATAAGTGACTCTGCATATATCACTTTATCTGGCAGCTCATTCCACACTCCCGCCACTCTCTGCGTGAAGAAGCCCCCCCCCCCCTCAAATATTCCTTTAAACTTTTCTCCTTTCACCCTTAACCCATGCCTTTGGCTTTGTTCTCTCCCCTAGCTTCAGTGGAAAAAGCCTGCTTGCATTCACTCTATCTATACCCATCAAAATCTTATACACCTCTATCAAATCTCCTCTCGTTCTTCTACGCTCCAGAGAATAAAGTCCTAACCTATTCAATCTCTCTCTGTAATTCAGCTTCTCAAGTCCCAGCAACATCTTCGTGAACCTTCTCTGCACTCTTTCAACCTTATATACATCCTTCTTGTAACTAGGTGACCAAAACTGTACACAATACTCTACATTCAGCTTCACTAATACCTTATATAATCTGACCAAAACACTCCAAATTTTATACTCAATACTCTGATTTACAAAGGCCAATTTACCAAAAGCACTCTTTACGACCATATCCACCTGTGACATCATTTTTATGGAATTTTGTACCTGTAAAGGATTCTGTACCTGTAATTCATGAAGTTCTCATCATTGGCTTACTCTGCTCAGCCACACCCTCACATCAACTGCTGCTCTTACAATCTGAGCTTCCAAACATGAAAATTCTTAACTGCTGACATGTTTTTCAACCATGTCTTCACCTCTATTCTCCTACACACACCATTATTTTTCTTCTATTCTTTCATAAGATGTGGCCATTTATTGCCCATGCCTAATTGCCATGAAGAAATGATAGGAGCTGTGGTTTTGAACTGTTGTAGTCCATGTGGTGTAGGTACACCCACAATGTCAATGCCTCTGGCTGTAAACAAGTTACTTTTTCACAGGAGTCTTTTTTTATTTTTCTCAGCTATGCTCTCACCACTCATTCTCAAAGATAAAGAGATTGATCTTATCAAAACAATTCTAAGTCTTGGACAGGTGTGGAAACAGGAGAATTGGGCGAGTTCAAATCCAGAACAGGGAGATGCAGAGTTCACATCTAGAGGAAGGGCTTAAATCACCAGCAAGCTTGTCGCAGAGAATGCTATTGCACACGTGCAGATCTCTGTGGCTATGCATGCGCAGTGGCAACCAGCTGAGGTCTGGTAGGCCTCTAGCATCTCCCTAGGCCTGCTCTGATGTCCCCTCACAATTCCAACCCTGATCTCCATGACCTCACCCCCAATAGTTCCAACTGCCCCCACCCCAGACAGTCCTCCACCCCCAGCATCCCCCCCTCCCCCCCCCACATAGTTTGCCAGCCCCAATCTCGCTCTTCCCTCCTTCTGCCACTGATCCTCTTGCTGCCTGCAATTGGCAGCCAGTCCAGGCGATTGCACCGCTCTGTAGGCTCCAACCTTAATAGATCCCACCTCTCTGGCCTCACCCCCTTGGCACCCCCTTACCCCCAATCTCCTGTGGGCCTGAATAGCCTCTTTTCCCTCCAGTGGGGTTGGGAAACATGTTCCCCATTAGTGGGGAGCAGGAGTAAATCCTGTTGGAGGGAACCACTCCTAGCAAGGGGTGTGGAGAGAGAGGCTAACTGGCTCGGAGAATTCAAATTTCCCTATCGAAATCAGCTCCATGCTGATTTCCAGCACGGAACTGATGAGGCTGAAAATCTTGGTCATGCGGAGACCCTGACGCCAGTGGGAAGCTTGCGAGGCAGCACCCATTGAAGTCCCCCTGCACTACTTGAGTAGTACAGTGGGCTGGGAGAATCAGCTCTGGCCTGTTTCAGTATCTGAGGAACCATGAATGATGCTGAACATTGCAAGCATTAACAAGTATCGTCACTTCTGATGTTATGATGGAAAGAAGGTCATTGGTGAAGCAGCTGAAGGGAGTTAGGCCTAGGATACTATCCTGAGGAACTCCTGCAGTGATGTCCTGGAACTGAGAAGATTGACCTTCAGCCACCACAATCATCTTCCTTTGTGCCAGGTATGATTCCGATCAGCAGAGAGTTTCCCACTGATACCCGTTGGCTCCATTTTAGCTAGCGCTCCTTGATACATATTCAGTCAAATGCTGCATTGATGTCAAGGGCAGGCATTCTCACCTCACCTTGGACATCCAGCTCTTTTGCTCATGTTTGGACTAAAGCTGTAATGAGGTCAAGGCAGAACCCAAACTCATAACCTCAAAGAGCAGGTTATTGCTGAGTAAATGTTGCCTGATAGCACTGTTGACCTCTTCCAACACTTTACTGATGATTGAGAGTACACTGATAGAGCAGTAAGTTGGCTGAGTTAGACTAGCCTGATGTTGTGTACAGGGCAAAGCTGGGCAATTTTCCATATTGCTGGATAAATGCCAGTGTTACAGCTATATTGGAGTATCTTGGTTTGGAGCCAAGTTCTGATAAGCAGTGAGGAGGCAAAAGAGTAAGTGTTGTACCTCCTGTAATCTGAAGATATAGTGGGAAGGAGAGGTGATGTTGGAGGAGATCTGAGTGGTGGTCCATGATGTTGGTGAGGAAACAGTCCCTTTGGAATGCTGAAAGGGAAGAGGCAGAGAGGATGTGTTTGGCTATCACATCACAGTGAAGATAGCAAAAAATGGCAGCACATAATCCATTGGAAGTGGAAGCTTGTGGGGTTGTAGGTGAAGACAAGAACGCTATCATGATTCTTGGAGAGAGAGAAAGGGTGAGAGCAGAGATATGAGATTTGGAATAGCTCAGCTCAACTTTCTATCAACTGTCCATGATCACCTTCCCAGGAAAGGAACGTTAACTACAATTATTCTGAAAATGATTTCAATATAAACTGATGTTGTCAAAAATGATGGGATCATCAAATAGAAGATAATATCTTCAAAAATCTATGTTTATGTTAATTGAGACACAATTACGTGCATTTTCACACCAATTTTTCACTCTTTAATTCCTCAGACTATCCCTCCCAACAATTCCCAGGACCCACATTGATTTTTCCCAGATCCTGTGTCAATCCTGAGTCTGGGACAGAGAGCATGTGCCCTCTGGTTCATTATCTAATTGTGTATTTCTGTGGTAAATTGAAAGGGTTTGATCTTGAGAAAGGAAGGAGAGATGAGAAGCTGAGGAGAATAGTGTTAAGGAAGAGAGGGAAAGGAGACAGAAAGTATAAGATGAATTGAAAGAAGAGCTGAACTATGTTTATTAATGTACATTTGATTCTTGGACAAATAAACCCAAAACCTCTTCCAGCACTACTGCAGGCACTAAATTCAGTTTAATGGAATGAATGCTCCTGATCGGCTGTCAGTTTGAATGGGATAAAAACCTTTCGGTAGAGGTGCCACAAAAGCCTTACTATGTACTGTATAACTTCAACAAGACATCCCAACTTCTGTATTCAATATTCTGACCAATGAAACCAAGCATGCCAGATGCCTTCTTTACCACTCTGTCCATGTGTGACTCCACTTTCAAGGAGCTGTGAACCTGTACCCCTAGAACACTTTATAACTCTCCCCAACACTCTATCTTAACTGAATAATCCTGTCCTGATTCAATCTACCAAAATGCAACACTTCACATTTATTTAATTTAAACTCCATCTACCATTCATTGGTCCACTAGCCCAACTCATCAAGATTCCACTACAATCCTAGATAACCTTCTTCACTGTCCACTATGCCACAATCTTGGTCTCATCTGCAAACTTATTAATCATACCCCCTAAATTCTCATCCAAATCATTAATATAAATAAAAGTGGACCCAGCACCGTTCCCTGAGGCACACTGCTGGGCACAGGCCTCCAATTTGGAAAACAACCACCTTCCATCTTGTGTCGTCAAGCCACCAACCCCAAGGCTTCCTCACCTCCAATTTTCACCAAGTCTGAGGCATTATAATGGCATCTAATTGGGGGAGATGGTGGCATGGTGGTAATTTCATCTGTGGGCTAGTCATCCATTGACTTGCACAGGACCAGTCAGCCAGAGTGAGGGTCTCAGAACACCACACCCACAGACAGAGTGAAAAAACAAACATATAAATAAACATTCAAAACTCAGCCCGAGCTTCATTGTTGCCATTGCTGTCTCAAAGCTCACAACCCCCAAATCAAGTTGCAGTAATCACTGGGGGTGCAACCCACAGTTTGGGAGCCCCTGGATTGAATACTCTGATATCTGGAAGTGCCATTCTAATCACAGGGATTATTGTATCACAGTGATCTGGTATAATGATTCCAGAACTATTGGGATCATACATCAATATTCCATAATCATTATTTTCTTATTTATTCACAAGTTGTGGGCATCATTGGCCAGGCCAGCATTTGTTATCTTTCTGTAATTGCCCTTGAGAAGATGGTGGTGAGCTGCCTTCTTGAACTACTGCAGTCTATGAGGTGTAGGTACACCCTTTGTTCTGTTAGAAAAGCAGTTTCAGGATTCTGACCCAACGACAGTGAAGAAACATTGAAATATCTCCAAATCAGGAGGGTAAGTGGCTTAGAGAGGTATTTACCATACCTACGTGTCTGCTGCCTTGTTTTTCTAGGTGATAGAGGTCACGGGTTAGGAAGGGAATGTGAAGGAGCCTTATTGAGCTGTTATAATGCATTTATAGACAGTACATACTGCTGTCACCGTACATCAGTGGTGGAGGGAATGAATGTTGAAGATTGTGGATAGGGTGGCAATCAAGCAGGCTGCTTTATCTCATGCTGAGCTTCTTGGGTCTTGTTGGAGCTGCAACCTTCAGGTAAGTGGGGACTGTGTGGTCTTGTGATTTAATCAATAGAGTCCCCATCTCTGGGCAAGTAACTCCAGATTCAAGTTCCTCTTCAGAACTTGATGGCCATGAAAGGTATGCCAATTAATCAGGTTGATTATCAGTCTGTAAATCTTTTCAATATGCAGTCTATGAGGTGTAGGTACACCCATTGTTCTGTATAGACAGTAAGACGTAGACAGTAAGAATGGGAGAGCTTTCTGGTCAGCCACACTGCAGAAGGCAATGCCAAACCACTGTAGTGCTTTGCCAAGCTGACCATGGATCAATCCAAAGGGCATCCCCATGTAGCATTACAATTATCCATTCATGACAGAGGTTGTCAGAGAATGACAGATCATTTCTTAATCACTTGGGATGTAAAGAATGCTAGCATTGAGTTATAACTGAGAGTATGGCCAGAACTTTCCAGACCTTCACACTGGCAAGGTCTTCCAGTCCCAGCAATGAGAATGGAAATTTCAAAGGTTTGCTGGTTCTGTCGTGGTGAAAATTCCAGCCTATATCATTGCAGTGATGGTACTTTTATGCTATTATTCTCAAAATGGCTTTTTTCAGACTCTTATTGAGAAAAATCCTTTTGATTCTTTTTCCTATCCTGAGGAGTTGTGAAATAGTTCATGTTTTGCCATGATGTGACATCTCGTGTGTGACTGTGCTCGGAAAGATCTTGGAATGGTTAAATGTACAACATTAATTAACTTACATCTGTGTAACAAATTCATATTTGTGAGGTGAGGAGATAAATATCATTACATTCTGTGTAACATGTTGCAGTGTTATGCTGTGAAAATGTGTAGTGACAAATGTAGGGGGGAGGTACATGATAAAGGGTAGACCTATTAAGAGTATAGAAATGCAGAGGGGCCTGGGGGTGCAGGTGAACAAGTCTTTGAAGGTGGCAGAGCAAGTGGAGAAGGTTGTGAAGAAAGCATATAGTATGTTAGCCTTTATAGGAAGGGGTATAGAGTACAAGAGCTGGCCTTTAATGTTGCAGTTGTATAAAACGCTGGTTAGACTTCATTTGGAATACTGCGTCCAGTTCTGGTCGCCTTACTACCGGAAGGATGTGGAGACTCTGGAAAGAGTGCAGAGGAGGTTTACCAGGATGCTGCCTGGTATGGAAGGTCTGAGTTACGAGGAGAGATTAGGCAAAATGGGACTGTTTTCCTTAGAAAGACGTAGACTTAGAGGAGATCTGATAGAGGTGTACAAGATTTTGAAGGGGATAGATAGAGTAAACAGGGTTAAGCTTTTTTCTAGGATGGACTCAAATAGCACGAGGGGTCACGGGCTTAGGGTGAGGGAGATAAGGTATAATTTGGATGCTAGAGGGAGTTTTTTCACACAGAGGGTGGTGGGGGTATGGAATGCACTGCCAAGTAAAGTGGTGGGGGCATGCACTCTGGAGTTATTTAAGAAATACTTAGATGGGCACATGAACAGAATGGGAATGGAGGGTATAGAAAACTGATTTAAAATAGGGATCATGAGCCTTGGGAGTCCCTGGGAAGTGTGTAAATAGATGATGATATTGATGTACTTGTTTTTATCCTACAGGTGCTTTGGTCCACCTTGTTGTCTAATGAGGGGCATATACGCGATGGGTCGTGAGAGGACTGCTCTTGGACCTTTTTCAAGAGTATCCTACTGCTTCACATCGTTAGTGTATGCTTGACCTGGACCATCTGATGGGCAACACGACAGCGCAGTGACTATGCTGTGCTGTGCAGATACATGGATTTGGGCCTGTGTCTGTGGGAGTTTGCGCATTCTCCCCATGCTTGCGTGGGTTTTCTCCGGTAGCTCTGGTTTCCTCCCACATCCCAAAGATGTGCTCTTAGGCTAATTAACAAAACAAATTCTCCCTAAATTGTCTCAAATTTGGTTTTTAATCCATAGATCTATAAACATGGACAGGGATCGCGTGTAGAAGTGGAAACATCGAGGTGGCGGCGCGGGCTCGTTGGGCCGAAGGGCCTGTTTCCCGTGCTGTTTTGTTCTTTGTTCTTTGAGACACACCAATGCCTTCAAACAGTCTTTTAAATCAATCCATTTGGCTTGAACCCTGACACAGTTTCCAGTTACATTTGAAGTCAACTGGACAAGTGGAATCACAACAAATTTTCTATTATACGTGCCAGTTATTTCAACAGTATTACAGTTAAACTAGCAAACAGGTTAACCTGCTCCAGTAAGATTCCAGCTGTCCTAAATCCAGCTGGATTACTAAGGATAATATCCAGTTATTTCAGTTAAAACCAGTTAACCTGTTATTCCAGTAGAGGCCTATGGTAGCATGCCCCATTAAGGGGTGAGTTCTTGGACATTCATGTGACCTGCTTGGTCAATCAGGCTGGAGTGCATGAACGTGGGTGAGCATGGGTTTTCCCTGCAGACTGGAGTTGTTGGATATGATAGCAGCCAGGCACTTTCAGACCAACTACTCAACAGCATCATCTATCATCAATAGCAACATCATCATCTATAGAGCTTGTACACTGAGTATGAGTAAACCTATTCATTATTATCTGTGCTTTATGGGTTTCCACCCATTATTTCTTAAGTTAAATCATGGTTTAACTGTATTGCCACACTTGAGGCAGCTTCTGCGCTTACATGTTGGAATATTGGCTTCTACTCCATTAGTTCAGCATGAAGTATTACGGAATGCAGCCAGTCAGGCCAATACTGTTCATCACTAACAGATGTATGTGTCCAGGAAATTAATCACTCAACACATTCAAGTGCTGGAAATGATTAACATACAGCACTAGGTTGTTAAGTCATCCATTAAGTGTTCTGTACTGTATGGCTCCATGACTGTCATGGCACCCTTGAGCAGTTTCTAACTTAAGCCTCATACATGAGATTTGCCCATCACTTAGAAGTGAAGAGAAACTGAAGTGATTTCCTTTTGCTTTCCTCATCATTAGGTTGCAAACAAAGGTAAAGAGCCTCATTTACCCTATTTATTGTGGAGGGGACTTCCACATCCACTGGGCACAGGTAATTGGGCATCAACCCAGAACTGAGAGCTGGGTCTGGTCTCAGATGTGCTGTACTTGAATTTCCAGAAGGTAGTAGTGGCCTGGATGAAGAGTTCATAGAATGCTTTTGATAGTTTCTTAAAAGCAGCAGATTCTGGAACACTAGAGAGCAGGTTATTATTAGATTTTGTATTGTGTAATGTGACAGCCATGGAGCCATTCAGTACAGAACATTCTCTCCTGGGAAAGGTGTGCCTGTAATACTCCATGCCACAGGGAGAATACTTCTGTCTTAGATGGAGTTGTAGGTGTCCCTCTCCCATTCTTCATCCTCCTCCGCAAGGCATGACGCAAGAGGGATATTGGAATATCTCAGTATTCTGTGGCCGGAATTCTCTCTCATCATACATCCCATCACTGCTGCCAGCCAGGATGGAGAATTTGACACTCAGCCAAATCTCCATTCACTCCAGCGGGACTGGAGAATTCCAGCCTACATCTTTAAACAACCTCAATCCTTTCACTGAAACGTACAGTGCTGGATCACCCTTCATTCAGGAGGCCATTCAGCCCCTCAAACCTATCTGCCCATTCAATTAGATCATGGCTAAAATGTATATAAACCTCATTTATCCATTTTGTTCTGGAATTCAGAACAAAAATTCTTGAAACCTCTGATTGACTCAATTGGAGAGCTTTTGCAGGAGAAGTTTCCACCATTGTTTGTGCTTTCATTGCACAATAGTCACTTGCTTGCACAGGATGTTGCCTAGTATGGAGGGTCTTAGCTATAAGGTGAGATTGAGTAAACTAGGATTGTTTTCCCTGGAAAGATGGAGTTTGAGGGGCAACCTAATGGAAGTTTATAAAATTATGAAGGGTATAGATAGGGTAAACAGTTGGAAGCTTTTTCCCCAGGTTGGAAATGACAAACACAAGGGGTCACAAATTCAAAGTAAGGAGGGGCAAGGTTCAATACAGATTGCAGAGAACGTATTTTACACAGAGGGTGGAGAGGGCCTGAAATGCACTACCAAGCAAAGTGATTGAGGCAGACTCGCTAGGATCATTTAAAAGTTATCTAGATGATAACTGCATGAACAGACTGGAAATAGAGGGATATAAACAAATGGTCTAGATAGGAACACACGATCGGTGCAGGTTTTGAGGGCCGAAGGGCCTGTTCCTGTGCTGTATAGTTCCTTGAAACCTAATTTTAAATTTGTGCCCACTGGTTTTGGATACTTCTGCCAAATGGAACTATTTTTCTCTACCTACCTTTTAAAATAGCATTATTAATTTAAACACTTCAATTAGATCACCCCTCATAATTTAACATTTTAAGCCCTAATATCATTGCAGTGAATCGGCATCACACTTTCTCCAAACACCCATTCCTGGGTGTAGTGTTCAGAACTGAACACAGTGCAGCGCTCCTGATGGGGTCTGAATGAGAAATCTGCAGCTAGAGATAGCAATTGCTTTAAATAGGAGTTAGTAAGATAACGCCTATGATCCCTCACCAACTTTGGGAAACGGGAAACTGGTGCCTCAACAGACCATAATCTCTGCTTTATTTCCTTTGCAGCCTTCTTTGCACAATAGTCTCTTACTTGCACAACAATTTTAATGAGCTCTGAAGAGAGGAATTAATTCATTAAGTGCTCAATTCACTTTTAAAAATGACTGGACTGTAATACATAAATAGCGCAGGCCTTAACATTAAGCTAAGCTCTCATTTCCACCCAGCAGTTCAGAATATGTACAGTCACTTTATCCTCAGATGACATAGTAATGTATTACATTATCCCCCTTTGCTATATTATCCAATTCCGGGCTGTGGTTCATTATGTGATATGTCACACTGGAGCTGGATTTATGTTCCTAAACATCGGAGCCTAATCAAATCGTCCAAGGACTTTAGTGCAACAATGCACGTGCCAACAATGGCACAACACCAAGCAGAGATGGAGACAAGACTGCCAGTGATGTCAGTTGGCATCAAGTGCCGGTAGTCAGTTTTGGTTCAATGGACTCATGCCTCTGAGCTCCAAGTCAGAGTTTGTGTTTTCAAATTCCACCCCAGGGTGGGCAGCCATAATCAAAGAAGATTAAGGATGAGTCCAGTCCACCTGTTTAAATGAACATAAGGCACAGTATGATTCAGAGAAGGACAAGGAGTTCCGAACATTTATCCTTCAGTGTCTTTGCTGAAATTGATTGGATAAAAATTGAATCAACCAGTCGGTGTTACATAGACCCTGAAGAGTCCAGTGCAGCATGCTCAGTCTTTCTGTAGAGATACACCTTATTCATTATGGTGCAAATCAGAAACTCCAAGACATATTTCAGGCCCTTGTGAGATTAGTTTGTGTCTAACTGCAGCTTGAGCTCTGCTTTCTGTGTTAATGGTGCCACTGAGACTGCCACCAAAAAGAAATCTAAATACAGTGCCAAAAGGAATAGGATTTCCATCAACCCTGCAGTAAAAGCCAGACACCATGTCCTGATCTGCTCCTACCCTTAGCTTCACCAATGATTTGGTGTTGATGTTCCATTTCACTGATCATCATTTTCTTTGTGACTGTTAGCTTTGCGCAGTCTTCTTGCGCAGCTTGATGCATCGGATGCCCATTTCTGAACCATTTATCTGCCTCTGCTTCTGGGTAATTGCTGTGTATAAAATAGATGTGGCATTATTTGACCTGACAACAGTGACTGTCCTTTATAATAATTGTTCATGAAGCGTTATAGGATGTCCTAAAATGTGAATGGCGCCAGACAAATGCACATTTTTTTGTTGTTTTCTCTTACTGTCCACAGCCCACCTTTGAGCCCTGTTCTATACTTCAGGGTCACCACAAACACAGGAATGGCACTTGGGTGGGTGGGATGCCGAGCAAGGGAGCAGGAACTTAGCAGTCTGAGGGAGGAAGCTTAATGACTGGTGTAGTAAGGGTTATTGTTGGTCTGAGATGGGAGACTGAGGGAGCAGCAGCTCAAACAATGATCTCCAGCAGAGCAGGTATGTGAGTGTCAGAAATGGATGTCTATGTCAGACTGAAGTGTGAATTTACAGGGGAATTGGGAACTGTAAAACTGAACAGGGGACGGCTCAAGAGGATTGAAAATCCTGAGCAAGGAGTGAAAAAGACAAGCTAAGAATAGATTTCATTTGTTCGGTTTGGGTTAGTTATCCAAAGGTTTCAGACACAGGAGGAGATTTATGAGGAGATTAAGGATAGTGCTTAAAATTAATTAATTTGTTATGGGTTTTATATACCAGAAATATTAGTGTAGATTTGAAATATTACTTTTCAATATGAATCTGACCTTGTATTCTTGCTACCTGATGCTTGGTTCTGGTGATCTGCTGTTTTATAATGACTGGGGAATTCTGTTCAAGAAGCAACCAGAAATTTAGCAGAGTTGAATTTTAGAAAATGTGACCTCAGGAGGTGTAATGTAGGAAGTGCAGTGAAAATACACAACAGAAAAAACATTTTTATAAGATAAAGGATCTTCAGTGGAGTTGTACACAACATTATCAGATACTCGTCTGTTTCAAGGATAAGAGCGTTAAACGTGTAATTCACAAAGTCTCTTTTAAACTAAAGCTATATCTGCTTAAAGACCACAGCCTTGCTGCAAAGTAAGCATTTGCTGCTCAAACCAAATGGAGTCTTAATGTTATTTGGTGAGGGAACTTTAACGATTGCTTGATGTTATGGCCTAGCAAAATGGGTAGAACCACTCAAATGGAAACAGAAAGTGAATGTTGGACTAATTTCAATAAAAATTGCAGTTGTGGAGAGACAACAATGAAACGTAACTGTGGTTTGAGATTTTCAGTCACGTTAAGAAGTTGAACAGAGAATATCTCTTTTATAGTTTAAAATACTAGTTGCCTACTAAACAATATTTATTCAATGCCATAGAATGCCTACAGTGCAGAATGAGTCCATTCAGCCCATCAAGTCTGCACCAACTACAATCCCACTCAGGCTCTATTCCCGCAACCCCACATATTTACCCTACTAATCCCCTGACATTAGAGTTAATTTAGGTTTGTCAATCAATCTAACCCACACATCTTTGGACCGTGGGAGAAAACTGGTGCATTCGCAGGAAATCCACGCAGAAACTGAGAGAATGTGCAAACTCCTCACAGTGACCTGAGGCTGGAATTGAACCTGGTGTTGTGAGGCAGCAGTGCTAACCACTGTGCCCTATGCTGCCCCATGTTGCTTTTAGTTTTCTATGGTAAAACTTTTAAAACTTGAAATCTGGGAATAATTTTAATCCAGTTGCTGCGTATTGAAATATCTTTTTAAAAGACATCAGGCTGTACAGGGATCATCACAAAGTGCTGGGATCTCCACACCAAGAATCTGTCAATCTAGGAGAAGTTTACTGATGCAAGTCAAGTGCAGCACTTTTCCTCACTGCCTCCAGTGGAGGAAATGGAGATATAAGATCAGGTAGGCTTCTAAGTTCAGGCCACTGGCCAGTGATTCTCCCCTAAACATGTGAAGATGGCCCGAAGGGACAAAACGTAGCTGCTACCCTTGCCTAGGCTAACACAGAGAGTGTGGTCACTTGGATAAAATAGTAGGATTTGGCTTATGCCTAAACAACAGAATCCCTGTTTTCCAGGAATGCCAACCCTTGTAGGATTGCCTTGGCAATTCCTCAGAGCTGTATGCCATAGGGATGAATTGTGTTTGATCTGGGACCATGACACATGGCAGGGTTGCAGAGTACATTAAATACAATGTGGCTGTGGGGTATGTGTGCTGTGACAAAACATAATGAATAGAGCATTTTCTGGAGAACAGGAGATTGTGAATATCATTGACGTGAGGGGGAACCAATATTGGGAGCAAGCCAATTAGAGGTTGTTCACGTGATGGAACTCCCCAAAATATGGCTCAACCACAATTTATCTCCAGTGATGCAAGGAAAGGAGAAAGGATAAATGGGAAGGAGAGACAATTAGAATAAAGAACAAAGAACAAAACAGCACGGGAAACAGGCCCTTCGGCCCAACGAGCCCGCGCCGCCACCCCGATGTTCCCACCTCTACCCGTGATCCCTGTCTATGTTTATAGATCTATGGATTAAAAACCAAATTTGAGACAATTTAGGGAGAATTTGTTTTGCCAATTAGCCTAAGAGCACATCTTTGGGATGTGGGAGGAAACCGGAGCATCCGGAGAAAACCCACGCAAGCACGGGGAGAATGCGCAAACTCCCACAGACACAGGCCCAAATCCATGTATCTGCACAGCACAGCAATAGTCACTGAGCTGTCGCGTTGCCCATCAAATGGTCCAGGTCAAGCGTGCACTAATGACGTGAATTAGTTTTGTCTTACTTAATTCATTTTTGTCATAAGCTGGGTTTTTTTTTGGAGCTGTGTTCCCAGTAAAATGGTGATATCATCCTACTTACTCTTCACAGCACAATGCAGATACGCAAAAGAAAAGGATGGTTTCAAGAGGAAAGAATTTGGTCATAAATATGTAGGAGGAGTGCCTGATGTTCCACTGAATGACTGAATGTTCCCTTTCATTGCAGTTGCTTGTTCAGTACCAGGTCAGAGAAAATATCAGTAATAGGGACAGAACTCACATTTGTACAGCGTCTTATCATCTCTCAGCATATCCCAAAGTACTTCATACACAATGAGTTACTTTGAACTAGAGGCACTGTTGTTATGTTGGTGAGCATGAAGGACATTCTGCACACAGTAAGGATAGTAAATTGCAATCATTTGTTTGTAGCCTCTAATTTTGAAAATCCTTCCCCTGATGTTTCTCAGCTTTTCTGTAATGAAAGGAAGCTTTCATTCCTGTGGATTAGCCTGCTTTAGAATTGAATATGAATTCACGAGTGAATAGTGCATTTACGGTGCTTAAACAGAGACTGGATATACCAATATACACAAACACCACACAATAACATACAGATACACACAAACATAATCCAACACACACAACACAAAAACAAATATACTGACATACAGATATAGATAAACATAGACATACATATATTGACTGATACAGACACAAACACAGGCACAAATATATATACAACTGACATGCAGACACACACACACAAATACAGACACAGACCCACATACATTTTCATATACTGACTGATGCACTGACACAGACACAAATAGCAGCATACATACACTGACACACACATACCCACAGAGACAAAGATACACTGATTGACACACAAACACTAAGACACAGACACGCACACACACAGATCTAGATACACATAAACACAGATACAAATGTAAACATAGGAATGCGTACACTGACACACACAGAGCACCTAAACATCTATCCATACATAAACATGTATAAGCACAGGCACACAAAAACACACATTTTTATTCATTCTTGAGATGTGAGTATCCCTGGCTAGACCAGCATTTATTTCCCATTATTAATTATCCTTTAAAAGGTGGTGGAGAGCTGCCTTTTTGAACCTCTGCAGTCCATATGGTGTAGGTACACCTACTGTGCTGTTAGGGAGGAAGTTCCAGAATATTGACCCAGCAACAGTGAAGGAACAGCAATGTATTTCCATGTCAGGATGGTGACTGCCTTTAAAGGGAACTTGGAGGCAGTGGTGTTCCCAAATATCTGCTGACCTTGTTCTTCTAGGTGGTAAAGTTTGTAGGTTTAGAAGGTGCTGTCAAAGGAGCCTTGATATTGTTGCAGTGCACCTTGTGGATGGTACACACTGCTACAACTGTGCATTAGTAGTGGTGGATGGTGGATGGCGTGCCAGTCAAATGGGCTGCTTTGTCCTGGTTGGTGTCGAGCTTCTCAAGTGTTGTTGGAGCTGCACCCAACAAGACAAATGGAGAATATTCCAACTCCTAAAACTGTTTCTGGAACTTCATCCCTAACAACATTGTGGATGTATCTATATCACATGGACTGCAAATTCAAGAAGGCGGCTCACCACCAACTCCTCAAGGGCAATTAGGGATCTGAAATAAATGCTGGCCTAGATAAGGATATCCATATCCCATGAAGAATTTTTTTTAAAAAAACACAAGACATGCATTCACTGACACATAGACATGCGAACATACACAAAACATTGACAATACATAGACGTACACAAAAACAGATACAGAAAAATGCAGATATACATATAAATATACACATATGCATACACATAAATATACAGATACACTCAAACACATAGATATACAAATAGAAACATGTATACACACAAACATACACAGGTCCCAGAAATTTCTTGCTGCAACACTGTCCCTAGTGAAGGTGTGGGACATGACACCAATGATCTCAAAAACCACTGAGGTCAGCCATGATCACACTGAATGACATAGCAGGCTCGAGGGGTGGAATTGTCTACTCCTGCTCCTAGTTCTTACATAACTTCATTTATACAGCACTTTCAATGTAGTAAAACATCCAAGGGCATTTCACAAGAATATTGTACAAAAATCTGGAGATATTAAGACAGTTGATCTAATGCTTGGTCAAAGAGATAGATTTAAGGAGGATCTTAATAGAGAGGATGGCACAGAGGTTTAAGGAGAAGTGTTCCAAGTTTAGGGCCTAAGCAGCTAAAAGCGCGGCAGCCAATGGTAGAGTGATTAAAATCAGAGATTTCCAGAGGCTAGGATTGGAAGAGAGCAGATATCTGACCAGGTGGTCAGAAAGGAAGAGGTCAGAGCACAGTGCAATCTGGTGATAAGTGCCAAACCATCATCACTAGGATGGTCTTGATGGGGCAAGATGTAGCCAGACAGCAAGGCTTCGTTAAGGGGGAAGTGTCATCAGTCCTCGGCTAGATTTCTGTTAAGGCCAGGATGTTAATGCAGTCAACTACAAGAAGCTCATTAATGTCAAGGGCCTTGTTCACAAGTGAACAAATATCCTGGAAAGAAATGGGTGGAACAATGGTGAGAGCTGATTTGCTGTTCATGGAGCTAGAATTGGGAGGGATGAATGGAACAAGAATCAGATGAATTCCAAGTGAATACTTTGGGCAGGAATTTTAGTGGCAGAGTGCATTGAAGCAGATGTCGTTGCTATTGGTGAGCTGCAATAAAAAATGCCTTAATGAGCCATTTAGAGGATGCCAAGAGAGGCACAGCGAGAAGCTTTAGGCTTATCTAAGAAGGACCAAAATGTGGGACATCAACAGGAGAGTAGATAATGAACAATTTGAAGGGTTTGTGTGAGGATTTGGGAATGTGGAGTTATCCAAGACAGGAGAAGCAAAAAGAGGCATGAAGAACTGGAAAGGACAAAGGAAAGATGAAGTGAAAAACTTAATAGTTATGAACATTTGTCTTAACTTTAAACTTGTAAAAAAAGTTACATCTCCATTTCTCTCTCCAGCCAACTTATGTCACTCAGGAAAACCTGTCAAATTGACAACAAGAGCATTTTGTGCTGTGGGTCTCTAAAGTCTGGGTAAGACAACATATTAGGATTGACTAATTGTATTGGGAATGGATGAGAAGAGAAAATGGGTGCAGTAATATAGAATATGTTATGGATAGTATATGGATGGGATCTGTTTGATTCTATGGCTGTGTAGTGCCAATTGCAACCCTGTAATGATCTGATATGGCCCGTTGTTGCAAAACTAATAATGGTCCTATGCCATTGTCTGTGTGGCCTCCCTTCATCAAGATCATATATCGATTGGGATGAGATTTGTGATTGGCATGCCCCTCAGAACAAGGTATATCTTTGGGAAAAGTCTTGTCCAAAGGCAAGTTAATTGGCCTTTCATCTTGAGATTGTTTCTGGGTTCACTATAATCCTTTAGGGAAGAAAATCTGCTAACTTTACCTAGTCTTGCCTACATGTAACTCCAGATGGCTGAGCAAGCCACATAGCTGAGGGGCAATTAGGGATGTGCAACAATTACTTGTCTTGCCAGTGTCACCCATGTTCCATGAAATTTTAACAAAATCTTCCTTTGTGAAAATGGCTTTGCCTGTTTAACAATAGTGACTGCACTTTCAAAGTAATTTACTACATATGAGACATTTTGGGATATGTTAAGATTTTTTAAATTATGTGTAGAACAGGAGGAAAAGTCAGTTAAATATATATTAAAGAACATTTTCCTCATTATTTCTAGGGGCAATGATGGCTGACTGAACTTGCTTATTTGCATTTTAATGCAACATTGTCTCTAGGCGCTTTTTCTGTTTAATTATTTTCTGTTGGCAGTGTGAATTTTCTAAAGTAGAGGTGGTCATGTGTAACTAATGATGGAATTAGAGTTTCAATTGGATGTTTTTCGTGCATTGTGTTTCACATACCACTATTCCACAATAAGACATTGGTTTATGCACACCCCTGTCTCCCTGCACTCACGCACTTAGTTAACCCATCATCCTCCCGCACTCCTTTTGATTCTTGATTCTTTACACAAAGTGAAGCTGTTGATTTCACAAGGGGGCTATTCAGCTGCAGATGGCATTATAAACCCAATCCTGTTCTTGGTTAATATCAATGCCTAGAAGTATTCAAGTTGGTTGTCATCAGATGATGATTGGGAGCTGATTGGTTTACTCAGTAACCTATGAGATGCTGAGGCCTCTAATGCTCCACATGTGCATAATCAGTAGCAGGGATCTAGCAAATGGAGAGCGAGCTGTCAGACCCCTGCTGCTGAGGGCAGCCTCAACCAGCAACCCCCCCTCCTCCCGAAATCATGGATGCTCCCTCCCTGAGATGCCGCCTCTGCTGCACCTCCAAATGCCCAGCTCGAGCATGGTCCCTCTTCAAAGAACAAAGAACAATACAGCATGGGAAACAGGCTCTTCGGCCCAACGAGCCTGCACTGCCATTTTAACATTATGAGACCTTTGTCTAAACCTATTGGGGAAGATTGAGGGAAGACTAATTTAGGGACAATTTGTTAACACCAATCAGCCTAAGATCACGTTTTTGGGGTTTGGGAGAAACCGGAGCACCCGGAGAAAACCCACGCAATCATGGGAAGAATGTGCAAACTCCTGCAGACACCGGCTCAAATCCATGTATCTGCACAGCAGACAGTGATAGTCACTGAGCTGTCGTGTTGTCCATCAAATGGTCCAGTTTAAGCGTACACTCACGACGTGAAGCACTAGGCAACTCTCAAAGCAACATCCAAAGCAGCCCTCGCACAACCCACTGTGTGTATGCCCCTTGTTGGTCAACAAGGCGGACCGAATCACCTGTGAAATAAAAGAAAAGACATCAATAAACATGCACAACTTAGACAGATATTTACAGAATCCCCAAAAGCGCAGAAGTAAAACAAGTGAGCCATGAAATATGTTGGAAAGTCGATAGGAATCTATTGATTCCCAGTGATTTTCCAAAGCTCCTGATCTTTACTTAGAAAAGTCTCCTGTACCCCTCCATCTCTAGTCTGCTCATGTGCCTATCTAAGTAAGTCTTAAACAACACTCGCATGCCTGCCTCTACCACCCTACTTGGCAGTGCATTCCAGGCCCCCACCACCCTCTGTGTGAAAAACCTTCCTCTAACATCCAAATTATACCTCACCCTCCCTCACCCTAAGCCTGGGCCCCTTGTAATTTTTGTATCCAACCGAGGAAAAAGTTTACTTCTATTCACTTTATCTACACCCTTCATAATCTTATACACCTCTATTAGATCTCCCCTCTTTCTCTGCTTTTCTAAGGAGAATAGCCTCAGTTTGCCCAATCTCTCCTCATAGCTCAGTCCTTCCATACCAGGCAGCATCCTGGTAAACCTCCTCTGCATTTTCTCTCGGGTCTCCACATCTTCCGGTAGTAAGCCAACCAGAACTGGACGCAGTACTCCAAATGTGGGCGAACCAACGTTCTACACAACTGCAACATTAGACACCAGCTTAATACTCTATAAAGGCAAACATACCATAGGCCTTCCTCATCACCTTCTCTACCTGTACTGCCACCTTCAGGGACTTGTGCACTTGCACCCACAGATCCCTCTGCGTTTCTATACTCTTAATAGGCCTACCATTTATCGTGTAACTCCTCCGTACATTATTTCTTCCAAAATGCATCACCTCGCATTTATCTGGATTAAATTCCATCTGCCATTTCTCTGCCCAATATACCAGCCTATCTATATCCTGCTGTATTGCCTGACACTGCTCCTCCCACTCCGGTTGCATGCAGATGCAATGGGCCCCCCACCTCCCATTGTCTTGCCCCATGGGGTCCACCCACAGGCTCTGCCCCCTAGCATTGCTCAGGTGCCCAGTGGGCATTGCCCAGGTGCCAGGAGGGCACTGCCAATCTGGGTACTGCAAAGGGGCACCGTCGCCTTGCATTTGGCCTCCCTGGGGAGCCTCAATGATCTCAGGTTCCTCCAGCAAGGCCAACAGAACTGTTCCCTGGTTAATGGAAGCAAGTGATTTCTTTGCCAGAGAGAGCCCATTTCTGGCAAGAGGCTAACCACACTGGAAGTCTGGGTCTCTGTACTACCAGAAGTACGTGGAGACCCTGGAGAGAATGCAGAGGGGGTTTACCAGGATGCTGCCTGGTATGGAAGGACTTAGCTATGAGAGAGATTGGGCAAATTGGGACTGTTCTCCTTAGAAAGACGGAGAATGAGGGGAAATCTAATAGAGGTGTATAAGATTATGAAGGGTATAAATAGAGTGAACAGTGGTAAGCTTTTTCCAGGTTGGATATGAAAATTACAAGGGGCCATGGGCTTAGGGTGAGAGGGATGAGGTATAATTCGGATGTTAGAGGGAGGTTTTTCACATAGAGGGTGTTAGGGGCCTGGAATACACTGCCAGGTACGGTGATGAAGGCAGACATACTAGAGTTGTTTAAGGCTTACCTAGATAGGCACATGAGCAGACTAGAGAAGGAGGGATACAGAAAATTGTTCTAAATAAGGATCAAGAGCCTCAGGACGTTCCTGGGAATCAATAGATTCCTATGGGCCATCCAACACATTTTATGGCTCACCTGTCTTACGTTTGGGTTTCTGGGGATTCCATGAATGTCTGTTTAAATTGTGTATGTTGATTGATGTATTTTTTTTACATCCACAGGTGATTCAGTCCGCCTTGTTGTCCAATAGGGGGCTTACATGTGGTGGGTCGTGCGAGGGATGTTGCTTCGAGAGTTGCCTAATCCTTGACTTCGTTAGTGTATGCTTAAACTGGATCTTCTGATGGGCAACACGACAGCTCAGTGACTATCGCCATGCTGTGCAGATACAGGGATTTGGGCCTGTGTCTGTGGGAGTTTGCGCACTCTCCTCATGCTTGCATGGATTTTCTCCGGGTGCTCCGGTTTCCTCCCACACCCCAAAAACGTGCTCTTAGGCTGACTGGTGTTAACAAATTGTCCCTAAATTAGTCGTCCCTCAATCTAGTTATGGTTCCTTTATTGTGGAGTCCAATAGGCATAGACAAAGGTCCTATGGAAGAGGGCACTTAAAGTGTGGGCTTGTTGGGCCGAAGGGCCTGTTTTCTGTGCTGTGTTGTTCTTTGTTCTTTTGTTCTTTGTCTCGTAAAATCGCAAAAGCCAAGAAATCGAGCATGATTTTACTGGCTCGCTCCGCCCATTGGTGGAGCAAGCTGATTAAATTCTGCCCATTGTTTATATCCCTGGCACCAGATACCTAAAGCAACTACCCTAGTTGGAAACCTCGCTGACAGCAGGAGATGCACTCCTCCCATAACTTCCAATTCATGGGATTCTCTAAAAAAGACAAGGTTCATTCAGTTAGGCTTCAAACATAGAGAGACTTCACTGCGAATGTACAGAGGCACAGCCAACACATTGGAGACAACCTCCAAACAACCCAATTGCCTGATCTTCCAAACACCACCTGCCCATACCAGCCATCACAGAGCAAATTGAACCAGTTTGGAAACAAGTCAACCTCAATCCCAAGGTACTGCCTGAGAAGAGGTACAATAGAATGTAAACATAAAATAGAATCTCTACAGTACAGAAGGAGGTCATTCAGCTCACTGAGTTTGTACTAACCACAATCCCATCCAGACCCTATTCCCAATAACCCCGCACATTTACTCAATTAATTCCCCCGACATTAGGGTCAATTTAGCTTGGCCAATTGACTTAACCCCACATCTTTGGACTGTGGGAGGAACCCGGAGCATGCAGAGAAAACCCATGCAGACAAGGGGAGAATATGCAAACTCCACACAGGCACTGACCCAAAGTCGGAATTGAACCTGGATCCCTGGTGCTGTATGGCAGCAGCACTAACCATTGTGTCACCGAACTGCCCTTAGTTGAAACTGTTCAATCTCTGGTAATGACTTAGCGTTACTGCTCTCAGCCATGATACTGAAACAAGGACTACAGATGTTGGAAACCTAAACTAAAAACAGGAAATGTTGAAAATGCTCAGTGCGCTTGTCTCTCAGAGAGAGAGAGAGAAAAACAGATTTAACATTTAAGATTCATGACCTTTTGTCAGAACTTTTCAATCTGTATAACACTCACTCTAAGACCAACATTTCGTTCCTGAACACAGGCATTCTGCAATTGGCCTCAGTACCTTTGAGGTGGAAAGAATAAAGGTTTCCCAAGTTTCCATGTCCACTGATTCCATTTGAAAGATAAGCTTTTGTGGTTGGGGTTAGGATCAGATATAGAAACAGGGGGACAGGAGGGGATGGCAGACTGGTACAGTCGCTGGTACTGTCACTGGTAATTCAGAATGCAGAGTAATGCTCTGGGGACCTGGGTTTGAATCCCATCATGACAAATGGTGAAATTTGAAATCAATATGAATCTGGAATTAAAAGTCTAATGGTGACCACAAAATCATTGTTGTTAAAAAAAACCCCATCTGGTTCATACCCTTTAGGGAAGGAAATATGCTATTCTTACCTGGTCTGGCCCTACATGTGACTCCAGACCACACAGCAATGTGGTTGGCTCTTAAATTACTCTCTGAAATGGCCTATCAAGTCATTCATTTCAAGAGCAATTAGGGACAGGCAATAAATGCTGACTTGGCTAGCCAGCGACACCCATAGGCTAACTACAGTTGGATTAGGCAGGAACTTAGGGAAACTGATTGGGAACGGTTGTTTGAGGGTAAGTCCACGCTAGGCATGTGGGACTCTTTCAAGGGAATACTGAAAATGTTGCAAGATAAGTATGTGCCGGCCAAGAGGAAAGATGGGAAAGGTAGGATTAGAGAGCTGTGAATTACTAGGGATATTGAGGACTTGGTTAGGGAGAGAAGCGTATGTTAGGTCGAAGCAGCTGGGAACGGAGACAGCGTTGGAGGAATATAGAGAGAGTAGGAGGTAGCTCAAACAGGGAGTTAGAAGGACAAAAAGGGGGCATGAAATGATTTTGGCGGATAGGATTAAGGAAAACCCAAAGGCTTTTTATTCCTATGTTAGGAATAAAAGGGTGGTTAGAGGAAAAATCGGACCTCTTAGGGACAGAGGAGAGGAACTGTGCTTAGAGCCCGAGGGAATGGCAGAGATCCTGAATGAATACTTTGCATCGGTATTCACGAAGGAGAGGGACTTGTTGACAGCTCCTGTCTCTGAGGGAGCTGTGGACCAGTTGAGGGAAATATCCATACCGAGGGAGGAAGTGTTAGAGCTTCTAGGTAGCATTAAAACTGATAAATCTCCGGGGCCTGATGGCATTTATCCCAGGCTGCTTAGGGAGGTGCGAGGTGAAATTGCTGGGCCTCTGACGCAAATCTTTGTCTCTTCCTTGGACACAGGTGAGGTCCCAGAGGACTGGAGAATAGCTAATGTTGTACCGTTGTTTAAAAAGGGTAGTAGGGATAACCCTGGAAATTATAGGCCGGTGAGTTTGACGTCAGTGGTAGGGAAGCTGTTGGAGGGGATTCTTAGAGATAGGATGTATATGCACTTAGAGTGTTGCAATCTGATTAGGGATACACAGCATGGATTTGTTAAGGGGAGGTCATGCCTTACAAATCTGGTAGAATTTTTTGAGGAGGTGACGAAATCAGTGGACGAAGGGTGAGCCGTTGATGTTGTCTATTTGGATTTTAGTAAGGCGTTTGACAAAGTCCCTCATGGGAGGTTAGTCGAGAAGGTCAAGGCAAATGGGATACAAGGACAGGTAGCTAGATGGATAAGTAACTGGCTTGGTAATAGGAGACAGAGAGTAATAGTGGAAGGGTGTTTCTCTAGCTGGAGGTCGGTCACTAGTGGTGTGCCGCAGGGCTCGGTACTGGGACCTCTTCTATTTGTAATATATATAAATGACTTGGAAGAGGGAGTAAGTGGAGTGATCAGCAAGTTTGCAGACGATACAAAGATGGCTGGACTTGCGGATAGTGAGGAGCATTGTCAGGCGATGCAGCAGGACATAGATAGGCTGGTAGCTTGGGCAGACAGATGGCAGATGGAATTCAATCCTGATAAATGTGAGGTGATGCATTTCGGGAGAAAGAATGTAGGGGGGAGGTATATGATAAAGGGTAGACCTATTAAGAGTATAGAAACGCAGAGGGACCTGGGAGTGCAGGTGAACAAATCTCTGAAGGTGGCAGAGCAAGTGGAAAGGTTGTGAAGAAAAGCATATAGTATGCTAGCCTTTATAGAAAGGGGTATAGAATACAAGAGCTGGCCTTTAATGTTGCAGTTGTATAAAACGTTGGTTAGACCTCATTTGGAATACTGCGTCCAGTTCTGGTCGCCTTACTACCGGAAGGACGTGGAGACTCTGGAGAGAGTGCAGAGGAGGTTTACCAGGATGCTGCCTGGTATGGAAGGTCTGAGTTACGAGGAGAGATTAGGCAAATTGGGACTGTTTTCCTTAGAAAGACGTAGACTTAGAGGAGATCTGACAGAGGTGTAGAAGATTTTGAAGGGGATAGATCGAGTAAACAGGGTTAAGCTTTTTCCTAGGATGGACTCAAATAGCATGAGGGGTCATGGGCTTAGGGTGATGGGGGTAAGGTATAATTTGGAAGCTAGAGGGAGTTTTTTCACACAGAGGGTGGTGGGGGTATGGAATACGCTGCCAAGTAAAATGGTGGAGGCAGGTACTCTGGAGATATTTAAGAAATACTTAGATGGGCACATGAACAGAATGGGAATGGAGGGGTATAGAAAACTGATTTAAAATAGGGATCATGAGCCTTGGGAGTCCCTGGGAAGTGTGTAAATAGATGATGATATTGATGTACTTGTTTTTATCCTACAGGTGCTTTGGTCCACCTTGTTGTCTAACGAGGGGCATACACGCGATGGGTCGTGAGAGGGCTGCTCTTGGATCTTTTTCAAGAGTATTCTACTGCTTCACGTTGTTAGTGTACGCTTGGCCTGGACCATCTGATGGGCAACACGACAGCTCAGTGACTATCGCTGTGCTGTGCAGATACATGGATTTGGACCTGTGTCTGTGGGAGTTTGTGCATTCTCCCTGTGCTTGCGTGGGTTTTCTCCGGGATCTCTGGTTTCCTTCCACATCCCAAAGATGTGCTCTTAGGCTAATTGGCAAAACAAATTCTTCCTAAATTGTCTCAAATTTGGTTTTTAATCCATAGATCTATAAACATGGACAGGGATCGTGGGTAGAGGTGGGAACATTGGGGTGGCGGTGCGGGCTCGTTGGGCCAAAGGGCCTGTTTCCCATGCTGTTTTGTTCTTTGTTCTTTTATAGTGACCCAGATGGGTCTAAAGCTATCGACATGCCAAACATCCAATTTGAAGGGGTTTCGAATTGAGAGCACAACAGAGTAAAGACCAGGTATTTCAAAGTCTCATTTTGGTGATACTGAAGGCTATAAGGGCCCATGGAGAGATTCTCTTCCCAACTAATAGAGGGAAATAGCTTGCCAGTGAACTAAAGAAAGGCTGGCTGGAGGCTACCAATGTGATCAACAGCATGGGTGTGGAGTATTGCCTATAGATTCAATACCAAAAATAGTTTAAGATTAAAGAGGGGCAGAAGGGTAAATGCAGTAGTACATTCACCTACATCCTGATATGTATATCACATCAATCCCCTTTAAGGTATAGTCAGTCGATACCTTAAAGCTTTCTCCAGCATATTGTTTCTCACACCAACTTACTTGACAGGTACACTGGTCTCTGTCTATGCACTGTAGAAATAGACTGTTCAGCCTATTGAGTCTGCTCCACTGTTCAAACAGATCAAACCGATTATCTACCTCCACGTCTTTTATCTCTAAATTCCTTGATGTCATTAGTATCCATAAATGCTGTTGTTAGAGGGGTCAGTTTTTGTACAAAGTGTGCAGGAAGGTTTTTTGACTCAGTATGTAGATAGGCCAACTAGAGGTGAGGGTACATTGGATTTGGTGCTGGGCAATGAGCCAGACCAGGTGTTAGGCTTGGAAGTTGGTGAACATTTTGGTGATAATGACCACAATTCGGTTACGTTCACCTTAGTGATGGATAGGGATAGGCATGAAGCTGGGGGCAGTAGTTATAGCTGGGGGAAGGGTAATTATGAGGCCATCAGGAGAGAGTTAGGGTGCATAGATTGGACTAGGAAACTACAGGGACTGGGAACATCTGGAATGTGGAGCTTATTCAAGGAGCAGCTGCTGCGAGTCCTTGATAAGTATGTCCCTGTCAGGCAAGGAGGAAATGGTCGAGTAAGGGAACCTTGGTGTATGAAAAAAGTTGATTCGCTGGTTAAAAGGAAAAAGGAGGCTTATGTCAGGATGAGGCTTGAAGGCTCAGTTAGTGCAATGGATAGCTATAGATTAGCCAGGAGGGAGCTAAAGAGTGAATTGAGGAGAGCTAAGAGGGGACACGAGAAGACTTTGGCTGATAGGATTAAGGAGAATCCTAAAGCTTTCTTTAGATATGTTAAGAATAGAAGATTGGTTAGGACAAGATTAGGGCCAGTCACAGACAGCAGTGGGAAGTTGTGCGTGGAGCCTGAAGAGATTGGAGAGGCACTGAATAAATATTTCTCTTCGGTATTCACGCAGGGAGATGTAAATGTAGTTGTGGAGAACACTGAGGTACAGGGTTGCAAACTGGAAAGTATTGAAGTAGATAGGGAGGATGTGCTAGATATTCTTGAGGGTTTGAAGTTGGATAAGTCCCCTGGGCCGGACGGGATTTACCCTAGGATTCTCTGGGAGGCAAGAGAGGCGATTGCAGAGCCTCTGGCTCTGATCTTCAGGTTGTCGTTGGTTACGGGTGTGGTTCCGGAGGACTGGAGGATAGCGAATGTGGTCCCATTGTTCAAGAAGGGGAAGAGAGACCTTCCAGGGAATTATAGGCCAGTGAGTCTTACTTCTGTTGTGGGCAAAGTATTGGAGAGAATTATTAGGGATAGGATTTATAGTTATTTAGAGAGAAATGAATTGATTGGGGATAGTCAGCATGGTTTTGTGAAGGGTAGGTCGTGCCTTACTAACCTTATTGAGTTTTTTGAAAAAGTGACCAAAGAGGTGGATGGGGGTAAGGCGGTTGATGTGGTATATATGGACTTTAGTAAGGCGTTTGATAAGGTGGCCCATGGAAGACTTCTGCAGAAAATGCAGATGTATGGGATAGAGGGTGATTTAGCTAATTGGGTTAGGAATTGGCTAGCAGATAGAAGACAGAGGGTGGTGGTTGATGGGAGATATTCATCGTGGAGTTCGGTGACAAGTGGTGTACCTCAGAGGTCTGTTTTGGGGCCCCTGCTGTTTGTAATTTTTATAAATGATCTGGATGAGGGTATTGAAGGATGGATTAGTAAATTTGCAGATGACACTAAAGTCGGTGGAGTGGTAGATAGTGAAGAGGGGTGTTATAGTTTGCAGAGTGACTTGGACAAGTTGCAGAGCTGGGCCGAGAGGTGGCAAATGGAGTTTAATGTGGAAAAGTGTGAGGTAATGCACTTTGGCAGGAATAATAAATGTGTAGAGTATAGGGCTAATGGTAGGATTCTTAATAGTGTTGATGAACAGAGGGATCTTGGTGTATTTGTGCATAGATCCCTGAAAGTAGGCAGTCAAGTCGATAAGGTTGTTAAGAAGGCATATGGAGTCTTAGCTTTTATTGGTAGGGGGATTGAATTTCGGAGCCGCAACGTCATGTTGCAACTGTACAAAACTCTAGTGCGGCCGCACTTGGAGTATTGTGTGCAGTTCTGGTCCCCACATTATAAGAAAGATGTGGAGGCATTGGAGAGGGTACAGAGGAGGTTTACCAGGATGTTGCCTGGTATGGAGGGCAGGTCTTATGAAGAGAGGCTGAGGGATTTGAGGTTGTTTTCGTTAGAAAGGAGGCGGCTAAGAGGGGACCTTATCGAAACATATAAGATGATTAGAGGTTTAGATAGGGTGGACAGTGATAGCCTTTTTCCTAGGATGGAGAAAGCTAGCACGAGGGGACACAGCTTTAAATTAAGGGGTGATAGTTATAGGACGGATATCAGAGGTAGGTTCTTTACCCAAAGGGTGGTTCGGGAGTGGAATGCCCTGCCTGCGGCAGTTGTAGATGCGCCAAGTTTGGTGGCGTTTAAGAGGTTAGTTGATAAGTATATGGAAGAGAAGAGAATGGTTTAGTTTGGAGGGTCATTGCTTTTTATATCGGTCGGCGCAACATCGAAGGCCGAAGGGCCTGTTCTGTGCTGTAATGTTCTATGTTCTATGTTAATATGCTCAATCATTGAGCTTCCACAGCCCTCTGGGGGTAAAGAATTCCAAAGATTTATCACCCTTTAAGTGAAGAATTCCAGTCAGTCCATTCATCACTGGCATTTACTATCATTCTTATCTAATGTTGTCCTCTCCCTCAACAAATGTTCTTCACCCAGCCTGTCAATGCATTACTGCCAATCAGAGGTCTCTTCCATCTATCCTTGCAGGAGAAAAGTGTAATGAATGCCTCGGATCAAACATGGTTGCCTGGTAATTAATTCTGTCACTGGGTATCTCTTTCACCATCACGCTGAGACTCCACTGATGTCCAGCTCTCCCTCCTCTGCAGTAATCAGAATGGAAATGTCTGGAGGGACAATTCTGGTTCCCTTCTCCTCTCTGATTTTCTATCTCCCAAAAGACTTTCATGCATCACAGGAGGTGGTGTAGTGATTACTCCTCAGTAAAGGACATTTTCTCTGAGGGTGCACTTGTATCCACTCAGGTATTCACACTTCAGTGGGACTGGGAAGGAAGATGGCTGGGTTTTCACCTGGTGACTTGCCCCATCACAAGTGAACAACATCATTTGGTGCAGACAAAGTCAGTGGTGGAGAGACAGCATCAGAAACCATAGGACGCTCCAAACTCTGCTCCACTGGAAACACACGCTGAACCTCAGGGCTGTCAATGAAGAGGACATTCCTGGTTCTGTTGTGAAAGTAATCCATCAGTCACTGTATTCTGATCAAAGCCTTTCGCAAAATTAGGAAGAAATCAGCTGTGAGCTTTCAGTTTTTATTGGCACCCCTTCCTATTGTGTCTTCAACATCCTCAGTTGCTGCTGATTGCTCACCTTGCAAATTTCAGGCAGCCCAGGGAACTCATATTTGTATTTATTTATTAGTCACAAGTAGTCTTACATTAACAATGCAATGTAGTTACTATGAAAATCTCCTAGTCGCCACACTCCGGCATACATTCAGGTACACTGAGGGAGAATTTAGCATGGCCAATGTACCTGACCAGCACATCTTTCAGACTATGGGAGGAAACCCACACAGACACGGGGAGAATGTGCAGTTGTGGAGCTACAGTTAAAATTCCAAAAACCATGATAAGATTGCTGTAATTAACATTGAAATTGACAACCTGCCTCTCCTGAGGAAGAGTTGATCACACCTAGCCAGTGATTTAGAGTGTGTAAAACACAGAGATTGGATTTTACCATGTTATGACTCCACAGCAGAGTGAAAAGTGAGTCCCAATTGTGGGACCCCTCTGACTGTGGGACCGGCTCACTGATTTTATTGAAAGTGGTCTCCTAATTGGCCGCCTCTGGACACTATGTCCAATTATGGTTGGCAAGTGGGCCTCTTGATGCCGCTGGCCAATCAGAGGCTGAGCAGCTCTGAAGCCTCAGCAGCATTTCCAGAAATGTCTGTTCCTGAGGCAGGGAGCCTGGGATAGAAACTTTGATTTAGTTCCCCCAATCCTGTACAGGACAATGAATAGCAGGACCATTGAGGTTCCATCCCTCAAGGTGTTCTGCTCTAGAAGGACATCATCCAGATCTTGTCCAGGTCCACATCTTGTTAAACCAGGATCATGTGCTCTGTTGTGACTGTGACCTCACCATGTTCCAAAAGCTTTGCCAATGTTGTGAACTCAGGCTTAGCTCAGTTAACCTATCAGCTGGTTGGTGGTGCAGAATGATGCCAACACCAATTCCTATATCAGCTGAGGTTATTCATGAAGGCCCCCCTTCTCGACCTCACCTCCTGCCCAAAGTATGGTGATCCTCTGGTTAAATCACCACAAGTCAGCTCTCCCTCTGAAAGGCATCTTGATATCCTTATGATTTGCTGCTTCTTGTGCCTCGATACCTTTTAATTCTATCCATCCTCATTTGTCTATCCTGTAGTTCTTCTTCATGGCTTCAAACAACTTTGCTCAGTATTCTTTTCCTGATCCCTTTTGATCTTCACCAGTTTTCTTTCATCGTTCAACTGCCCATGTTGGGTCAGTGATTAACTGTTATTCGTTAGTTATTCATCTCTCCCGAGAAGCTATGTTTACACACGCCTGAATCCCTCTTTGGAAGATTTTCCACCATTCCTGATGTTACCCATAAGAAATTGGAACAGAAGCAGACTATTTGGCCTCTTGAGCCTGCTTTGTCATTCAATGGGATCATGGCTGATCTGACATTCCTCATGTTCACTTTCCTGTCCTTTCCATGTAACCCTTGATTCTCTTACTGATCAAAAAATCTATCCACCTTAGCCTTAAGTATACACAAGGATTGTGCCCTATATCTCTCTCTGGCAAGAAGTTTCAAAGGTTCACAACCTCAGAGAAGAAATCCCTCCACATCTCAGTCTTAAATTGATGCTCCATTATTTTCTAAACACCAATGAATCTAGGCCACATGGCAGGAGGCCTCTCTACTATAGGTGAAACATTGGCAGGCCCATAAAATGGTCCTTAATACAATCTTTAATTATGCAAGTTGGTTGTTCACCTTCCCACCCATCAGCCAGGATGTGGTGGAATTCTGCCCAGGCTGGATGAAGCAGTCAGCAGGCTTTCTACCTCTGTCAGTTTCATATTCTTGTGAATTTGTCACCATGTTACAGTGTAAAGAAGGAAATGCTGCCAGAAAGTCTAATGCATCAATCATTTAGTAAAGTCTTTAATGTAATCCCTGCTTAAACATTCCATCTTATTGTACACAACACAGGGACACATTGGCAACATATCACTCATTCACAATCGCTATACTTTAACTACTTTGCATACACATCAACTTGATACTTTAATATGCTCCCTCACAAAATAAATTTTGGGTCTACATTGAAATAAAGAGCCAACATTTTGTTTTCTTACTAGTACTCTGTCAATTACAGTGCTTCCTGTGGTTAATAATGCATGCTGTGTGTTTCCTGCTGGCTTATTAGGAACAGAGAGGTCAACAAGAAGAAGGGGACTGAGGGAGAAAACAAGGTAAAGGGGAGGATTAGCAGTCCTCCAAGATTGGCCTGGAGTCTCCAGGAATTAAAGTTCAATCTCCCAGGTACAACTGTGTGTAATCCTGGAGAAAAATCATCAGGACATTGAAAGGGTCTGCCTCCTAAAAGGACATTGGCAACCATAGATGTCTGTGTTTATGTTTGCCATCAGGAGGGATATACAGGCTGATTATTCAACTGTTTGGCCACTTTATAAAGACACGTTCCATGGCCATCAAGTCCTGAAATGGGACTTGAAGCTGAAGCTTCTAGCTCAGAGATTGGGACATTATTACTGCGCTTCAAGACTTACTGTTTAAAATTATAGTTTTAAAAATAATTCTTTGAAGATTTTTCTTTACAGGATATAAAAATACTGAAAATTTTGGGGTTGGGCATGGGTGAATCAAGCATCATTCAATGGACAATGAGTTTTTTTGCTTTCCAATTGGTGTAGGAAGTCAATGCTTCATAATGCATTGACTGCCTAATGGCTGGAGTGTGAGATTTTGATGAAACCTCCAGGAATACATTTAATCAGAATTGGTAAACTTATAAAGGGGGGTAAATTGTAATTGGGTATGTTTCAAGTTTTGGGAGAATTAGAAGGGAAAATTCAGAGAACTAACCACTCTATCAATTAATTATGGAAAAAGGAGGTTTGCTCTTTAGAGAGGAAGTGGCACAATAGTATTATCACTTGAATAGTAATCCAGAAACCAAGGGCAAGAACTTGGGATCTGGGTTCAAATTCCAGCATGGTATATGATAGAATTTGAATTCAATAAAAAAGTCTGAATTAAATGTTTAAGATGACCATGAAACTATTGGCAATTGTCATAAAACCCATCTGGTCACTTTCCTATAGGGAAAGAAATCTCTCATCCTTACCTGGTCTGGCTATACGTGACTCCAGAACAACAGCAATTTGAGTTGACTCTCTCAAGAGCAGTCTCTTAAAGGGGAACTGCCGAACAACACACAAATGGAGCTTAAAACATTCAACCAAAATGTGATTAAAAGGGTCGATAATGCATTTGATTTCCTGCGTTGCCCATGAGGGCATGGAAGGCCTCAAATGGCATCACAGACACTGCGCACTCCCTTGAAATTGATGGGCAATAAGTGCTGGCTCAACCTATGACACCCACATCCCATAAATGAACTAATGAATTAAAATAAATAATTTTGATGCATGACTCTCTTCACAGCTTCCCCTTACAATTTCTCTGGTGACTTCTCAGGCCAATGTAGAACTGGGAGGATAGCCTGTTCTTGCACATGACATATTTGCCTAGATTTTCACATATTTTTTCAGAATAGTCCCTGGAACAAACATCTTGATTTATACATTGGAATTGGCCCAAAAGGATTGACCAGTACAAGAGTACCAAGTGCCCAGAAATTGGTAAACATTGCACACATTTCATATCCAAAGAATAGATGTGATTCATGTTGATTTTCCCATAACTTACTGTTTGCTCAGTTGTCCCCCCCCCACCCCCTCCACCCCAACTAAGAGTAGGTAACTGGCAATCTTTCCAAATTCAATACACCGCACAGCATCCTGAACATTGAGATGCACTATTTGGGGTTCAAACCATAATCCTGTTGGACTAATGCCACCAGCAACAAATGGGCAGCAACTATGATTTTGTAGACCGAGCAGTCACATGATGGTGGGATAATGCGGCTACTTAAAGGGTCACGCATTGGAACTATGGGAGTTCTCCCCCACATGCAGGCAGAGTGGAAACATGTAAAAGCTGCTCAGAGTATTTAATGAACCGTTGTCATTGTAAGTCCTTGCTCATCAGTTATTGGAATCCAGCACTTCTACATGCCCCCCACTTGGCCATCAAGTAATCACTGCTACCAATAACTCAACACTGGCCCAGAACTGTGGGGTTGCCACATTTCTAAGGATGGGGTGGGGGAGAGAGGGTTCCAAGAATTGAAGATTGATTTCCTAACATTGCTGAGAGCAAAAAAAACTTTAATAAAGTTACATCTTATTTTTCTTCACTTGCTTTGAACATTTTCATTACTTGGTGATATAAATATAGGAAGAAAAGGCTGCCTGATGGACAGTCCGTCGAGACTGGAGGGGAAAGCTGGGAGGCTGAACAATGTCTGGTCAGCAATGGCAGGTTTGCAGGGACAGGCAATTAGCTGCAGGATATCATGTGGTGAAACCTTGAGGAATATATCCAATCAGAACTGACAAACTGATTCCTAGCGCTCTTACTAAAATACATGCCCCACTTCTAAATTTGAACTCACGCAGTTGTGAATTGTACAGTCTTTAATTTTTTTGGTGAACATCCCGTTAAAGATGTTCATTTCCTGTCTGATGTAGCTCCATTACCAGAAGGCCAGGAAAGTCAAACCACTGCGATTTGTAAAGTAATGTCATTTGCATACAGATTAATTCTGCAGGAAAAGAGGTTTCAAACAAAGGCACCCTACATAATGCCAAATTAATTATTGCCTCTGTCAGACTGGCAGTGAAACAGAAAAGGCAATTCCTAATTTAACCAATAACTGAAAGGGCACACAGCCAATACGAGTGCGCAGATTGGCCTCCCTCCACAGATCAGACACCGAGACCCCTTCTTTCCTTACAACCACCTCCCTCTATCACCACACCCCTCACCATCTCCCAACCATTATCCCCTCCACAACCTTCCAAAAAACAGACCGCTGTGGCTGTCCCAATGTGACACAGCTGAACATTGTTCCAGGCTACAAAAGTATGTAGAAAGCTTACTGGGAAACAAATCAGATTTATTTTAGTACTGCTCTAGAATTATGCTGAGCAAACCTGTAAGCATGGCATGCAGATTGTGTATCATGGGAATAAAATCTAACCAGACAGTAATCCCACAGTGATTTGTCCAGCTATAAGGGAAAGATTTTCTCAATATTTAAAATGCCAGTGATGTAGTTACTGGAAAGTAGGACAGGATTTTTGTCTGAATCTTCTTCTCATCTTTGAAGTACTAGTGGGCAGGATTCTGTTTCAGGATGTTAAGGGTTCAAACCCCACCCTGCAGCCTTGAATCTAAACTGGTACACCCGCACAGTAGTACTTAGGGAGTGCTACAGTGTCAGAGGTGTCTGTTTTTCAACAAAGGTGATGCAGTGTCAGGTGAACATAAAAAACTGCTTGTTTAAACAACATTACCATAACAGATTGATTGGTCTTTAGATACCCATTGCTGATTTCTGTTGGGAGCTGCTCTGTGCCTGGGTGAAAGACCTGCTTTTTGGGACAAAAGAAGGCTGTCATTGCTCCCACCTAATCTTTACTCGTGGGGGAGGAGTGCACATTGGAAGAACAAACAGGAGCTGCTTTGTTGGCTATAACTCTGTCACCAAGGATCTGCTTCTCTCGGGCAGTCTTGCAGTTCAGAGTCCTGTTAATACTCCAGATAAACAGCAATCCATGGCTGTGTATAGAAGCTTTCTTTGCTCAGCAGGATAAAGTGTCTGTTTCATTAGTTGCCAACAACATAATCATTGGCATATCACCCTCAAGATGCACATAAGAGGGCTGGTATAGAAACGAACACTGGTATTGCAATTGCTCTTAGAATCCATAGAATCCTTACAGTGTAGAAGAAAGCCACTCGGCCTGTTGAGTCTGTACTGACTCTCTGACAAGGCATCTTAACCGGACCCTATCCCCATAACCCCACACATTTATCCCACTTATCCCCCTAACCTATCCACCTTGGGACACTAAGGACAATTTAGCGTAGCCAATCAACTTAACCTCCACATCTTTGGGCTGTGGGGGGAAACTGGAGCACCCAAAAAAACCCATGCAAACCCACAAGCAAACTCCACACAGATAGTCACCTTGAAACCAGAATTGAACCCGAGTCCCTGGCGCTGTGAGGCATCAGTATTAACCACTGTGCCACGATACTATTCTAAGGTTGTGCTGAAGCATATTGGAATAATTCTATGCATCAGGTTTAGTGGGTCACAGGGAGTTTTGTTTTGTATCTAATCCCATGCTGTACCTGCCCTGAAAATGTTTGATGCTGACAATGTAGAGGGAGCTTTACTTCATATCTAACCCCAAGCTGTATCTGTCCTGCGAATGTTTGATGGTGACAGTGTAGAGGGAACTTTACTCTATCTGTATTTATCCCATGCTGTACTTGCCCTCAGAGTGTTTGATGTGAACAATTTACCCCACATTGTACCTATCCTGGGAGTGTTTGATGAGCACAGTGTGGAGGGACTTTAACCCGCTGAGTTTATCCAATATTTTCTGTTTTCATTTCTGCATTAGAGGTTTGTGGGTTCAAACCCAGCTCCTAGACTTGAGCATGTCATATCATATAAGATTGTGTAAAATGTAGCCTTGGGTGACCAAACTGCCCATTTTATTCAGTTTGGGAAGCTTTTAACACAATTATTTTCTGTCCACAAAAGCAATACAAATCCAACTTGTAAATACTTGCAATCCAACCATTATTTTGTAAATTGAGTTTGTGTCTTTACGTGCCACGTTTGTGAACTGAACTCCCACTCGCCTGACAAAGGAGCAGCAAGTGCTCCAAAAGCTAGTGGCTTTTGCTACCAAATAAATCTGTTGAACTTTAACCTGGTGTTGTGAGACTTCTTACTGCATTCATTTTTTAACAGGAGGAAAATTCTTGGCTAGGAATGAAGACATCCCTAAATTGCACTCCTGGCATGGGAAGATCCTGACAGCAGAGATGGAAAATCTCAGATATGTTGATTTTGAGCATGATCTGTTTTCTCAACTACGAGAAAGGTTTTTTCAGAAGGCTTGTATAACGTTCAATGGTCAACTTGGATTAATACAAAGTATGCAAATTGCCTTGGGTGCAAACCAACCACAATGATTAATACTGCAACAAAGTGTAACAATTCACTTCCGTTTATAAAGAAAACGGACTTCTTTTTGTCTACTTAATGCTTTGCAGTTATTCAGACAGCCCCCTGAAAACTGTAATATCCCTTCCTAAATGGGAGGTAATGATTACCCAGTGTGGGATAGAACTGTGCCTCAATGCTTGTCGAGTCAGCTCCTGAGCTATTCACAAGTCCTGACTTGTCCTGTAGGTTTTGTTCTTTGGCATCTTAGATAAAAAAAAGAATTAATTAAAAATACATTTCCTGCTGTAAGAAATGTAAGATAAATAAAACCTGTGAATAACTCAAAAGTCTACTCCAAACCTATTAATTTTGTTCTCTCGGCCATTAGAAACCAATTAATAAAAACAATTTATACTTACACAGCTCTTTTAACTTAGTAAAATGACCCAAGATGCCTGTACAAACTCTGTTCTCTTCTTTTTGTTAGCCTACACCACATGTGACAATGCTTTTGTACTCTAAAAAGCTTGTTTTCTTGTCAACTAAGCCATGCAATATGTCTTAGTACGAGTCTGTGTGAGATTCCACAGTGGAACTATTATTGATTCTGATCACCATGGAGACTTACCACTGTTCATCACTCAGAAACATCCTAACAAACACACTTACCATAAGCTCTCCCCAAACAGTCATAGAATTTTGTCCTTTGATTTGGAGACCACAAGTATTGTAAACTCTTGGTTAAGGACAGATACTGGCTACATGATACTGACTTTGATGCAGGCGCATTCACAACTAGGTGTGAACATGTGCAAGATGCAAAATTAGATCTAGCCAAGCTTTAGTGGGAAAGCTAACCTGCCAACAACCTGCCATAAACAGTGGCATGGAAAGATTTCGACCTCACTTTCTAATTTCTTGCATCCTGCCATAATTTCTGTCTCTTCTGTCAAATCCCACTGATGGTGCAATAATTCTGCTTGAGGAGTTATACAGACTGATGATCAAAAGCTTAGTCAAAGAAATAGGATTTAAAGGACATCTTACAGGAGGAGAAGAGATAAAGTTTTGGGAGAGAATTCCAAATTTCAGGATCTAGATAAAGGATGGCATGGTCACCCACTGTGAAGGGAAAGGGTGACCCTTCAACAACAAATGTTAAGCGCTTTATCGACATCTTGAAGTGGGAATCAAAAAGCTCAACTTAGATTAACAGGCTTTCTTTTTGAATGCTTTAGGCAGGACACTTCTATATGTTTATGTACAGCTCCTGTTTTGCATTCCTGGGAACAACGCTTGTTTGAGTATTGCACAATGAGAAGACAATGTGGATTCAATCATTATCACATATGTGTGTGGTGAGCTGAGGTCAGTTCTTCTGCACTACTCTTCTGGAGCACTTACAATGTCAAGAATTCCCAATCATCACATGTCCTTTGAAACAGTTGGGAATATTTATTGGGGCTAACACACACTATTGTGATGGATTTGATGTTAGACATTATGTGAACGTAAACCAGTTAATCTCTTGTTGCACTGCCATTTTGAACGATTTATGAAAGGTGTCCAATGTCACTTCATTGATTAACCCTCCATACTATCTTTAATTATCTTTAACTCCTTTAAAAAATACAATTGACTCTCCCTCAACTACTGCTGGTGGCAAAACATTCCAACGAGGCTAACCAACTCTACCTGATATTCGATGGCGTTATCATTGCAAAGTCACCATTGGCCAGAATCCCAATTGAAATTGCCACATAAATACTATAGCAACTAGAAAAGGCCAAAGGTCAGATATACACTCATGTCCTGAATTCTGAAAGGCTCTCAACCAAAACCCAGGCAATTACAAAGTGTGGAGGAGTAATGTGTCCAACAGTGAGTGCTGCTCATTGAAAAGCACAACCATGGCAACATGGTGGACTCAGATTGCAGTTCAAATGGAAGTTGGACCATTCCACTTCATGAGTCAGCCACGCTTCACTGAGAAGCACTTTTGCCTCCCAATCTCTGGGTTAAATTCAATTGAATACAAATATCAAGACTGACACTCCAGTGCAGTACTCATGGAGCACTGCAGTGTCAGAGGTGCCACATTTTGAGTGAGACATTAAACCAGGGCCCCATCAACCTGTTCGGGTAGATGTTAAAAATCTTATGTCAATATTTTAAAGAGTTATCCCTGGTATCAGTATCATAAAATAGATTATCTGGTCATTGCTATTTGTGGGAGTTTGTTGTGTGCTCCATGGTGTTTTATATATTAAAGTGCTCCATTAGTTGTAAAGTGCTTTGGGTGACTTTGGATGTTCCTTAAGAGATCTAAATAATTGTCAATCTTTATTTTCCCGGGAATCTTACCATCACTGCAAAAAGACAGACCCACTAAATTTATTCCATTGCTCTACAGAAAGTAGTCAGTACAAGAATGAGTTCTTCATCTCTCCCACACAGCAAGATTTTTACAAGGACAGAGTATTGTTGATAGCTATGAATATGTGCCCTCAATCCCAGTGAAATATATTCATGAATAGAAAGACCTCTACCATACCTACTTCTGCAATTGGAATAAGACTTACAATGAATAATCAGGCAACATATTCAATCCCTAAGGCATCATAGAATCTTAGAGCAGAGAAAGAGGCCATTCAGCCCATTATCTTTGTGTTACCTCTTTGAAGAAGCTCTACAATTAGCTTCACTCCATTGGTTTGTTCCCTATAGCTCTGCAATATTTTTCTTGCTTTATCCAGTTGCCTTTTGGGAGTGACTATTAAATCTACTTCCATCATCCATTGCAGACCATATCAGTCTGTATGCAACTAGCTTTCCCCATGTTACATTTCTGTCCACATTACCAACACTTTTACCTCCCAATGTTTCTCATTATTTACTCTACCAAAACTTTTCAGGAGTTTGAACAGCTCTATCAAATCTCTACTTAACCTCTCCACTCTAAGGAGACATCCCAACTTTTCCAATACGCTGTTGAGCTGCAATCCCTACGGGACCATGTAAAGAACTGAAAATGCCAGCTTGAGGACCTTTTGCCTCATTAAGGGAGACTGAGGAGTTATTGATAGGACTACGACAATTTTCACACCAAGGCAAAGGGAAGAAGGCCACTGGGGTACTATTAGGAAGGGGAAACCGCCCCGTGATGGATAGTAACAACCGGTGTGTCCCCCTTTCAATAGTACTCTTGCCTGAGTACTACTGTGGGGGACCAGCTCCATCCAAGGAATGCAGCAGTGGCCGCTCCTGGAGCTGACAACAAAAACCTAAAAACGAGACGAAAGGAAGTGTTAGAGTGACTTCGCTATTGAGGGTGCGGAACTCTCGGCGTTTTTTGGTGGACGCAGAACGGGAGTCGCGGATGTGGTAATGTCTCCCTGGATCTGAGATTTGGGATTTCCTCTGGACGCTTCCCAACATCCTGAAAGGGGAGGGTCCAGGAACTGGAAAGTTGTAGTACATATAGGTACTACTGACATAGGCAGGAAGAGGAATTGTACAGGAAAGGGATTGTATGGCCTGGGGTAGGCGCTGAAGAGAGGAAGCAAGGTAGTAATCTCAGGATTGCTGCCTGCGCCTCGGGAGAGTGAGAGCAGGAATAGTATGAGGGGGAGATTGAATACGTGGCTGAGGGACTGGAGCAGGGGGCAGGGATTCCGGTTCCTGGATCATTGAGACCTCTTTAGGGGCAGGTGTGACCTGTACAGCAAAGACAGGTGGCACCTGAATCCCAGGGGGACTAATATCTTGGCAGGAAGACTGGCTAGGGCTACTGGGGGGACTTTAAACTAGAAAGTTTAGGGGGAGGGAATAGTGATGTGGAGACTGGGAGCAAGGAAGTTAGCTCCCAGGTAGGGAAGGACTCTAGGCAGGATGAGAGGCAGGTTAGACGAGTGGGGAGAAGGGAAATGTCCAGTCTGAGGGGCTGAGGTGTGTCTATTTTAATGCCAGGATTGTAGTAAATAAGGTGGATGAACTTAGGGCGTGGATTGCTGCTTGGGATTGTGATGTGGTGGCCATTACAGAGACTTGGATGTCTCAGGGACAGGACTGGGTACTACAGGTCCCGGGATTCAGATCCTCAGGAAGGACAGGGAGGGAGGCAAAAGAGGTGGTGGAGTGGCACTGTTGATCAGGGACAGTGTCATGGCTGCAGAGAAGGTGGATACCGAGGAGGGAGTGTCTACGGAGTCTCTGTGGTTGGAAGTTAGGAATAGCAAAGGGTCGGTGACGTTGCTGGGTGTATTCAATAGGCTGCCCAATAGTGACAGGGAAGTTGAGGTGCAGATAGGGAAACAGATACTGGAAAAATGTAGAAATAACAGAGTTGTTGTGATGGGAGACTTCAATTTCCCAAACATCGACTGGAATATCCCAAGGGTAAGGGGTTTGGATGGGGAGGAGTTTATTAGGTATGTTCAGGAGGGTTTCCTGACACAGCACATGGACAAGCCTACGAGAGGAGAGGCTGTACTGGACCTGGTACTAGCTAATGAACCAGGACAGGTGATGGATCTCTCGGTAGGAGAGCATCTTGGGGATGGAGATCATAATTCTATCTCTTTCACCCTTGCATTGGAAAAGAATAGGATCAGGCAGGCTAGGAAGGTGTTTGTCTGGAATAAGGGGAAATATGAAGACATCAGGCAGATGTTGGGGTGAATAAACTGGAAGGAGGTGTTGTTGGGGAAAAGCACAGAAGGAAGGTGGCAGATATTCAAGGAATGCTTGTCTGGAGCTCTGCACGACAACGTTCCGGTGAGACAAGGAGGTTTTGGTAGGACGCGGGAACCGTGGTGCACGAAGGCTGTGGTGAACCTAGTCAGGAAGAAAAGAAAGGTGTATAAAAGGTTCAAAGGGCTAGGAGATGTTTGGGATCTAGAGAAGTATAAGGCTTATAGAAGAGAGCTTAAAAAGGAAATTAGGAGAGCCAGAAGGGGTCATGAGAAGGCCTTGGCTGGTAGGATTAAGGAGAATCCCAAGGCTTTCTACAAATATGTGAAAAGTAAAAGGATGAGAAGAGAAGGGATAGGACCTATGAAAGGTGAAGGGGGAAAAGTCTGTATGGAACCAGAAGAAATGGCAGAGGTGCTTAATGAGTACTTTGCCTCAGTATTCATGGTGGAAAGTGATCTGGGAGGATGCACTACAAGTTTGCGGCAGACTGAAAAGATGGAGTATGTAGATATTAAGGAAGCGGATGTGTTAGAACTTCTAAATGCTATCAAGATAGACAAGTCTCCGGGACCAGATGGGATGTACCCCAGGTTATTGTGGGAAGTGAGGGATGTCATTGCAGAGCCCCTGGCGATGATCTTTGCGTCATCGATGGAGACGGGAGAGGTTCCGGAGGATTGGAGGATTGCAGATGTGGTCCCTATTTTCAAGTGGTGTACATGGACTTCAGCAAGGTATTTGACAAGGTCCCCCATGCAAGACTTCTTGAGAAGGTGAGAGGAGGACATGGGATCCAAGGGGCTTTGGCCTCGTGGATCCAGAACTGGCTTGCCTGCAGAAGGCAGAGGGTGGTTGTGGATGGCTCTTTTTCTGCATGGAGGTCGGTCACCAGTGGAGTGCCCCAGGGATCTGTTCTAGGACCCTTGCTGTTTGTCATTTTCATAAATGACCTGGATGAGGAAGTGGAGGGATGGGTGAGTAAGTTCGCCGATGACACGAAGGTCGGTGGTGTTGTGGATGGTCTGGAGGGATGTCAAAAGTTGCAGCAGGACATCGACAGGATGCAAGACTGGGCGGAGAAGTGGCAGATGGACTTCAACGCGGATAAATGTGTTGTGGTCCATTTTGGCAGATCCAACGGGATGAATGAGTACACTATCAAAGGTAGGAGTCTTAGCTGTGTGGAAGAGCAGAGGGATCTTGGGGTCCGGGTCCATAAGACTCTCAAATCGGCCTCCCAGGTGGAGGATGTGGTTAAGAAAGCTTACGGTGTACTGGCCTTCATTCATCGAGGGATTGAGTTCAGGAGTCAGGAGGTAATGCTGCAGCTTTATAGGACCCTTGTCAGACCACACTTGGAGTACTGTGCGCAGTTCTGGTCGCCTCACTATAGGAAGGACGTGGAAGGTATTGAAAGGGTGCAGAGGAGATTTACAAGGATGTTGAGATTCTGATACATAACAGGTCTTGCTCCCTACTTCTGACATAGTAAGAGTACCACAGTATTAGTGCCACAGTGGGACGGAGTCAATCTCACAGAAGCCATCGCCAATTTGCACAATTACACCCAACATCGTCAGTCACATCTCCCCATCTCAGCCCCCAGAACTCCCCGTAATCACAGTAAGAAGCCTGACAACATCAGTTTAAGTCCAATTGATTTATTTGATAGTAAACTGGATTGGGAGGCATGCCTTATGAAGACAGGTTGAGGGAGCTGGGACTGTTCTCCCTGGAGAGACGAAGGTTGAGAGGCGACCTGATAGAGGTTTACAAGATGTTGAGAGGAATAGATAGGGTGGACTCTCAGAGACTATTTCCCAGGGCTGAAATGGTCGCGACGAGAGGGCACAGATTTAAGGTGCAGGGAAGCAAGTACAGAGGGGATGCTAGGGGAAAGTTTTTCACTCAGAGGGTGGTGAGTGAATGGAATCGGCTGCCGTCGGTGGTGGTCGAGGCGAACTCGCTGGGGTCTTTTAAAAGACTTCTGGATGAGTATATGGGATCCAATGGGATTGGGGGTTATAGATAGGTCTATGGCTGGGTAAGTTTTGATGTGTTTGGCACAACTTCTGGGCCGAAGGGCCTGTTTGTGCTGTAGTGTTCTATGTTCTATGTTCTATCTCAAAATAATTAAAATCCTCGTTCCTGGAACCATTCTAGCACACTTTTTTTTCTATACTCTCTCTAAGGCATGCATGTCCCTCCTCATGCCCAGAATTGGATAAATCCTCTCGCTAGATCATAACATATCCAAAATAAATGTGCAGGTTAAGTAGCTTGGTCATGCTAAATTGCCCCTTAGTGTCCCAAGATGTGCAGGTTAAGGGACAAGCACGTGTAAATGCATGGGATTATGGGGATAGGATGTAGAGATGCTGGCGTTGGATTGAGGTAAACACTGTAAGAAGTCTCTATGGCCTTTGTCAGGCGAATGAAGTGTTCTGGTTGGAGAACGAAGGCCATAGGGTCGAAAGCTTGTGAGTTTACTATCAAATAAATCAATTGGATTTAAACTGATGTTGTCAGGCTTCTTAGTGTGATTACGGGGAGTTCTGGGGGCTGAGATGGGGAGATGTGACTGACGATGTTGGGTGTAATTGTGCAAATTGGCGATGGCTTCTGTGAGATTGACTCCGTCCCACTGTGGCACTAATACTGTGGTACTCTTACTATGTCAGAAGTAGGGAGCAAGACCTGTTATGTATCAGAATCTCTTCATTTCAGTAGCATCCAAAATCATATGTGGTTAATTAGGAATTCAAATGTGGTTAATGCCATTCCAGATCAATAGATGAGCACTGTTATTGACTGTGTGATGTTAACAATCACATTCACTTGGTGATTGCATGTGCACTTTAATTTTTTGTGTAGTTGTTGGTAATTATTAAGATGAGATGGGGTATAGAAACAGGAAGAACTTATCCGGGATCTGGAGATTACGTGGCCATGATTGATTAATATACTGGATTTACCCACCTTGTTCTGTATCCTCAATACCCTGACATAACAAAGGATCAGTCTCACTTCCAAATGTTTCAATTGATTCCTGTAGTTTCAACAGAGGGAGAGAGTTCTCGATGTCTACCACCCATTGTTTGTAATGGATGATGTGTTTCTAGGTTTCATTCATAATGACTTGGTTGTAATTTTAAGGTTATACCCAAATGCATTTGGATATTTGCGAATGCTTTACCTCTTTTGTTATTTATCATTTGTAGATGTTGTTAAGTAATACATGTGATTTGTATCAAACAACACTGGTTCTTAATGAAGCTATGAAAATGATAGATGGGAAAGACCCACTGGTCTATTTACCTGTCCCATTAGAACAATTGAGATTCTGTGATAGCTGCTGAAAGTAACTCTAAACAGATCATAAATAAATAGGAAATACAATTGTTGCTTATTCTCTCAGACCATGGCATCTAATGGTAAATGTATGCCCTCAAAATTGGTTCCTTTGATGGACAATGCAATCAGACTTAATATAGGCATTGGTGACCTTCAGATACAAGTTAACGAGACCCTGTTCTTTCTATCTGTGAGCTAGAGGGTATGAATTTCAGTTTTATGCACAATGGACTCGCTATGCACAATTAACATGCTGAGGATTGAAAGACATCACATTTTTAACACTGGCTGAGTCCAGATCTAACACGTTGAGGGCTAATGATCGTGTTCTTCAGATAAGGGGCCCATTTTTAGCATGGTAACCGAAGGAAACTGGCACAGTACCCTCCCATTAACTGACCAGAATACATGCCATATAAAACAACTTATACTGTACCTACTCCAGGAGTGTTTGATGGTGACACAGTGCAGAGAGAGCTATATCTAACCCTGTTCTTTGCCTGTCCTGGGTATGTTTGATGAGGACAGTGTAGAGGAAGATTTACTTTTTAACCCCTTGATAAGCACTCATGCTACTCACTGAATTATTTAAGAGATCAGATGGAGCTTTGATTTAAAATCTTATTTGAAAATGGTACTTCTGACAGTGTAGCTTTTCCAGTATTGGATTGGAATGCCCATTACATGAAGGTGGTTAGCATTGCTGCCTCACAACGCCAAGGACCCAGGTTCAATTCTGGCCTTGGGTGATGTGTGGAGTTTGCACGTTCTCCCCTTGTCTGAATGGGTTTCCTCTGGATGCTCTGGTTTCCTCCCACAGTCCAAAGATGTATGGGCTAGGTTGATTCGCCATGATAAATTGCCCCTTAGTGTCAAGGGGATTGACATAGTAAATACTCAGGGGTTACAGGGATAGGGCCTGAGTGGGATTGTTGTTGGTGCAAACTCAATGGGCCAAACTTCTTCACTGTAGGGATACTATGATTCTATGACTATTTGAAGGAGAGTACAGGAGTTCTCCCCGGTGTCCTTGTCAAAAATAAATCACTAAAACTAATAATATGCTCATGTTGCTGGGAGCTTGCTGTATACAAATTGTCTGCTGTGTTTTCCAATTTACCACGGTGATTAATCTTAAACCACCCGGCAAGGATGGAAGCTTTTAGAATTCCTTTCCCTTACATCACTCATGTTTGCTGCATACAGGGACCTATAATGGACAAAAAAATGCTTACCCTATCATTACTGTGAGTTACATAGAAAGGTACCACTTCTGTCATAGCAAACATGCAGGCTATTTGATGTGCAGCAACACTGACAGATTTAGAAGCCTCACTCTGCTTGAATCAGCTCCTCATACTGTCAGACCTCTCTTCTAGCTACAACTGTCTTGAGTTCCAGCCTTGAGCTGGCAATCCTGAACAACCGGTTACATAGATGGGGACCATGATCAATAGAAATCTGACGTGGAGATGCCAGTGTCGGACTGGAGTAAACACAGTAAGAAGTCTCACAATACCAGATTAAAGTTCAACAGGTTTATTTGGTAGGAAAAAACCACTAGTTGTTGGAGTGCTGCTCCTTCATTAGGTAAGTAGGAGTTCTGTTCACAAACAGGGCACATAAAGACATTCTCTATATGGCCTGTTTGTGAACAGAACTCCAACTTACCATAGGAAGGAACAGCGCTCCGAAAGCTAGTGGCTTTTGCTACCAATAGAAACTTGCCATTGATCCTCCAAATACGAGATGGCACTGTTGTGTATACACCTCATGACCTTTACAGCCTTCAGGAGTCACGATAGCGCAGACTCACTGAGCAGAAACTGATAGCCAAGTTCTGCACACATGAGGATGGCATCAACCAGGATCTTGGGTTCATGTAACCCCATGACTTGCCTGGGTTTTGCAAAATCTCACAAACTATCCTATCTGGAGACAATACACATTTCTTTAACCTGTGCTTAACCGTCTCTCTATTCACATTGTCTGCACCTTTAAGACACGATTACCTGTAAAGACTTGCATTCCAATCATTATTTTGTAAATTGAGTTTGTGTCAATTTATGTCCTGTTTGTGAGTAGAACACTGCACTTGCCTGAGGAAGACACAAGAGTGTTGAAAGCTCGCTTTTTTACTATCAAATAAATCGGTTGGATTAATAATTGGTGTTGCTAAATTCTTAGTGAGTAGAACTCCCATTTATCTGATGAAGGAGCAGCGTTCTGAAAGCTTGTGACATGTGCTACCAAATAAACCTGTTGGACTTTAACCCGGTGTTGTGAGACTTCTTAATGTGATAACCCCAGTCCAACGCTGGCATCTCCACATCGTGTATACACTGATCAGGCTCCACTGAATAACAAAACAAGTTAGATTTCTGATATAATAATGGGATCTTTATTACAGCCCACTACAGAATTTAAATACCAGAGTTTTCATGCTGACTTATATAAAAAAATTATTTCCATACTTAAATATGTTTTCATTCCTCTTTCCTGATCCTCTTTTGCACACTGTGGGCTTAAAGGTAATGGATCTTATTGGTGACGGGAATTAAATTTCCCAGTCTTCATTTCAAGTCAATTATCTGCAGTTTGTAACACTCTGCGTGGGTTAGATACAGAGTAAAGCTCCTTCTATAATTGAAACCTGGCAGATAATAATAACAGCTTCTTCCCTGCTGCCACTAGACTTTTGAATGGATCTACCTTATATTAAGCTGATCTTTCCCTATACCCTCGCTATGACTGTAACATTATATTCAGCATCCTCTCTTTTCCTTTTCCCCTAAGGACTCTACAAATGGTGTGCTTTGTCTGAGTAGTGCACAAACATAAGAACATAAGAAATAGGAGCAGGAGTAGGCCATCCAGCCCCTCGAACCTGCCCCGCCATTCAATAAGATCATGGCTGATCTGTAGTGGTTCAGTACCACTTTCTCCCCGTAATGCTTAATTCCTTTGTCAATTAAAAACCTATCCACTCTTGACTTGAACATATTCAGTGAGGAAGCCTCCACCACTTCATCAGGCAGAGAATTCCAAAGATTCACCATCCTTTGCATGAAGAAACCCCTCCGCAACTCCGATCTAAACCACCCCTTCTAATTTTGAGGCTGTGCCCTCTAGTGCCGCTATCTTTGCTAAGCGGGAAGAGTCTCTCAACCTCTACTCTATCCATTTCCTTCATTATCTTATACAAGAAACAATACTTTTCACTGTATAAGTGATAATGATAAATCAAATCAAATGTAGCTTTTCTTTCAATCAGAAAATCAACCAGTCATCAAATCTCTGCTTCCTACTCCTGGGAATGTTTGTTATCCTCACTGTCCTTTAATTCCACGATCTTCAATTCCCCTAATAATTCTATCAAATGTTACTTGATCAAAGCAGCACTTATTAAAATTCATGTGTACATCAATTGCACAACCCTTATCAACACTGTTAGTTACTTTGTCAAAGAATCCAACCCAACTAGTCAAAAATACTGGCTGTCGTTCATTAACCCATACTATCCCATTTTTCTCCCAAGGTCAATGGGAAGCCAATATTAAACAATGTGGCAGCATACTTACCACAGCAAGCTTATGTCACTGAGTCAATGTATTTTCTTACCTCCTCCCAGGTTCAGGGCAGTTACCTTCTCACATCAGGAAAGAGGCACACCTTCTCTGCTGGATCATTCTGTGGCAAAACAGACAACCTTTAGAACAAAGAACAAAGAAAATCACAGCACAGGAACAGATCCTCCAGCCCTCCAAACCTGCACCGACAATGCTGCCTGACTTAACTAAAACTTCCTGTGCTTCCGGGGACTATACCCCTCTATTCCCATCTCATTCATGTACTTGTCAAGATGCCCCTTAAAAGCCACTATCATATCCGCTTCCACTACCTTCCCCAGCAAAAAGTTCCAAGCACCCACCATTCTCTGTGTAAAAAATCTGCCTTATACATTTCTTTTAAACATTGTCCTTCGCACCTTAAACCTACACCCCCTAGAAATTTAGTGCTGCAGTTTTCCTCTCCCTCATTTGCTCTCAGTCATTTTCCAATATAATTGGGAAGGAGTGGCCTGTTAGGAGCTTCTGGTGCCTAAGAATCCAACCCCTGATCCTGTGTACCCAGTGCCATGTTATTTCATTAAATAATTTGTCCTGGCACAAGATCAGCAACAAATATATCTTTCCTTAACAGTGCTCCAGCTGTGGTTCCCTAAATACAAGGAAGTTCCCCACAGGTTCCATTAAATAGATCTGTCGCTTGGGATAGGTCCAAGCAAGAAATTAATAGAACTTGTAACAAAAATGTAATCATTTTTGGGGATTTCAATCTTCATGTAGATTGTACCAATCAAATTGGCAAAGGTGGTGTGGAAGATGAGTTTGTAGAATGCTTTCTGAAACAATACACTGTGGAACCAACTAGGAATAAAGCAGTATTAGACCTGGTATTTAGCAATGAGGTCGGATTAATTAGTAACCTCATTATAAAAGATCCATTGGGAAATGATGCTCATAATAAGCCTGAATTCCATATTAAGTTTGAAACTGATGTACTCCAATCTCAAACGAGAATCTTAAACTGAAACCAATAGTGTAACTATAAAGGGTGATCTAGCTAAGGTTGATTGGGTAAACGGACTTAAGGATATGGTGGTAAATAGACAATGCAAAATATTTAAGGATGCAATTCAAATGTTTGGCAAAAATACATTCTATTAAAAAACAAAAACTCAGCAAGAAAAGTTCATCTGTGGCTTTCGAAAGAGGATTAGATTAAAAGAGGCTTATAATGTTGTGAACAATAGCAGTAAGTCTGAAGTTTGGGCGTGCTTTAGGAATCAAAAATGTTGAATATGAGAGTAAACCAGACAGGGATATTAGTAGATTGTAAGAGCTTTTACAAGTACATACAAAGGAGGAGAGTAGCTAAAGTTAATGTTAGTTCCTTGCAGGCAGAGACAGGAGAAGTTAACATAGGGTATGAAGGAATGGCAAAGACATTAACAAATATTTTGTGTCAGCCTTAATAGTAAAAGATATAAGTTGCACACAGAAATAGTGTGATCTAGAGGCTAATAAGAGTAAGGAAACCAAGGTAATTAAGATCAGCAGAGAAAGAACATTGGAAAAACTTAAGGGAGTTAAGTCTGACAAATCCCAGGATCTGATGCCTTACATCCCAGGATTCTATAAGAGGTAGTTAGAAAACCATAAAGTTTTCTGAAGATGTGACTTTTGGGTAATGAGGAACCAGTAGATATTATAAGGGATAGTATATTGAGATGGATAGAAAACTAGTTGGTGGGCAGGAAACAAAGTATGTTAATAAACATCTTTTTCCTAGTGTGGTGTTGCAGGTATCAGTGCTGGGACTCCAGCTATTCACAATGTATATTAATGACTCAGATGAGGGAACTAAATGTGACATCTCCAAATTTGGAGATGGGACAAAGCTGAGTGGGAAGGTAAGATGTGAGGAGGATGCAGAGATGCTTTTGTGTGATTTAGACAACTGAATAAGTGTGCAGATGCATGGCAGATGCGGTATAATGTGGAGAAACGTGAGGTTATCCACATTGGTAGCAAAAATAGAAAATCAAATTATTATCTGAATGACTATAGATTTAGAGATGGGAGTGTACAATGAGACCTGAGTGTCCTTATACATCAGTCGCTGCAGGTAAGCATGCAGACGCAGCAGCCAATAAAGAAGACAAATGGCATGTAGGCCTTTATTGCAAGAGGATTCAATGATAGGGATAGGGATGTCTTGCTGCAGTGATACAGAGCCATGGTGAGACCATATCTGGAATATTGTCTGCAGTTTTGGTCAGTTTTATCTGAGGAATGATATTTTTGCTATGGAGGGAGTTTAGTAGACAGATTCCTGGGATGGGAGGACTGATGTATGGGAGACATTGATTTGGTTAGGATTATGTTTGCTGGATTTAGAAAATTGAAGGGGAATCTTATGGAAACCTACAAATTTCTAACAACACTAGACAGCGTTGATACAGGAAGGATGTGACTGGTCATGGGGGTGGCCAGAACTAGGAGTCACAATCTAAACGTTTTAGAAATGAGGTGAGGAGAAGTTACTTCACCCAGAGAGTGGTGAATCTGTGCAATTCACTACCACACAAAGCAATTCAGGCCAAATCATTGTTTGTCTTCAAGAAGTCAGATATATCTCTTGGGGCCAAAGAGATCAAAGGATATAGAGGAAAGGCAGGGACAGGTTTCAAAGTTGTATGATCAGCCATAATTACAACGAATAGGGGAACAGACTCAAAGAGCCAAATGGTCTCCTTCTGCTCTTATTTTCTATGTTTCCTTGGATTTTCAAAAAAGGTGCCACACATGCAAGAGAACATAGAACATAGAACAATACAGCACAAACAGGCCCTTCGGCCCACGAGTTGCACCGATCACATCTACCAATCCACAGACCTATCTATAACCCCCTATCCCTATTCTTTTCCATACACTCATCCAGAAGTCTTTTAAAAGACCCCAGTGAGTTTGCCTCAACAACCTCTGATGGCAGTCAATTCCATTCACTCACCACCCTCTGAGTGAAAAACCTACCCCTGACATCTCCTTTGTATTTGCTTCCCTGCACCTTAAATCTATGTCCTCTCGTATTGACCATTTCCGCTTGGGGAAATAGTCTCTGAGAGTCCACCCTATCTATTCCTCTCAACATTTTATAAACCTCTATCAGGTCGCCTCTCAACCTACGTCTCTCCAGGGAGAACCGTCCCAGCTCCCTCAACCTATCTTCATAAGGACTGCCTCCCAATCCAGGCAGCATCCTTGTAAATCTCTGAACTCTCTCAATAGCCTCTACATCCTTCCTATAATGAGGCGATCAGAACTGCACACAATACTCCAACTAATTAGAAGGGCTAATGGAAGTGAGGGTAATTTAACATGGAAGAGGATCACATCTTGGTATGGCTCCTGCTCTTCCCAAGGCCGCAAGAAACTACAAAGGGTCATGAATGAAGCCCAGTCCATTACTCAAACGAACCTCCCATCCATTAAGTCTGTCTACACTTACTGCTGCCTGGGCAAAGCAACCTGCATATTAAAGACCACACGCATCCCAGACATATTCTCTTCCACCTTTTCCTGTCAGGAAAAACATATAAAGTCTGAGGTCATGTACCAACTGTCTCAAGAACACCTTCTTCTCTGCTGCCACCACTCTTCTGAATGGACCTACTTTGCACTAAGTTGATCCTTCTCTGACTGTAACACTACATTCTGCACCCTCACCTTTCATTCTCTATGAGCGGTATGTTATGTCTGTAAAGCTTGCAAGAAACAATATTTTTCACTATATGTTAATACATGTGACAATAATACATCAAGTTAAAGATTGGTTAACAGTCAGGAAGCAATGAATAGGGATAAATAGGGTATTTTCAATAATAAGAAGAAACATGGAATTTTCAAGTTGGCAGTCAGTGAATAGTAGAGTACCACAAGGGTCAGTACAATCTATATCACTATAGATATATATCTATATGACCTAGACAGAGATACAGAGAAGGAATGTATCGAGGTTTGCTGACAATGTAAATTGTGAGGAGAATACAACAAGGCTTTAAAGAGATAGTGGCAGGTTCATTAAGTGGGCAGCAAGATGGTGGCGGATAATGTATAATATGAGGAAGTTTGGGTATTCAGTTTGCTTGTAAGAATAGAAAAGCAGAATATCTTTTAAAAGATGTGAAACTTGTAAATGTTGATGTTCAGAGAAGCTTGGGTGTGCTCAATAAGGCAAACAGAAAGTTAGCATAGTACAATCAACAATTAGAAAGGCAAATGGCACATTAGTCTTTATATTGCAAAGTGATTAGAGTACAAGAACAAATTGCTACGATTGTGTAAGGCTTTGTTGAGACCTTACCTATAATTGGTTATATTTCATTTCTACATTTAGGGAAGGATAAATCTGCCTTGGAGATGGTATACTGACTATTCACTAGATTGTTCTTCAATTAAGGGGTTCTTCTAATGATGAGAGGCTGAATAAATTAGAAATATATGCTCTGGGGTTTAGAACATTGAAGGCAAGATCATTGAAATCTACACAGAACACACTGAGATTATTATTGCTAACTGAGGAATCCACAACATGGGACCACAGTTTCAGGGTCAGGGACTGATCATTTAGGATTGAGATGGGGAGGAAGTTCTTCTATAATAGTTGATAAGGGCAGGGTAGTGGAAGGCAGTGTCTACATGGATAAGGCTTCTGACAAAGTCCCTCATGACAGACTGATAAAGAAGGTGAAGTCACATTCGATCTGTGGTAAGATGGATACAGAACTGGCTTGGTCATAAAAGACAGAGAGTAGTGGTGGAGATGTTTTACTGACTGGAGATCTGTGGTGTTCTGCAGTGATCAGTGCTGGGACCTCTGCGGGTTTGTAATATATATAAATGATTTGGAGAAGAACATAGGTTGTCCTATTGGTAAGTTTGCAAGCAACATAAAGACTGAGAGAGCTACAGATAATGAGGAGGATTGCCGGAGGATACAGCAGGATATAGGCTGGAGATTTGTGCAGAGAAATGGCAGATGGAATTCAATCTAGACAAATACGAGGTGATACATTTTGCAAAGTCTAGCGTAGGAGGGAAGCATACAGTAAATGATAGAAGATTTAGAAGCATTAACATACAGAGGGATCTAGGCGTACAGATCCTGAAAATGACAAGGTAAGTGGATAGGTGGTCAAGAAGGCGGATGACATGCTTACCTTCATCTATCAGATCATAGAGAATAAAGATTGGCAAGTCGCATTGCAGCTGTATAGAACTTTCATTCGGCCACATTTGGATTATTGCATACAGTTCTGGTTGCCACACTACAGAAAGATGTGGAGGCTTTTGGGAGGGTACAGAAAAGATTTGTCAGGACGTTGCTTGGTTTGGAGGATATGAGCTATGAGGTGAGATTGGATAAACTTGGTTTCAATTAAACAAAAGAGGCTGAGGGATGACCTGACAAAATTACAAGAAGCATGAATAGAATGGATAGTCAGAGTTTTCTTTACGCAGGATAGAAATGTCAATTAATAGATGACACCAAGTTTAGGGTAAAAGGGGAAAGTTTAAAGAAGTGAGAGCAAGTTTTTTTTTACATAGTGCGGTATGTGGATCGCCGACAATAATCTCTCCCTCAATGTTAACAAAACAAAGGAAATTGTTATTGACTTCAAGAACCATAGTGGAGAACATGCCCCTGTCTACATCAATAGGGACGCAGCAGAAATGGTCAGGAGCTTCAAGTTTCTAGGTGTCCAGATCACCAATAACCCATCCTAATCGTCCCATGCCAAGATATAGTTAAGAAAGACCACCAATGTCTCTACTTTCTCAGAAGACGAAGGAAATTTGGCATGTCAGCTATGAATCTCACCAACTTTTACAGATGGACCACAGAAAGCATTCTTTCTGGTTGTATCACAACTTGGTATGGCTTCTCCTCTGCCCTACAAGAAACTACAAAAAGTTGTAAATTTAGCCCAATCCGTCAAGCAAATCAGCCTCCCATCTAGTAGCTCTGTCCACATTTCCCACTGCCTTGGAAAAGCAGCCAGTATAATTAAGGACCCACTGTGGCACAGTAGCACAATGGTTAGCACTGCTGCTTCACAGCTCCAGGGACCTGGGTTTGATTCCTGGCTCGGGTCAATGTCTATGTGGAGCTTGCATGTTCTCTTTGAGTATGTGTGGGTTTCCTCCCACAGTCCAAAGATGTGCGGGTTAGGTTGATTGGCCATGCTAAGGAATTGCCCCTTAGTGTCCTGGGATACATAGGTTAGAGGGAATAGTGGGTAAAATATGTAAGGATATGGGGGTAGGGCCTGGATGGGATTGTGTTTGGTGCAAATCTGAAGGGCCTCATTCTGCACTGTAGATTCTATGATAATGCGCCCCTGACATGTCCTCCTCTGTCTTCTTCCATTGGGAATAAGATACAAAAGCCTGAGATCTCAAGAACAGCTTCTTCTCTGCTGCCGTACATTTTTGAAAATAGACTAAGTTGATCTTTCTCTACATCTTAGTTATAAATATTTTTTGCATTTTGCACTCTCTTCTTTCCTTCTCTATATATAGCGTAAGTTGTCTGTACAGCTTGCAAGAAACAATACTTTTCACTCTATGCTAATAATAATCAAATGTGACAATAATTAAATCAAAGAGTGTGTGGTAAGTGCTTGAAACTTGTGTCCAGTGGAGGTGCTAGAAGCAGATATAATGGCACGTGAAGAGGCATCTTGACAGATACGTGAATAGGCAAGGAATAGAGGCAAAAAGTCTTTAGTTTAGAAAGGCATAATCTTGCTGGTCTGAAGGGCTTGTTGCTGTACTATTCTTTGTTCACTCAAAGAGGTTTTGTGAATGTTTAGAATTCTCAACCCCAAGAGCAAAGAGGATGCCCGATTGTTGACTATATTTAAGGCTGGGATAGACGCATATTTGTCTCAGAATTAAAGAAAAGGGAGGTTAAAGCTCAGGATCAGCCACAATCATATCGAATGGTGGAACAGAGTGGACGGGGCATGTGGTCTACTCTTGTTCCTATTTCTTATGCGTGTTCCCACAGATTCTCAGAGATAATCCAGTGTTGAGGGACTGCCAGTAATTATGTCCAGGCTGAGTGTCTGATCGACTTCAATCGACGGCGATGTTCAGTGTAAATACTCATTGCAGCCGGCAGGTGGCAGTGTCTGCCACGGTGTGCCGGCTCCAAAAGAGAAAATGCTGGAAAATCTCAGCAGGTCTGGCAGCATCTGCAAGGAGAGAAAAGAGCTGACGTTTGGAGTCCAGATGACCCTTCATCAAAAGTGTGTGCCGGCGGTCGGCAGATGATAGTCCTTAGTCGCATCACAATGTGCCAGCAGTTGGAAGTGCATTCTGCGGCGGCGCAGTGTGTGTTGGCGGCCGGCAGTTGGAAGTGCGTTCTGCGGCGGCGTAGTGTGTCGGCAGCCGGCAGTTGGAAGTACGTTCTGCGGCGGCGCAGTGTGTGTCGGCGGCCGGCAGTTGGAAGTGCGTTCTGCGGCGGCGCAGTGTGTGTCGGCGGCCGGCAGTTGGAAGTGCGTTCTGCGGCGGCGCAGTGTGTGTCGGCGGCCGGCAGTTGGAAGTGCGTTCTGCGGCGGCGCATTGTGTCGGCGGCCGGCTGGTGGCGCAGTTGCAGCTCCGTTCGGAGGCCGGACCGTTTGTCGGCGCTCTCTGTTTCCCGGGAAGGTTGTGTCGTGCATTGGAGCAGCCGCTCAGTGTCTGACTTTGGTCGATGTGAGCGGGGCCTTCGCTTTCCGATTTAAAACGGCCTGGGAGGGGTTTATGGTGGCGGAGTTGGGACTGCCTGAGGTAAGAAGGATTCTGGAGCCGGATTTCGAGGCCCGCGGGCCGGGGAGGCGGCGGACGGGAGGCCGGGAAGCGGCCTAAGGCCGGGCTGGAGACAAAGGAAACAAAGAGACAGTGGCGGGGGGAGCATGACTGATCCCCGCCGCCCCCCTCGCCCTCCTGTACCCCTGTCCACCCCCCGACCCCCGGGTCTGGTTGAGATGGGTTCTATTTATAATCAGTACAAATGGGGAACGGGAGCCACTTGCATTTGTCCAATCATGGAATATTTAAATAGTTTTGTTTCCTAACAAATAGTAGTTGCAGGTTATCTGGGTAAAGGTACGGTGGCTGGGTTGAGAACCATAAATATGTGTTGTATACTGTGAATGGCAATAACATGATGGTTAATTTTGTTGTGTGCAGTTTGTCAAAGAATGTGATAATTGAATCTTTTAGGGTTCTTGTCGAGTCACAGTATAAACCGAGTATGTGATAATGGGTGAAATTGAGGGAGAGTTATTTCTAGGGTAACTGCATGTGCTTTAATTATAATTGTGCAAAAATCTTGTTCACGAGTCTTTTCCCTTCTCTTGCTTCTCTTTTCCCATCAGTTTTCTCTGTTTTTGTTGGGGCGTCTTCTTGGGATAGTAACTGCCTCATGGATGAAAGTTGCTGTTGAATACCTCAGCCATATCACTATTCTTCTTATGTGAGCCAAGACAGGAAATGACAGGCAGTTGACCTTGCAGGCAATTACATCCACATGCTTCTTGCAGGAATTCCTGTTTTGTGATTGAGATTTAGCCCCCTAAATCCACAGCTCCCTTTTGAGTTGGCTGATGTGAACACTGCATTTATCAAACTGGAGCCCAGTGTTCTAAGTAGTTGGTTCAAGGATATTTATTCTAAGATGGTTGAAGTACTTAAGTATCTTTTAATCTTGGCAGTTCCTAATGTTTATACAATGCACTGCCTTGAAAGGATGGCAGATGCAAATTCAAAAATGACTTTTAAAAGAAAATTAGTTAAATGCTTTAAAGATAAAATTAGTATTGCAGATTTCTGGGGAAAGATTGGGGGAATGACACTAATTGTATAGCTCCACGAACCAGCACAATCCAGTGGGCTGAATGTTCTCTGTCGGTTCTGTGAGATGCCATGATTTTAATGATTTCCTATCTTCACTGAAATTATTCATTTTCCAGGGACTATATAACTCTGAATTAGCTCCCTAAGTAAGATAATTAAACCATTTGAAAAATTAACAAATCTATTTTTAGTTTTTTTTGTGTATGTTATAATGAGCAGAAATATCATCCGGCAAGAAGAGGCAGGTGTTTGTCAGGAGAATTCTTGGCAATGTTGTGTGAAGACCTAGGTTTAAACTGGTTCACTGTCTCTTATGTTGAATTGTGCAAATTTGTCACATCTGTTACTTTTTACCCTATTACATATTTTAAATAAAGGCTTTGTATTCAGTGCGCACCCAACATAGTTTGGCACCACAAGGAAAGTTTGCATCGATTTTGAACCTGAATGGTCCCAAATAGCTTCATATGCATAATGTGCATTTACATAGCACTGATTACAACCTCAGGATGACCAAAAACAGAGCAGGCTCAATAATCTGCAGTGAGATAAATTAGCTGATAACCATTTTCAGTGTTGTTGGTTGAACTCTCTTGTTTCTCTTTGAATGCTGAACTGGGATCTTTTGCAACCACTTGGTTTATAATCTCACTTGAAAGACAGCACCTCTGACAGTGCTGCACACCCTTAGTATGGTACAGGATTGAGACTTGAATCCTTAATCTTCTGACTGACATAAGTGTGCTTCTCACTGAGCTAAGGCTGATATTGTCATATGTCTGCTAAGAATCGCAACTGAACATTTTTCTTTAATCAGCTATTTCCTGTTGGCTTAATCTGACTTTGATAACCTGTTTCCTACAGACAAGAGTTATGGGTTTAAATAATTTCCAATCTAAAAAAATGCCTCTGAATAACATTGCTTAACCTCTACTTGACCTCTATTTCTGATTAGGTAGGTCTTAAAGGAACAAGTTGCTGACATGCACACAGCTCCATTTTAGCAGCTAAATGCTTTACTTTGTTGGAGACTCCAGATGAGCAGTATAGTAAGAAATCAGCTTCATGCAGAACACTGTCAATTTCTGACTTAAAGACAGTTGCTACTTGATGGTTCAGCAAGTAAATGCATCACAGATGGCATTCTACGTGCAGTTTTGTTCTGCACACTATAGAAAGGAATTTGAGATAACAGAAAAGGAACAGTTCAGCTTTATTCAGGTACAAGGAACTGTAATTATGATAAAAGACTTGAAAAAAATGGGGAACTGTTTCCATTGATGCAGGTGACATGATTTCATATAAAAATGTAATATACATGCCAATTTAGTCCCTGATCTGTAGCTGCCAGAATTCTGCTCTTGGACAGTATCCTGGTGCATGATTGTGTGCGACATGCTAGCAAAAATCAGTGGCTCTGGGAGAAATGGGGAAAGGAAATACTAACTGCTCTTGATTTCTGCTGAAGTAGTTCGCATCAATAAAAAATATCATTCACATTGGCTTGGAATGATGCTGATGGCATCAAACCACACTGGGGGATATTGTTGAGATTGAGGAAGGCAAATAACTGTTTTTGGAGTGTGACGTGTCCTTCTAAGCTGATGTAGCATTTAAGACTGGCATGAGAGAGCTGGAAAAATGTGTTGGAGTTTCTTGCAGATGTAACAGCATTTATGGGTGAGAAAAGAGTGTGAATGTCTCTTGATTTTCAGAAAGTATCTGGGAGGGCTTGTCACAGGAGACCTAACAACTGCAGCAGAAACTCTGGATCCAGATAGGAGCTGTACATTGAATTATTAATTACTCTCAGGAGGGAAATTGCTGAAATTAACTCTAATAGTACTGTTGGGACCAGGCGGAGCCTCCTAGTGTTTAAGGCCAGCGATCCTTCTTATTCTGAGTGATCTTTATATCTTCACTGGCTACAGGGCACAGTAAGAAGTCTCAACACCAGGTTAAAGTCCAGGTATATTTGGTAGCACAAGCTTTTGGAGTGTCACTCCTTCAGGTGAATGAGGAGTTATGTCAGGGATGTCCCAGAGGATTGGAGAATAGCCAATGTTGTTCCTTTGTTTGTAGCAAAAATAATCCAGGTAATTACAGGCTGGTGAGCCTTACATCAGTGGTAGGGAAATTATTGGAAAGGATTCTTCAATCCAGGATTTATTCTTACTTGGAAATAAGTGAATGTATTAGTGAGAGACAACATGGTTTTGTGAAGGGGAGATCATGTCTCACTAACGTGACTGAGTTTTTCGGACGTGACGAGATTGATGAGGGCAAAGCAGTGGATGTTGTCTACATAAACTTCAGTAAAGCCTTTGACAAGGTCCCTCGTGGCAGACTGGTGCAGAAGGTGAAGTTGCATGGAATCAGAGATGAGCTGGCAAGGTGAATATAAAATTGGTTTGGTCAAAGAAACAGAAGGTAACAGTGGAAGGGTGCATTTCTGAATGGAAGACTGTGACAAATAGTGTTTCTCAAGGATCAGTGGGACATTTTGTTGTTTGTAATATATGAATGATTTGGAGGAAAACATAACTGGATTGATTGGTAAGTTTGCGGATGACACAAAGGCTGGTGGATTTGCAGACCGTGATGAGGACCACCAGAGGATACAGTAAGATATAGATTGGTTAGAGGCTTGAATGGAGAGGTGACAGATGGAGTTTAATCTGGACAAATGTGAAGCATTGTTTTTGGAAGGTCTAATATAGATAGGAAATATACAGTAAATAGCAGAACCCTTAAGAGTATTGATCGGCAGAGGAATCCAGGTGTAGAAATATATACGTCGCTAAAAGTGGCAATGCAGGTGGAGAAGGTAGTCAAGAAGGCATATAGCATGCATGCCTTCATCAACTGGGGGCATTGAGTTTAAAAATTGATAAGTCACGTTGCAGTTTTATAGAACCTTAGTTAGGCAGCACTTGGAATATAGTGTTCAATTCTAGTTATCACACTAGCAGAAGGATGCAGAAGCTCTGGAGAAGGTATAGAAAAGATATACCAGAATGTTGCCTGGCGGGCATTAGTTATCAGGAGAGGTTGGAGAAACTTTGTCCTCACTGAAAGGATGAAAGTTGAGAGGGGACTTGATAGAAGTCGACAAGATATGAGAGGCATGAACAGAATGGATAGTCAGAAGCTTTTTCCCAGGGTGGAAGAGTCAATTACTCAGAAGCTCACATTTAAGATGTGAGGGGCAAGGTTTAAAGGAGACGTACGAGGCAGATTTTTTTTATAAAGCGGGTGGAAGGTGTCTGGAACTCATTGCTAGGGGAGGTAATGGAAGCAGATATGGTAGTTACTTTCAAAGGGCATCTTAACAAATAGAGGGGTATGATTCCTGGAAGTGTAGGGGGTTTTAGTTGTCGGGCAACATGATTGGTGCAGGCTTGGAGGGCCGAAGGGCCTGTTCCTGTGCTATAATTTTCTTTGTTCTTATCAGACAGTTTGTTTGAAAATATTGAACTGAATGCATGTACAGTGGGATAGGCAATTGTTTGGGAAAGTGAGTTCTGATACTTCAAAGACCTTACAGAAGGTCTGACTTAAAGCAGTGAGGAAATAATTCAACAGGATAAGCACAATACTGCAAATGCTGGGATCTGAAGCAAAAACTGAAAAATGTTGGAAATCTCAGCAGGTCTGACATCTGTGGAGAGAGAAGGTCTGACATCTGGCACGATTAGAGAATTGTGATCTTGGACTGGAAGGTGCTTCATGCCACTTGATATTGTATATTCGTGCACGAATGGAACTTCAGCCAAAATTTAATTAGTGTCTTAGAGTGTGAATAATCAATCGTCCCCTCTAATTTGGTATAATATATACATAATCACTTAAAATTGTTGTCACTGTTTCTTCCGTTAGCAACAGTCTTGTAACAACCAGTATCTTGCTTGTGTGATACACGCAATCAAAACAGGACTTCTTGATTCAAGTGGTGATTTGTGTGGACGTTTCACTATTGGGCTGTTCAGTGTTAAATGGCATAGACGCTGTGAAATGGCGTGCATGAAAAAAATGTTCTTGATCAAATAAGCACCTACACCACTACATAGCTGCTTCAGAAAGCATAATGTCGAGGTTTACAAATAATTCTGAGCTAAGGAGATAATGTCAGCACTTCATTAAAAAGCAATGTACAATGTCCCATCTGTCAGATCACAGTACTACTGTTACACATTGGCTGATGTGCATTTGATGGTTCTGACCGAAAGAATTTGAGCAAGAAATAACCAGCTGGTGCAATAGAGAATGAATGGAGGATTTGAACACAGCCACAAAGAAAATGCGAATTCAAGATCGTTATTGAACTTGGACAAAATTAAGCAAAAACCATGGTGAATTCTTCTACTGAGCTTGGGTTTCAGCTTTATGGTCTCTTGAAATCGCAGCCTGTCAGTGAGCAGTATAAATGGATTTACAACTGTCATGGGCATGAAGCCCAGGCAGATCTTTAATTTTGACATGATTCTGAGAAAATAAGAGTAATTGATACCCAATCAATCCCAGTCAAACTGATGGTAGAGTGGGCAAATCCTGCAACATTTACGTTGAAGTCAGGAAAAGATACCTTGCAGATTTCTCATTGGTCTACAGACAAAAATTTGAATGATAATTTAAGCAGTGATTCCTGTTCAAATTTGGGTGCCATTTACGATGGTTGTCTTCTTAAATTCTTGTGCTGTTGTTGGGTTATTTGCATCTGTGCCCTTCATGTCTGGTAATGATTAATACATGGAGTGGCCCAGAATGACAGAGAAGATCGATCGCTAATAGTGAATTTTGTTTTTCTTTTGTGACCAGGATAATCAATATTAAATGTCTGTCGCATCTGAACTTGATAATTAGCACTCGGTGACTACCTGGTCAGACTTGATTCATTTGCCCTTTGAAATGAATAATATCCGATTTGTAACAAAATGGATTTTAGGTATCACCCATCTGGTCTGTTTTCAGCTTAAAGTACAGAAAGTGGTCAAAGTTCACAAAGAAATATTGCAACATTTTGAATATAGGCACTGAAATTTTGGAGACTACGTTGCTGGCAATGAACTATGCTTGTGATTGGTGGCATAGTGGACAGTGAAGAAGGTTAGCTAGGATTGCAACAGGATCTTGATCAATTAGACCAGTGGGCCGATGGAGTTTAATTTAGATAAACGTGAAGTGACCATTTTGGTAGATTGAACCAGAGCAGAGCTAGGGTGGTGAAGGAGGTATTTGGCATTCTTGGTTTTTATTAGTCAGAACATTGAGTATGGGAGTTGAGATGTCTTATCGAGGTTGTACAGACATTAGTAAAGCCACACTTGGAATACTGTGTACGGTTCTGGTCACCCTATTATTAGAAAGTTTATCATTAAACCAGAAAAAGTGAAGAAAAGACTTACTAGGATGCTATTGGGACTTGATGGTTTGAGTCAAAAGGAGAGGCTGGATAGCCTGGGACTTTTTTCCCTGCAGTGTAGGAGGTATAGGGATGATCTTAGAGCTCTATAAAATAGTGAGAGGTACAGATCAAGTAGATTGTCAATATCTTTTTCCCAAATGTAGGGGAGTCTAAGACTAGAGCACAGGTTTAAGATAAGAGGGAGCGATACAAAAGGGTCTAGGGATGGATAAAATTTTGTCTTTTAGAAAGCATTTAGACAGTTACTTGGGTAAGATGGGTATAGAGCAATGTGGGCCAAGTGTGAGCAATTGGGACTAACTTAGTGATTAAAAACTGGGTGCTACGGACAAATTGGGCTAAAGGGCCTGTTTCAGTGCTGTAAAGTTTGATTCTCTGAATTCAGATCATTTCCCCATTTTGTGTACCTTGAGTATTGGCAAGTTATAGCATTGCCATAATTAGCTAATTGAAAGTCAAATTGCAGGTAAGAACATAAACATTCTTCTCCATCAGAGAAATGTATCTTTAACTTGTTTCTGGGGTGTACCTGATTTAGATTTTCCTCTTCACCAATGGAGCACAACAAAAAGTCAGTAAGAATCTGGCAACACCAATTTTAAATCCAACCGATTTATTTGATAGTAAATCTGCAAGCTTTCGACTTTCGTCTTCGTCAGGCAAATGCAGTGTTCAGCACAACAGAAACCCAGGTCTCTATACACTGAAATTAATAGGTGGCAAATCAGTGAGCAGCTGACACAATTTCTGTGATGAAGTTTCATTGTAGACCTTGAAGAGAAAGCTATAGCAGCCAGGCAGTGATAGGTCTCAATAGTTACTATCAAGGAAAAGTGCAGTGGCTGTGGACTGTTCTGAGCTATCCAACAGTTCTGTTTGGATCCTAAGTGTTTGGCAGTGTGAGAATTTACCACATTCTTAATACACCAGCAGTGGAACAAACTGTCACCTGTTGATACAGAAAGAAAAAAGTAAACTTGACAAAATGTTTATAGTTTTTTTCCACTGCTAACACATTTAGCAATTAATATGCTTCTACTCTTGATATGAAGAATTAAAGCACGCGTTAGGCTGTCATCTCGATTATCCCGACTTCTGATAGGGATGTTCCCTGAATACCAGCAATTATTCTGACTCTGCATCCTTCCAGCAGTGAGGATTCCAAAAACAAAATTGTGGCTGCTTGAAATCTGAAAACACACTGGTGACAGCATCTGTAGAGGGAGAGAGGGTTCATATTTCAGGTGGATGAACTTTCTGTCGTATCTTGTTGCAACATTTTCTGGGTTTTATATAACTCTTCATATTGTTTCAAAGCTGCTGTGCTGGTCCTTATTCTGGTATGAATGGATACTGATCTGTTTACTTTGAGAGTGGACCTATCATTGCTCAATCAGAACACAGGCAGGATACTTATTACATTGCATGGGTTATTTTTGCTGAACATTGCAGCTGCGTTTCACTTACTTCTGGAAATCATTTGCTGAAGTTCTAATCACCATTTTTCATTGAAACAGCGTCATTTTATATATCAACATTTTAGATTTGTACGTAACACCAAGGGCATATGATAGTCTGATTAAATCTGTTACTGAGCAAAGATGAATAACTCGAGGACTCCTGATTCTTGGTAGCATAAGAGTCAAGTTGACCGGGATCATGTGTCCAACCATTTCAGGCATAATCTTGTTTAGGACCAGATTGAGTCTAGGGTTGTGATAGTCTGTGAAATGAAAGGTTTCCTTTGTATCAGAACAGTACAGATAGTGCAGTGCTTCCCTACAGCTCACAGGCAATGAGTGGATAGGGAGAAAGTAGGTGCTGGGAGAGAGTCACTCAGCCAGCAGCATTAGTAGTGTTGATTGTATGAAGATCACGAGTTTACATTTTAGTGGCTCCAGTGGACTGTGTTTCCTTTCTGCATTAAATCTTCAAGGAGACGAGGCTGCAAATGTGCAATTGATTGCAATGTTATCAGTTGGAAATTACCGATCCTATTAAAAGTGATTTTTTTTTTTCTTGCATGATGCTTGAAAATGAGCAAAGATCTTATTAATAAGGCAGGAGGAATGCTGTGAAGGCAATGTGTGCTTCTCTATGGGAATCTACTACTTACCCTGTGTTGTATAACACTTGACTATTACAGTGACGTGCAGCTGTTTCCCTCAACCTTGTCTGCTCCTTTTGTAACTAGGATTGCTGAATTCTTTTAAAAAGAATAGGTTCCAACTGCGTGCCATTTTGAATCCTTTAGCAGGTAATTGCTGGAGGTAGTGTGACCGAGAGCCTTTTAGCAGTGAAAAGATGGATCTGAAGTAAGGTGCTGTCTGATTCTATTGCTGGGTTTTGAACTGTTTTAATGGAATTTGGCTTTTCAGAAATCTTCCTGTTATACTTAAGTGCTATTTGCAGTATTATGACATTGACTCTTCAGCATGCTGGGAACAGTTTGTCACTTGGAGAAATGTGTGCAATTTACCACATGATCTTATTACAGCATAAAGAGGACATTTGGCTTGTCATATATCTGCGTTGATTCTCTGAAGGAGCAATTCACATAGTGCCACTCACCTCCGGAATGATAAGTGATCTATTGTCGAGCCAATCCATAATCTAGAGTTTCGCACTGCTTTAGGATTTTTGATATGGTAATGAAGTGTCCAATGTCACTGTTTTTGGTGTGATTACTGGATCCATTGAGGTGTTGTTTAGTTGCACATGCATCTCCTTCCATTTATAATATAAACAACTTACATTGTGGGACACATTAATGCAATACAGTATTAATAGGAATTCCAATTTGATTTTTTGCACGGTTACAATTAATTTTGTACTGTATCTTCATGCCCAGCCTTTTTTATTCTTTTGGGGAATAGTGAGGGAACAAAGTGCTTATCAGTCTGTTGAACTGTATTGAACACTGCTCCCGTGGCTAAAAAGTCCTTAACTAGCAGTAGGGATAATGCCACTGCGCTACAAGCCCTCTTTACTACAGAAATATAATTTATAGCCCAGTTTAAAAAAAAGTTTGTGTATGTGCATATAAACTTATTCCTGTCCATCACACAAGAACAAATGAGCAGGAGTAGGCCACTTGGCCCCTCAAGTCTGCTCTGCAATAAAATGAGATCATGGCTGAACTGATTGTGGCCTCAACACCACTTGTCTTTACCCAATGATTTTTGACTCCTTTATTAGTCAAGAATCTGTCTAACTCAGTTTTACATATATTCATTGGTCTACCCTCCACTGCTCCCTGAGGAACAGAATTTTGCAGGTTCACAACCTTCTGAGAGAAAATAATTCTCCCATTTCCTTCTTGAAAGGACGGCTCTTAATTTTTAAACTGATTCCTAGTTCTAGACTTCCCCATGAGAGGAGATATCCTATCAGCATCCACCCTGTCGGGTACCTCAAGATCTTGTATGTTTTATTAAGAACATCTGTCAATTTTCTAATCTGTAATAATTATAGATCCAACCTGCTGACCTTTCTATATAAGTTAACCCCTTCATCCCAAAAGTCAATTGCAAACCTTCCCTGAACTGCTTTTACATCCTTCAGTAAGGAGAGTAAAAGCGTACTTCAGCTTTGTTCTCACTGAGAGCCCTGTACAGTTGCAGCAACAATTTCCTATTTGTATTTTTGATTCACTTTCAAAAAAGCCTTGATAATCACTTGATTTATCTGCATTTGACATTTTGTGGTTCTTGTATTGTGTGTGGACGCCCAGATCCAGCTGGATGGTAGAGGTCTGCAATCTCTCCATTTAAATAATATTCTGCATTTCAATTCTTCCCGCAAAAGTGGACAAGTTCACATTTTCCCACCTTATACTCCATTTACCAAGTTTTTGCCCACTCATTTGATCTATCTAAATGCCTTTATGGGCTCTGGCCAATAACTTTCAGGCTCCCCAGCATTGTATTTGGAGAGGTGTACTCCAGAAGGTTGCCATGTAAGGCAATTGTCTAGCAGTGCGAACTTCTACAGAATAATTGCGCTGGGCTGGGACGCAACTGACGACAAAATTATTTTAATATGAACTATGGTTCGGGTGCTCCCTCGTTTCCACGTGCACTTTCTCTCGCGCCCTCCCGCTCGCGCCCCCCCGCGCGCCCTCCCGCTCGCGCCCCCCCGCGCAGTCATTCAAATAGATCCAGATGCTGACTTGTTTGGGTGTCTGTGTTGAGACAAAAAAGGGAATAGTAAATCTGGGACTGAAATAAACGCAGAATATGTTAGTGATGTACCACAAATCTGCCAGCATAGAATCAATGAAGGCATTTAGTGTATTGTGTGCCTATGTCAGCACTTAAATTGAGTTACCTCTTTCGTTCCAATACCCCAGTTCTTTCTCCTTTCACATATTTACCCAATTCCCTATGAAAATTGTGATTCAACAACAAAAACAGATAATGCTGAGATTTTCTAGCTTTTTCTATTTTTATTGCAGATTCCAACGTTTGCAGTGTTTTCTTTTATTATTATTCAATCTGCTTTCACATTTTTTCTAATGGTGCATTACAAATCATAACTTATTAAAGGTGTCATCGTTCCATCTTCCTCCAGCAACCCCTTCCTAAAGTGGTTCTGCTGTTTAGCTTAAATTTGTGTCCTCTAGTTGCTGACCCACTGGCAGTAAAAGCAATTTCTCCATAATAACTTTTAAAAAAAAATCTAATTAGGACACTCTATTGAATCCCACCCCCCAGTAACATTTTGCAAGGTTTAACAAATGGGTTAAAGTGATGTAAAGTGACTCCACATCAGAACTGGATGTGGAGCAATAAGAGAAACCCTTTATCCGACTCAAAACCCAAGGAGAGTAAGAGTTAGGTAGGCTAACTGTTGTGCCAAAGAAGATGGCTTTAATATTCAGTTAGATTTTCCTTGGAAAAATATGAACAAATGCTGGATGATTCTACAGAAATTATCTCAATTGGGTAATAAGAGGCAAAGTGAATAACCCAGGTTGGAGAATAAAACAGGGGAAACATGCAAGGTGCATGACTAAGATTCAGAGTCGACATTTGAACCAGAATGCAAAGATGGCAGATGAAATTATGTGCTGAATTTCATTGGAACCTGGTCGAAGGCTAAATAATGGGAGATGTGACGAAGTCATCATGATCACATGAATGAAATAGCACTATTCAACAAATTGATGACCCAGTTTCCATTTGTCTTCCCGCTGAAAAGATGGTAGTGGCTTTTAACTAGCTGAAATAATATTTGTCTATCACCCGATACTTTTTCCATCTCATTCCAATCGCCATTGGTACGTTCTTGATATGTTCTTTCCCATCCCTGTATTTTGTCATGTCTTATAGCCAGAACTTGCTTCCAGTTTGAACAGAGGATGTATGCTTAGAATATTCATCTAATCTTTCCTTTTACAAATTCTAATTGTTCTTGCATCTGCATTCAGCACCAAATTCTTGCTTGGATTTGTTGTTCTGTATCAAGTGTGCAAATTTAGCATTAGTTGCTAGTTTTCTGGGAGGCTGGAATTTGCTGGCAGGGCTTCAAGGTTGCCAACAATGGACGACAGAAATCCTCAATTGAAGAGAAGAACTAACAGGATTGATTTCACTATAAATAGCGAGAGAATATTAATTGTGTATGTTATGTAATGCATAAAGAAGTTCTTTGTTTCTAACACTGATATAACTATATATGAAATAGTACAACTCAATGAAATACAGATGCAGACCTTGCAGGATATTATTTGCACAAGGGCACATGCTATTGATATTAAATGAATTTTCACTTTTGTAATGAAATCACTATATCTTCATTTTAATAATCTGTGGGATGATGAAACTGGGAAGTTGTACAGATTGCTTCCTGCTGCTTCTCTCCAGGATTGTCGAGCAGAGCTACTGCTGTCAGAGCTAGAGGATTTCAGTCTCACGTATGATTTGAGGCAGTTTAATCTGGTACAGATGATCTAAATAGTTTTTTTTCCCCTGTGGGAAACGGTTGTGGGAGGAACTGGGGATCACTAGATAACAACCTACAAACAACTTACGTAATGAACTGCCTTTCCAAACCACTACTCAGTGTACAAGATACATAGGACACTGAGTCTGGTCATTCTGTTACATCAGCTTTTTGTTTTGTGAGACTCATCTTGGCAAAAGGCAAGACTAGTGCAGAATTAAGACTTCAAAGCTCGTTGACTGATTAGGGTTATGTAACTGCCAGTGACTCCTTTGAGTGACTTGCTGTTGCGTGACTGTCACTGTTTTGCATACATAGTGATCTTGTACTCTGCAGGGGCCTGCTGACAAAGTCAACTATTCCTGTTTTTTTTGTGTTGCTGCATTTAAAGTCCCATTAAAATGGATTATATCTGGGAGTGAAGGGTGCTTGATGTGTTCTTGCATTTGCGTTCAGCACCAGAGGTCAGTCTTAGCACTGTTAAATGCAGCATGAAGTTCAATGCATGCTACTACACCATTGTGAAAGTTTCATTTCTTGGATGGTTCTAAGGAGAAGTGATTATAGAGTTGTGGGTGGACGAAGCCTGGGTTGTTGCTTTTAAAAGAAAGAAGGCTAGGAGGAAATTTGATTGAGCTGTTCAAAATCACAAATAAAAAGAAACTTTACGAAGGATGAATGTTGTCAACCAGAGGGCCCAGACTTGGGCGATTCACCAAAGGGAATTGGAAAGATACTTGAAGGAGAGAGAATTGCTCAGGTGATGGTGGGGGAATGGGAAAGCAGGGGAATGGGAAAGCAGAGGAGTGGGACTAACTGCTGTGTTCTTTGTAAGAGTTAGCATAAACATTGATGGGCTGAATGGCCTGTGTTGAATGGTTCAATTTCTCATACTAACAGTTCTCATAAATGAAACTAGGAGCAATTTTTTTTCTTGTTGGCTGAGGGATTGTGTTTGAGATTTTGTAGTCTCTTCACATAGTATTCCTGTAAATCCAGGGCAGTGACTTGGCAAAAGGTCATCTCTATATTGAAACTTATGAATATTATCAATTTAAGAAGTTGTGGTTGAAATACTATGCCATGTACCAATATGATTTAAAACTTTTGACAGTCTAAGGCTGTGCCACTCTGCTTATATTTTTCTATTGAAGAATGCTACATGACACCAACTCTTTATGCATTCTTGCTCTTTGAGTTCATAAATCTGAATCATCTCTTGATGTTGGGCCTGATGAGTGGAACTATCACAATTTCCCAACGAACAAAAAAACACGCCCAGAGAAACTCATCCCTCCCCCCCGCCCCCTCTCCAGTCTCATTAGACCAGAGTAGTTAGTGAACACATTGGAATAAAAACAGAAAATGCTGGAAACACTTTCAGGTCTAGAATTAACAGTTCAGTTTGTGTTTGGATGGCTGTAACCCTTGCTTTGGAAATGCTGGTCATGGTTTGGATCTAGGAGTTAGCATTGTGCATGATGGTCATGGTACTCATTGTTTTTTATTTGGGTGCATTAAATTTTTGGGTGGGTGGTCAGATTGTTTTGTGGTTATAGCATCTTCACCACTTCCAAATGTTCTTGAAAGTAATGCACATGCTTTACTGAAGCATCATAAAGATTTAAAACTTAACAGGAGGTTGTTTGGCCCATTATGTCTGTGGTGACTCTTTCAGTTTCATTCCCCCGCTTTATACTCCTAGCCCTGCAGATGTTTTAAAGAACAAAACAACACAGGAAACAGGCCCTTCGGCCCAACGAGCCCACGCCGCCACCTCGATCTTCTACCATGATCCCTGTCTACGTTTATAGATGTATGCATTGGAACCAAATTTAAGACAATTTAGGGAAAGTTTGTTCTGCCAGTCAGCCTAAGAGCACATCTTTGGGATGTGGGAGGAAACCGGAGCACCCGGAGAAAACCCACACAAGCACGATGAGAATGCACAAACTCCCACAGATGCGGGCCCAAATCCATGTATTTGCACAGCACAGCGATAGTCAGTCAGCTGTCATGTTGCCCATCAAATGGTCAAGATCAAGCCTACACTAACGACATGAAGCACTAGGATACTCTCAAAAAAAAATCCAAGAGCAGCCCTCTCACGACCCATCGCATATATGCCCCTTGTCAGACAACAAGGCGGACTGAAGTACCTGTAGGATAAAACAAATATGTCAATATTATCAACAATTTACACGCTTGGCAGGGAACTCCCAAGGCTCATGATACCTATTTTAAATCAGTTTTCTATATCCCTCCATTCCCATTCTGTTCATGTGCCCATCTAAATATCTCTCAAATAACGCCAGAGTGCCTGCCTCCACCACTTTACTTGGCAGCATGTTCCATACCCCCACCACCCTCTGTGAAAAAATTCCCTTGAGCATCCAAATTATACCTTACCCCCCTCACCCTAAGCCTGTGAACCCCTCATGCTATTTGAGTCCATGCTAGGAAAAAGCTTAACCCTGTTTACTCTATCTATACCCCTCATAATCTTGGACACCTCTACTAGATCTCCTCTACATTTTTCTAAGGAAAACAGCCCCAATTTGCCTAACCTCTCCTCATAACTCAGACCTTCCATACCAGGCAGCATCCTGGTAAACCTCCTCCGCACTCTCTCCAGAGTCTCCACGTCCTTCCAGTAGTAAGACGACCAGAACTGGACGCAGTATTGCAAATGAGGTCCAACCAACGTTTTACACAACTGCAACATTAAGGGCCAGCTCTTGTACTCTATACTCCTTCCTATAAAGGCTAGCATACAATATGCTTTCTTCACAACCTTCTCCACTTGCTCTGCCACCATCAAATTTGGTTTTTAATCCATAGATCTGTAAACATGGACAGGGATCATGTGTAGAGGTGGGAACATCGGGGTGGCGGCGCGGGCTTGTTGGGCTGAAGGGCCTGTTTCCCATGCTGTTTTGTTCTTTGTTCTTTACTGCCCCTCTTGTAAATGCTTTCTCCTTTAAGTAGCAACATTTTCATCCTTCCCCCTTCAACACAATCAGCACTTCTGAGAAAAGCAATTAGAATAACCTCCCTTTCTATGCCTTGCCCCTTGGACCAAAGCAATGCAGATATTTTAAAATGTGAATTCTGTTGGCTGGACTACTCCGTTGTTAAATTAAAGATGAGCTGAATATACAATTTCCATTGTGATGCCATTAAAATTGTTTCTCTTTGCTTCCTCAGCTAGAAACCAGGTTTGAGTTGGCTTTTGAGGGAAGTTCCCCTTTCTTTCATTTTTAACCTCTTTGATTTAACTGTATGTTGTGTGCTGTCCTGATTTTTGGTTTAAATGCTGAAAGAGAATTAATTGCCATTGGTGGGTATGAATTGGCTGTTGAACTGATGCTCAAACTGAGTGGAGTAATATCTGCTCAATTTTCAATAAAAACAGGAAATTCCGAAAATACTAGCATCTGTGGAGAGAGAAACACTGACTTTTCAGGTTGTGACCCAGAATTGTGACCTCTGAACTGGAATTCTTTTCATTTCATAAGATATTGCTGGCTAGGCCAGTATTTATTATCCATCCCTAATTGCTCTTGAACAGATGGTGGTGAACTGCTTTTTTGAACCACTGCAGTCCTTGTGGTGTAGGTACACAGTGTTGTTAGGGATGGAGTTCCAGGCATTTGATCAATTGACAGTGAAGGAACAGTGGCATATTTCTAAGACAGGATGATGAGTGGCTTGGCAGTGAAATTTCAAACAGTGTGGTGTTTCCAGTTGTCTGCTGTCCTTGAGTTGTAAGTTTTTCAGATATGGTGAAAGGAGCTTTGGTGAGTTGCTCCATTGCACCTTGTAGATGGTGTACACTATTTTCACTATGATGTCGAGGCACTGAATGGATTGCCACTCAACTGGGGGCTGCTTTGTCCTGGGTGGTGATGAGCTTCTTGAGTTGTTGGAGCTGCACCCCTCTAGGCAAGTGGCGAACATTTGATCACACTCCTAATTTGTGCCTTGTGGATGATGGACAAGCTTCTGGGATTCAGGAGATGAGTTATTTGTCACAAAACCCCCCAAGATCTGACCTGTTCTTGTAGCACAATATGGCTTGTTCAGGTTCTGGTCAATAGTAGCCTGTAAGACTTTTGTAGTGAGGAATTCAGGGATAGACATGCCATTGAATGTCATGGGGAGATGGTAATTGCTTGGCACTTATGTGGTGTGAATGTTACTTGCCACTTCCCAGTGCAAGTACGGATGTTTTTCAGACCTTGCTGAAGAGTGGCATGGACTGCTTCAATATCTGAGAAGTCACAAAAGTTGTTGAACATTGTGGAATCATCTGTGAACATCTTCACTTCTGGCCGTTATGATGGAGGGAAAGTCATTGATGAAGCAGCTTGGTATAACTGAAGGAGATGATTGAGCCTAGAACACCACCCTCAGGAATTCCTGCAACAATGTCCTAGGACTAAGATGAGGGACCTCCAACAATCTCAGCCATTTTTATTGTATCAATTGCAATTCAGAAGAATGAGAGATGATGTTGAAACACACAAGATTCTGAGGGGACTTGGCATGGTGGATATTGAAAGAAAGTTTCTCTTTGTGTGAGAGACCTAATAGGAGACATGGTTTAAGAGTGAAGCCTTCCTTTTAAGATGTAAATTAAATATTTTTCTCGAAAGGGCTTGACTTTTTGTAACGCTGTTCCCTGGAAAGCAGTGGGCAGGATTATTGAATATCTTTAAGGTAGAGATAGATTGATCCTTTACTAATAAAGGAGTCAAACTAATACAAGAGTGGATGGGAATGTAGAGTTGAGGCTACAATTACATCAGCCATGATTTTATTGAATGGTGGAGCAGGCTCAAAGACCGAATGGCCTAGTCCTAATTCATGTTTGTGCTTGGTATAACTCCAACCATTGCAGAATTTTTTCCCTTATTCCCATTGACTCCAGTTTTGCTCAGGCTCTTTGATGCCATACTTGGTTAACTGCTGCCTTGTTGTCAAAGACCTCACCTCTTGAATTCAACCTTTTTGTTCATGTTTGATCAAGGCTTAATGAAGTCAGGAACGGAGTGGTCCTGATTGAAACCAAGCTGAGCATCAGTGAACTTTTTTTTTTGCAGAGTAGGTGCAATATGATAGCACTATTGATGACCTCTTCCATCACTTTACTGATGATCAGGAGTAGCTCTATAGCCAACCACTTCCATCACTTATCGAGACTGGACTGATGGTAATTGGTCCAGTTCAATTTGTCCTACATTTTGTGGGAAAATCAAATGTGTTGAATCTTTGTTAATGCCTCTGTTCAGCAGTTTCACCATTGGGTATGGGTACTCACCTTTGAGCTGTTCACCATGGGGAACCCTAGTGTGAGTCCTTCATCACTTGGGAAAATGCTTGAGGCTAATGGAAAGCTAAAAAATATTTTACTCAAGAAGAAATTGATGGCACTGGACAGCAAAGTGAGCTGTTTGAATGCAGCTTTAAGCATAGAGATGTGAATTTCTTTTGTCAGGGAAGGCTAAGATGCTAAGAAGGCAATCAAATGGCGAAGGGCTAAAAGATGGAACATCTTCAGCAAAAGATGGTAGATGGTTTAATTTGAAAAAAGCTTGGAGAATTATAGGATCTTACAGAACAGAAGGTGGTTAGTCAGTCCACAGTGTCTGTGCCAGCTCTTTGACAGAGCCATCTAATTACTGCCACTCCCCTGCTCTTCATGCTTTGATTTATTTTTTGCTTGTTTTGAAGTATTTATCAAATTCATTTTTGAAAATTATTTTTGACTGTTTCTGCCACCCTTCCAGATTGTCTTAACACTGTACAAAGAAGTTAAAGACATCTCATCTGACTCTTTTTCGCTAGTTACTTAAATCCTATATTGTCTGGATATTGAACCTTATAAAAGACTGATGTTTACAAGTGCCAGTTGACTTCAATTGCACCATTATAATCTGTGCTTACAATGATTACACTTCAAAAAGCCATTCATTAACTGTGAAGTGCTTGATGTGGTCCTGAAGATGTGAAAGACACTATGAAAATGCAAGTTGATTTTGAATTTTGCAGCTTTAGGGATTGTTAAACACAAGTATCACTTAAACATGCCAACTTAGTGTAATTGGAGATTTCTTTTCAGATTACCACTTAACATTTATAATGCAGATGATGATTTTGTTTGCTATGCCAACTTTAATCCAAATTTCCAATATCCTCTTTGCAGCTCTAGTTTTATATGTCTGGAGCCAGCAATACTGCATGAACGAGTGCATCTTTGGTTCTGTGGAAGGTCCTCTCTCTCTGAGGAAAAATTGAGATTTCAGAACACACTGTGGAGAATCGAGCACCTAAACCTATGCTTACGTTTCAATGCAGTACTGGGGGGGTGTGTGTACTGCTATCCATTGAGAGCTGTCCCTGATGCAGAATGATCACTGACTGTTATGCACAACAAGTAGCATAAAGTGTTGATTATCCCAATACTAGAAGGATCAAGTTGTTTTCGGCTAAGCAGATACTTATGGTGTTGGATCCCTAGTTTTGCTGCATGCACAGCCTTGTACTACATTTTATCAAAATACAGTCAGGAATCTCCTTTCGAAACACAAAATATGTCAGCCAGTTTATGTAGCTAACTTTAATTTTGGCCATGAGTTTCAATCCTATGATAGAGGGACTGTTGAAGGACAAGCCTCAATGTGGCTCCAAATACATGAAGTTAAATAGGAGAGCTACTTGTATCTTTTAACATTTGTGCCTGATCAAACTCTGGTTATGCCAGTTTCTTTCCCCTGTTTAATGAAAGCCACTCTGGATGGCTGACCAAGAGTATCTATTTGCAAGACAACATACACATTAATATATTAAAGGGACTATTTGTGCAAGATTGATGTTGTTCCATGAGTTCAGAAGCTGAAATGGGATTAACATGCTGTAGCTAATTATGGGATTCATCCTGTTCATTGAGAAAAATGTAATGGTATTAAACATTCTTTTTTTATTGAGGATGCTTTGATATGCTTTCCATTACCCTGAAAATGTTTCAGAATTATTTTCCCTGAGATGCTAATATTGTAGGCATTTATTGTCCATTTCCAATTGCCCTTGACAAGATGGCGTTGAGCCAGTTCTTATGGTGTAGTTACAGCCATAGTGCTGTTTGAAAGAAACTTTCAAGATTTGACCCAGCGAAAGTGAAGGAATGACTATATAGTTGATGGTTCCCATGCATTGGCTGCCTTCATCTTTCTAGGTGTATAGGTTTGAAAGATGCCTCAAGTAGGTGAGTTGCACTTCATGGAATTTCCAACCTGCACTTGTACCTATAACATTTAAGAGAAATAAAAGCAGGTTTATGCATAATTTAATCCTCTTAAATCCTGATTTCTGGTTAAACTGTACCACACCTCCTCCAAGGTCAGTATATTTTGCTTGTGTACTCCAGATAGCCTTGCAACTGACTATCCATTCCTCACTTGTGAATTCCAATGCTCAGCCTTGCCTTGGATAAAGCTATGAAAGCTACTGTGTCGACTGTGAACTCCAAGCTTTAACCAGTGACCTTGGTGATTATTGTGACTCTAAAGTAAAAAGATGCTATTGTTCCCTGTGCTAAATCTCTTGCATTTAATGTCTCTCGTTTCAAATACCCCCACCCCCCACCCCCTCCGCCTCCGCCTCTTGTTCACCCATTGGCTCTGTAAATGAGAGTATGAACCTCAGTACAGAAGACATATGACTGGAATGGACCAGGGTCTGCATCCATTTGTCTACTATTCTGAGCAGGAAAACATCATCATCTTGTTTGAAACTCCTTGCCCTCAATCTGCATGCAGTATCTTTTGGTGATTACTTATGCTAAACCACAAGCACGTAGTACACTGCTGCACCCTATCTTGTAAGCGTTATCTCTGGGCCCTTCACAGTGGGGAGGACTATGCTTGTTTCACTCGAATCACTTACCATTCTGCCTTTTTTTCCCAAGGTTTCTTTGCCTAACCTTTGGGCCTTTTTGATTTTGTGTTCTGCCTCGTGCACGGAAATCAAAACAGGCTCATGAATTGTTTGTTCAATGAACTGCCTTCTGGCCTGAGTTCAGTTTAGTTTCACAGCTTTGCATATCTCTCAGTCAAAAAGAATGGAAATTGTGATTTTGGCTTAAGAGCAGATATAAGAAAATCTCATTTGATTTTGTGTAACTTAATTCTACATCAAAGATTCTGCGTTATTTGAATCTGTATCAAGCTCACAAATCCTGTTGGTCAGTATTAACAGTGTTATTACATTCTTTTAAGTTTTGTGGCTTTGATTTGTGGACTCATTGAATAAGTGTTTGCAGTAATTAGCAATCTAATTACTTCTAAAATATTTCACCCTGCATAAACAACTAACAGACACATCCTGCATTGGTGATCATTTGCTGTTTTCCTTTGAGGTTTCTATTGTGTGTATTGCTTATGCAGTTATGTATTGAATGCTGCAATGAGCAAACATCTGTATTGTTTCAGTCCAAGCAGGATGCATTAGTAAACTTGGCCTATTGGGCAAAAGGTATGATTTAAATAAAGTTGGTGTCTGTCAACTGCTGACTGTGGGTAAGCACATAACTTAGTTTGGAGAAGGGCATGAATTACTCTTGCACCATACTCTAGGGAAGACTATGAGGGTGAGGGATCAGCTAGGTTTGCTATTATTGATCTGATTGTAACGGATATGTACATCAATATTGTAGAAGGCACAATTTAGCTTGGTTGTGATACCCCAATTGGTGGATTAGTGTGCCCACAATTTCTCTATAGGCTTGAATCAAAAAGTTGAAAAAGACTGTGCCATATTTGCAAAACTGTATCTCAGCCTTCAAAAGTGAAGGAGAGAAGATCTGGGCTGTAGGCAAGAGAAGAAGATTGGAAATAATGATAATACACCTTACTCAGATTGAACCTTTAATTCTGTTGCTAGTTGTAAATATATTTAAGGATACTAATAGCTCACTTGTACAGGGAATTTTCAATGAAATCAATCAGGAACTCTTTAAAGTGAAAGTTATGTCAATTCTAATGTAATTTCACTGACCCACAGATTTCCAACTCACTTGTATGGCGTAAAATGTGTTAATATACAGCAAAGTAGTTGTAATTTGTCTCCTGAATGTAACTTTTACAGAATATTTCTGGAAGGAAATTGACACAGTGGAAGGGTGCTGGTTTGGAATCGAGTCGAAGTGTTGACAAAATAGCAGAGAACGTAAGTCCAGAAAAACGCTGGAAGTATAACTAAATGGCTTTTGATGATCCTTCACCCTCATACTCTATTCCTTAGAGTGCAAGAGTAATTCACTGCCCTTCTCCAAACTAAGTTATGTGCTTGCCCACAGTCAGCAGGTCACAGACAGACACGAACTTCATTTTAAATTATACCTTTTGCCCAACAGGCCAAATGTTCGAATGATCTACTGTCCTACTTGAACTGAAACACTGCAGGCGTCTGCTCCATTGTGGCATTCAATGCATAACTGCATAAGCAATAAGCAAGACAGAAACATCAAGGAAAAACAGCAAATGATCACCAATGCAGGATGTGTTTGTTAGTTCGCTTTTGAGCTCTTGGAATTTGTAGCTAAGCGGATTTTGAGAGTTGGATGAATTAGTGTGCCATTATGTTGAGGTATCTTTTTGTGTGTTGATATTCAGTAATCGGAAAATATTTTGTATTTGTTGAGGAACAAAAATAACAGAATAGACTAAAAATTCCACACTGCCATGTGAACAAAATAATTATGATTCGTTGGAATTACATGTATTCAAGTGGATGAAAATTAGGTTGGTCTACAGAAATTCCATACACTGGGAAGAAATGGCTTGGTCATACATTGAATGCAAATTGCTCATGATTTGGCTCATTAGTTTTTGTAATAATGAGGTTATGAGGGAGGTTGTGAGGGCGTGAATGCAAGTAGGGCAGCGAAAATGAGTCAATGAAATAAAATTGCTGTTCTGGAGGAAGCTACAGTCCTGAATACAATAAGCCACTAAATAATAGAAGGAAGCCATTCAGCCCATTGAATCAGTGCTGCAGAGGAAATTTCATCAATCCCATTCCCAGCTCTATCCCTGCAACCATGCTAGTTTATTGCCCTTATTGGCTAACCAATTTCCTTTTGACATTATTGATAGTTTCCACTTACTTCATCCTTGTAGCTGGTAAGTTCAAGGCCAAGCTATTTGTTGTGTAAAAATAGATTCTTCCATTTTTTACCCAAAACTGTAAATCTGATACTACCATGTCAGTTTACGATCAGCTAATAAATAGCTTTTCTTTGTCCAACTGAATGCCAATTTGTCACAATATTGTATTTCATCTCAAATCTCCTAGCTACTTTAACGTAAACGTGTAGCTAAAATCCCTCATCCTGAGAACTGTCCTTGTAAATCTTTTCTGCTCCCTCTCAAGGACCCTCATTTCCTTCCTAAAGTGTTGTGCCAGAACCAGATGCAATACTGTGGTGACTTAAGCAGAACCTTTATTAAGGTTCAAACTATAACATTTTTTTGGTCAGTGATCAGAATTACTGCAGCATTGCAAACTTGGCGTTGAATAAGATACGTATAAAGGAGAAGGAATGAGAGAGCTTTTTCATGGAACCAGTACAGGCATAATGGGCTGAATAGCTTCCTTCAATACAGAAAGTTTGGAGTTTTTGAAGTCCAAGAGTTTAATTTTTTCCCTTCAATATGTAATGTAATAATTTCCTGCATTCATGCAAGTCTTCCAAAACCTTTTCCATTTGAACCCTTCAACCTGGCTTATTGACCTGAATCTCTCTGTTCTATTTAAAAGCACATATGTGCCTCCAATTTTCCTATCTAATCTCCTGCCATTCATATATTTACATATATCTCTGTGAAATTGAATTGGAAAGAGTGGGGTGCAGGTTGCCTGGCAGGTTGGTGTGAGTTTGCAATCCTTGTTTCCAGGGGTGTTGCTTAAGAACATTGTTGAAATTGTTCTCCTTAGAGCTGAGAGGATAAGAGATTTAATGGAGGCATTCAAAATCGTGAAGGGCTTTGATAGGGCAAACTTCTTCCAATAACAGTAGAATTGATAACCCAGGGGCAAAGTTGTATCTACCCATTGATAATCAAAGAATCAGGTGCAATGGCTTCCCTTGCTGTTCCCACCTCAGTACCTCTGTTGTCCTACTAAGTGTCCACGCAGAGCCAGCTCCTGTTTTTCACCTACAGATTGCTACTCGGAGACTGCCTACTTCCCTTTCCATAAACGTCACCCAATTCCACCCCTGCTTCAGTTCATCTGCTGCTGAATCTATTGTGCATGCTTGGAATTTAGAAGGATGAGGGATGATCTCATTTCAAACGTAGAAGATTTTGAAGGGGCTTGCTGGGCGAGATATAGAATTGTCTTCATTGGCTGGAGAATCTTGAACAGAATCCCAGGGTAAGAGTTGATCATTTATGACCGAGGTGAGAATTTTGTATCCCAAAAGGTACAATATTGTTGACTATTTTAAGGCTGGGATAGACAGAATTTTATTATCTCATAGGATAAGGGCAGTGAGTAGGAAAGTACAGTTGAAGCCTAAGAACATCCATGATCATATTGAATAGTAAGCAGGCTCAATCAGTCATATGATTTACTCATTTCTTCTGTTTATTACCTCTAGACTTGACTAGTACTATGTTATCCTGGCCAGCCTCCCATCTCCATCTATTGTGAGCTCATTTAAAACTGCTACCTATTTACTAAATTACACCATTCACTATGCTTGCTGATCTGTTTGATCTTTGTCCTGTCATTCTTCAATTTTAAAAATTCTTATCCTTGTTTGAAATCTGTCTTTAATACGCTCTTCCTTATCTCCAAACACTACCATCCTTACTTAATTCTTAATAACTATGTCTCTCCAATTTAGATCCCATCCACATCCTTGATTTTAATGATTACATGCATCTTCCATTTCCCAAGCATTACGCTCTGGAAATCTCATGCCTTAAAAGTGCTCCATCTCATTATCTCTCCTGCCTGCTTCAGGGTGCTTCTTAAAATATGTTTAATCAAGCTTTTGGTCATTTGTCTTAAAACTGCCTTATTTTGCTAGATATCAAATTTTGTTGATGCTGTTGTAAAGGACCTCAAAACTACTAACAGATACTATATAAATTCAAGTGTTTGTTTGCATTTGAGATAATTTCTAAAGGAACCTAATGAGAAATGTGAATTTCTTCTTCCAAGTTGTTGCCTAAAGAACAGAAGCAAGATAAAAAACTTTGAAAAGTAAGTGAAGTAATACGGTTTGGTCAGTGGGGAAAGAGCAGTGGAATGGGATGCATTGTACAGGACTCAGTAATGCAGAAATTCAATGTTCTGCATCTCAGCTTAGTGGGAAGGAGATACAAACAGCAAAAAGAAAAGATTTACTCTTAAGGAAGCAGGAGTGTAAGTTGTGCTACCATTCCTGAAAGAGAACTTGGAAAATGCCCTTTATAATTAACTTTTTAAGACAATGTTAAAAAGTGAGGTAGGAGGAATTTGTAGAACATTAACATCGGCATGTTCAAGTCAGGCTGAATGGCCTGATTCTGTGAAGTGAATTCTATGTAATTCGAAAGTGGCTTGACTGTGAGCTTTGTGGAATAAGCCACATTCTATCAAGCAATGACATTTTAAGTCCGTGTACCAATTATATTCCAGAATGATCAAACTGAATTCATTTGAATGAGCTGTTTCTTCCAGGTAATGAATTCAAGCTGCTTTTAAAATGATCATGGACAACCTGTGCTTGTAGATAAGGAATGTGTCATACTCAGTAGTAATTTGTTTGATTTACATATACATACAGGCAGTTTAATTATATTGTTCCATTTGAAATGTCATGTAAAGGCCCTTTGGCATCCCTCAACACCCATAATATTGCTGTACTGGCTCTGATGACAGCTGTGTTACTGACACAGTGACTCTTGCCAAAGCTATCTTTCATTGGTTAGTTATGTTACCATGCCATACCTGCAAAATGGGGACCAATCAGAGTAACAAGTAGTTACATAACACTAATTATTTCATCCACACCCCTTCCCTCAGAATTGAGTTGTATTGTATGGAACTAAATTGATACTAAAATCCCTAGTATATGATCCATCTGATATTAAGTGCATTGAGTCCTCGATCTCAGGAAGCGGAACTTATATTTTTCTGTCTTCCTTTTGTCATGCTACTTCTGTCTGTGTTTCCACTTATTCATCTATACCAGTGTGAGCACACTCATTGCTAACATTTCCCAATTTTTTTGGCAGATTACCAAAGGACATATACTAAAAAATAGATTCAAAAGTCAGTTTTGAATTCTGTGCTGAGTAACTCACCTCCTGATTCCCCAAATCCTTCCCACCATCTACAAGGCAAAATTAAGAGTGTGCTTGAAATACTCTCCACTCACTTGGATGCGTACAGCTCTAACGATACTCAAGAAGCTCAGCATCATTCAAGACATAGCAGCCCGCTTGAATGGCGATATTGGGGCACAATGGTTAGCACTGCTACCTCACTGCAACAGGGATAGGTTTAATTCTGGCCTTGGGTCACTGTCGGTGTGGGGTTCACATGTTTTCCCCTATCTGCATGGGTTTCTTCCAGGGGCACCAGTTTCGTCCCCCAATCCAAAATTGTGCAGGTTACATAGATTGGCCATGCTAAATTGTCCTTTAGTGCCCAAAAGACATGTAGATTAGGTGAATTAACCATGACAAATGTAAGGGTTTAAGGGCATAGGATGGAGCAAAGGGCCTGGGTGGGATGCACATTTGGAGAATCAATGCAGACTTGATGGGCTGAATGGTCATCTTCTGCACTGTTGGGATTCTATGACACTTCTTCCATCACCTTCAGCATTCGCTCCCTCCCAGTGTGGTAGCAGTGGATATCATATGCATTGCAACAACTTACCAAGGCTCCCTCAACAGCATCTTCCAAATCCAACCTCATCAGCTAGAAGGATATATGGGAGCACTATCAACCTGCAAGTCTCTCTCCAAACAAGCAAAAACTGACTTAAAAAGATAGTGCCATTCTTTCACTGTCACTAGGTCAAAATCCTGAAACGCTTTCCCTAACACCATTGTAGGTGTTCCTAAAATGCAGGGACTGAAGCAGTTCAAGAAAGCAACTCGCCATCAACACCTCAAGGGCAATTAAGCTTGTGAAATAAATGTTAGCTGAATCACCTTATGAAAGCGTAAAACAAAAGATGTACCACAAAAGCCCTGAGCATTGTAGCATTGAGCTAATAAAGGAGAGGGGGAAAAGGAGAATTGTGGCTGCTGGGCCGTGGCATGTGGCATAGCACTACTGCCTCACCATGCCCGAGCCCCGGGCTCGATTCCCAGCTTGGGTCACTGTGTGGAGTTTGTACGTTCTCCCTTTATCTGTGTGGGTTTCTTCCAGGTGCTCCAGTTTCTTCCCACAATCCAAAGATGTGCAGGTTAGGTGGATTAGTCATGCTAAATTCTCCCTCAGTGCATTCGAAGAGGTGCTGGAATGTGGTGAGTAGGGGGTTTTCATAGCAACTTCATTGCAGTCTGAATGTAAACCACTTCTGAATAATAAACTTCTTAAATTTGAAAACACAATTGCATAGAATTTACATTACAGATTAATAACTTTTTGTCAAAACTGGAAAAGGTTAGAGACTGCAATTATTTACAAAAAACAAAACAGCACGGGAAACAGGCCCTTCGGCCCAACGAGCCTGCGCCGCCACCCCGATGTTCCCACCTCTACCCGCGATCCCTGTCCATGTTTATAGACATGGATTAAAAACCAAATTTGAGACAATTTAGGAAGAATTTGTTTTGCCAGTTAGCCTAAGAGCACATCTTTGGGATATGGGAGGAAACCGGAGCTCCCGGAGAAAACCCACACAAGCATGGGGAGAATGCGCAAACTCCCACAGACACAGGCCCAAATCCATGTATCTGCACAGCACAGCGATAGTCACTGAGCAGTCGTGTTGCCTGTCAGATGGTCCAAGTCAAGCGTACACTAATGACGTGAAGCACTGAGATACTCTCAAAAAAGATCCAAGAGCAGCCCTCTCACGACCCATCGCGTGTATGCCCCTTGTTAGATAACAAGGTGGACCAAAACACCTGTAGGATAAAAACAAGTACATCAATATCATCATCTATTTACACACTTCCCAGGGACTCCCAAGACACATGATCCCTATTTTAAATCAGTTTTCTATACCCCTCCATTCCCATTCTGTTCATGTGCCCATCTAATATTTCTTAAATAACTCCAGAGTACCCCCACCACCCTCTGTGTGAAAAAACTCCCTCTAGCATCCAAATTATACCTTACCCCCCTCACACTAAGCCCGTGACCCCTTGTGCCATTTGAGTCCATCCTAGGAAAAAGCTTAACCCTTTTTCCCTGTTTACTCTATCTATCCCCTTCAAAATCTTGTACACCTCTATCAGATCTCTCTAAGTCTACGTCTTTCTAAGGAAAACAGTCCCACTTTGCCTAATCTCTCCTTGTAACTCAGACCTTCCATACCAGGCAGCATCCTGGTAAACCTTCTCTGCACTCTCTCCAGAGTCTCCACGTCCTTCCGGTAGTAAGGCGACCAGAACTGGACGCAGTATTCCAAAGAGGTCTAACCAGCGTTTTATACAACTGCAACGTTAAAGGCCAGCTCTTGTACTCTATACCCCTTCCTATAAAGGCTAGCATACTATATGCTTTCTTCACAACTTTGAACCATCATGCCAGTTGTCAGTAACGCTCTGCCTTCCATTCTATTACAGATGTATTGTTTTGATTGTCTTCCCATTTGCCCCCACTTTCCACACCTCAGCACTTGTTTAAAGTCTGTTACATCTCTAAATTTTTTCAATCTCTGATGGAAGATCAAACTAAGCAAATTTCTTCCTCCACAGTTGTCAGTATTCTCTATTTCTATATTAATTGCAATATTTCTTTTGCTTGTGGAGACAGTGTCCCCACCAAGAACACTCTGATGAGGGAAGCTTGCTTGAGCATACATTAGGTCAAGGTGTTCCACACTTTTTGGGCAGGGAACCCTAACTGACCTCCCAAGAGCATTGGGAACACCAACCATTCTCATTTCAATGTCCATTTGCCACAAAATAGTGCGAAAACAGAAATCAAATGTAAACCAGTCTTTTTTAGCAATAACTGTGCATATTACTGGAATTGGGAAAAGGCAAACAGTCACAAATATCTTTTGGCAGCTACGTGACCCCCTCAGTTTAACCACAGGCCAAGCTACCGTTCCATGGCACCTAACCATGAGCCCCTGGAAATAATACATATTTTAGGATTGAGTAATCTAGTAATTTCAAAGATTTTTTGTCAATGTTTGTAATTTTCAATGGGAGGAGTGATGCTTGAACACCGATTCTCATATTGACACATGCATCCTTCTCCCGAACTTATACCCATGGCACACTCAACTGCCCGGACAGGGTGGCTCCCCTTTCCCCTTTGCACCCAAATTGGAGGGGAATTTGGACGTACAGTCATAGGTGTACAAGGAGTATAGTAGGAGGCTGAGAACACAGCCTTGTGGAGCACCAGTGTTGAAGATTACTGTGGAGAGGTGTTGTTACCTATCCTTACTGATTGTGGTCTGTGAATTAGGAATTTCAGGATCCAGTCGCAGAGGGAAATGTTAAGGCCCAGAACACAGAGTTTGGAGATGATGGAATAATAGTGTTGAAGGCTGAGCTGCAGTCAATAAATAGGAGCCTGACATAGGTGTCCTTGTTATCTAGCTGTTCCAGAATTGAGTGCTAGCCAGGGAAATGGCATCTGCTGTGGACCTGTTGCAGCAGTAGGCAAACTGTAGTGGGTCCAGGAAGCTTGGGAGGTTGGAATTGATTTGTGCCATAACTAACATAACCATAGCTTTTGAAGCACTTCATTATGCTGCATGTCGGAGCCACCGGCCGATAGTCATTAAGGCATGTTGCTTAGTTTTTCTTAGGTACTGGGATGATGGTTGTCATCTTGAAGCAAATAGGGACCTCAGATTGTTGTAAAGAGAGCTTGAAGATGTGTGTCAATATCTCTGTCAGCTGATCCGTGCAGGATCTGAGTGCACATCCAGGTACTCTATCCAGGCTAGCTGCCTTCCATGGGTTGACCTTCAAGAATGCTGCTCTGACATCTGCAATGGTGATTTCAGATACAGGTTCTTGCAGAGTGGAGGGCAAATTCTCACTGACATCTTGTTCAAATCGAGTGTAGAATGCATTGAGCTCATTAGGGAAAAGTATGTTGGATCCGGCGTTTTACATGTCTTCATCTTGTAGAGTGTTACGTCTTGCAGACTTTACCATGGTCGGCAGGGGTCAACGTGGCTAGCCTGGGACTGTAGCTTGTTCTGGTACTGTCTTTTGGCATCTTTGATGGATTTCCTTAGATTGTATCTGGCTTTCTTGTATAGGTCAGTGTCACCTGGCTTGAACACCTCAGACCTGGACCTCAGCAAGCATGGATGGATATCCCTGTTCATCCATGGTTTCCAGCTGGGGAACACATGGATTTGCTTTTTTGGCACACAGTCTTCTATACACTTACCAGTGAAGTCAATTACTGTAGTAGCGTATTCGTTTGGGCTAGTTGCAAAATTTTTAAATACTGACCAGTCCATTGATTCCAGGCAGCTCTATAGGAGATCATCCAGTTCCTCAGACCAACATTGCATGACTCTTTTTGATGGATTCTTCTGCTTCAGTTTTTGCTTGTAAGCTGGAAGCAGGAGCACAGCCTTGTGGTCTAATTTGCCAGTCTGGGTGGGTGATAGAGCGGTAGGCATGTTTGATATTTGTGTAGCAATGGTCTAGAATGTTTGGACTCTGGTGGAGCAGGAGACATGTTGGTAGTAACTTGGTAGTATGCTGTTAAGTTTGGCCTGATCAAAGTCCCCAGCCACGAGGAACAATGCCTCGGGATGTCTCATCTCAAAGCTATTCATAGTGGTGTATATTTCGTCCAGCATAATCTTTATGTCCGCATGGGATGGGATGCAAATTGCCATCGGGATAATGGAGGTGAGTGCACACAGAAGGTAGTAGGGGTGACATTTTAGCATCATGTATTCTAGACTTGCACCACACTCTTTAGAGAGCAGCTGTTTAGTTGAGACCTTGAATGGTGTTGTTTGCTTGTTTAGATTTCTTCCACTTAAATTGGTGATCTCTTCTTGGCAATTTCACTTACCCCAAAACCATTCTTGCACATCTTTGCCTCATCCACTCTAAAGTCTTCCTTAAGTGTGGCGCTTAGTCAGTTTAGACTGAACCAGTGTTTTTATAAACAGTCATCACAACTTGCATGATTTTGGTCTCTGTCTCTGTTTATTGAAGCTCAGAATTCTGAATGCCTTTTTACCCACATTCTTACCTACTGCCTTAATGATCTGTGCATATCTACTCCCAGGTATCTCTGTGCCTGCGCCCCCTTTAGAATTGAGCCCTCATTTTTCATTGCCTCTCCTTGTCCTTTTTATAAAAATATATCACTCCTATTTCTTTGCATTATACTTCATAAGTGTCATGGTGTCCCCCATTCCACCAACCCATCTAAGATGTCCTTTTGAAGTCTATCTTTCTTACAGTTTGAAGTACTTTTATCGGCAAATTTTGAAACTGAGCCCTCTACATCCAAATATAGGTCTTTAATATGTTTCAAGAAAACCCCAGAGAAACTAAAAATCATTTACCTTCCTCCAGTTGAAAAAATAACTCTTGGTTTCCTGAAACAAATAGAAATGAGACAAGAAAGGGACCCATGCACTGAAGCAAATGCTGTAGGGGATGGTGACAAAATTGTTACAGCGTAGAAGGAAGTCATTCAGCACTTACGTCTGAACTGGCTCTCCAAAAGGATGCAAGATCCCGGTTGAGGCCGTCGTTGTGTGTGGAACTTGGCTATCAGTCTCTGCTCAGCAACTCTGTGCTGTCATGTGTTGTGAAGGCCACCTTGGAGAACGCATACTGAAGATTAGGGTCCGAATACCCGTGACTGCTAAAGTATTCCCCAACATGAAGAGAACAGTCTTGCCTGGTGATTGTTGAGCAGTGTTTATTCATTCATTGTCATAGCATCTGCATGGTCTCCCCAATGTACCATGCCTCAGTTCATCCTTTCCTGTAGTGTATCAGATAGACGACGTTGGCTGAGTTGCAAGAGTAAGTACCATCCACCATCTCACATGAGATGATGGCACCTGTGTCGATGATCTGGCATGTCTTGCAGAGGTTGCTGTGGTAAGGTTGTATGGTGTCATAGTCACTGTTCTCCTGAAAGCTGGGTAGTTTGCTGTGGTAAGAACTCAGTAAGAATTTAGCAACACCAATTATTAATCCAACCGATTTATTTGATAGTAAAATAGCGAGCTTTCAACACTCCCGTGTCTTCATCAGGCAAGTGCAGTGTTCTGGTCTGCAATAGCACACATCAGCACAGTGGTCTGTTTGACATGGTGCAGTTATTTGAAGGCAAGAAGTGAGATGTGTGGACGGCCTTGGCGAGGTGCTCATCTTCATAGATGACATGTTGAAGGTTCCGGAGAAGAGGTCGTAGCTTCTCTGTTCTGGGAAAGTACTGGATGACAAAGGATACTCTGTCCATTGTTACCCGTGTTTGTCTTCTGAGGAGGTCAGTGCAGTTTTTCGCTGTGGCACGTCGGAATTGGCACCACATTCTGCTCTAATGAGGGCATCTTTCAGTGTCCGGAGGTGTCTGTTGCGATTCTTCTCATCTGAGCAGATCCTGTGTGTATGGAGGGCTTGTCAGTTGGGGATGGCTCCTTTAACGTGTTTAGGGTGGAAGCTAGAGAAGTGGAGCATCATGAGGTCAACCATGAGCTTGTGGTACAGAGAAGTGCTGAGGTGATTCTTTAATGGAAACGTATGTGTCCGAGAATTCCAAGATAGCCCATAGTGAGTCTGATGGTGGGATGGAACTTGTTGATGTATACACAGGATGTATAACAGCAGCCTCTGCAAAACATGCTGGATCATTGACACTGACGCCATCATCTCACACGAGAACACTATCCATCAGGTACACGACACATATTCTTGTAACTTGGCAACGTCTTCTACCTGATACACTGCAGGAAAGGATGTCCCGAGGCATGGTACATTGGGGAGACCGTGCAGATGCTACAACAATGGATGAATGAACACTGCTCAGCAATCACCAGGTAACTTCTCTTCCTGTTGGGGAACACTTCAGCAGTTACAGGCTTTGGGGCTCTGATCTTCAGGTAATGGTTCTCCAAGGCAGCTTTCACAACACATGACAGCGCAGAGTCGCTGAGCAGGGACTAATAGCCAAGTTCCACACACATGAGGACGGCCTCAACTGGGATCTTGGTTCACGCCACACTATCTGTAACCTCCACGACTTGCCTGGACTTGCAATATCTCACTAACTGTCCTGTCTGGAGACAATACACATCTCTTTAACCTGTGCTTAACGCTCTCTCCACTCACATTGTCTGTCCTTTTAAGATTTGATTACCTGTAAAGACTTGCGTTCCAATCATTATTTTATAAATTGAGTTTGTGTCTTTATATGTTCTGTCTGTGAATAGAACCCCACTCATCTGACAAAGGGGCAGCGCTCTGAAAGCTAGTGGCTTTTGCTACCATATAAACTGTTGGATTTTAACCTAGTGTTGTGAGACTTCTTACTTCTTAACCAAGTCCAATGCCAGCATCTCCACATCATGACTACCATCTGTTGGCAGAATCCACGGACTGAGTGTACGTGAACCTTTTTCTTTTTTTGCTTTGGTGATGATGTTAAATTTATTCTTTTTGGTTACCAGGTCATCGACCTGGGTCTTCCTTGTGTATGCCAAAGCGCCTCAATTTTAAAGTGTCTGCCAAATCTCCCCTTAACTGTTTCCATTTCAATGAAAGCAGCCTTTCTAATTGAAGCACTGCAATTGCTCTCACTTATTTCGGAAATTGTATGCCTGTACCTTACAAGCCTAAATGCTTATTTGCACAGGTCCTCTAAAAGATGATAGGTGCTGGAGGACAATTAGTGTGTTCAGGACTGAAATTATTAGGTTTGTTATTGATTAAGGGCACAAAGGAATATTAAGCAAAGGCAAGTAAATGGAGTTGAGGTACAGGCAACCGTGAGGTGGAGCAAGCTTGAGGGGTTGAACTACTGCTGTTCCTCTGTTCAAAGCTATTTTGCATAGACTGGAGTTTGCACAGCTAGCTTTTTTCTGACTTCAGGGGGTATTTTCCACGATGATCACAGTTATAATGTTACATGGTTTTCACCAAGAATGCTGCAATTGAACCATATGAATTGAACTTGCAATGATTTATTTCTATTAGGAGCATGAATAGGCCATTCAATTCCTCAAACCTGTTCTGTTACTTGACATTAGTGGTTTTCAACCAGTGTGCACAAGAACTGTCCAAGTGTGCGATGAAATTTTATACAAAGGGTCAAAACTTCTGCATTTTGAGATTGCCAGAATTCCGCTGGAGAGGGAGTTCACCAACTGGTGCACCTACGTCCTGCTGCACACTCCCCTCTCCCAACTTACAACCATTCAGATAGTAATCTGCCGCCTTGTTTTTGCTTACAAAATGAATAACCTCTCATTTATCCAAATGATACTGTATCCACCACTGATTTGCCCAGTCACCCAGTCTGTCCAGATCATGCTGAAGGATTTCTGTATCCTCGTCACAGTTCACCCTCTCACCCAACTTGGTATCATCTGCAAACTTTCAGATGTTACACTTGTTCCTTCATCCAAATCATTAATACAAATAAATTTGATTACATAATAATGTAATCAGCAAGTTTGCAGACAACACAAAGATGGCTGGACTTGCGGATAGTGAGGAGCATTGTCAGGCGATGCAGCAGCACATAGGCTGGTAGCTTGGGCAGATAGATGGCAGATGGAATTCTATCCTGATAAATGCGAGGTGATGCATTTGGGGAGAAAGAATGTAGGGGGCAGGTAAATGATAAAGGGTAGATCTATTAAGAGTATAGAAACGCAGAGGGACCTGGGGGTGCAGGTGCACCAAGTCTCTGAAGGTGGCAGAGCAGGTGGAGAAGAAAGCATATGGTATGCTAGCCTTTATAGGAAGGGGTATAGAATACAAGAGCTGGCCTTTAATGTTGCAGTTGTATAAAATGTTGGTTAGACCTCATTTGGAATACTGCGTCCAGTTCTGGTCGCCTTACCACCGGAAGGACATGGAGGCTGTGGAGAGAGTGCAGAGGAGGTTTACCAGGATGCTGCCTGGTATGGAGGGAATGAGTTATGAGGAGAGGTTAGGCAAATTGGGACTGTTTTCCTTAGCTCAGTTGGGTGAATGACTGTTGGTGATGTAGATGAGGCCATTTGCTCAGATCAATTCTCATACCTGCTGAGATTATTCATTAAGCCTGCCTTCTCAGCCTTTCTCCATGCTGAAGGTATGGTGATCTTCAGGTTAAATGAGCACCAGTCAACTCTTCCCCCTTAAAGGAGATGCTTTCCTTGCTGAAACCTTATGCTCGCCTGGGATATAGTAAACTTTACATTTACCTATTCCAGTTCCTAAATTCTGACTTTTAACCTTAACCCCAGGTAGTAGTTAATCCATGTATAATCTTCATTCAGATTGCAGTGTACTGCTGCAATTTCATTCTGCGTAAACTATCCAAAGCCATCAACAAGCTTAGGTTTGTAGCTTTCTCTTTGGCACGTATGCTTCAAAATTATTCCCAACGTGGAAGTGTTTCTTGTCTGCATCCCGAAAATATGGGGCTGGCATTTATTTCCTCAAGGCCTGAATCCAAAGTTTACAGGAAGTTTAATGACTGTGGATGCTTGGTGCTGAGTTGTAGATACCGCGTGTTCTGCAATGGATTTTTTGTTGAAGACAATGTTATGTAGAAATAATAAAATTGTGCAACTGGCAGAAAGAGACATTGCATTTTAATTTTATCAACTTCTGCATTTCTGCTCACAGGTGAACAGCCTTCCCTCAGATGTCTAATTTGACCTTTATACTCTTGAAATTTGATCTAATTACTTTGTCTAATCTGATAACTGCTAACGTTTATGCTTTGTGTTGCCCTTGTTGTCACAGGTCCACAGAGGGGGACAATGAGTTTGTAATGCACAGTGTCTGCTGCTCTGGGCCATGGAGGACGAGTCTATCTCAGGGAGTGATCCAGATGTGGAGTCGGAGGATGTGGAAGAGGAAGAGGAGGAGATGGAGGACAATGATGGTGATGATGAAGATGATCTGGAGGAAAACGGTGAGCATCCAAAGCCATCTAATGGTTTCCTAATGAAAATATAAATGATCAGGGTTACTACTAAAATTTAATAATGAAAAATGTTTCCTTGGTCCAATCTTGTTCAATTGGTAGAACTTCCTGAGAAGGTTGAGGTTGTGGGTTTGGGCATTATGTCAGGAGTTTGATACTAAATTGATGATCTAGTACAGTACTGGGGGAAGGCTGTATTTCTGAATGTACTGCCTTTCAGATGAGGCACTGACTGCCTGTTCCAGTGGGTTCAGGTGAATTGTTAACGATTCAGTGGGAAAGCATGGAATTCCTGAGGCATCTTGAACAGCCTTCTTCTATGGTTAACACTGTTGATGGAGCTCAGTTGGACATCTTGGACAATTTGTTGTCCAGTCTAAGTGTGTACCAATATCTGCCCAAGAATCATTTCAGAATTGTTTATTGTAAGTGAAACTTCATTTGAGATAATATATTAGTGGAAGTGTTTCTTTCTTTTGCTTGCTTCTGTTTATTTTGAGAGTCCATCATCTCCACAGCTTTTTTTTTGTTTATTCCCTTAAACTTCAAGTTATATATAAATGACTTGGAAGATGGAGTAAGTGGAGAGATCAGCAAGTTTGCAGACAACACAAAGATGGCTGGACTTGCGGATAGTGAGGAGCATTGTCAGGTGATGCAGCAGCACATAGGCTGGTAGCTTGGGCAGACAGATGCAGATGGAATTCTATCCTGATAAATGCGAGGTGATGCATTTGGGGAGAAAGAATGTAGGGGGCAGATAAAGGGTAGATCTATTAAGAGTACAGAAACGCAGAGGGACCTGGGGGTGCAGGTGCACCAAGTCTCTGAAGGTGGCAGAGCAGGTGGAGAAGAAAGCATATGGTATGCTAGCCTTTATAGGAAGGGGTATAGAATACAAGAGCTGGCCTTTAATGTTGCAGTTGTATAAAATGTTGGTTAGACCTCATTTGGAATACTGCGTCCAGTTCTGGTCGCCTTACCACCGGAAGGACATGGAGGCTGTGGAGAGAGTGCAGAGGAGGTTTACCAGGATGCTGCCTGGTATGGAGGGAATGAGTTATGAGGAGAGGTTAGGCAAATTGGGACTGTTTTCCTTAGAAAGACGTAGACTTAGAGGAGGTCTAACAGAGGTGTACAAGATTATGAGAGGTATAGATAGCGTAAACAGGGTTAAGCTTTTTCCTAGGATGGACTTGAATAGCACGAGGGGTCACAGGCTTAGGGTGAGGAGGGTAAGGTATAATTTGGATGCTAGAGGGAGTTTTTTCACACAGAGGGTGATAGGGGTATGGAATGCGCTGCCAAGTAAAGTGGTGGAGGTAGGCACTCTGGAGTTATTTAAGAGATACTTAGATGGGCACATGAACAGAATGGGAATGGAGGGGTATAGAAAACGATTTAAAATAGGGATCATGAGCCTTGGGAGTCCCTGGGAAGTGTGTAAATAGATGATGATATTGATGTACTTGTTTTTATCCTACAGGTGCTTTGGTCCACCTTGTTATCTAACAAGGGGCATACACGCGATGGGTCGTGAGAGGGCTGCTCTTGGATTTTTTTCGAGAGTATCCTAGTGTTTCACATCGTTAGTGTACGCTTGACTTGGACCATTTGATGGGCAACACGACAGTTCAGTGACTATGCTGTGCTGCGTAGATACATGGATTTGGGCCTGTGTCTGTGGGAATTTGCGCATTCTCCCCCTGCTTGTGTGGGTTTTCTCCGGGTGCTCCGGTTTCCTCCCACATCCCAAAGATGTGCTCTTAGCCTAATTGGGAAAACAAATTCTTCCTAAATTGTCTCAAATTTGGTTTTTAATCCATAGATCTATAAACATACTCAGTGATCACAGGTAGAGGTGGGAACATTGGGGTGGCGGCGTGGGCTTGTTGGGCCGAAGGGCCTGTTTCCCATGCTGTTTTGTTCTTTGTCCTTGTATTTCTCTTTTGAGTACTTTGATGAGAAACTTGCAACTGTTATGAAGTTTATTTCATTAATTTTGATTTAATAAACAATTATGCCCAAGCTTTGTGGTTTTAGATGGCATTTTTAGTTTGAGAAGCAGTGGCAATGTTTAGAGGTAACATTCACGTCTGTTGCTCTCAGCACTTTGTCATCAAAAGATAACAGTGGTAACAAGTGACCTAAATGGTTAAAGTCAAGTCTTTGAAAGTTAAAGCCTTAGGTCACGTGCTGTGACATTTGGTGCTCTCTGTGAACTTCGAGATGTCATGCTGTGGTATTTCCTGTTAACCATGGCCCTGTCATTGTCACAAAAATCCATTTTGGCTTTAGTTAGGGCCCAAATACATCTTTCAATCTATACATTAAAATTTATCGATGAACAATATATAAATGAATATGATGAATTTTTTATAAAGCTATTAGTAGAAAGGGTTAACATGTCTGCTTGTTTTCCATGATGGAGCAAAGCTTTCTCGGCAGATGAATGCAATTGCATCACTTTAAGTAATTCTTTTGAAAATATCTTCCTAGTCGAAAAAAAGTTTCATTTTAAACTGCTTTTTTTCTATTTTTACAACATTGTTCAACTTTGCGCAAACGTTACCCTTGGGAATTGAGATCAACAAATATTGTAACATTGTCATTTAAAAAGAAGAACATTATGATCGGTGAAGGCTGCATTTTAACTTAAATTGTTTCAGACTTTTACAACATTGTAAAATGTTTCTCGCTCAAGATTATTTTTTGGTTCAACCAGTATGATTACAGAGCCAGAATCAGTTCAAATAACTCAAATTCCAATTCACACCATTGATCATTTAAAATCCAAAACTGCCAAAATGTGTAAACTATATTATCCACAAATAAAAACTCTCAAATACTTTGACATAACTAGAATGTCACTGAGGCAGTAATAAAATTCTAGTTTTCACAACTTGGGCTATTTAACTTTACAAGTCCTGATTTAAGTTGAACCAAGACTTATTAACCACACACCAAACATATAGCTTGTAGGGTATGAAGAAAAGATAAATCATGTCGTCATCATGTTGCTCTGGAAGAGCCTTTTCATATGACTGCAATAAAACTGCAGACAAAAAAAAAGTCTGCTTTCACAATTAAATTAAACCTTCAATTTTAAAGCAAGAAGTGTTCAAGGGCCAACAGCCTCTTAGAAATGTCACACTTCAACCTTACAGATTAACTGCAGAAAAGGGACAGAATTTTTCTCATCAGTTTTATTTGCCTTCTTGTGTCAAACAATTTTCAAGTTGTGATATTTGCTACTTAACCTCATGAGAAAGATCAGTGAGATCACAGATCTTTAATTTACACTAGATATCAATTACAGCTTTTCTAATCTGTAGTCAATTTAAAACAAAATGTTTTGAAAAGCTCAAATTGGATTTCTATCAAATGTTTTCATTTCTTAAGTTTGTGTTTTATAAGACAAAATGTTCCTTTTTCACAGTTGTAAATTAAATTTTGAAAAAGAATAACACATGAACCAGCAACTTTAATTTAAAACATAATTCAGTTTTTCAATCTCCCAATTCTCTTTGCACAATCTTAAATTGAAACAAATGGACTGAACAATAACACTTATACTTCTAAGGAACTTAGAAATATTGATTCCTGCAATGGGTTAGAAACTCAAAGTGTGAAAAATATGTCACAATATCATTTCCAAGCCCTAGAGAGAGCACAGCTTATAGAACATAGAACATTACAGCACAGAACAGGCCCTTCGGCCTTCGATGTTGCGCTGACCAATATAAAAAGCAATGACCCTCCAAACTAAACCATTCCCTTCTCTTCCATATACTTATCAACTAATCTCTTAAACGCCACCAAACTTGGCGCATCTACAACTGCTGCAGGCAGGGCATTCCACTCCCGAACCACCCTTTGGGTAAAGAACCTACCTCTGATATCCGTCATATAACTATCACCCCTTAATTTAAAGCTGTGTCCCCTCGTGCTAGCTTTTTCCATCCTAGGAAAAAGGATATCACTGTCCACCCTATCTAAACCTCTAATCATCTTATATGTTTTGATTAGGTCCCCTCTTAGCCGCCTCCTTTCTAACGAAAACAACCTCAAATCCCTCAGCCTCTCTTCATAAGACCTGCCTTCCATACCAGGCAACATCCTGGTAAACCTCCTCTGTACCCTCTCCAATGCCTCCACATCTTTCTTATAATGTGGGGACCAGAACTGCACACAATACTCCAAGTGCGGCCGCACTAGAGTTTTGTACAGTTGCAACATGACGTTTCGGCTCCGAAATTCAATCCCCCTACCAATAAAAGCTAAGACTCCATATGCCTTCTTAACAACCTTATCGACTTGACTGCCTACTTTCAGGGATCTATGACACATACACCAAGATCCCTCTGTTCATCAACACTATTAAGAATTCTACCATTAGCCCTATACTCTACACATTTATTATTCCTGCCAAAGTGCATTACCTCACACTTTTCCACATTAAACTCCATTTGCCACCTCTCGGCCCAGCTCTGCAACTTGTCCAAGTCTCTCTGCAAACTATAACACCCCTCTTCACTATCTACCACTCCACCGACTTTAGTGTCATCTGCAAATTTACTAATCCATCCTTCAATACCCTCATCCAGATCATTTATAAAAATTACAAACAGCAGGGGCCCCAAAACAGACCTCTGAGGTACACCACTTGTCACCGAACTCCACGATGAATATCTCCCATCAACCACCACCCTCTGTCTTCTATCTGCTAGCCAATTCCTAACCCAATTAGCTAAATCACCCTCTATCCCATACATCTGCATTTTCTGCAGAAGTCTTCCATGGGCCACCTTATCAAACGCCTTACTAAAGTCCATATATACCACATCAACCGCCTTACCCCCATCCACCTCTTTGGTCACTTTTTCAAAAAACTCAATGAGTTTAGTAAGGCACGACCTACCCTTCACAAAACCATGCTGACTATCCCCAATCAATTCATTTCTCTCTAAATAACTATAAATCCTATCCCTAATAATTCTCTCCAATACTTTGCCCACAACAGAAGTAAGACTCACTGGCCTATAATTCCCTGGAAGGTCTCTCTTCCCCTTCTTGAACAATGGGACCACATTCGCTATCCTCCAGTCCTCCGGAACCACACCCATAACCAACGACGACCTGAAGATCAGAGCCAGAGGCTCTGCAATCGCCTCTCTTGCCTCCCAGAGAATCCTAGGGTAAATCCCGTCCGGCCCAGGGGACTTATCCAACTTCAAACCCTCGAGAATATCTAGCACATCCTCCCTATCTACTTCAATACTTTCCAGTTTGCAACCCTGTACCTCAGTGTTCTCCACAACTACATTTACATCACCCTGCGTGAATACCGAAGAGAAATATTTATTCAGTGCCTCTCCAATCTCTTCAGGCTCCACGCACAACTTCCCACTGCTGTCTATGACTGGCCCTAATCTTGCCCTAACCAATCTTCTATTCTTAACATATCTAAAGAAAGCTTTAGGATTCTCCTTAATCCTATCAGCCAAAGTCTTCTCGTGTCCCCTCTTAGCTCTCCTCAATTCACTCTTTAGCTCCCTCCTGGCTAATCTATAGCTATCCATTGCACTAACCGAGCCTTCAAGCCTCATCCTGACATAAGCCTCCTTTTTCCTTTTAACCAGCAAATCAACTTTTTTCGTACACCAAGGTTCTCTTACTCGACCATTTCCTCCTTGCCTGACAGGGACATACTTATCAAGGACTCGCAGCAGCTGCTCCTTGAATAAGCTCCACATTCCAGATGTTCCCAGTCCCTGTAGTTTCCTAGTCCAATCTATGCACCCTAATTCTCTCCTGATGGCCTCATAATTACCCTTCCCCCAGCTATAACTACTGCCCCCAGCTTCATGCCTATCCCTATCCATCACTAAGGTGAACGTAACCGAGTTGTAGTCACTATCACCAAAATGTTCACTAACTTCCAAGCCTAACACCTGTAACTAGCTTAACTAGTTACAACAAAATACTACTCAAATTTCCCACAAAATATAAACTTGTACAGGTCAAACAAGTAACAAACATACTTTCGACATGAAAGGCTATACAACAAAGGATCAAGTTTATGTTTATATATAAACTTACATTAACACTGCAATGATAGTGAAAATCCCTTAGCCATCACACTCAGGCATCTGTAAGGGTACACTGAGGGAGAATTTAGCATGGCCAATGCATCTAACCTAACCAGATGTTTTCTCCGACATCTTTTGGGCTTTTGGAGAAAACTGGAGCACCTAGAGGAAACCCACATAACACGGGGAGAATGTGCAAACTCCACCCAGTGACCTAAGTCAGAGATTGAACCCAAGTTCCTGGCACTGACGCTATGATAACCACTGTACCACCAGTTATTTTCAGGTTGGCAAGTTAGAGCAGGTGAGACAGAGTCAGAGTCATAGAGGTTTGTAGCATGGAAACAGGCCCTTTGCCCTAACTGTCCAGGTTTTTAAAAAATCTTTAAGTTAATCCCAATTGCCTGCATTTGGCCAATATCCCTCTTATAGCCATTGTACCCATGTAATTATCTAAATGATTTTTAAAAGATAAAATTGTAACTGCCTCTAGTATTACTTCTGGCAGCTTGTTCCAGAACTCACCACCCTCTGTGTGAAAAAATTGCTCCTCTGGACGCTTTTGTATCTCTTCCCTCTCACCTTAAACCTATGCCCTCTAGTTTTCGACTCCCCTATCTTTGGGAAGAGATATTGGCTATCTACCTTGTCTATGCCCCTCATTATTTTATTGACCTCTGTAAGGTCACCTTTCAGCCCTAGTCTCCAGAGAGAAAAAAGGTCCTCGTCTATTCAGCGTCTCCTTATAACTCAAACTATCAAGTCCCAGTAGCATCCTAGTAAATCTTTTCTGCACTCTTTCAAGTTTAATAATAATCTTTCAATTATAGGGTGATCACAGTATTCCAAGTATGGCCTTAGCAATGTCTTGTACAACTTCAACAAGACGTCCCAACTCCTGTATTCAGTGTTCTGATCGATGAAACCAAGCATGCCAAATGCCGCCTTCACCACTCTGTCCACCTGTTACATCACTGTCAAGGAGTTATGAACATGTATCCCTAGACTAACTCTCCCCATCACCCTACCATTAACTGAGTAAGTCCTGCCCTGGTTCAATAACCAAAAATGCATTATCTCGCATTTGTCTACTCAATCTACTATTCATCAGTCCACTGGCCCAATTGATCAAGATCCTGTTGCAACTGATGATAACTTTCTTCACTGTCCACTATGCCACCAATCTTGGTGTCATCTGCAAACTTACTAACCATGCCTCCTATATTTTCATCCAAATCATTAGTATAAAGGACAAATAACAGTGGGCCCAGCACTGATCCCTGAGGCACACAACTGGTCACAGGCCCCCTGTTTGAAAAATAACTCTCTACAACCACCCTCCGGCTTCTGTGAAGAAGCCAATTTTGTATCCATTTAGATACCTCATCCTGGATCCTATAAGATTTAACTTTATGCAACAACCTGCCATGTGATACCTTGTCAAAGGCCTTGCTGAAGTCAATGTAGACAACATCTACTGCACTGCCCTCCATCCAGCTTCTTGGTTACCTCTTCAAAAAACTTAATTAAAGATACAGTAGAGATCAGTGCTGTCATCTCAATTATTTGCAATCTGTGTTAATGATCTGAATGAAGGGTCAGAGCATATTGTAACCAAATTTGCTGTTTATATACAGATAGGTGGAAAAGCAAGTTGTGAGGGCAGCAAGTGAATGAGCGTTAATTTGGCAGATGAAATATGATGTGGAAAAATGAGCTTACATAACATTTTGATAGGATTAACAGGAAAAACCAAATTTAAAATGGAAAGAGACAGAATGCTTTGGTGCAGAGGGTACTGGACGTCCTCATACGTGAGTTGCAAAAAATGCATGCAGGCACAACAAGTAATTAGGAAGGCAAATAGAATGTATACGTTTATTAAATAGGGGCGTGAAGTATAAAAAAAGGGAGACTTGCAACAACTATACAGGTTTGAGACCACACCTGGAATACTGCATAGAGCTTTAGTCTCCCTATTTAAGGAAATATATATTTATATTGGAGTTCAGAGTTGATTCATTGTGTTGACTTCTTGGGATGCAGGTTTGTCTTGCAAGGAAAGGTTGGGCCTACGGTCATTGGAGCTCAAAAGAATGAGAAGTGACCTTACTGAAACAGAGGATTCTGAAGGGGCTTGATAATAGTTTCTAGGGGGATGTTTCCTTTCATGAGGGAGTATAGAACTAGGCATGGTTTCAAATTAGGGCTCACTGATTTAAGACGGTGAAGGGAATTGTTGAAGAGACAAGGCAGTAGTGCTGAGTATAATAGTGTCAGGAAAGGATAGAATGTACAATTGTAACAGTGCAACAGCAAATAAGGCCAGTAAAGGGAAAATGGCAAAATGACAGAATTAGGCTCTTTATCTGAATACACATGGTATTTATTGCAAGATGATGAAGTGTTGGCACAAATAGAAATAAATGTGTAATATAGTCATTATAAAAATGAATAGAAAAGCAGAACATTATTTAAATTAAATAGTGACCTTGAAGATGAAACACAAATTATCTTGCAGGTAATAGCAATTAATAAGCAATAGAATGATAGCTTTATTGTAAGACTGATTAATAGGCAGTCTTAGTATAGAACGTTTGTGATACTGCGCCTGGTGAAGTGCATACAGTTTTGGTCTCACTTAAAGAGGGATGTGCTGGTATTATGAATAGTTCAGTGAAGATTCGTTAAATTGATTCTTGTATTGAATGGATTATTTTAAGCACAAGATTTGAACAGGTTGGGCCCATATTACATGGAGGTTAAGTGAATGAGAGATTTTATTGAAACCATTGACGTGGTAGATGCTGGAAGGATGTATCTACCTGGGGAAATCTACAACTTGGGGGCACAGTTTAAAAATGAGATTTCCTTTTAAGACAGAAATGAGGAGGGTTTCTCCTGGGGATAATCTTTTGAATTCTCTTCCACGGAGAGCAGTAGTGGCTGGGTCATCAAATATGCTGAGGTTTTGTTTGAGAGATTACTGATTTGCAAGGGTGTTAAGGAACAGGCAGGAAGCTGGAGTTAAGGCCATTGTCAAATCAAGCATGATCTTGTTGAATGAAGGTGTAGACTGGATGTGCCACATGGCCCATTCCTCCCATTCCTTATGATCTTATGAGGAAGAACTTCTCAGTGGGTTGTTAATTTTTGAAATTCTCTACTCTAGAAAGCAGTGGAGGTTATACCATTGTATAGTTTCAAGGTCATGTTAGTTTGTCAACAAGGTGTTATGATTTGGTTAGAAACGAGTAGCTTTTTGCTTAAAGTAGACAAAGTTTGATATCTCAGTTGCAAATCACGTTATCCAGTTGGGAAATAAAGCCACAAGATTGCACAGCCTTTAATTTAAGAAAAACTTGACAAAGTCAAAAGTAAAATAACCTACATTATATCTCTCTTGTATTCTGGAATTCAGAAGAGGTAAACATGAAGTAACAGACAAACTGCAGTCAAACACACCACACTGCATATTAAATGGCAAATGTAACCAAGACAGACACCACAGATTTCTCAGTAATCCACTCAAATTTCAGTGACCACTGAGAATTACAAAATCTTGTTAAAACTCTGTCACCCTCAGAAGGGATTTCCACTCTTCTAAGATCCAGCCTCAGAATTCCCTTAGAAATCACTGTGACTTCTGCTTACCTCCCAATGTTTCAAATTTTTCTGAGGTTGCAATTCATGGGATTCACAAAGCTACACCCCTGGTGCTCAAAACTGGCAAGTATCATCTCCTTTGTAAATTGGTAGGTTAATTAGACTGTCACCAGTCCTGAAATTCTTTAAATTCCAGTCTGCCATTTGGACCAACCTATAAGGAAAGGTAAAGTTGCCATAGTTCCAGATAATCATTGGCTGCTTTGAGGTGGAAAACTGTCCGGTGGTAATTTAACCTGTGGATTATCATAGCGTAGCAAGGGGCAAGGTTAAGAAGGTCGGCCTTCAAGAATGACCTCAACTGGTACAAGAATTGAACCTGCACTGTTGACATTGCTCTACATCAGAAGCAAGCCATTCAGCCGACTGAGCAAACTGACCTCCAAGCTAGAAGTGACTCTGACCTAATTGCACAGAACAGCTTTCATTGCTTTTAAACTAATTTAGCTTTAACTTTCAAATCAGAAGTTTTGCAATCAGATCTCCAGTTCTCCAGATAAGTGAGCATATTTGCAGTTTTATGGCATCTTCTATTCTGGATCATATTAAACATATAGTAGCTTTCTGAATTGATTTGTTTTGTATACTTTATTTTGGGCCTGAATAAGATATACTGCCAACAGTGATTTGCAGCAAAGCAAACCTGGTAGCATATGCCAATTACATTAATTCATGCAGCGACATGCGATTCATTCCATTCATACAGCTCATTAATAAATAATGGATTAATTGTTTAAATTGCCTCTAACTTCTGCATAGAGTTCAAAATTGCTTTCTGTAGTTAAGAGCACTTAGTCTGAGTGTGCATAGTAAGTTCTCTTGAATCAAATCAATGGTTTTTATATTTTGGTGAATTCTGCAATGTTGTTTTTGCAATGTATTGTTTCATTGGATGCGTACATTTTTATTTGGGTAGAGAATGTTAATTTCACTGTCCCAGAGAGCATCTGCTTTTCCTCCATAACCCTGTATTCCTTAATCTATCACTCAATCTATGAAATCTTTATCCACCTCCACTTCGAATACTTCTAATGATAAACCTCTAACATCCTTGGGGCAGAGAATTTCAGAGATTCATAGAACATAGAACATTACAGCGCAGAACAGGCCCTTCGGCCTTCGATGTTGCGCCAACCAATTAGGAACAAGCAGTGACCCTCTAACCTAAACCACTCCCCTTTCATCCATAAACTTATCTACTAACCTCTTAAACCCACCAAACTTGGCGCATCTACAACTGACGCAGGCAAGGCATTCCATACCCTTACCACCCTCTGGGTAAAGAACCTACCTCTGATATCCATCCTATAACTATCAGCCCTTAATTTAAAGCTATGTCCCCTCGTGCTAGCTTTCTCCATCCCAGGAAAAAGGCTATCATTGTCCAACCTATCTAAACCTCTAATCATCATATATGTTTCGATAAGGTCTCCTCTTAGCCGCCTTCTTTCTAACGAAAACAACCTCAAATCCCTCAGCCTCTCCTCATAAGACCTGCCCTCCATACCAGGCAACATCCTGGTAAACCTCCTCTGTACCCTCTCCAATGCCTCCACATCTTTCTTATAATGTGGGGACCAGAACTGCACACAATACTCCAAGTGCGGCCGCACTAGAGTTTTGTACAGTTGCAACATGACGTTGCGGCTCCGAAATTCAATCCCCCTACCAATAAAAGCTAAGACTCCATATGCCTTCTTAACAACCTTATCGACTTGATTGCCTACTTTCAGGGATCTATGCACAAATACACCAAGATCCCTCTGTTCATCAACACTATTAAGAATCCTACCATTAGCCCTATACTCTACACATTTATTATTCCTGCCAAAGTGCATTACCTCACACTTTTCCACATTAAACTCCATTTGCCACCTCTCGGCCCAGCTCTGCAACTTGTCCAAGTCTCTCTGCAAACTATAACACCCCTCTTCACTATCTACCACTCCACCGACTTTAGTGTCATCTGCAAATTTACTAATCCATCCTTCAATACCCTCATCCAGATCATTTATAAAAATTACAAACAGCAGGGGCCCCAAAACAGACCCCTGAGGTACACCACTTGTCACCGAACTCCAAGATGAATATCTCCCATCTACCACCACCCTCTGTCTTCTATCTGCTAGCCAATTCCTAACCCAATTAGCTAAATCACCCTCTATCCCATACATCTGCATTTTCTGCAGAAGTCTTCCATGGGCCACCTTATCAAACGCCTTACTAAAGTCCATATATACCACATCAACCGCCTTACCCCCATCCACCTCTTTGGTCACTTTTTCAAAAAACTCAATGAGGTTAGTAAGGCACGACCTACCCTTCACAAAACCATGCTGACTATCCCCAATCAATTCATTTCTCTCTAAATAACTATAAATCCTATCCCTAATAATTCTCTCCAATACTTTGCCCACAACAGAAGTAAGACTCACTGGCCTATAATTCCCTGGAAAGTCTCTCTTCCCCTTCTTGAACAATGGGACCACATTCGCTATCCTCCAGTCTTCTGGAACTATACCCGTAACCAACGACGACCTGAAGATCAGAGCCAGAGGCTCTGCAATCGCCTCTCTTGCCTCCCAGAGAATCCTAGGGTAAATCCCGTCCGGCCCAGGGGACTTATCTAACTTCAAACCCTCAAGAATATCCAGCACATCCTCCCTATCGACTTCAATACTTTCCAGTTTGCAACCCTGTACCTCAGTGTTCTCCACAACTACATTTACATGCAGGAATATGCAGGATTCCAGGTGAGGCCTCACGAACACTCTTTGCAATAAAGGCCAAAAATGCTGTTTGTCGTCTTAACTACTTGTTGGACCTGCTTGCTTTTTTTTGTGATTGATGCACAAAAAAAACCTAGGCCCCTCTAAACTTCACTCACCTGCTATTCCTCTCCATTTCGATAATCTGCCTTTTGATTTCTCCTACCAAAGTGCATGATCTCACACTTGCTCACATTGAACTCCATTTTTTGTTCAGTTACCCGATCTATCTTGCTTAATCAAAATATCCTCATACCATGCTCTTCCACTTATCCTTGTATTATTGGCAAATTTGGAAACCTTACGTTCTGTTCCTTTCTCCAGGTTGTTAATATAAATAGTGAACAATTGTAGGCCAAGAATTGATTCCTGCGGTACCCCATTAGTTCCATCTTTTCACTCTGAGAAAGACCCATTTATTCCAACATTGCTGTCTACGTGACGGCCAGTTTTCAATCCATACTAATGCACTTCCCCCAGTTTCGTGGGCTTTTACTTTATGGACCAGCCTCTTATGTGACACCTTGTCAAATGTCTTTTGGAAACCTAAATGCTCTATATCTATAGATTCCTTTCTGCATTCTCAAAAAATTTGAAAAAATGGTCAAATATGATTTACCTTTCATAAAACCATGTTACTGGGGATGATGTTCAGTTTTCCTAAATTAGCTGTTTCCTCCTTGGTTGACTTCAGTGTTTTGCCAATGATAGATGTTAAACTAACTGTCCTATGATTCCCTACCTTCTGCTTTTTTCCCTTTTTAAACAAGGGAATCACACTAGCTATTTTCCAATTATCTTGTATACTTGGAACTTAGAGAGTCATGAAAATCTTTAAGCAGTGGGTCCATTATCTCTGTGGCCGTTTCCATTAAGCATGCAGTTCATTGGACCTTGTCCACCTTAGCCGCTTGAGTTTCTCTAATACTCTCTCTCCCTTATGATTGGAACTTTTGTATGTACTACCACATTATCTGAAATCAGCCCATCTGATACTTAGGGATATTTGCAATCTCTTCCACAATGAAAATTGATGCCAAAAAATATTTTTACATATCTGCCATCTTTTTGTTTGCTATTACCAATTCACTAGCCTTGATCAGTAAGGTCCCGCGTTTACCTTAGCCCTTGCTTCATACCTGTATATCCTTAGAAATTCATACTGTTTTGTTTTTGTGCTGCATGCAAGTTTTCTCTCAAAATTCGTTTTCTCCCTTCTTATGAACTTTTTTGTTTTGATACTAGATCCTAAAAACTTACCAGTCCTCTGGTCTACCTCTATTCTTCACCAGTTTGAATATCCTACTTTTCAATTTAACATTATCCTTGGCCGTCTCCTTTACCATGGATTTTGCCTCATTCTTGAGGTATCCCTCTTTTTGATTGGGATAAATTCTGGCTCAGCATTTTCTGGCTGAGACAATAGACATCTCTTTAACCTGTGCTTAATCTTCTCTCCACTCACGTTGTCTGTAACTTTTAAAATTTCATTATCTATAAAGACTCACATTCCAACCATTATTTTGTAAATTGAGTTTGTGTCTTTATATGCCCTGTTTGTGAACAGAACTCCCACTCACCTAATGAAGGGGCAGTGCTCTGAAAGCTCGTAGCTTATGCTACCAGATAAGCCTGTTGGACTTTAACTGGTGTTGTGAGACTTCTTACTGAGCATCTGGACCAACTGTTTGAATATCTACCATTGCTCATCAACTGACCTGTATTTTAACTTGTTACCCAGTTTACTTCAGACAACTCCTTTCTCATACCATTATAATTGCTTTTATTATTTAAGTTGAATGCACTGGTTATGGACCTGTAGCTTTCACTCTCAAACTGTCTGTGGAATTCTATCATGTTGTGGTCACTACCCCCTCAAAGGCTCTTTAACCACAAGATCCCTATTAAATCCTCCTCATTACTTGAAACAAATCTAAAATAACCCATTCCCAGGTAGGTTCCACAATATACTGCTCTACAAAGCAATCCATCAACAAATTCTTCATTTACATTATCCATGCTGGTTTGGTTTGTCTAGTCAATATGCAGATTAAAATCTCCTTTGATAATTGCCGTTCTCTTCAAATGTGCTCTTGATATTTCCTCATGTATGCTTTTGACTTCTGGCGAGATCATATTTGGGGAGTCTATAGACTACTCTCATTCCTGTTTTCCTTCCCTTGCTATTCATGCTTTCAACACAAACCAATTCTACACTTGATCTTAGCCAAAAGGCCAAGAAGCAATTCTACATCGCTATCCAACGCCTTGACGTCACAACTCAGCACTGCCCTGAAATCTTCCTTGATTAATAATGCTATCCCACCTCTTTCCCCTTTTTGCCTATTCTCTTGGAACATTGTATTTCCTGGAATGTTGAGCACCCTATCCTGGTCAGCCTGTGACCATGTTTCTGTAATAAGGTTTGGGTGACGGTACAGAGCTGGGAGATATGGGTGAGGCGACATGTCATCAGGGCGGGGGAAGCGTGTGGGTAGGGGAAAGGGCAGGGATTAAGGCAAGGTTTGGATGATTGAATGTATCCTGGGGTAAAAGAACAAAGAACAAAACAGCACGGGAAACAGGCCCTCAGGTCCAACGAGCCCACGCCGCCACCCCGATGTTCCCACCTCTACCCGCGATCCCTGTCCATGTTTATAGATCTATGGATTAAAAACCAAATTTGAGACAATTTAGGGAGAATTTGTTTTGCCAATTAGGCTAAGAGCACATCTTTGGGATGTGGAAGGAAACTGGAGCACCCGGAGAAAACCCATGCAAGCATGAGAAGAATACGCAAACTCCCATAGACACGGGCCCAAATCCATGTATCTGCACAGCACAGCGATAGTCACTGAGCTGTCGTGTTGCCCATCAACTCGTCCAGGTCAAGCGTACACTAACGAGGATCCAAGAGCAGCCCTCTCACGACCTATCACGTGTATGCCCCTCAATAGACAACAAGGTGGACCAAAGCACCTGTAGGATAAAAACAAGTACATCAATATCATCATCTATTTACACACTTCCCAGGAACTCCCAAGGCTCATGATCCCTATTTTAAATTAGTTTTCTATACCCCTCCATTCCCATTCTGTTCATAAAGGTGTGACAGTTGTGGGAGGATGTGCTCATCTGGGAAGAAAGATGTAAGCAGGAGATATAGATCAGATTTAGGGTGTGGCTGGCATGGGTTTGGAAGGAGACTATGATGGGGCTGTGGATCTCGAGTATTTTGTCTCATCATTCTCAGCAATTGCTCTGTTGTAGACTGAATCTTGCAAGCAGCTGCTGGGTAAAACCACATTATGTGGAGATGTCAGTGTTGGACTGGGGTCAACACAGTAAGAAATCTCAGAATATCAGGTTAAATCCCAACAGGTTTATTTGGTCGTAGCTTTCGGATTGCTGCTCCTTCGTCAGGTCATTCACCTGACGAAGGAGCAGCACTCCGAAAGTTAGTGGCATTTACTACCAAATAAACCTGTTGGACTTTAACTTGGTGTTGCAAAATCACATTGACATAGGATTAATTCATACCAGAATTCTACACTTTGGAAGAAAAAAACTGCAAAGCTTTGCACTGAATAGTGTTAGATGGTCATTCAGTAAATATATACACAAATGCCCTACACTGGGAATTGTGTGGGGGATGTTTTCTACTAAGATCAACTTAGGTAGCTAAAATCGTGTCACTGTGTGGTTAGTCAGTAATCTGCATTGGACATTGAAGGTTGATGTGCCTTTTGACTTCAAGCTTAGTGGGCGTTGGGGGAAGGAAGTATGTTGCAGTTGAGATGAATCCTGAAATCATGTGAAATTTCCTGAAGGAGCACTGAACATCATGAAGAAATGGTAATCCTGCCTGATTTGCAAGCTCTGCCCTGCTTTCTGACCAGAGGTACTGAGGTCAATATTAATGCTCTGTGGTGTGGTGACTACTGCAGCACGGACCACTGAATCAGACTTGGAGCCTTACTGGTCTATAAGGCTCAACATCATATTTACCTAAAGAACGAAGAACAGCACAGCACAGGAAACAGGTCCTTTGGCCCAACAAGCCCACACTGCCATTTTAACATTGTGAGTGCCTCATCTACCTTCTTTTACCTATGACTTTTGTCTATGCCAGATTAAGGGGGGGCCTAATTTAGGGACAATTTGTTTAATGCGTCATTGATTAGCTTCGCTTCAATTTGTAACTTTTTCTCTCACTTCATTCTGTTTGTCATGATTACCAACATTCCATGCCCAGGTTTATGTCTGTTGAAGCGAGTGAATAAATCTAGATTATCCAGTTGTTGCACAGTATGCGCACTGGTAATGAGTAAAGTAGCAAGTAAGCAAAAGGAGAGGGCAAGAACAAAGCCAAGGGAATGTGACTCAGGTGAAAGTGTAGAAATAAAAGCAGTGAACTCATTATAAGAGAAAATAAAAAGAGATATCAATAAAGAATAAGATCCTTGCTTTTTTTAAGATATTATGGCATGAGCAGAACATAAATCCATGGTTTTATATTAACAAAACATCATATACCTGGAAAGCCTGTCTCCTTCTGTGTTGTGTATAATGCTGAGGACTTTTCCATCTAACTTCTGTCAGTGGCATGCTATCACTTGATACAACATATAACATATACTTATACATATACAACATATACTTGATACATCGAAATACAACATGCTATTTGAAGCAGCAAGATAAGATGATTCAACACAGCCTGTTGCCACAATTTAGTACACATTTCTCAAGTAAGAAACTATAGAAATGATCCTTAAAAGTTGCCACAAAGTAACTCAGAATCTCAAAGCTTCTAGAAGTTTCTGCTGAATAAAGTAGTGGCCCCCTGCCCTGCAACTTAGTATATTCTTGTTAGGTATAAGTAAAGAGTGTGGCTGGAGAATTGTGCTCCATGAACTATCATGCTCTGTAACTTTCCCTTCCAGCTTGTACAGTATAGAGTATTCCAGCTCATTTTTCTGTCATTCCCATGTTTTTTTTTTAAAATGGTTAATGCTGAGTGTTATGAAACAAGAAGTGGTATTTGTTCTGAGGCACAGATTCTTGCCTGCAGAGCAAAGAGTAGCTTTTCTTAACTATCTCAATCCATCAGAAAGTTTGGCGACCAGGAGTAGATATGTGACTTTCAGTCCTGTTGATTAGTCAGTTGGCTTAGCCCATCAGATAATGTCATCCAGGTATTGTTAGTCTGCACTGCAGATCCTATTTTGAAACCGCAGCCATCTCCAAAAGGAAGGGCAAATGTATTTGAGGGTGCTAGGGTTTCAGATTGCATGTCAAACACTGAGTCACTTGTGTGAGTAAGAATTCTGTCAGCCTTCCAGAGCATATCAGATACTGGGAACCAACTACAAAGGCACTCATTTTATTTAATCAAGCAGGACTGAAGTTGAACACATTGTAAGAACGTTCTGGGAAAAATAATCAATTTTTTAAAAACCATGTTTGGATCCAGACTCTAAAATAACTGGATATACTCAGAATCTGCAATGGTGACTATGAAATCTCTGGCAGTAACTTGAGAAAAGTCTATCTAGGTAGCAATATAAAACTGTCATTTCTCATTTCTATGACTGACATTGGTGCCCAGCATTCGTCCCAGTCTATAATAGTGTAATATAAATGTTGCTTTAGAGTGTGCAAATGCATGACAACAGAAATGTTTGCAATGCTTACTGGTTTTTTGAAGTGAGAATTATAAACTTCATTTCCACAGCCAGGAAAGAAATTTGCCCAGGTGAATTTTCCCAGAACCACCTTATGATGAGCAACAATTATCGCGAGACCAGGAAGCTGGTTGATGCCAGTCTGTGTCAAACTACGGTACTTGGTTCTGTTTAGTGGGAGAGAGGGGGAGAAGGTAGTTAAAAGAAAAATTTAAGTGATGTGCTTTTCTGTTTGCATCAGACTTTTGTTCATCATCAAAGCTCCACCAGAAGCAGATTCCATAGCTTTAAATGATTTTGAAGAACTGCATGCAATATATTCCTGCTGCCCAATTTAGCTGCTGTATTGTTTGATTCCTGTAGTCTTGGAAGTAGCCTGCAATGATCGACATGAAGTTGTATTAGAATTGGAAGAGGAATTTCAATGCAACAACTCTGAATCTGTCTCATCAAGTTTAAGTCACAAACGTACCTTCATACCTTGCATCCACTGACTTGCCCGAGTTTACCTTCAACATGATTATAGAAGACAGCAAAATGTTTTAAGCAAACTGCTCTTTTGCACTGTTCCCATGTACTTGCAGCATATTAGTTTATACAAGTTTCCGTCACTTCTGGAACCTCCTCCTGCGAGCAAATTTTTTTCCAATTTCTTATTGTGCAGGTAGTGTATTAATTTAAACATAGAGGCCTTTGAATTCCTTTTGGTATGGTTGTGCATGTATGGTAATATAGAGGCCCTCTTTGTTGTTAATCTGCTTCAGAATACTTGGGTGACTACACAGCCGCAGAGCTCGGAGCAAACATTGCCTAAGAATCATTGATTTAGGTGTCTTCTGCATGCAAGACTGTCTTAGTCTCACCATTGGTGGCTGTATCTGTAACCATTTTTTTATGTAGCATCTTTAATATAGCAAAATGTTCCAAAGTGCTTCGCAGGAGCATTAACAAACAAAATGTAAAACTGAGTCACATGAGATTTTGGATGACCTTGCCAAAGAGGCTAGTTTCAAGGACCCTTATAGGGAGAGAGAGCTGAAAAGGTTGAAGGAGTAATTCAGGCGCTTAGAATTTAAATAAGGCATGGTGTCTAAAAGTACCTTTAAATTGGTAGTCAAGAGATTTTTGAAGCTGAGATAGAGGATGAAGGTAAGACCCAGATGGGATGAATATTATGTAATGAAGGGTAGGTGGAAAGATGTAAGGAAGATCAGTGCCAGATGAGCAGAGGGCATGTGCTGGCACTTGAAGAATGATGTGCAGTATGGTGGGGTAAGGCAGAGAAGGGATTCATTAATACATATGAGAATTTTAAATTCAGTGAATTGGACTCAGAACTAGTGACATCATTGAAGAAAGATAAATGAGTACTGATCACACTCTCTCGATCAAACCCTAGGGAAAACATTTAGACCTCATCTGTTGCAGATTTTAGCTTCAGAAGTAAGTCATTCAGCCCATTGAGTCTATAGTGACAACAATTCCACCTGGCCCCATCCTTATCACCCCATATATTTACCCCGCTAATCCCTCTAACCTGCACATCTTTCGGACTGTGGGAGCAAACTGGGAAACCCCCACAGACATGAGGAGAATGTGCAAACTCTGCACTGACAGTGACCCAAGTTAGGAATTGAACTTGGGCCCCTGGAGCTATGAGGCATCAGTGCTAACTACTGTGCCATAGTACTGCTCCAAATGGTATTGTTTGTTCACAGAATTTGCTTTTTCCTCAGTTTTCTCTCCATTCTCAGTTGAAGGTGAAAAGTTGCTATGTTGTAGATCTAGACACGTTCCAGAACCTGACTCAGCTGTTCATACTTTGTTTATTTAGTATTTATGTTCTTTATTAGTCACAAATAAGACTTACGTTAACACTGCAGTGAAATTATTCTGAAATTCCCCCTGTCGCCATGGTCCGATGTTTGTTGGGGGTCAGTGCACGTAACCAGCGTGCCTTTCAGAATGTGGGAGGAAACCAGAGCATTCGGAGGAAACCCACGCAAACACGAAGAGAACGAAGAACAAAACAGCACGGGAAACAGGCCCTTCGGCCCAACGAGTCCGTGCTGCCACCCCGATGTTCCCACCTCTACCTGTGATCTCTGTCTATGTTCATAAACGTGCAAACTCCATGCAGACAGAGATCCAAGCCAGGAATCGAACCCAGGTGCCTGGCACTGTGAAGCAGCAGTGCTAATCACTGTGGTACCATGCTGCAATAAGAAGTCTGTCAACACTAGGCTGAAGTCCAACAGGTTTATTTGGTAGTAAATGCCATTAGCTTTTGGAACACTGTTATTTCATCGGGTGAATGGGGAGTTCTGATCACAAACAAGGCATGTAAAGGCACGCACGGTTTACAGAATTCTGATTAGAATGTGAGTCTTTACAGCTAATCAGCTAATCAAGTCTTAAAGGTGCAGACAATGTGAGTGGAGATAGCATTAAGCATAGGTTAAAGAGATGTGCATTGTCTCCAGACAAGACACTAAGTGAGATGTTGCAAGTTCGGGTCCTGTGTATACGGAGGACTTATCTGTAGGGGATGGCTTCTTTAATGTGTTTAGCATAGATATGCTGCAAGAAAGAAAGCCCTTCATGACATATGACAGTGCAGAGTTGCTGAGCAGAAGATGATAGCCAAGTTCCGCATGTATGAGAACAGCCTCAACTGGGATCTTGGGTTCATGTCACACTATCTGTAACCCTCGTGACTTGCCTGAACTTGCAACATCTCACTTACTGTCCTGTCTGGAGACAATGCATATCTCTTTAACCAATGCTTAATGCTATCTCCACTCACATTGTCTGCACCTTTAAGACTTGATTAGCTGTAAAGACTCGCATTCTAATAAGTATCTTGTAAACTGTGTGCGCCTTTATATGCCCTGTTTGTGATCAGAACCCACTCACCTGACGAAGGAACAGTGTTCCAAAAACTAGTGTTGTTTACTACCAAATAAACCTGTTGGACTTTAACCTGGTGTTGTGAGACTTTTAACTGTATTTACTCCAGTCTAATGCTGGCATCTCCACATCATGACTACCATGTTGCCTCATGTATGAGAGTTCCTGCAAGCTGTTCAGTTGTGAAGGCAACTTAAACCTGATGCAGTCACTATTGACATACAACACTGGTTAATAGATGGCAATCCTGGGTCGTTGTTGCTAAAGTCAGCCATAGAGCTTCACTTAGATAGAGATCAACTGGTTGATTGTCATCTGATGATCTAATCCTATGATACAGCATTGCTTAGGTTCGACAGAATTCCTACAGTGCAGACGGCCATTTGGACCATTGAATTTGCACCAACTCTCCGAATTCGCATCTTTTATCACTCATCCACTGAGCCATCAAGGGAGCCATTGATTCCTTGAATTTTTTTCCTTTAAAAACACTCTTAGAGTCTTTCAAATATCAACTCTGCTTTCTGGTGACTTGATATTTCTATGCCTTTATAAGTGATTTTCATCACTTTAGAATGTCCCAAAGAGCTTTTTAGCTGAAGTACTTTTGAAGTGTAATTGCTTTGTGATGAAGGGAATGTAGTAACTAAATTGTTTGCAGCAAGTTCCCACAAACTTGGCATTCTCACCTGTAGTGTGATAACGAGCATATAATTTGTTTTTGCAACGTTAATGAAATGATTGTTTAAAAATATCCTGTGAAGAGCTCCCCTTCTGAATAATGCTTTTGACTAATTTACCTGAGGGAGGCACATGGGGCCTGGGTCTTAGTTTAATGTCTCATCTCCAAGTGGATTCTAAGTGCGTGTTTGGAAATTAAAGGAAAATAATTCAGCTGCAAGATAGTTAGTTTGTTGTGCATGTCGTATGTATGGAATCCCTTTGGTAGAGCCCTGGCTGAGTCGGAATTGTTATGTAAGGCTCTTTGTTCAGTCCTGCTGTTGCTGCTTGCTTGAATTAATTGCAGCTTTTGGGTTTGAGTGGCTGGGGTTGCGCTGTGCTGAGATCTCTTGCTATATTTCAGTTAGCACTTTAATGGATATTTAGCCACTGGTTCTGGGTAATGATCAGCCCAATTACCTGTTGAGGGCGAATCAAAGCAGCTGGCACCTGTGAGCAGCATGGACTTGGCTTACAAATCAAGCAGTATGTTACTGCAAGATAACACCCAGTATTTAACAAGTAAGTAACATTTTTTTAGTGTCTCAGTGCTGGAGACCAGGGAATTCGCTTGAATAGTGGTGTTTAAAATGAGGCTAAACCAGGAGTAATTTATACGATGAACTTTTACCCTTTGCCCGCACGCAGTTGTTTGATTTTTGCTGAGTAACAGTTATGTAACTTGTTAATAGCTGGATGTGTTCACTTGAAATCGAAACTAAAAAGTCAAACCCTGTATTTTTAGATTGTTTTCCTAGGACATCTTAATGACTTTCAGATGAAACATTCCAACTTTCTGGAGGATATTCCTTTGATATGATGGTACTAAACATTTGGCAGGTATCTTGACTTCTGGATTAGCTCCTTTTCTGCACCTTTTCCTGCTGGTCTCCATGCTTCTGTTCAGTTGTTGCTGAACTGAAGAAATGTTTAGAATCTCTGAAAGTAACTTCTCAGAATGCTTAAGATACCAGCATTTCAAACACTTTATTATGTTAAAGGATGTAACATGTCACTCTCATCCTTGAAATACCACAAAGTATTTTAGAACCAATGAAGTAGTTTTTGAAGCCTAGTCACTGTATAATGTAGGCACATGCTGCAACCAATCTGCTTACAGTAAGATTCCACAAACAGCAGGGAAATAAATAACCAGATAATCTGATTTCATAGTTGAGGAATAAGTATGGCTCAGAACACTCTGGATAGTGCTGTGCTTCTCTTCGAAATAATGATTGTGCAAAACTGACTCAACATCTGGTCTGAAAGATTGCACTTCCTACAAAGGAGCACTCCTTTAGTACAGCACGGAAGTGTCAATCTGCATTATGTGCGCAAATCTCATGGGGTAAAATTTGAACCCATGGTCTTCTGACTCACTGCAAGTTGCTGTCTTACATAATGTGTTGCTTGTTTCTGAGCCATAGGGAGTTCAACCTTTTGTGCAAGAAACATTGTTTATAACTTTTATCTTGGCACGCCCCTGCTCTGAACTTAATCTCTGTGTTATGGGCCTTTGCAATTTCTCTAGAAATTGAACTTTGTGAAGTGCTGCTCTCTGTGACATATCCTTTATCACATTTGTTTCTTACAAATTGCCATCTCTAAGACCTGCCATCTCTCTTGTATCCTCTAATACATTAGCGACAAATAGCAGAACTAATGATTATAGTGCGAGTTGCTGTGAACCTCTAATATATTGAAATTATAGGATACTCTAAAAGAAGAGGCTAATAGGCCTATTTAAATATTCTTTGGCTCATCTATCTTACTTTCTGTAGAAGAGGTAAAAATATATCCAATCCTAGGATCAAGAGTAACTAATCTGTTCCCCAAGCCCGTTTTTCCATTTAATTTGATCATGGCTGATGTACATTTTAACTCTACTGATCTCGGTTCTCTAATCCTTAATACCCTTAGTTAACAAAAACCTATCAATCTCGGTTTTTAAATTTTTAATTTGCCTCTAGCCATAACTGTTTTTGGGAAGACTTTCAAATTTCCACTCTCTTTTGTGTGAGGCTGTGCTTCCTGATATGGACTGGCCAAACTGTCCCAAATGGCCAAAGTGTAATTTTAAAATTAATTCACCTTCGTTCTGCACTCCTCACTAGAGGGAATAGATTTGCCTACCTTATCAATTTCTTTAATTAGATCACCCCGTAACTCTTTAATACTCAGACCAGTTTAGGAGTCTTCTGACAAAAATGCTTCTCCGTCCCTTCAGAGATGCTCAGGCAAAGCAGTGGGAGGCTGCAAGCATATTATTAACCCAGAATCCTAACTATTCTCCTCTATGTTCACTTTGTCCAGCACCTTCTCAAAAGACTTCAAGCAATCACTTTCACTGCCACTTCCAGATAAGCATTACACAGAAAAAATAGAAACATTGTTTCTGTCTGGATTCAATGTCTCGAGGCTTTTTTTGCTAGCATCAATACTTCTTGCTGTACACCAATACAAAAAATGTTGCAAAAAAGTAGTTGATATCTTTTGGATGTTCGGAAAGGCGATTGAGATTGGTCAAAATTTACAAGGGTCTCCCACAAAGAAAAGTTTGTAAACTGCTGCCCTGACATTATTTATTGCCATTAGAATGGTTACAGCACCTAAGGTGGCCACTCAGAATCCCTACTGTGGAGAAGGCCATTTAGTTTGCATCTGCACTGACCACAATCCCACCCAAGCCCTATTCCAGTCACCCCACAGATTTACGTGTCAATCCCCCTGAAACTATGGTCAATTTAGCATGGCCAGTCAACCTAACCCACACACCTTTGGTCTGTGGGAGGAACCAGAATACCCGGAGTAAACCCATGCAGACATGAGGAGAATGTGTAAACTCCACAGAGATAGTAACCCATGTCAGGAATCAAACTCGAGTCTCTGGCACTGAGGCCGCAATGCTAATCACTGTGCCACTATGCTATCCCAGTCAGGTATTGCATTGCAGATCCCAATCACTGGCTTCATTTAAAAAAAATGTTTTTCGTCCTGGCAACCTGTAAGTGCAGTGTATTTAGATTTCCAAAAGGCATTTGACAAGATGCCACATTAGAGGCTGGTATATAAAGTAAAAGCCCATGGAATTGGAGGAAATGTATTGGCACAGATTGAAAGCTGGCTATCACAAAGAGAACAAGAGTATTGGGATAGATCTAGTGGAGTACCACAGGGCTCAGTTCTTGGCCTGCATTATTTACGAATTACATGGCTTCCAAATTTGTCAGTCTTACAGAGGTAGGAAGAAAGGCATGTGATGTTGATATTGCGATTCTGCAACGGGATATAGATAGATTGGGTGACTGAGCGAAAACAAGGCAAATGGAATTCAATGTGAGGAAGTGTAAGGTCATGCACTTTCATGCAGGTTATTATCCAAATAGAGAGAAACCGCAGGTTAGCAAAGTAAAGAGGGAACTAGGTGTTTTGGTGCATGAATCACAAAAAGCTGGCAAGCAGGTCCAATGTGTAGTTAAGAAGGCAAACAGTATTTTGGCCTTTACTGCAAAGGGTTGGAGTTTAAAAATGGGAGGTTTTGTTGCAATTGTAGAAGGCATTGGTGAGGCCTCATCTGGAATATTGCATATGCTTTTGGTCCCTTTACCTAAAAAAAAATCTAGTAACATTGGAGGAATCCAAAGGAGATTCACCAAGCTAATTCCTGGGATGAGTAACTTGTTCAATTGAAAGACTAAATAGCCCTGGTTCAGTATTCCTTAGAGTTTAGAAGAATGAAGGGTGACATTATTCAAACATAAAATTCTGATATAGCTGGACAGGGTACAAGATAAGATATTTTTGCTAGTGGAAGAATCTTGATCAAGGGTGTATAGCTACAAGATAAAGGCCAGTCATTTATAACTGAGGTGCATAGATATTTCTCACAGATGGGTAGTTAATCTCTGGAATTCTCTGCCTAAAGGGTGGTGGCGGCTGGATCATTAGAAGTGTTCAAAGTGGAGTGCATAAATATTTGATAGGTTGAGTGATAGATTGAGGAATAGATGGCTATGGGGAAATAGGAGTGAAAAGGAGTTGACTTTGGCATTGATTATATTGAATGGTGAGACGGGCTTGAAAGGCTATTCCTGCTATTTTTTTTCTTTTCCTAATCACTTAAAATTGGTGACTGTTTCAATGACACATCCGTCAATGGGAATGGTGTCTTTCTATTCACTGTTGTCCAGGTTCCTTATGGTTTTTGAATAGCTCAATCAGATCTCCTTCAATCTCCTCTTCTCTAAAGAGAACAGTTCCAGCCTTGTCACTCTCCATGTAACTGAAGTCTCTTAAGCCTGTAAACAACTCCATCGATGTTTACCCTCCCCCAATGCCTTCATATCCTCCTTACAGTGTAATGCTCAGGATTAGACACATTGCTGCAGTTGAGACTGTACCATTGATGTTTTATCAGCATTTCACTATTTTTATACTCTGTATCCTCCATGCCTCTATTAATAAAGCTCAGGATCCCATATGCATTATTGACCATTATAACAACCTATATTTATGCAGATAAACCCCCCGTCCAAGTGTGTCTGTTTCTGCAGTTCTTTTAGAATTATACTGTAATTCATATTGCCTCTTATTCTTCCTACAAAAATGTATCACTTTTCAAATCTCTGCAGTAAACTTAATCTGCCACATGTCTACACATTCCATCAATCAATACACATCCCAAAAATGTGCTCTTAGGCTGATTGGATAACAAATTGTCCCTATATGGGAATCTTCCAGAATAGGCATAGCCTAAAGTCATGGATATGTCATTAAGACGTTAGGACGGCGGTGTGGGCTCGTTGGGCCGAAGGGCCTGTTTCCCGTGCTGTGTTGCTCTTTGTTCTTTGTATCTATGTCCTCATGAAGTCTATTACTTTCCTGCTCTCAGTTCACAATACTTGAAGTTTTGGAATTTTTGTCTCCACAAGTCATGATCATTAATATCGATCAAGAAAAGCTCTGTTCCTGATACCAACCCTGGGGAACTTCACCGTACTGTATACTGTTATCTTCCAGCCTGCAAAAACGGCTGCCTTCATCATTACTGCTTTGTGTCGCTCAGCTAATTTTGTATCCATGCTGCACGGTCCCTTTTATTCCATGGGATTCTGTATTGATATACCTTTTATGTGGCATTTTATCAAAGGCTCTTTGGAAGTCCATGTATACCATATATCAACGTCATTACCCTCAAAGACTTGGGTTGACTAAGGATGATTTAGAACATTGCAGGTGTATGCAACTTAAAGATATAGCAAACAATGAGGAGCAAGTAACAGACTTTAGGAAGATATTTACTAATTGAATGTGCAGACACTTGGCAGATTAAATTTAACATCATCTCTCTTCATTCTTCCTATCAAAATGTAACAATGTCAATTGGGAAAATTTTAAAGGATATAGGAACACAGATGCCTGAATCATTTATGCACACATCTTTGAAGTTGGTAGAATAAATGTAAAAAGGTTTTAAATAAACTCCTTTGTGATTTGGATTTTATTAATAGAGGAATATGAAGTACAGTGGCAAAGAGCTTGCACTAATTGAGCTGTGTTTAGTTAAACTTCAACTAGAACATTGTTCAGTTCTGTTTAGGACACACTTTAGGAAGGATATCAAGGTCTTGGAGAAAATGTTGGAGCTTTACTAGAATAGTACCAAGGATGAAGAACTTCTGTTATGTGGAGCGACTGGAGAAACTGAGGCTTTTCCCCTTAAACTCAGGGAAGGTGAAGGGGAAATCAAATGGAGGTGTTCAAAATCTTGAATGGATTGATAAATAAAGTGAGCTTTTGACTGACAGAAGGATCTTTGGTTCAAGATTTGGGGTGATTTATGAAAAACAAGTGGTGACATTTTTGTTACAGTGTGTGTTATTTAATATAGTTTCCTGCTAAACAAGGGGGTGATTCTCCCAGCCCGTTGCACTGTGGAGGTCATTTAGTGGACTTCCCACTGGGTGCCATGGCCTCTGAGTCTCGGGCAGCCAGATTTCCAGCACCGTCAGCTCTGGTATGAAGTTGCATAATGTATACAAATTAGAATTTAAATCTATTTAACATCTAATTAGCTCGTACCCCATCCCCCAAAAGCCAGCCATTTCACTCTAATGGGGTTTACTGTAGCTCTTGCGAGGAGCTGGTGGCCCAACCCCGCTGGAGTGACGGAGGGGCATTGAGGCCCCACGAGAAGGTTGAGGTGAGAGGAGGTGCCTCTAGGCATTGCCACCAAAAGACAATGTAGCAATGCTCAGGGGGCACCTTGGCACTGCCCACCAGGCATTGAATAGTGCCTAGGAGGTGGGACCTGGGGAAGTGATCATTCAGGGAAGGGATTGTTGAGGCTGATTGGACATCTTTGGGAGGTCAGTAATTTGGTGGGGGAGGAGCTCGGTCAGACAGTATTCTGGGGTTGTGGAGCTGACCAGCAATCGGGAGTCCAGCAGTGCAGGGCTACTGCGCATCCACGATATCTGCGTGTGCATAGTTGCCTCCTCAGCGCTCTGCTGCCAGGCTCTCCAATGGGAATAGGCCTTGCCCACTGGTTTTTGGCATGATTCATGCTAGTGCATTCTGCAGTGCTCAGTGTGTGAAGTTCATTTTGAAACCCCCGCTGAAAAACACAGTGGCATTTACACCAGTTTTTCACGCGAAGTCGACATTTTGGATAAATCAAAGGGCTACCACTCTGGGCTAATGGCCTCCTCCTGTGCTCTTTCATTCAGATACAAAACAGCTTTAAAGATATACCAATGGCACTAGGATGAGTAGGTTGTTATGTTTGCATTCATTATTTTGTAAGAAAAGTGTTAACTAGCATTTAAAAAAACAATGTATTGGGAACAATCTGCAGGTGGTGTTGGTTTCTGAATCAGAAAACCAGATCAGTGTTTTACATTTTCAGTTGAACTTTAATTTTCAGCTGTGACTCAGTGAGGGATAATCTAACTTTTGAGTTAATGGTTCAAAATTCAGTCCAGAGATTTGACCACCTAATCAAAACTGATATTCTAGTGCAGTGCTGAGTTAGTGCTACTTTGTTGGGAGTGCTAGTGAGATGTTAAAGGTGAAGGCTGTATTTGCTACCAATGCCATGTACGTGTACTTTTATATGTAGCTACTACTTTTATAGACAGCAGTGTTCAGCACGTCAGTTCTTTGCAAAATTATATTTAGTTTTATAATGTCAATAATTCACTGATCCTCAAACTGAAGAAATTTGAGAATGTGACAGAATATGCAGACATTTTAAGACGGGATTCTGCCCTTGCACTAAACTACTAGAATTATTGCGCTCAATACAACATTTCAAAGCTTTCTTCCCTGCCTTGACTGAATCTTTCAGATCATTGAACCACTTAGCAACAGAAATCATTAAAGTGAGTTGAAGCATTGGTGTTTGGTAATGATTCTGCATTGTCCCTGTCATTCCTCATAAAATACTGTATGATTAAGTGATGTGTGGGATCCATCAAATCCACAAACTAAGAGCGTATTGGAATAACCAAGTCAATGTGCTAAGTAAACTGATTTGTACACATCAGTGAATTTCTTTCCATGCGTTAACTAGTGTACACACACAGATGGGTGTCAGCAGCCAGCTCGCATGGCCATTTTACATTAGCAGAAGGCACAATAACACTGTGACAAAGAAAAGTATGGAAATTCTCTACAGTATCCTGGGCAATATTTATCCCATATTCTGGTTTCATGGTGATGGTTATCTGGTCATTATCACATTGCTGTTTGTGGGAGCTTGCTGCATGCAAATTTGTTGTCTCATTTTCTTAATTCCAAAACAGTGACTACACTTCAAAAGCATTTAATTGGTTGTAAAGCATTTTGAAGTTCCATAAGGTTGAAAAAGAAACCAAGGAAGTGCAAGTACTTCCTTTTTTCTACTTTGTTTTCAGTGACACCGAATCTTGGGCTACCCATGCATGTGTTGGCTGAGAAAGAGCCGCTTATGCGAGGCTTAGATTTTTTGTTATTGATCGGGCCCGTGTGTATGATCAATGGGATTTGAAGCTGAAACAAAGGTCTCATGCACCCACATGAAAAGCAAAAACTCAAAGGATGGGAAAATCCTTGGAGATGTGAGAAGGTAGGGAGAGTTTTTCTAAGAAAACAGGCAAAAGGACAGGGCGAAGTTCCCCATAAGGGAACAAGATAAGAGAAAATAGAGGTATACCTCAAAGTCTTTCGGTATCAAGGTGTGCCATGACATATAAAAGGTTGGGAACCACTGATCTAAACCAGTAACTGTTGTTTGTGTGCTTCAATCTCATTGTAATCTAAGAAAACATCTAGTAAATAAAGCCAGTCACAAATCATTCAGTTTTTTTGACAGTGTATGTACATATTGAGCAGCAGTTCTGATCAGAATCATTTCATTCACCCAGTATAACTTGTTTCTGTTGTAAAATAATAAAAACACTGTCCTTCCACACATTAGAATAACTTTTGTTCAACTTCTTAAACTTTTGAAAATTTTCTCCAGAGCCTGGCCAAACCATACTCTTGCAGTTTCTGTTTTTAAATAAATTTCTGACTGCTTTTGCAACCATTGTTGGATCCACATTTTTGCCATTTTCCTTCACTTTATATTCAAAAACGAAAACCAGCTCAGCACCAAGAACCGGATATTTCTCAATACATTGTGTAAGAGGTCTTTATAACTTATCATGATAAGCTAACTAGTTCTTTATTGTTTGCCATCTTTGGAGAAAGCAACATCAGCACATTAACTATTTTTCATTGAGGTATTTTCTCTTTACACTTGTGGAAATATATTTTACTTTGAAAAGCGAACATTTAAAGAGACATCCTTGTTCTCTTCTGGAAAATGCTCTCAAAATCCCAAAATGTGGCAGGCTTTTAAAACTTCCAAATCATTTGTTATTTTAATTTCAGAGAGCAGTGTAAAAGTCAGTGGTGCTTTTCTACTCAACATGATCAGAAGAGTGCAACTGATGTTCCGTACAAAGAACAAAACAGCACGGGAAATGGACCCTTCAGCCCAACGAGCCTGTGCCGCCACCCTGATGTTCCCACCTCTACCTGTGATCCCTGTCAATGTTTATAGATCTATGGATTAAAAACCAAATTTGAGACAATTTAGGGAGAATTTGTTTTGCCAATTAGCCTAAGAGCACATCTTTGGGATGTGGGAGGAAACCGGAGCACCCGGAGAAAACCCACGCAAGCACGGGGAGAATGCGCAAACTCCCACAGACACAGGCCCAAATCCATGTATCTGCACAGCACAGCGATAGTCGCTGAGCTGTCGTGTTGCCCATCAAATGGTCCAGGTCAAGCGTACACTAACGACGTGAAGCACTAGGATACTCTCGAAAAAAATCCAAGAGCAGCCCTCTCACGACCCATCGCGTGTATGCCCCTCGTTAGACAACAAGGTGGACCAAAGCACCTGTAGGATAAAAACAAGTACATCAATATCATCATCTATTTACACACTTCCCAGGGACTCCCAAGGCTCATGATCCCTATTCTAAATCAGTTTTCTATACCCCTCCATTCCCATTCTGTTCATGTGCCCATCTAAGTATTTCTTAAATAACTCCAGAGTGCATACCCCCATCACTTGGCAGCGCATTCCATACCCCACCACCCTCTGTGTGTACTTGAGTAAAGGCTAATTGTTACTTTAGTTCACATTGCAGAAGTACTTATGATTCATTTATAGAAAGTCCAAACCTTCCTCTGAAAGTTTGTTGATGTGAGTACAAGTGGAGTGTTGGGAGAGAGCCCAAACTAACACATCTCAACTCCTGTTCCCATTGTTTCTTTCAGATGACTCTGAGCGCACCCCTGCCAGTTCTGAGCATTCTCCACAGCCTGATGCGAGGGGATGGAAATGTTCCACTTCAACTACCTCATCACAGAATGAAAGGAAGCAGGCTTGCTCAGAAAATGGCAAGAAGCAGAGGTCAACGAAGCCTGTCCACATGAGGAGAAACATCCGGTACATAAAGTCTTCTAGTTTAATTTCATAGGACCTGAGAGAGAGCAGGCAGTGATTCTGCATTGTGTACGTGGATACTGATGCAGATTTCTGTTCTGTGTGATCACAGAGCTGTCTGAAGCCAGCTGAACAATCCAAGATGAATGCCTTGTTCTGCTGTAAAGCACATGTTGATACCAAAGGAGAGCTGTTTAGCCTGTGGAAAGGGCCAATTCAGAAGATGCTAAGCAATTTGAAAATGAAAACATAATCAATGCCCAATCATCAGTATTCAGTTGTTAATTTTAAAGGTTTCTTAGGAAGTGCACTGATTCAAAACATTGTACAAGATTTCCACAGGATGAGGAGTACATTACCCATTTATTTGAAGTATAGGAGGAAAATTTATCTGAATGTTGCACTTGATGGTAAGTATCCCTTGCTTCCATGAGCACCAAAGCAGAAATAAAAGATTGTGGCAAGATTATAATGATCCATTATCAATATTGGTCACAGCCTAACCTGTTTTGTGCCTGCACAGTTGTTGCTCAGATCCCTACCAAGGTTCATGGCTGTTTTTATTTCAAGAAGAAGATTTTTTCTTGCGTTAGAAACAACGTTGGCATTAACTTTGGCTCTTAGCATTAGCTCGCTCTCCCTTCCTGTTTCCTCTGATGAGATTAGCTAATTCAGTACTAGAACACTGTTCGAAGCTGCAACATTCCCAGCTATTTGGCTCAGTTACTCACTACTTTAAGTTAACGCCAAGAAAGATAAGTTTCCCTTGCTTTAGAACCAATTGAACTCTCCGATTGTGAAGCAGGTTGCCCTCAAGTTTGCATCAATATAGCAATCCTGTTAAAATCAGTATTTTTCAGTGAATAGCCATTAATGATCACATTAATCGTTAGCACTAAAAATATAATTTCTCAAGCAGCTGGTTCCTGAGTGAGTTAGATGTTCTTCAGTCTTGTAGCAAGGAGGGGAGGCACATCCTTCAGTTTCTGAAACATGTGCAATGTCAGAGGAAGCTCATTCAGAACCTGACCACAAACAATAAAACTCATGAAATTACATAAAATGTCAACTGAAAGTTAATGCAAGGCTGTTGTCATGATTAATCAATAATTCCATACACACAAGGCCATCTTCAAACCCCGAATGTACTACCATAATACTTTGCCAAAGGGCTGAATTATATTCTCTCCCAAAATTCACACTTGTGTGCATTTCAGTCACCTGGATAGTAACAATGGGCAGAAATATGGACTGATTTACTTTGCTTCCTAACCATCCTGAGGCTGTCGAAGCACTTGTGATGCCTTGCTTATATAGGCTGTTGAAGTGCCCTGCTGAGTGCTTATCATAGTGCCCTTCTTACTGCTCCGAAGCTGAACTGATTCAAGAGGGTACTGTTGTGCGTTTTGACATCTGAACACCTCCGTTAGTAGCAAATCTGATAAGATACTCCCATGTATCCATTCTATCCTAGCGTGTCATACACTTATTTGAAACATTCAAATGAACTATCTCTTGGCTCAGCCAATAAAAGCAGGATATGACTAAGCCTTATGGACCATATGCCCATTGGTTGATTCCCACTGAGTAGGCTAATCACAGTAAAGTTTTACAACTTTACTGTGATTAGTAAAGTTTTACAGTACTTAGTACAGTAAAGTTTTACAACTTTACTGGACCAGTGTTCTGGACCAGAACACTGCATTTGCCTGACAAAGGCTATAGAGTCGAAAGCTCGCGAATTTACTATCAAATAAATTGGTTGGATTTAAAATTGGTGTTGTAAAACTTTACTGAGTTTACCCCAGTCCAATGCCGGCATCTCTACATCTAGTCTAATCACTGCCATAGTAGCAGTAAGGATTTTACAATTGGCCTCAGCTACCCACATATGAATAAGATAATAGGGAGCAATATGTGGAAAAAAACTGTACCCTGGAACAAACTGGAATGGTTGCAAGAGATGGGGAAGGGGAGGAAAAAATGTTAACCTCAGTAACCTTAAGGATCCTGGAAAGCCATCCAGGGTTCCCACTGCTGATCAGTAATCAATGATCACTGGTGGAAAGAGCATTGTGTGACAATTGATTGAAGCTTGGGTCAGGTTTAATTGTAATTTTCACCCCTCCCCTTAATTATTTTCACAACTGAATTATCTTTGAACTACAATTCAAACAGGTTCCAGCAAGTCTATGATGTCAGACCTGAGTGATGCACACATTCAAAACGAAGGGAAAATATGCACGCTCCAGTTTAAATGGGGGACTGCATTTGCAGTAATGTTGATCATACAACTTGATGCTTCCAGCACTCAAATATTTCAACTTTCTCAAGTTGTATTGGATCAAAACAGGCAAAGGATTCTGAATTTAAAAAGGTGCCAAATCTGGTGCAGCTGCAGTCCCAATTACCTAATATCACAGGCTGGTGATCTGTGGAGTAATAAAACAATGAGAAACAGAGTGTGCATTTAAGTGCCTTTTAAAAGCATAGTAGATAATGCACATAGTAGAATTGGTTTGGACTAATGAAAACGCTTAACAAAAGATATACGTGGAAGACTTATTATTAAAGCTACAGGAATAAAATGTTAAGCTAAACGATTCATTAAAAAATGAATCTAATACTCAAACTATGTTGTCAGGCTGGGAGAAAGAGGAAAGATTTTCATCAGTGTTTGAACACATTTTAAAAATCTATGTCAAAATTCTGGATTTCCAAGCCTGGTGTCAATTTAATCATATAGGCTTGCAACATTAAAATAGGGAGGATGGTAGGCTTAGGCTTGCAGGACTAAAATAGCGAGGACGGTAGGCTTAAGACAATTTGCAATATGACTTGGTGGCAAGACCAATATTTACTACCCATTCCTATTTACTGTAGATAAGGTGGCATTGGCCTACTTTCTTGGAGCTTTTGTATTTTATAAGATGTGGACATCGGTGGCTAGGTCAGCATTTATTGTTCTTCCCTAATTACCTTCAAAAAAGTGGTGAGCCACCTTGAACCACTACAATTCATTTGGTGTAGGTACAACCATAGTGCCATTAGGAAGGGAGTTCCAGGATTTTGATGCAGTGATCGTGAAGGAACAGCAATATAGTTCTAAGTCAGGAAGCTGTATGCTTGGAGGGGAGCCCAAAGGTGGTGGTAATCCCTTGCAACTGGTGCCATTGTCTCTAGCAGTCTGGATGTTGAAGGGCAATCTGTAATATTAAGCGGAGAGTGTTTCGGACTTCTGACTTAGCAACAGTAAAGGAATGATGATGTGTGCTGAAGCTATGATTTGGAGGGGAACCTTGAAGTGATCGCCGGAGCTAATAGACTGCTAAGAAATGTGAACTGAACTCTGGAAAGCAAATAATGTTTTCCCAACACCACTCCCTCAGACTAAGCTTGAACCTAATTAATTAACAATATAATAAGAATTTTGTAATTGTAATAGAGAAGGGAAAATCACATAGCAGACTTTTATATCTAAGTAAGACAAGTTTCAAAGTGATGTCAATTGCAATCAGCTAGGCTGAATTACGATGGGTAAACTTGCAAACAGTGCAAAAAATACAATGGGATAAAAGTAAAATACTGTAGGTACTTGAATCTGAAACAAGAACAGAAAATGCTGGAAAATCTTAGCAGGCCTGACAGCATCTGTAGAGAGTAGACTCAATGTTTCGAGGCTGGATGACTCTTCATCACAGTGTTCTGTCAGTCACAAAACTAGTATGTTACCCTAAAAGGCAACAGTTCCACTTTGTAGTTAAGCAAATGCAGCTAACAAATGAGGTCAGACAGTATTAAACCAAAAGACAAGACTTACACAATGTAAGACAAAATGAAAACCAAGCTGACTTTAAGAAGTAGAACAAGCAGCAAAGTATGCACTTGCTACTTAAATGCTAAAAGGAATATTAAAATAACAGCAAAAGTATTTATGAATTATAAATGTATTGAGCAAGAGAGTGGCAAAGGGGAGTGTCCATCAAAGACTGACTTGTTAAATGAATGCTTTGTATTGTTTTCTCTGGAGGAAAAGTGCAAATTACCAACGATGCAATGAAACATGGAGATCAATGTCCTTAATGTCAGTCTTAATAAATGATAATAGAGAAATGAATGGGATTCGGCTAATAATTTGTACCAATGCAAAAAATAAGTCTAGTGATTGCTCTGCTGTTTTGCAACTGGATGCTAAGATTTTAACTGATTATCTTTTTATTTCTTTCTATTTGTAAAACGAGATCAGGAAGTTATAAATTGGGAATTTGTGTTAATACGTGTTTCATTCTGTAAGCACCATGCACTTGTACAAGAGAGTGTTGTGTTTGACTGTTTTAAATTGTGGGCTTTTTTTAGTCTGAATCCATTAAATTTTGTTTGTTTTTCAGAAAGCTACTACGGGAGGACCAACTTGAGGCTGGAACCAAAGCAGCACAGCAGGAAGAATTAGAGCGTCTCAAACGTCTAGAGCAACAGAGGAAGGAATTTGTATTACCCACGTTACCATTTGAAATTCTACAAGGTGAGAGTGGGATAGTGGCCAACAGGCTAGCCTCTTGTGCTGACCGCAGCCTTTATTGATCATTTACATGTGATTCCCTAGCATCACTTGCACTTGTTTGCGTCAGACAGAAGAGTTCTAAACTGTGGTTAACTAAGAATGACTTTAATTTTGGGATTTCCATTATCAGCCTTATACATTTACAGAAATCAGGGAAGAGAAATCCAGACAGAGGCGAGTTGTGTGTAGTTAATGTCTGCAAAAAACTTTCTGCAGACATTAATCTCTCTGCAAAACAGGTTGGTAATGTTATAGAGTCAGAGTTTTACAGCGAATAAAGAGGCCATTGGCTCATCATGTCTGCTGGCTATTAAGTACCTATCTCATCCCATTTTGAAGCACATGGTTTTGTAGCCTTGTATGCAATGCCATTTCAAATGTTCATCTCGTGGATAGCCATGTTCTTCCATAGGCCTCTGAAGGTGGAAGGGCATGGAGTAGTGAGGTAGTGAAAAAGGCATTTGCTTTTATTAGTTGAGGCATGAATACAAAAGCAGGGAAGTTGTATAGAACATCTTGGAGTTGTATAGAACTTTGGTGAGGCCATAGCTGGAGTACTCTGTGCAGTCTGATTGCCATATTATAGGAAGGGCTCATTGTATTCATAAGTTAAATGTTTCACCCTAGGCAACATCCTGGAGATTCACCAGGATGTTGCCTGGGATGGATCATTTATCTTTTGAAGAGAAATTGGATAAACTTGGGTTGTTTTCATTGGAGCAGAGATGACTGAGGGGGATGACCTGATTGAGGGCATGGACAGACTGAAGGAGAACAGCTGCTCCAAATCCATTGAAGGATCAGTCACCAGAAGATATGGTCAAAGTGAGGGGCAGAAAGCTTTTGGGGAAATGTGAAGGAAAATGTTTTTACCCAGATGGTGGTGACAGTCTGGAATGCTGCTGTCTGGGAGGATAGTGGTGGCAGGTTGCCTCACGTCCTTTCGAAAGTATCTGGATAAGCACTTGGCACATCATAATATTCAGGGCTGTGGGCCAAGTGCTGATAAATTAGATTAGGGAGGAAGGCGTTAGGTGGTTCTCGTGTGTTGGTGCAGACTCAGTGGGCCAAAGGACCTCTTTTGCACTGTATGATTCCGTGATATTCCTTAACTGATTTAGGCATGAAAATTACTTTGAGGAAAGAAAGGAAAATGCAACCAATCAGATCAGGAATGAACCTCAAGCTTGGCATAAACCTGCATTTTCGGAAATGGTGCTTGTTAGCAAATAGGTCTTCAGCTAAAAGTCATCAAGTTGATAAGGGACAATGAGGTAATTTCACAAGACTATACTCCAAACAAACAACCAGCACAAGTTTAGAAAACTTGTAGTGGCAATCAGTACATTTAGTTTTGGCACATCTGAGATCTAGGATATCTTGATGCCTGAAATATTGAGAATGTCGCAGCTTGGCCAAGGTGGCCTTCAGACTTGACTTTCCAATTCATGCTTCTCATTGAGGCTCCCTAACAGAAGCACTCTTGACCAGAGTGTAAATATTTCTTAGCTAAAATATTGCCTAAGTTCCCCATATTGAATGTTTTTAAACTTTTTACCTCAAATGGATGCATATTAATCTGACAGCAGCAAGAACAACTTGCATTAATAAAGCACGTCTCATGGGAGTGTTATCAGAGAAAAACTGGCATTGAGCCTTAGAGTTATTAGCTCAGCTGATCAGAAGCTTGGACAAAAGATTGAGTTTTAAGGAGGATGCTGCAAGAGAGGTTTAGGGAGATAATTCCAGAACTCGGAATACGTATTGACAGTATAGGCATCAGTGGAGGGTGAAAGGAGTTGGTGATGCACAAGAAACCAGAAGGAAGAAATGCAGATATCTCGGAGGATTAGAATACAGTGAGGTTACAGAAATAGACTGCAGTGAGTCATGACGAGATTGGACAGTGATCATGATAATTTAAAAAGCTGTCCAACCATGACTGCCTTGGTCCAACTTGTCTTAAACAAGTGACCTTAGATCACGATTGTTTCTAAAACCTGTTTTTCTACTACCTTTAGAATCCAATACTCAATCTTTAAAAAAAGAGCCAGTCTGGAGTGAAGGTAAGTGAATATGTTGATCTGAAAATATTTTACAAGTACTACTACTGCTTTACGCAGTCTTATTGCTTCATATAAATCAGTTAAGCAGTGATTGAAAACATCAAACTATCAATAGGAAGCAACCTCTTAGGCAAACTATGCAGTAAATCCCAAGGTCCCCTCAAGTTTGTTTGGTTTCTGTAGTTATGCATTCAAAGTAGATAGCTGGTAACAATTCAGCTGTTCCCTCACTGGAATATTTATTAATTGGCCATGAAAACTTTTTTTCTTTTATTGCCTAATTTCCCACTGGGTGAAGACCAGTTATAGATGTTGAACAATGGAGTGAAAGTTTTATCTCCAGATGTTTGCATTTAATGACCACGCAGTAGATATAGTAGCAATAATGATATTCATTATCAAGGACATTTTCCCTTTAAACAAGCTGTGTAGTGATTTTAAGAGTGCTGCTTATTTAGGAGTGCAACTAGTGCTTCCTTCGGCATGGTTGAACTGGGGTGAGATATCTTAAAATGTTCATTACAGGTAAAGGTGAGTAAAAGATGTTGGTTTTGCTAGATCTAAGCATTCCAATGTTTAATGCTCCCATTTGCAAAATATAATCCAACTTAATACATCAATGAAAGTTGACAGCTTTGAAAATATGATGTTTTTAATACACTGATCATACAAAATAATGTTCCCCTTTCTGCTACTGCCTGCTAACCTCAGAGACATTTCAGCAAAAAATAGAACAAACTAGGACTAGATGTGGTTCTGGGACAGAAATAAGAACTGAAGCAATAACGGAGAATGCTGGAAAAATTCCGCAGGTCCAGCAGCCGCTGTAGAGAGACAAAACAGAGTTAACATTCTGAGTCTGTTTGGCTCTTCGTCAGAACTCAAGAGAGGGAAAAATGTGTTAGAGATTAAACTGTAGGAAATTGCAACAAAAGAGGCTGCCTTGTGTGGGAGAGAAATGGGGGAAGGAGGAGTTACTGCATTGAGACAGATGTATAGGATATTTTTTAAGAAGGGGTTTAAGATGCTGGAGAAAAGTCACAGTTTAAAGTTATTGAATTTAATATTAAGTCCTGAGGACTATAACCATCCCTCTTCGATGCTCACCATTCTGCACTCAGCAGAGGGCACTGTCTCATCTACTTCAGTCTTCACCTCAACGAATTTTGGGTTCCACACAATGTTGAAGTTGCATCTGTCTGCATGCTCACTTCTTTTGGGTAGGAATTGTTCTCCCATTCAATGGATCCTTTCACCCATTCCAGTATTCACTCTCCACCTGAACTTCGCCCTCTAGCTTCCTACTTGCCCATGATCTTTTAATTGAGAACTGTTGGTGTGAAATTGGCCATCTTTTTCTCTGCCCCTGTCACCAATTCCAATCTGTCTTCCTCTGAGCTTCCTGCATTCCATTCTGTTAAATCCAACTATGACCTTCTGATTGTACTTGCTGATGAAGGGGCTGTTATTATCTGGCGCACTGATCTATATCTCATAGAGGCTGAGTATCAACACTCAGGCAATTGCTCCTATCTACCTAATGCATGACCATATCACTGAACATTAATTCATTGTTTCCTGGATGGTCACTGACTTCATCGCTTCTGAAGATCTTCCCTCCATTACTTCCAATCTCATATTTTCCCCATCCCGTATAGCCTGCTTCTATCATTTTCCCAAAATCCACAATTAGAGCTGCCTTGATAAACCCATCATATCAGCCTGTTCCTGCCCCACAGAAGTAATTTTTTCCTATCTTGACTCCGTTCTTTTTTGCCTTGACCAGTCTTTTTCCACCTATATTCATGATTCTTCTGTTGTTGTATCAGCAATTTCCAGCTCCCTAATCCTAACCACTTGTCCTATCACCTGAATAATTTCTCTACCTTGTCTCATTTCCTGCAAATAAAAGGGTGTAGCTAGCCATGGGTAACCACATATGCCCCTGTTATGCCTGTCTTTTGTGATTATGTAAAATACTCCTTATTCCAGTCCTACTCAGGCCCATTTCCACGACTGTCTTTCTATTGCATCAATTACAAATTTGTGTTCTCACCTGGACCTGGGAAGATTTATCAATTTTGCATTCAATTTCCACTCTTCTTTCATCTTTAAATGGTTCTTTTCTGACACTTTCCTTCTTTTTCTTGATCTCTGTGTCTTCAGTTCCAGTGATAGATTGATCACCAATATTCATTACACACCCACCGACTCCCACAGCTCCCTCGATTACAACTCCTTACATCCTGCTTCAATCCATTTCCTTCATTCCTTCCCCTTCTAGAATCCTAGAAGGGTATTGTCCTCACTTTCCATCCCAGCAATCTCTGCATTCAAAGGATCATTTTCCACCAATTCTGGCATGATGCAACACCCCCTCTGGTCAGCAACCCACAGGTATGCTCATTCAGTGATACCTTGGTCCGCTCTTCCATCATGTTTAAGTTGTCACACCTTTCCTATGGCATCTTCTCTTGCAATTGCAGAAAATGTAACACCTGGCCCTTTACCTCCTCTCTCCTCAACATTCAAGGTCCAAAACCTTTCAGGTTAAACTACGTTTCAGTTTCACTTCCACTTTCTACAGTATTTACTGCTCACAATGTGGAGAGACGAAACTCAGACTGGGCGACAGCTTTGCGGAACACTTTCTGTTCATTCCAAAAACCTTTTTATTGCTTACCATTTTAACTCAGCACTTTGCTTTCATATCCATGCCCTTGGCTTGCTGCGATGTTCCTGTGAGGCCATTGGAAGCTGGAAGAGCAGCATCTCATCTTCCAGTTAGCACATCACAGTCCTGGGAACTGAGCATTGAGTTCAATAACTTTAGATTATGACTTTTCTCCTTCATCTCCAACCCCTTTTTAAAACAAAATCCCAAAAATTTATTGTCTTGATGCAATAATCCTTTCTCTTTCACAGCAGGCCATCTGATTTTTGTTGCTGAGATTGCGATATTTTGTTGCAATCTCTAGTTATGATGAAGAGCCAAATTGACTCAGAACATCAGCTCCGTTTTTCTCCCTGCACTTGCTGCTGAACCTAAAATCATAGAATTTTGCAACACAAAGGAAGCTATTTGGCCTATTGTGTCTGTACTAGCGCCTAAAAGGGCTACCCAGCTTGTCCCATTCCCCAGTCCCTCTTCCATAGCCTACTAAATAAATCACTTTCAGATATGTACCTGCTAGGTTTTTCCAGCATTCTTTGTTCTTGTTTCAGATTCCAACAGCCACAGTATTTTGCTTATAATAAGAACTGAACATTTATTGAAAAAAAAATGTTTTAAGATCTCGAGAGAAATGTTGATTGAAAGAGGTGGAAATGAGCAGAACCAGTTGTATTCTGCTGTTCCAATTTCTCATTACAGAGGAACCTGCACAGAAAACTGATGAAGTTCTGTCAGCTCCACCAAGACTCTCTAAGCCTGAGGTCATCTGCGTAGATATAAGCAGTGGGAGCGAAGAGGGTGCGGCGGCAGAAGAGCGAGCCGTAAAAGACGGTGAGGGTCTGGTGCAGAGATCATTGATTAATGCCGTCGTATTTTTTCCCTCTGTAGCTATCTCATCTTTCTCTACCCATCTCTCCCATGTCTCATGTTTGCCCCCGACTGCAAATAAGATTCAAACTTACGCTGAGGTTCGTGCTTCCACAGATACTGATAAGCTTGATTACCAGCTTGCCTTCAGTGGTGGGCAAATCTCTCCACTGAAGGGACAGATCAGGGTATAAAAATGGTTTGGTTGGGGTGCTGGCCATAAATCTCAGGAAATTATCAATTATTATAATTGTAATACAAATAAACACAATCTTTATCATATAATTATCATAATAACAATGATGTGCTACATGCAATAGTGAAGCTGAATGTATATTGTTTTTCAAACTGCCTTAGATTAATATGAACAATGCAGTAGTTGATTCCTCTTTACAATGGCAGCAAAGTTTGGTGTCATGTTATTCCTCCTCCACAGTGGTGCCTCATCCCAATATTTTCTGTTTTTATTTCTGATTTTGAGTTGACTCGCATTATGAAGATCTTTTGACCAAATGCCAAATTGCAATGAGCTGAATTTCTTTTGTTCTTTCACAGGATTATGGTGCTGCTGGCTAGATCAGCATTTATGACTCACCCATGGGTGGCACAGTTGTTAGCACTGCTGCCTCACAACACCAGGAACCTGAGTTTGATTACAGCCTTGGGTGACTGGGTAGAGTTTGCGAGTTCTCCCCATGTTTGTGTGGGTTTCTGCCAGTTGCTCCAGTTTCCCTCCCCAGTCTGAAGATGTATAGCTTAGGTGGATTGGACATGCTAAATGTGTGGTGCTCCAGGGATAGGGTGGAGAAAAGGGCTTGGTGTATGCTTTTTCAGAGTGTCAGTGCAGACTCAGCAGGCCAAATGGCTGCTTCCAGCAGTATAGGGATTCTGTCCCTAATTACTCTCGCATGATGGTGTGATGAACACAGTGCTGTTTGGAAGAGAATTCCAGGATTTTCACCTAGTGACACTGAATGAACGGTGATATAATTTCAAGTCATGATGGTATGTGACTTGAAGGGGATCTTGAAGATGGTGGTGTCCCCATATTTGTTGCCCTGTCTTTCAAGGTGTAGAACTTCTGGATTTGAATGATGCTGTTGAAGAAACCTTTGTTAAAATCCAATCAGAACAAATATAAACTTAATTCTCAGGTAGGAGTCCTCTGGTAACAAGTTTCCAGACATTCAGATTGGATAAAGACATTGGCTCATTCAGAAAAGAAACACAAAATAGTAGCAGGAGTAGACGATACAACCTTTTGATCCTCCTCCAGCATTCAGTACGATCATGCTAGAATCTGTCATCAAAAAAGAAATAGCAAGATGCATAGAAAAGAACAGTTTTATCAAGCAGATGCAGCACAGGTTCGTGAAGGGGAAGCCGTGTTTAACAAATTTATTGCATCTCTATGAGGATGTGACTAGTGCGGTAGACAGAGGGAAGCCGGTATATGTGGTGCTTTTAGATTCCCAGAAGGTGTTTGATAAGGTGCCTCACAAAAGGTTAGGGTGTACGGAGTTGGGGGTAAGGTGTTAGCGTGGATAGAGGATTGGTTTTCTAATAGGAAGCAGAGAGTTGAAATCAATGGGTGCTATTCTGGTTGACATTTGGTGACTAGTAGAGTGCCACAGGGATTGGTGCTGGGGCCTCAACTGTTTACCATTTATATAGACGATCTGGAGGAGGGGACTGAATGTAGGGTAACAAAATTTACTGAAGACATGAAGATGAGTGGAAAAGCAAATGGTGTAGAAGGTACGGAAAATCTGCAGAGAGATCTGAATAGGCTGAGTGAGTGAGTGAGGACCTGGCAGATGGAGTATAATGTTAGCAAATGTGAAGTTATCCACTTTGGTAGAAATAATGGTAGGAGGGATTGTTATTTAAAGGGTGAAAAGCTGCAGCATGCTACGGTGCAGAGAGATCTGGGGGTCCTTGTACACAAATCGCAAAAATCCAGTGTGCAGGTGCAGCAGGTGATCAAGAAGGCGAATGGAATGTTGGCCTTTATCATGAGGAGGATAGAATATAAAAGCAAGAAGGTCTTGTTGCAACTGTACAGGGTACTGGTGAGACCACAGCTGGAGTACTGTCTGCAGTTTTGGTCGCCGCATTTGCAAACGGTTATGTTGGCCTTAGAGGGAGTGCAGAGAAGGTTCACTAGACTGATACTGGAGATGAGGGGGCTAACCTATGAGGAGAGATTGAATAGACTGGGTTTGTACTCATTGGAGTTTAGAAGGCTGAGGGGAGATCTTATAGAGACATTTAAGATAACAAAGAGGATAGATAGGGTAGAGGTAGAGAGATTCTTCCGATTAATAAAGGATAGCGGAACTAGAGGGCACAGCCTTAAAATAAGTGGGGGGGGGGCAGTTTAGATTGGCATTGAGGAGGAACCTCTTCAGTCAAAGGGTGGTGAATCTCTGGAATTCTCTGCCATTGAAGTGATGGAGGCTACATCACTGAATATATTTAAGTCATGGTAGATAGGTTTCTGATACACAAAGAAATTAAGAGTTATGGGGATAAAGCGGGAAAGTGGAACTGATCCACTTCAGATCAGCCATGATTTTGTTGAATGGCGGGGCAGGCTCAAAGGGCTAGATGGCATACTCCTGCTCCTATTTCTTACATTCTTGTGATCATAGTTGATCTTGGGTTTCAATTCCATTATCTCACCTGGTCCCAGGATCCCTTATTTTCCCTGAGACCAAAAATCTGCCTTTTCCCAACCTTAAATATATTCAATGATGGAGCATCCACAAATCAATCCTTTGAGTGAAATAATTTCTCATCTCATCCTAATGATCAGCGCCTGACACTGTGGAGCTGTGTTTTAGATTCCCCAACCAGTGGAAACAATCTATGTCCACCCTATCAGACCCCCTCAGAATACTGTAAAGTTCAATGAGATTGCTTTTCATTCTTCTTTTGCTGTAACTTTCACTGTGCTATAGCCATTTAAATTGGTGTACTAATTTACTTAAAAACAACTTTTCAGAGGGGTTAACATGCCTTTCTGCTGATCTGATTTTGTGTTAACACTTTTCCTATTTTTCATTGCACCTTACTTTTCTGTGTTTCCCAGAAGATGTGATTGAGCTGAGTTCAGGGGAAGAGGATTCATTGCACATTCTTGATAGTGAATCCAGTAATGAGGAAGAGGAGGTAAATGAGGAGACTAGTGGTGCACACGTGAATGATGCCTTGAATCAGCCAGATGATCTGGGCCGTGTCCTGGTCAACATAAATCATCCGCCAAACGAACAAGATATTTTCCTGGCGCCTCAACTGGCACGAGCTGTTAAATCACACCAGGTAATTGGAATTCACCATTTTTTTTCCTGAGCTATTGTGCAAGATTTTGTGCCAAGCACAGCATTTCTTAACATCTTTCCCCTTCTGCTGAAACGGCTCTAGTTGCATAGTGAGGCATGTGTAAGGTGAAGAATCTGCCATTGCTCTCAGAAGTCAGTAACTGAATCTTTTGAGACTATTTTCAACAAAATTGTCAAGTTTTGTGAAGGTGGATTGTTTTAGTGGATTTTGAGTTATTGTTATTGCCTCATCCCTAGATCTTCATTTAACTTGACAAATGTGTTCAAATAAGGCAGTCCTAAAATAATCATTCATTTGTATCTGGGACTTGTTTGAGGTTTTAACTGAAGGGGCTTTTTAATCTTTTCACTCTTTAGTATTTTCTACCATTTCCTTGAGTTTGTGCTCAACCACTGAGCTGTTACTATTTTCGTTCATGGGGGAAAATGATTGATTATTAAGGGGGGCAAGTAGATAGAGTTAGACGATGATCTTTTATTTCTGGGAGCTGGATTTTGAGAGTTGAGTTGGATCAAATCTTGTCTTTGGGTTTTGATGAAATGAGTCTTGATTAATCTTAGCCTAGTCCTCGAGTGAATGCAGGTGTGCAGCACCAAGTTATATTAACTTGAAATAAATTTAGTAAACTGCCTCTAAGGTATACATATATATGAGAAATGGAAATCAGGAAAAAGGAATCAGAATTCTGACAGGAAACTGCCTGAATTGCAATGAAGCATTGTTATATTCTTGTGTTCTCATCCAGATGGTTGCTGCTGATTCCTGTTTGTGGGCTGCAGTGCAGTTATTAATCATCTATCTTCATAGATCACTGAGTGTTGAGTCTGTGCTGATGCTAGTTGGGGGAGAGAATTTACTGTTTGGTAATATCAGTGGAGATCTTTTTCTCAGCATCAAGGGCCATTAAATCCTTTGAAACAACTTCAGTGGATGACTTCGTCTGGGTTAAGAGTATTTCTTTTGTAGCCATTCTCTCAGCTGTATGGAAAGAGCACATTTCCCTAGATAGTTCCCAATGTGAGATTTGTCTTTGTGTTTCTGCGCTCTATGCAGATAATCCCGCTACAACAATGTTGGGCAATGCTCAGAACTTGTCCTATGCTGTATGTTTAGGAAAAGGAATACAAGCAACAACATGCTTTGATTTTGTAATTTCTAAGAACAAACTCTACCTCTGTGTACTTCACACTTCCATCAGTGCCCCTTTGTTATTCACCTCTCCTTGTATTTATTTTTGTATGGCATTTTTGCAAAACAACGTGTTATGCTTACAAGCTCGTTTTTAAGATTAAATGGGCTTTTCCTGCAGACTCTTATTGTCCATTCCGGCCTAGTATAATACTTTCAGGATGTATCTAGTTTTGGAATTCCATTGAGTTTCAGTTGATAACTTGACTTTGACATTCTGGTTTGCGTACATAGGTTGGTGGAATTCGTTTCCTGTATGACAATCTGGTGGAGTCACTCGAAAGGTTTAAAAGCAGCAGTGGTTTTGGCTGTATCCTGGCACACAGCATGGGCCTTGGGAAGACTCTGCAGATTGTCTCCTTTGTGGATGTCCTCTTTCGATACACAGAAGCTCGCACTGTCCTTGCCATCGTACCGGTCAGTATTTACACATTGGTTTCATTTCTCACAACAGTGAAGGGCCTTTATTTGACAGTGAAGAAAATCATAGATTGTACTTGACATTGGTGTTGGTCTATGTGATGCGAAGATTTGGCTTTTTTGTGTATGTATCAGTGAAATGTAATGCAACAGCCTGACTCTCATCTCTTCAAGAATGGTGGTATTGCATTCTATATAGTTATTGCACAGTGATGTCATTGGTATTCCCCTACCTTGGTTAAGAAAAGGTACTTGAAAATACTTGGCCATGAATACTTGGAATGATGCAGTTTTCAAAAGGTTAAGCATTCAGCTGGAGGAGAGGAGAATGTTGAGCATCTTAGCCAGTAGTGACAGAGAAATGGAAGGAGCAGATTTAATTGTTGACTGAGTGTTCCTGTTTAGAAGTAGTGAGGTGGAACTTATGATTAAAATAATGTGTAAATGAGAGTGGAGGATTGTTGTTGTGCAGGGATGATATTGGCTCTTCTTCATTTCAGGTGAACACTTTGCAGAACTGGTTGGCCGAGTTTAACATGTGGCTACCCGCCCCAGAAGCACTTCCTGCAGATTACAACTCTGAGGAGATTCAGCCCAGGAGTTTCAAAGTTCACATCCTAAATGATGAACACAAGTATGTTCTGTTTAATTTTTTGAAGGTGGTTTTCTGGTCCATGTAAAGGGAGAGGCTGCACAAACACCTTAAGCTCCAAAAGTCTGGGAGTTCATGGAGTTATTAACATTGCTTGCCTTGCAACTGAGTACCAAGCAAATTAAAATGAAAGACCCCCATTGGTTCTAGCAATAAATACACATCCCTCTGAGCCATGCAAACCTGAAATGTCCCCAAGGCCTTGATATCTTTTCAGATGGATGTTTCATATTTTTATTTAAGGAGAGTGGCTAAAAAGTGATGTCATTTACATATCTGTTTGCTGTTGCTGCAATCTTATTGTACACATGATAGCTTAATAAATCACTGCATTTCAGAATAATTCATCATGAAATGCTTTTGCGATATTTCAAGTATGTGCTGAAATGTTACATTAATACAAGTTTTCTGTTTCCTGCTCAATGTCCAGTAACCTCCAGAAAAATGTATGTTCTTAATTGTATTCAGCTGTGATGATATGCACAGTTGAATAGCCTACCAAAATATATAATGCTTCCACTGTGAGTATCCCCTTGGGAAAGGTATTGGATAGGGAAGTGGAGAAGGGACGTTACCTATGGGTCTGTAACCCAGTATGAGTTTCAGAGAAGGTAGGGAAATAGCAGAATGAAGTCATGCAAATGCATTTTATTGAGTTTTTATTCATTCATTGGATGTGGGCGTCACTGGCTAAGCTAGCATTTATTATCCATCCCTAATTGTCATTGATAAAATAGTAATGAGCCAGCTTAGACGGCTGCAGTCCATTTGGTGTGGTTACACCCACAGCGTTTTAGGAAGAGAATTCAAAGATTTTTGATCCAGTGACTGTGAAGGAACATCTATAAAGCTTCTAATCAGGGTGGTAAATGCCTTGGAGGGGAGCTTCCAGGTGATGATGTTCCAAATGTCTGCCCTTGTCGTTTGAGGTGGTAGACATTGAGAACTTGGAAGATGATGTGGAAGGAGTCCTGATAAGTTGTTGTAGTCCATATGATCCACATTGTTGCCTCTGTGCATTGGTGGTCAAGGAATTGAATGTTTGTGGATGGGGTGCCAATCAAGTAAACTGTTTTGTCTTGGATGCTGTCATCCTTCTTTAATGGTGATGGAGCTGCACTCACCCAGGCAAGTGGAGAGTATTTCATCACACTTCTGATTAGTGTCTTATAGATGGACAGGTTTTGAGGAGTCATGCGATGAATTACTCACTGGATTCTGAACCTCGTGACCTGCTTTGTAGCCATAAAATTTATATGGCTAGTTCAGTTTCTGATCAGTGGTAATCCCCAGGATATTGATGCTGCAGATTCAGGGATGACAGTACCAATGAATGTCAAGAGATGATGGTTAGATTATCTCGTTGTAGAAATTTGTTGCCTGGCAATTATGTGGCATGAATGTTACTTGTCTGTGCAAGCCTTGATATTGTCCAGGTCTTGCTGCATTTGGATATGGACTGCTTTGGTATTTGAGGTGTTGCAAATGTTACTGAATGTTGTACAATTATCATTGAACATCCCTACTTATCGATGGAAGGAAGGTCATTGATGAAGCAGCTGAAGATGGTTAGGTCTCGGGCACTCCCCTTAGGAACTCCTGGAACTGACTTGATTGACTTTCCACATTCACTTTGTTAGACATTAGTTCATAGGAACAAGAAGCAGGAGTCGGCCATTCGTCTGTTTGAGACTGCTCTGCCATTCATTTTGATCTCGGCTCATCATCGAATTCAATATTCACATACCTCCATCTCCACCTCCACATCATGAGGCTGCACTTGGTCACATAAGGCCTTGATCCCGAGGACTGTCAATCTCACCCTACCTCTGTCTACGTTTGGACCAAGGCTGTAATGAGGTCAGGAGCTGAGTGACCCTAGTGGCATCCAACTGAGCTTCAGTGAGCAGGTTATTGCTAAGTAAGTGCCGCTTGACAGTGCTGCAGATGATTCCTTCCATCATTTTACTGATGATTCACAATGGACTAATTGGCTGCTTGGATTTTCCTGCTCTTGTGGATATGGCATATCTAGACAATTTTCCACATTGCTGGATGGTTATCCATGTTGTAGCTGTACTGAAGCAGTAGAGGGTACAGCAAGTTCTGGAGCACAAGTCTTCAGTACTATTGCTGGAATATTGTTGGGCCCCACAGCTATTGGCATATCCAGTGCTTTCAGCCATTTCTACATATTACGTGGATTGAATCGAATTGGCTGAAGATTGAGATCTTTGATGCTGGAGACCTTGAAGACCCCAAAATGGGTCATGCCTAGGCACTTTGACTACATATGGCAGAACTGCAGAGCTTCAATCTGATCCATTGGTTGTGGAATTGCTTAGCTCTGTCTATCACTTGTTGCTTTCACTGTTTAACATGCATGTTGTCTTGTGTTGTAGCTTCATCAAGTTGACATCTCATTTAGGAATGGCTGGTGCTGCTTCAGGCATGCCCTCCTGCACTCTTTTTTTGTACTAGGGTTGATCCTCTGGTAGAATAGGGGACATGTTAGGTAATCTGGTTACGGATTGTGGTTGTGTACAGTTCCACTGCTGATGGCCCACAGTGCCTCATGAATGCCCAGTCTTGAATTGCTAGGATCCATTTTGAATCTATCTCATTTTGTGCTTTGGTTGTACCACACAGCATGATGAAGGGTAGTAATGTGAAGACAGGATTTGTCTGCAGAAGGACTATGTGTTGGTCACTCCTACCTGTTCTGTCATGGACAGATTCATCTGCAGCAGAAAAGGGGGGTAGCTGAGGATGAATTCAAGTATGTGTTCCCTCACCATCTGTCGCAGACCCAGTCTAGCAGCTGTGCACTTCAGGACTCAGCAGTAGTATTGCTACCAAGCTATTCTTGGTGAAGGACATTGAAGTCCCCCACTCAGAAAACATCCTTCACTCTTACTGCACTCACTCAGTGCTTCTTCTCTATGATGTTCAACATGGAGGAGTACTAATTCATCAGCTGATAGAGGATGTTACGTGATAATGAGCAAGAGGTTTCCTTGCCTATGTTTGACCCGATGCAACTTCATGAGATCTGAAGTTGATGTTGAGGACTCGCAAGGCATTTAACAGTCGGCCACATTGCTCTGTATCTGGAGTTATGTGTAAGCTAGATGACGTAACATAAGAGCATAAGAACATAAGAAATAGAACCAGGAGTAGGCCATCTAGCTCTTCGAGCCTGTCCCGCCATTCAATAAGATCATGGCTGATCTGAAGTGTTTCAGTTCCATTTCCCGTTTTCTCCTCATAACCCTTAATTCCCTTGTCTATCAGAAATCTATCTACCCGTGACTTAAATATATTCAGCGAGGTAGTCTCCACCACATCAATGGGCAGAAAATTCAAGAAATTCACTACCCTTTGAGTGAAGAAGTTCCTCCTCAACTCCGATCTAAACTGCGCTCCCCCCCCCCCCCCCCAAACCCCGACGCTATTTTGAGGTTGTGTCCTCTAGTTCTGCTATCCTTTCTAAGTGGGAAGAATCTCTCTACCTCCACCCTATCTAGCCCCTTCACTATCTTGTAAGTTTCTATAAGATCCTGTCTCAGTCTTCTAAAGCTCTAACGAGTATAGACCCAGTCTATTCAATCTCTCTTTATAAGCTAACCCCCTCATCTCTGGTATCAGCCTGGTGAACCTTCTCAGTACTCCCTAATGCTGACAAATTTCTTTCGCTAAAGAATATTAATGAGCCAGATGGGGTATTTCTGACAATCAACAATGGTTTAATGTCATCATTAGACTTTTAATTTCCAATTTTTAGAAATTGAATTCCAATTCCTCCATCTGTTGTGGTAAGATTGAATCCCAGTTCCCCAGAGCAATGCCCTGGATCTCTGAGATAGCGAGTACAATGACAATACCACTACGTTACAGCCTTCCCTTGTAAAAGCACTAATCAAACATTATCATTGTGGCTAATAATGCTAGAAGTGCATCCTATGATATTTTGGTATTTTGTTTGAATTGGTGCCAGGCAGCCATTTGCAGTGGTATGTAAAAATGTATATCTGGAATACTGGGATGATTTGATATTCCTTCTCTCTTTGTAGAACAACTGTGGCCCGTGCTAAGGTGATCAATGAATGGTCAACGGATGGCGGCATGCTATTAATGGGGTATGAGATGTATCGCTTACTGTCATTGAAAAAGTCATTTGTTACTGGGAGAAGGAAGAAGACAAAGAAACCAACCGGACCTGTGATCATAGACCTGGATGAGGAAGATCGGCAACAAGAATTATTGAAAGGTATTAGGGAAATGAATTGCATTTATAGCATATTTCACAGTCTTAGTTGTCCCAAAGCCCTTCACTGTCAATGACTTGCTTTCAAAGTGCAGTCACTAGACTTGTTTGACAAATAAAACAGAGCAATATCCCACAAACTGTCATGAGATGAATGACATGTTAATTTGTTTTAATGACCCTGATTGAGAGACATTGTTGACCAGGACAGTCTGGGGATTCTCAGCTACTGTTTGAAAACCTACCATCAGATCGTTTATATCCAGCTGAATAGATAGATGAGAATTAATATACAAATTAATATCTAGTGTTGTCGCTGACAATATAGCACTGCATGTCTGTACTGAAGTATCAGCTGCATTTTGTGCTCAATTTTGAGATGGTGCTTTATAATCTATGGAAGAAAAAGCATGGAATCTTAAACTAGTAAGCAATCCCATTGATATTTTGTCCATATGAGATCAGGGAAGGACATTTGTCCCTCTTCACTGTACCTGCTGTCTAATAGAAGTCTAAGATTTTTTTTCACTGATTCATGATATTTCCATTGCTAATAACTTTCTTTATTTCAATTTTTTAATCAAGCTTTCCTTTAAAGGTTGAAGTCCCTGCCTCAAAATCTCCATGTGGCAAAGCACTTTGTATTGCCACAGATCTCTGCGTTTCACATTCTTAACCAACCTGGTGACTTTGTGGCATGACAGGAAGTTGCAACGAAGACGAGAGCTAGTCAGCCCAGTGTGTGTTTGCTGGCACTTAAGTAATATTTATATAGTTGGAGGAAACTGTCTTAGCCACTTAAATACTTTTTATAATTAATGCTTTATGGTGTTGCCTTAAGTTCATATTGCATTATGTTCCTTTTTATTTAATGAGAAGTTTGATTTTTCCATAGGAATTGAGAAAGCGTTAGCTAAACCAGGTCCTGATGTAGTTATTTGTGACGAAGGCCATCGTATAAAGAATTGCCATGCCAGTACATCTCAGGCCTTGAAGAGCATCCGTTCGAGGCGGCGAGTAGTCTTGACTGGATATCCACTCCAGAACAACCTCATGGAGTACTGGTGCATGGTGGATTTTGTCCGACCCGATTTCCTTGGTACCAGGCAGGAGTTCAGCAACATGTTTGAGCGTCCCATCCTAAATGGACAATGTATCGACTCCACCCCTCAGGACGTCCGCCTGATGCGATACCGCAGTCACGTTTTACACAGCCTGCTAGAAGGTTTTGTACAAAGGTGAGAACGTAGGTGGAAGGCTTGTCAAAATTATAGTTTCACCCCATCTGGAGCACTATTCAGATCTGAAAACTGGAGGGATTTATTGGTTGCACTGCAGATCGCTGCAAATTAACCACCATGGTACTACAACTAAATTATTGGAAAAGATCGCACTGTCTAGGCTTGTAGTTCCTCGCATACTGAAATTTAAGAATTCTCTAATTAAGGTGTTTAAGTTGATAAATAGAAAATGAAAATATATTTTCTGTGGTGGGAGAGTCCAAAACAAAGGGCATAATATTTAAATAAGATCTAGATTGTTCAGGGAAGATTTCAGCAAGATTTCACTTTATACAAAAGATTGTGGAGCCGTTCTCATTCAAAAAGTTGTTGAGGCTAGGTGCTGGATGAAGATCTTAACTGAGCTTCATGGACTCTTGTTAGGCAGGGGTAGCAAGGGAAATGGAGCAACAGCAGTTAATCAGAGTTGAAACACATTCAGTGAGAGGCTTTTGGCCTGACACTGCTTGTATGCACCCTAGTCAGAATTTTATTTAAATAGCATGCTAATGTATTCTATAAGTTTTTTTTAATACCTACATAATTTTTCAAAATTTTCTGTCTGCCAATTTTAGAACATAGAACATAGAACATTACAGCACAGAACAGGCCCTTCGGCCCTCGATGTTGTGCCGACCAAAATAAAAAGCAATGCCCCTCCAAACTAAACCATTCCCTTCTCTTCCATATACTTATCAATTAACCTCTTAAACGCCACCAAACTTGGCGCATCTACAACAGCTGCAGGCAGGGCATTCCACTCCCTAATCACTCTTTGAGTAAAGAACCTACCTCTGATATCCGTCCTATAACTCATACCCCTTAATTTAAAGCTGTGTCCCCTCGTGCTAGCTTTCTCCATCCTAGGAAAAAGGCTATCACTGTCCACCCTATCTAAACCTCTAATCATCTTATATGCTTCAATAAGATCCCCTCTTAGCCGCCTCCTTTCTAACGAAAACAACCTCAAATCCTTCAACCTCTCTTCATAGGACCTGCCCTCCATACCAGGCAACATCCTGGTAAACCTCCTCTGTACCCTCTCCAATGCCTCCACATCTTTCTTATAATGTGGGGACCAGAACTGCACACAATACTCCAAGTGCGGCCGCACTAGAGTTTTGTACAGTTGCAACATGATGCTGCGGCTCCTAAATTCAATCCCCCTACCAATAAAAGCTAAGACTCCATATGCCTTCTTAACAACTTTATCCACTTGACTGCCTACTTTCAGGGATCTATTGACATATACACCAAGATCCTTCTGTTCCTCAACACTATTAAGAGCCCTACCATTAGCCCTATACTCTACACATTTATTGTTCCTGCCAAAGTGCATTACCTCACACTTTTCCACATTAAACTCCATTTGCCACCTCTCGGCCCAGCTCTGCAACTTGTCCAAGTCACTCTGTAAACTAAAACACCCCTCTTCACTATCTACCACTCCACCAACTTTAGTGTCATCTGCAAATTTACTGATCCATCCCTCAATACCCTCATCCAGATCATTTATAAAAATTACAAACAGCAGGGGCCCCAAAACAGACCCCTGAGGCACACCACTCGTCACCGAACTCCACGATGAATATCTCCCATCAACCACCACCCTCTGTCTTCTATCTGCCAGCCAATTCCTAATTCAATTAGCTAAATCACCCTCTATTCCACACATCTGCATTTTCTGTAGAAGTCTTCCATGGGCCACCTTATCAAACGCCTTACTAAAGTCCATATATACTACATCAACCGCCTTACCCCCATCCACCTCTTTGGTCACTTTCTCAAAAAACTCAATGAGGTTAGTAAGGCATGACCTACCCTTCACGAAACCATGCTGACTATCCCCAATCAATTCATTTCTCTCTAAATAACTATAAATCCTATCCCTAATAATTCTCTCCAATACCTTGCCCACAACAGAAGTAAGACTCACTGGCCTATAATTCCCTGGAAGGTCTCTCTTCCCCTTCTTAAACAATGGGACCACATTCGCTATCCTCCAGTCCTCCGGAACCACACCCGTAACCAACGAGGACCTGAAGATCAGAGCCAGAGGCTCTGCAATCTCCTCTCTTGCCTCCCAGAGAATCCTAGGGTAAATCCCGTCCGGCCCAGGGGACTTATCCAACTTCAAACCCTCGAGAATTTCTAGCACATCCTCCCTATCTACTACAATACTTCCCAATTTGCAACCCTGTACCTCAGTGTTCTCCATAGCTACATTTCCAGCACTCTGCGTGAATACCGAAGAGAAATATTTATTCAGTGCCTCACCAATCTCTTCAGGCTCCACGCACAACTTCCCACTGCTGTCTATGACTGGCCCTAATCTTGCCCTAACCAATCTTCTATTCTTAACATATCGAAAGAAAGCTTTAGGATTCTCCTTAATCCTATCAGCCAACATCTTCTCGTGTCCCCTCTTAGCTCTCCTCAATTCACTTTTTAGCTCCTTCCTGGCTAATCTATAGCTATCCATTGCACTAACTGAGCCTTCAAGCCTCATCCTGACATAAGCCTCCTTTTTCTTCTTAACCAGCAAATCAACTTTTTTCGTACACCAAGGCTCTCTTACTCGACCATTTCCTCCCTGCCTGACAGGGACATACTTATCAAGGACTCGCAGCAGCTGCTCCTTGAATAAGCACCACATTCCAGATGTTCCCAGTCCCTGTAGTTTCCTAGTCCAATCTATGCACCCTAATTCTCTCCTGATGGCCTCATAATTACCCTTCCCCCAGCTATAACTACTGCCCCCAGCTTCATGCCTATCCCTATCCATCACTAAGGTGAACGTAACCGAATTGTGGTCACTATCACCAAAATGTTCACTAACTTCCAAGCCTAACACCTGGTCTGGCTCATTGCCCAGCACCAAATCCAATGTAGCCTCACCTCTAGTTGGCCTATCTACATACTGAGTCAAAAAACCTTCCTGCACACTCTGTACGAAAACTGACCCCTCTAACGAGCTAGAGCTATAGCTATTCCAATCAATATTAGCAAAGTTAAAAGTTCCCCCATCACAATTACCCTACTACTTTCACTCCTAATCAGAATTGACTTTGCAATCCTTTCCTCAACCTCTCTAGAACTATTAGGAGGTCTGTAAAAGACTCCCAACAGGGTGACCTCTCCTCTCCTGTTTCTAATCTCAGCCCATACTACCTCAACAGACAAGTCCTCATCAAACTTCTTTTCTATCACCGTGATACAGTCTTTGACCAATAATGCCACTCCTCCCCCCCTTCTACCTCCTTCTCTACTCCGACTAAAGCATTTGTACCCCGGAACCTGCAACATCCATTCCTGTCCCTGCTCTACCCAAGTCTCTGAAATGGCCACAACATCGAAGTTCCAGGTACTGGTCCAAGCTGCAAGTTCCTCCCTTATTGCGAATACTCCTTGCATTAAAGTATACGCATTTCAAACCATGCCCCACCCCACCCGTACGCCGCTGTGTTTTACAACTCTCTTCTATAACCCCCTTACTCTCATCCCTCTCAGCACCCCAACTACTTAGGATCCCACCCCCCCCCCGAATCAGTTTAAAGCCCCCATCATAGCCTTAGCAAATTTTCCCCCCAAGATATTAGTCCCCCTCTGGTTCAGGTGTAGACCATCTCTCTTGAAGAGGTCCCACCTATCCCAGAATGAGTCCCAATTGTTAAGGAACCTGAACCCCTCCCTCCTGCACCATCCACGCAGCCATGAGTTCAAACTATCCCTTTCTCTGTTCTTCTCTAAACTATCCCTTGGCACAGGCAAGAGTCCAGAGATAACCACTCTGCCTGTTATGGACCTAAGCTTCCACCCTAACTCCATAAATTTCTGTTTAATATCCCCTTCCCTTGTCCTACCTACATCATGTGTCCCCACATGAACTATGACTTGGGGCTGACTCCCCTCACCCTTAAGAATCTTAAAAACCCGATCTGCGACATCCTGGACCCCAGCCCCTGGGAGGCAACACACCAGCCCTGAGTCCCGTTTATTACTATTTACCCTCCTATCTGTCCCTCTAACTATGGAGTCTCCTATAACTAGGCCTAATCTCTTATTCCCCCCACCCACCTGAGCATTCTCAGCAGGCTCACCCCCAGAGACCTGCTCCCTCTGGTCAGCTCCAGTTGATTCTTCCTCAACTGTAGCCTCCAAGACAGAAAATTTATTTTGGAGGGGAACAGCCCCAGGGGATTGTCTCCCCAATTGCTTCTTACCCCTCCTCCTAATAGTTACCCAATTATCACTTTTAGGAGTTACAATCTCTTTGTTACTCCTGCCTATATCCTCCTCAACCTCTCGAATTACCCTGAGTTCCTCTAATTCCAGCTCCAGCTCCTTAACACGATCCTCAAGGAGCTGCAAATGTGCACACTTCCTGCAGGTGTAATCAGCAGGAACACTACTGGTGTCCCTCACCTCATACATACTGCAGGAGGTGCAACGTACTACCTGCACTGCCATCACTGTTACTTTAATTTCCAGGAGAGAAAAAAAAACTTCTCACACACTTTTATTATTAGGTCAGAGGAGGGGGGAGGGTGGGATACTCTACCTGTATAGAGTATCGGGTTACCTCTCTGGACCAATTTATAGAGTCAGAGAGAAAAACTACAACTACCGGCAGCCCCTAGTGACGACTTCCGGTTACAAGTTAGTTTAAATAAAAAACGGCAAAAACTACTCCCGCTCGCTGTTTTAAACAAAGAGAAAAGTTAAAAAACTACTTAACAATCGAACTTCTCGCTCTCCCAAATCGCTGCCTCTCCGTGCTGCTCCAATGGAACAATGAGGCCGATACCCAGAGGTTAGTACTTATATAGCTTAAAAACTACAACTACCGGCAACCTAGTGACAACTTCCGGTTACAAGTTAGTTTAAATAAAAAACGGCAAAAACTACTCCCGCTAATTACTCCCGTTAATTTTGGTACATCCCAACTAGGCAGACTGATTTAACTCCCACTAATGGTAGCAATTTATTTTTGCTGCCACAGGGAAAGGCCATGCTTCCATTGGGTGTCAGGTAGTTTACTGAATTCTCTTCTATAGAGCTGTTGACTTTTGAGATGCGCAGTAGGAATTAGGTAATCATAAAAGCTTTTTAACAGTGATTCATTGAAATCAGTGAAACTTTGAAAGAACAATGCATTTAAATTGCTTCCAGCATGCATCTACAATAAGGGTGCCAATACTTGTAGGAATCCTGTGGAGACTGGAGACAGGTGTAGCACTGATAGCAATAACTGTAGGGAGAAATGTTTGTACCTCTGCCTGAAAGGAAGAGGGGCTGTTTGAGCCCAAATATGGTGGGAAGAGGGTAGCAGAGTGCAGAATTGGGTGGGGGACTTCAATGTCCATCATCAAAAGTGGCTTGGTAGTATCATCACAGATCCAGTTGGCTGGGCCCTAAAGAACTGCAGCAGGTGGTGAGGGAAAACATGTTACCAGCCTGTCTGCTGTTGATGCATCTGCCATAACAGTATTGGTAGGAGGGACCACCATACAGTTCTTGCAGAGGCAGAGGCAAAGTCCCATCTTCACACTGAGGATTCCCCTCCATCATCTTGTGTGGCATGACCACCATGCTAAATGGGATAGACTTGAAATAGTTCTAGTAACTCAAGACTGGGCATTCTAGAGGTAGCATCATCATCAGTAGCAGAATTATATTCAACACAATCTGTAACCTTGTGTCTTGGTATATCCCCCCACTCAGCTGTTGCCATTAAGTCAGAGGATTAACCCTGGTCAATGCACAGTGCAGAAGCAACACCAAGCACACCTGAAAATTAGGTATCAGGATTACCTGCATGCCAAATAACATAAGCAGCAAATAATAAACAGAGCAAAGTGATTTCACAACCAGCTGATTGAATCTAAACTTTGCATTCCTGCCACATCCAGCCATTAATGGTAGTAGACAATTAGACATTTCACTGGGGGAAGTGGTTCCACAAATATCCCGATTCTCAATGATGGAGAAGCCCAGCACATCAGTGCAAAAAATAAGGCTGAATAATTTTCAACAATCTTAACCAGAATTTGTGATGGATGATCCGTCTCACCTTCCTGTGGAGGTCCCTAGCATCACAAATGCCGGTCTTCAGCCAATTTGATTCACTTCGTATGATTTCAAGAAAGAAGAAAGAACTCGATATTCCAAAGACTGTGGGACCCGATGATAATCCTGCAATAGCCCTGAAGCCTTGTACTGCAGTTCCAATGTAACTACACCATTGGCATTTACCCGGCAATGTGGAAAATTGCCCAGATAAGTCCTGTAGATAAGAATAAAGGAAAATCTAACCTGGTAAATTACCATCTCATTAGTCTATTCTTCATCATCAGTAAAGTAAGGGGTCATCAACAGTGCAGTCAAAGTGCCTGCTCATGAATGTCAGTTTGAGTAGCGCCAGGGTCACTTACTCCTGTCCTCATTGCAGCCTTGGTTCAAATATGGACAATAGAGCTGAACTCAAGGTGTGATGAGAGTGACTGCCTTTGGCATCTGGGCACAATTTAATCAAGTATGTGCGTGTACTCCTCTGGTTGGCATCATGCCTGGCACAAAGGATGGTAGTTGGAGCTCAGTCACTCAGCTTCAGGACATCACTAGACGAGTTCTTCAGGGTAATATCCTAGGCTCAGATATCTTCAGCAGCTTAATCAATGTAATTCCTATCATCATAAGGTCACAGTCTTGTGTACCATCTACAAGATGCACTGCAGGAGCTTGCTAAGGCTCCTTAAGCAACACCTTCCAAACTGTTTAGCCATTTCCATTTAGAAGGACAAGAGCAGCAGGTACCTGGGAACACCCCCACCTGAGGTTTCCCTCCAAGTCACTTACCATCTTGACTTGGAAATGTATTGTGTTCCTTGACTGTTGCTGTGTCAAAATTCGGGAATTCCCTCCCTAATAGCATTGTGGTTGTACCTACACTTCAGACTGCATCAGTTCAAGAAGACAACATCATCATGTTCTCAAGGGCAGTTAGGGATGGGCAGTAAATGCTGGCCCAGACTTTAAGCGAAGACTTCCTGCAAGGCCCATCTTGTACTGTCATTAATTGTTCAATCTTTCTACTTGTTATCCACCCACACTGAAGAAGTTGGCAAAGATTGTTCACCTTGAAGCTCAGATAGTTCAGGCAAGATTTTGAAAGTTCAAAATCATTACGTAAGAAATGAGAAGCTTTACCAGTAGTAAAAGAGTTGATAAACAGGAGGACCAATTTAAGTTAATTGACTAAATATGATGGGTGACGTGAGAATACACAATCTGATGTTATAATCTGGAATGATTTATCTGATCGATGATGGAAGCAGACTCTAACTTTCAAAAACAAACTGGATAAATATTTGAAGGGCAAAACTTGCAAGGTTATGGGGGAAAAGAGCACAAGAGTTGGACTAATTAGATGTGTCTTTCAAAGAGCTGGCACAATCATGGTAGTGCTGTGTTGTGATTTGTTGTTCTGCATCATCAGAATCTTTACTAATATTACTATGGGCACCTTGTCACAGCTATTGTGAACATAAAGGATCCTCAAACAAATCCCAGAAATAAAAACAAGAAAATGCTGGAAATATTCAACAGGTCCAGCAGCATCTCTGGAGAAACCAGCAAAGTTAACATTTCATTTTGACCTTTCATCAAAACTGAAAATTCTGCTTGATTGACTTTTCTTTGAGCTTGGCTTTTTTCATTAGAGTAAATTATTTAACAAAACTGTCAGTTTCTCACTGTCTAGTAAGAAACTTCACAGACCTGCATTTTAGAAGACAATGTTACCTTAGTATAAGCTGTTACTTCTAAGGATTAATGACATTCACCTCATTGCAGACGAGGTCACGATGTCTTGAGAGGTCACCTTCCTGATAAAGAAGAACATGTGCTGCTAGTTCGTCTCTCCAAAATTCAGCGATCACTGTACACTGAGTTTATGAACCGTTTCCGAGATGCAGGAAACAGTGGCTGGTTGGGACTTAATCCTTTGAAAGCATTCTGTGTCTGTTGTAAGGTAGGCCTCTTATCTTTTCAGAACTAAGTGGCACAATAGAACCTTGTTGATTTGATAAAATGACTTGTATTTTTGTTCAATATACTCAGCGATCAATGGCTGGTTTCTGGCAACTGGCTAATTCTGTTATTAATGCTTTGTCAGGTCATGTGTATCATCTTTAACTGAAGAGAATAGTTGATGAATAGCCTCAAGGATACTTTATTCTTTATCAAGCCTGTGCTATACCTGGTGTTTGATTGTGATATGTGATGCAAAAAATGAATTGTTCACCCTGCTGACATTAAAATTTTGCTACATTTCAATACTAATAATCTCAAAAATCTCTTGTTGTAATGGACATTATAAAAAAAATTCAAGGTACACAAAAGGAGACAAAATTGAAAGAATCTAGGTGATTTGACTAGAATGAAAGCAAAATACTGCAGAATCTGGAGATCTAAATTAAAAGCAGAAAATGTTGGAAAAATTGAGTAGGTTTAACAGTGTCTATGGAGAGACAAACAGTTAACATTTTTAAAAGTTCAAGTGCTGTACAGTTCCCCTTCAGAATAGGTGAGGAAAGCAGCCAAACTTGAGACCACGAGAAATAGAGACTGAGGAAACAAATACAAGTTTGTGGAAAGACTTGGAAAATTATTAGATCCATAAAAAGCAAAATGGGTGACCATGGAGAATAACCTTAATAGAGCTAATAATAGAAGAATTAATGGTGACCCAAAGGAAACTGGGTTCCTCGAAGAAACAATGACCTCGAGTGCATAAGAGTGAAGCAGATAGAGGGTAAAGGAATGGAGTGCAGAAGCAGATGAAAGGGGAATTGAACAGACCCATTCTGAATAACATGCATATCCCGATTGCCTTATGCTTGCTAGCACGAGCACTTAATCAAATTTGACCACACCTAGACTAACGTGGCTCCAGTAAAAATATGACAAATTTTGTGAAGCATCATGCACTACATTTTAAAGTGCCTAATGGCTCAATCTTAGAAGGGCACCATCTTCAAAGGGAAAGGGAATTCAAAAACCTTTGAGAAGCATATCAGTAGTAAGAGAAAGGGTGTAATCATTTAGGAAGTGTAAGGAGATTATGGAAGCAGAAGGCATGACTGAGGTACTAAATAAGTACTTTGCATCTATCTTTACCAAGGATGAAGATGTTACTAAAAGCACAGTGAAAGAGGAAATGGGTAAGATACCTGCAGGGGCTAAAAAATGATAGGTGGAGGTTTTAGAAAAGCTGAAAGTACTTAAAATTGATAAGTCAGCGGGACTGATGGGACATCCAAAAATGCTGCCAGGACTAAGAATGAAAATCACTGAGATACTGGCCTAAATCTTACAATTTTTATATATTTGGGCATGATGAGGACTAGAGAATTGCAAATGTTGTGCTCTTGTTTGAAACAAAATTCAGAGATGAGCCCTACAATGGGAAAGCTTTTGCCAAAGATAAACCGGGACAAAAATAGCCTCACAGCTGCAGATCAATTAAGGAAAATTAGTGTGGATTTGTTAAAAATAAATTGTGTTCCCTGACTTGATTGAAGGTAACAGAAAGGGTAATCATGGTAATGGGATTGATGTGCTTCCAGTGGGTGTTTGATTAAATGCCACATGATAGACATGTCAGCAACGTTGTAACCCTTGGAATAAAAAGGGCAGTGACAACATGGATGTGAAGTTGGCTGAATGATAGGAAGTGGAGTAGTAGTGAATGGCTGTTTTTTGTACTGGAGGAAGATATTCAGTAGGATTCCCCATAGGTTGATGTGAGGACCATTGCTTTTCATGATGCATATTAATGACCCGTACTTGTTGTGCAAGGCACAATTTCAGCATTTGTAGTATATATAAAAATTGGAAATATCGTGAGCTGTTGCTTAGATTCAGATGAACTTTAAAGATCCTATGGCATGCCCTCGCTCTGGGGTTGGCGCAGAGCCTTGCCTTCACTCTGGGGCTGGCGCAGAGGTATCATGCTTTCTGCATGTTATTTAAGTGGCACACTGTAAAGTTGATTGTTGTTGATCTTTCCCAGATCTGGAACCACCCAGATGTACTTTATGAGGCTCTACAGAAGGAGAACCTGGCCAATGACCCAGATTTAGATCTTGAGGTAAATGACCTTAATGCGGGCACACCGAATGCACGCACTCTGCCTGTGGGCGGCAAACGCAAAACTGAATGTGCCACTGCCACCATTGATTCCACAAACAGCAAGTTCACCCAGAATGTTGGATTCAACCATTTCCAGGACAAAGCCAACCAGGTCATAACGTATGAGTGGGTAAGTGACAAACCACCACCTTTCATCTATAGTTAGACTTTTTGAAACCTGGGATTGGATCATGGCTGATTATCACTTATCACTAATAAATACCTGTTTCTTGAGCAGCCCATGCAAGGGAGATGATGGTTTCCACTGCAGACTTCATTTCACTGTCCTGCTCCTTTCCCAAAACCATATTATCTTGTCCAGCATTCATCTCTGTTGCAAGGAGCTGTTCTTGTACTTTTGTCACTTTCATTCTGGCTTATGAGAACTCCTTGGGGCTGCCTTGATTTTCTCCACCTCTCTTTTCAGGGCAAGACAAAGTGTGTTGAACCTTAGTCGAGAATTGTATGTGAATTGCCATTCTGTTACTTGGGTACTTAGTTATGTTACTTTACTGTCCTCTCATCCCTTTTAACGGCACTTGACTTCCCACTGTAGGCCCTATTTTAATAGTGGGCTCAGCTAACTGCTTATTTATTTTGTTCACTGTTGTCTCCCTTGTGTAAAATACTACATGATCTTTTAGAACCTAATACACATGAATTAAGTGGACTGTTCTCTCTGTATCTCTCCTCAGGCTAAAGATGTGTTGGCAAGCTACCAACCTGGCTTGCTAGAAAATTCTGCAAAAATGGTCCTGCTATTTGAGTTGATTGAGGAGAGTCTGAAGCTTGGAGACAAGATCCTTGTGTTTAGGTAAGAGAGCGCGAAGGTGAATGATGCACGAGATAGTAAGGATCAGATAGAAACTGCAGCTGAGCACAGCCGTTTTTATTTAGCTTTCTCCTGAAGGTGCTTACTCATGCTGGGATGTGGTTCAGCAAGAATCCATTGGAAGCTGTTTAGACAGTGGTGGAAGCGTCCCTGCTACACTGTCCTAGCTTCATCTTATAGCTATACACGCACAGTTCCAGCAATCTGCCATTGTGTGTCTTCAGGAACTTTGATTAATGTTTTGGCACACTTCCCTGCCCAAGACTGCTTAACCCAACTATTGTGCTCTGCCCATTGACATCTGATCATTCAACAAAGGTGGAGATGAAACATGAGACCTTACTGTACTGTGTAACTCTACAATGTTTGGTGTTTCATTGAATCCTTAGGGATACTAACTTCCTTTGTACTCTGGCTAATTGAGGATGCAATAGAGACCTACCCTCCAAGCTATTCTAATGTTTCTCTTTGAATTAGAGATGCAAGAGGGTGGGGGAGTACTTTAGTGTTGCTTTACACAGCATTGCATTTAGCTAGTGATGCTGTTGGGATCTTTTAGTTGTGGCTTAGGCTGGGGCATCTAAGGTAAGTTGGTATAGACTAGGGCACTGGTATTCCACCTGAATTTACTGGTGCCAGTAACTTGGTAGTGTAATGCACTGTGGGCAGAGATTGATCTCTGTCCACCCAATGGGTATATGCTTCTCCCATGACAACGCTGTGTCTCATACCAGTGAGGTTGCAGGATGTGCCCTCAAGTAACTGATACCATCGGATTGGTAGTAAGGCATCACAGTTGACTTTGGCACATTTGGGTGAAGGCGGGAGAAAGCCTGGATTCTTGCCTCAATAACTATTAAGTAATTCCTGCTTTAAGGAAAACAGGTACGTGGATAGAGAGTGGGAGCAAGATTGCTCTTGGAGCAGATCTAGACACTTTACTCACTCTGATCTGAGTCACTTCCCTTTACAGCTTCCTCTAAATATCTCAGAATGACTAACTTATTTTTTGTACCCGAGCCCTGGAACCAAAAGCAGTCTAAAAGCTTAATCTTTGATTTCCTCTTTCTGAATGACCCTAAATTATCTTCTGCATTTATTTTGCTTCTCTTCATTTAAGCTTGCAGAAAGTCAACACTGAGATAAAACAAGCAACTTTTGCAACAATATAATTACAACAAAAAGTTATTGATGTTGTCCTTCCATGACTGCCTAGGGAGAATATTTTGAACTGTGCAGAGCCAGGCACGTGTGGTAGGGGAGGCTAGAGGTCCATGATTGTACAATGAAGTACATCACTGGGGACCCTGCTGTAGAGCAGGGTAGTGCTTTATTCGATCCAGTAGACAATTGAACGTGGTGTCTACTGTGGACTATGTAGTACAGGTATTGAAAGGATTGAATTGACTGTATTACAAGAGAAGCATCATGTACAACATGAGTAATGTATTGACTAAAGTATTGGTACCAATTTTCTAAATAAAGCAAATAAGAACAGTGTTGATTTTCTCCTGTTCCAATAGTCTTCTCCCAACATATGATTGATTAAATATGAATTTAATACCAGAGGCATTGTTCATTATGGTAATTGTCTGTCAATCTCCTGAGCTTTATACTGTTTCTGTCTGGTTTTTGTTTTGTCCTTTCTGCAGCCAGAGCCTTTCTACACTCTCGGTCATTGAGGAGTTTCTTGGAAAGAGATTGATGCCAACAAAAGCAGGCTCCGAGGAACCTTCACAACCGTGGATCCGGAACATTAACTATTACCGTAAGGACCCACAGGGGCCATGCAGCAGTCTTATCTTTCAGATTAAAGGAGCAAAGGTTTAAGATCACATATTAATCTTAAAAGCTGCAAAAAAAAATGACAGTGCCATCTTGTGGACAACTCATACAGCCTTTCACAAAATGTCACCTGCCTCTTCCAGCAATAACTTGTATTTTTATAGCATCTTAATGTAATAAAACATAGCAAGGCATGTCCCAAGAGTATTATAAAACAAAATATGATGTCAAGACACAGGAAATATTCAGACAAAATATCAAAAGTTTGGTTGCAAAAGGTAGATTTTAAGGAATGTTTTAAAAGGTGAAAAGCAAGGTAGAGTGGTTTAGGATGGGAATGCCAGAGCTTTTGCCATAGATAACTAAAGCCATAGCTACTAGAGGTGGAGCGATTAAAACCAAAGTGCACAAGAAACCAGAAATAAGTTAGAGAAGAGACCTTGGACGATCGTGGAGCTGAAGGAGATTACAGAAATAGGGAGGGGTGAGACCATGGAGAGGTTTGAAAACAAGGATTCAAATTTTAAAATCAAGGTGTTGCTTAACAGAGCCAGTGCAAGTCTGTGAGCAAGGGGGTGATAAATGAACAGGACTTGGTCCAAGTTAAGACATGGACAGCAGAGTTTTGGATTAAGCCAAGATTACGGAGGGAGAATATGGAAGTCACCCAGGTGTGAAGTGAATTGTAACAATTTAAATGTAATTGGAGACAAGAGCTCAAGCTGAGGGAATTTAAATTCAATTAACTAATAAATCTGGAATGAAAAGCTGGACTCAGTAATGGTGACCACAAAACCATATTTGAGTGTCATATAAGCTCATCTTCTTCACTGATGACCTTCTGGAGAAGGGAATCTGCCATGCTTGCCCTGTTTGGCCCATAAGTGACACAGCAATGTGATTGGCTTTTAACCGCCCCCTGAAATACTATGACACGTATGAAGAATTTGTGTATGTGATTGCTGTAATTTTATCAGGGATTAACCTATTTAGTCAACAGATTGTAACAGTATTACAAGCAGTGTTTAAATGGATGTTTTATGAAATATTGTTCAATTGTTGCAGGACTGGATGGAAGCACCTCTGCGATGGATCGGGAGCGGCTAATCAACCAGTTCAATGATCCTCGAAACACTAAAGCCAATCTCTTCCTGCTGTCTACTCGGTGAGTGTGATCTGTTAAAGATGAAAGGATCAATTTCACTTCATATTTATTTGTATGATCGCTCTCATCCATTCAGTGATAGTAATATAGCAGCAAGTGAGTGGGAGATGTTGCTGTACGAGAGTCACTAAAGATGTATTTAATTGGGAAGTGGTTTAATGCTTAATGTGTAGATTTGCATTGCAGAGTATCCATGCAAATGAACTGTCAGCAACTCATTGCTCAGGATTTGCAGGAAGTCAGTGCCACTGGTTTACATGTTTCTCCCTAACCTCTCATTCTGGAGCTTAATTCTGTAATCCTGGTGTCCTGAATTGTGCTTTAAATCCCACATGCTTTCATCACTGCTATCAACCCCAGCATTGTCTGTTTCGGTTCATCTGTTGCTGAAACCTGAAATGTAGCTTAATTGGCTCCAGATTTGGTACAATCCTTCCTGGTCTCCCTTGCATCATGTCAAAAATTCCATATCATCCTGCAAGTCCCATTTGCTTATCACCTGTTCTTCCTGTTCAAACATCCCACAACACACTAAATTTAAACTCCTTGTTCCTCCATGATTGTGGATGACATGGTGGCACAATGTTTAGCACTGTTCCTCAGTACCAAGGATCCGAGTTCAATTCCCAGCTTGGATAATTGTACAGAGTTGCATGTTCTCCCTATTTCTGTGTGGGTCTCCTCAGTGCTTCAGTTTCCTCCCACAGTCTGAAAGATGTGCTGGTTAGGTACATTGGCCACGCTAAATTCCCTCCCTTGATGTACCTGAATAGGTGCCAGAGTGTAGTGATTAAGGGATTTTCGTAGTAACTTAATTGCAGTGTTAATCTAAGCCTACTTATGACACTAATAAATAAACTTTTAATTTGCTTCACTCCATCTGCAATCTCATCCTTTTCTTTATATTTGTATGGCTTATCCTTTCCACAACTGTCTCATCACCACACCCCGTGCCCCCTGCTCAAATTCATGCACTCACCTTGTTCTAATTCTTTTGCTATTCTATCTAATGTTGGTGGCGTGTGATAAACTAGTTAGCACTGCTGCTTCACAGCACCAGTAACCTGAGTTCAATTCCAACCTTGAGTGACTGTTTGTGGAGTTTGCATGTTCTCCCCATGTCTTCATGGATTTCCTCCAGATGCTCCAGTTTCCTCCCAGGAATGTCCAGGTTAGGTGGTTCTGCCATGCTGAATTGCTACTTCATATCCAAAGATGTATAGGTTAGGTGAATTAGCCATGGTAAATATGCAGAGTTACAAGCATATAGGACGAAGGCGAGGGCCTCGGTAAGATACTCTTTTGAAGAGTTGGTGCAGACTTGATGGGCTGAATGGCTGCCTCCTCCACTGTAGAAGTGCTATAGGTCATCCATATTCAAAAATATCCCAAGAATATTTCTCCATGAAACTTTCAGTCTTCCCTTCCTAATCTTAATCTTTAATTTCCCTGTCTGTATTTGTGAAAAACCTTGGAATGTTGCTTCATATTAAGGATGCTTATAAGTATAGTTGCTGCTTTGCATCATGCTTTATATTGAGGCAAAGAGAGAGTGGGACTCTATTTACTGCAAATCTTGTCATATATCACTGATTTCAGTTAAAGCTGAAAGAACTTAGTGTGGTACACATCTGAAAAGTCCTTGATGCAGAACTGCAATTTCTTAAAAGCAGATGGTGAACTCAGTTTGACTTGGTTTATTATTGTCACAGTATTCAGCTACAGTGAATAATATTGTTTCTTGTGCACTATGCAGACAAAACATATCTTTCATAGAGTATGTTGGGGAGAAGGAAAGGAGAAGGTGCAGAATCTAGTGTGTTTGTCATAGCGAGAGTGTAGAGAAAGATAAACTTAATATAAGGTAGGGCCTGATGGCAGCAGGGAAGAAGTGGGGGTGTTAGTTGGTACATGATCTCAGACTTCTGTATTTTTTTCCCCGATGGAAGAGTGTTTGTCCGGGATGCATAGAGTCCTTGATTATGCTGGCCTGGCTGTTTTTCTGAGGCAGTGGGAAGTGTAGGTGGAGTCAATGGATGGGAGGCTGGTTTGCGTAATGGACCGGGCTAGATTCACAATCCTTTGTAGTTTCTTGTGGTCGTAGTCTTGAAGCAGGAGCCATACCAAGCTGTGACATCATTGTGGAGTCAGCCAGCATGTTGATGTTAACAACGTGGATAAATTGGCTTCTTGGGACTTGGGTTAGGAAATAGAAAATGGAGACTGGGTATGAAGGAAGTGTTCTCTGACATAATGTGGTACTTCCCCAGGATCTCTACTGAGGTGTCAGCTTTCCACCATGTTTATCAATGATTTGGATGAAGGAATAGAGAATCTTGCATCCAGGTCTGCTGATGTCTCTGAGGCACGGAATCTTGTGTTGATAAGAATGGAGGGGTTACAAAGGAACTTTGATTAAGCGAGTGTGGGGAAGTGTGATGCCACTTTGACCCAAGGAAGACAAATTAGATTTGAGGTGCTGTGGAGAAGCAGAGGGATTTGGATGTCTTTGTGCACAAGTTACTAAAAGTTAGTGGTAAATACAAAAAGTAATCAAAAAGGCTGTTGATATGCTTCCTTTATTTCCACAGGACTGAAATCAAAAGGGGTAGAAGTTATGCTGAGTTTTATTGAAGCTTGGTCAATATTGTGGAATGTTACATTCAATTTGAGCGCAGACCTCAAGAAGGTTATATTAATGCTGGAAATGAGGGCTTTTGATAGGAAATAGACCAATCTGAAAAATTAGGCAGTGAGAGGCCAAATCGTTGGATGATTCTTTGTTTGCTGTCCAGCATGCCTGGAGATGTACAACACCGTATTCCACCCAAATCAAATTATTGGCAAGAAGTGTCTACAAAGAAAGAGAAAGCACAGCAGTATACTGTGATGCTCTACTGCAGAAATGGTGCTAGAGTACTGGAGAATTGCAAATGTAATACCCTTGTTCAAAAAAGGGTTTAAGGATAATCCCAATATCAACAAGCTAATCAATTAATCTTGATAATAGGAAAGCTTTTGGAAACAATCTGGGGAAAAAAGTAACTCATTTTTTTGTGGCATCAATAGATGGTTGTTGAGGTTAAAGCAGTTGATGTGATGTGTACAGAATTCTAAAAAGTGTTTGGTAAATTGCCGTACAAGTGGCTTACCCCAGCAAAATTGAAGCTTATGAAATAGAAAGGACAGTGGTCGCATAGATGCAAAGTTGCCTGAGTGACTGGGAATGAAATAGTGGTGGATGGTGTTGTTTCTTTCGACTAAAGGATGGTTTTGGTAGGATTCGTCAGTAATCAGTTATAGGATTGCTGCAGAACAAGAGTTCAGTGTGCAGGGTACAAATTCAAAATTTGCAGATCTTACAAAACTGGAAATATTTGAATTATGAGGAAAGTTAGTGAGTAACATTGACATGCTGGTGAAGTGAAGAAGGTAGTGTTATAGGTAAAATAATACCTCTGAGACTGTTCATGAGTCAAAATACAGTGGTTTTTATTTCAAAGCTCTGGTGTTCATTCAAGAGCTTTGGGAGAAGCAGGGACTACCAAACTGCTCATAGAACACAAACACAGGCGGGCATTTGTACACTGAGCTCCAGCAGTAATCACTATTTAAAGTTTGATTCCGGCCAAACCTTCGGATTTTCCTTCCTTGGCCATGATTCAGCCCCAGATTTAATCAGGAATTACAGTCTAGCTGGCAGCTACAGTCATGACATCATAATCTGGTCACGATTCAAAACCCTTCTGCAGCAGTATCGGCATCTTTGAAGTTACTTGTGCGATTGCGGCTGCCCTAGCAGGATCCTTCCTGTTAAAAGCCGCTATCACAATTTGCCATCAGCAACTGTCAGAAGCCGATATCGTAAACTACCATCTGTGTAACAATGTCCAACTAGCACAAATAGGTAAGATTTACAAAGTCTACAAAATAATAGCCACATTAAACTATTTGTCTTTATAAAAATGCAAGTTAAAGCATGTATGACATGAACAAATAACATATTACTGCCAGAAGCAGTATAAGCTAAAGGATTATGAGAAAGGGTTATGTTTGTGACACATTTTAAATACAAAATCCATTAACACTTTCCCTTCAGGTACAAAATGCATTCACCTTTTCCCTACTTCAATAGATACAGTTCATTGCAGGGGTATGTAACGTGCTAATTTTGGAAAGGAAATATAAAGCAAGTTTAAAGTGGGGGTTAAGGAAGAAATGGGCAGAGACACTTGGGGTATATGTGTACAAATGATTGAAGGTGGCAGGGCAGGTTGAGAAAGTGTTTAAAAAGACATTCGGGATCCTGCACTTTTTAAATAGAGTAAGAATATAAAAGTGAAGAATTTATGATGAATGAACCTTTATAAAACATTGGATCAACCTCAACTGGACTAGTATGTTCAGTTCTGGGCACCACACTTTTAGGGAGAATTAGCACTTGAAGACGATTCATGAAAATGTTTCATGATGAAGAGCTTCAGTTAAGTGGACAGACTTAAGTGGAGAAGTTGCAGTTGATATGCTTAAAGAGGAGAAGATTGAGAGGAGATTTGATGTACATGTACAAAATCGTGAAGAATATTGACAGAGTAGAGAGAAACTGTTCCCCTTGGCAGAAGTGTCCAGAACAAGAAAACACCAATACAATGTGAAAAGCAAAAGAAAAATACCAGTGACCTTTTTTTACAGTGCGAGTATTTAGGATTTGGAATGTACTGCCTGAGAGGGTGGAGGCAGATTCAGTCATGATTTTCAAAGCAGACCAATTAGACAAGTGCCTAAAGAGAGGAAATGTGCAGGGCTACGTCGGGGAGGATTGAGGAGTGGAAACTAGCTGTTTTGCTCTTGCTGGAGCCAGCACAAAGAGCTATGATTTTCTGATCATCTAGGTCAGTCACCAAGGTAAAATCCCAAGCCATGGCATATTCTGTTACACTAGATAGTGTATACTATGATGTTTTTTTATAAGTGGGGAGCACTGTGGAACTCCTTAGCATCGCTTCTTTTACATTCTACGAGCTTTTAAAGGCTAAGTTCTTCTTCACAAACTTCGGCCTCCTTTCTTGTCCCAGTGTTGCCAGAGATGCTCAGCTGACTGGTCATGTTTCATTCCTCCGCAGAGCTGGCTGCTTGGGAATCAATCTGGTTGGGGCCAATCGGGTGGTGGTGTTTGACGCATCCTGGAACCCCTGCCACGATGCTCAGGCAGTGTGTCGTGTGTATCGCTACGGTCAAAAGAAGCCTTGTTATATTTACCGGCTGGTATCTGACTACACGCTGGAGAAGAAGATCTATGATCGGCAGATCTCCAAGCAGGGCATGTCTGGTAAGTGTGCTGGGTTTACAAAACAGACATTTGTTTTGATGAAAGTTGTTAATCGGAAATGTTGTTTGCGTGTGTGTGTGCTTGTCTGTCTCTCTCTGCCAAAACCGCTTGATTTGCTGAGAGGTTTTGTTTTTATTGTGGCTTCCTAACATCCACATTGCTTTTGCAACGTCTATTATCCATCGAATTTTAAAAGGTTGGGATCTCAATAGCACCATCTGATGGTGCTCCCATATATTGCACTGTTAGGCAGAAGGACATGCATGGGTTGTTGATCCAGTTTTATCAGCAGTCACCGAGTCCTCTAGCCAATCAGAAAGTTTTCAATAATGGTTGGCATGTGCATTGAGTTCAAACTTCAGTCACTGGCACATATACTCCTGATATTCTTAGCTTTCCAGTTAGTGACATAACATCAGTATTACAGCACAATCCCAAATCCTGCACAACATGGCTGCTCATTTGATAGATAACAGGGCTCTGACTCTGGGATATAGTATCACATTTTTAATTAATTTTTTTTCTTTAGAATACTGAATAGTTGTGATAACAGCTTTTGTTGCAGGTACAAGGTTTATAAAGAATCAACAGGGGCTTCCTGAAAAAGCCCCGCCATTGAAGAACACATTCATTTATAGAAAATAGTGAATCTTAGCAAATAATGCAAGCTCGAGTAAGCCCGTACATTTTGATAATATCTATAAAAAATTGATGGCATTGTGGCACAGTAATTGGCACTGTTGCCTCAGCACTAGGGACCCTACTTCGATTCCTGGATCAAACGATACAGTGGAGTATAATTTGCCAAGGAAAGTTGAGACTATGGAGCTAAGGTGGATACAAAAATGTATCCACCAATTTTGTATACAATTTTGTCAAGCACTATTTTCTGATGGTGTTGCATGCCTTAGTAAGAACAAAGAACAAAACAGCACGGGAAACAGGCCCTTCGGCCCAACGAGCCCGCGCCGCCACCCTGATGTTCCCACCTCTACCTGTGATCCCTGTCTAGATTAAAAACCAAATTTAAGACAATTTAGGGAGAATTTGTTTCGCCAGTTAGCCTAAGAGCACGTTTTTGGGATGTGGGAGGAAACCAGAGCACCTGGAGAAAACCCACGCAAGCACGGGGAGAATGCGCAAACTCCCACAGACACAGGCCCAAATCTATGTATCTACACAGCACAGCGATAGTCACTGAGCTGTCATGTTGCCCATCAAATGGTCCAGGTCAAGCGTACACTAATGATGTGAAGCACTGGAATACTCTCAAAATCCAAGAGCAGCCCTCTCACGACCTATTGCGTGTATGCCCCTTGTTAGACAACAAGGTGGACCAAAGCACCTGTAGGATGAAAACAACTACGTCAATATCATCATCTATTTACACACTTCCCAGGGACTCCCAAGGCTCATGATCCCTATTTTAAATCAGTTTTCTACACCCCTCCATTCCCATTCTGTTCATGTGCCCATCTAAGTATTTCTTAAATAACTCCAGAGTACCTGCCTCCACCACTTTACTTGGCAGCGCATTCCATACCCCCACCACCCTCTGTGTGAAAAAACTCCCTCTAGCATCCAAATTATACCTTACCCTCCTCACCCTAAGCTCGTGACCCTTCGTGCTATTCAAGTCCATCCTAGGAAAAAGCTTAACCCTGTTTATCTATATACCCCTCATAATCTTGTACATCTCTAATTAGATCTCCTCTAAGTCTACGTCTTTCTAAGGAAAACAGCCCAATTTGCCTAACATCTCCTCATAACCTTCCATACCAGGCAGCATCCTGGTAAACCTCCTCTGCACTCTCTCCAGAGTCTCCACGTCCTTCTGGTAGTAAGGCGACCAGAACTGGACGCAGTATTCCAAATGAGGTCTAACCAGCGTTTTATACAACTGCAACATTAAAGGTCAGCTCTTGTACTCTATACCCCTTCCTATAAAGGCTAGCATACCATATGCTTTCTTCACAACCTTCTCCACTTGCTCTGCCACCTTCAGAGACTTGTGCACCTGCACCCTCAGGTCCCTCTGCATTTCTATACTCTTAATAGGTCTACCCTTTATCATATACCTCCCCTCTACATTCTTTCTCCCAAAATGCATCACCTCGCATTTATCAGGATAGAATTCCATCTGCCATCTGTCTGCCCAAGCTACCAGCCTATCTATGTCCTGCTGCATCGCCTGACAGTGCTCCTCACTATCCACAAGTCCAGCCATCTTTGTATCGTCTGCAAACTTGCTGATCACTCCACTTACTCCATCTTCCAAGTCATTTATATATATTACAAATAGAAGAGGTCCCAGTACCGAGCCCTGCGACACACCACTAGTGACCGACCTCCAGCTAGAAAAACACCCTTCCACTACTACTCTGTCTCCTATTACTAAGCCAGTTACTTATCCATCTAGCTACCTGTGCTTGTATCCCATGAGCCTTGACCTTCTCAACTAACCTCCCATGAGGGACTTTTCAAACGCCTTACTGAAATCCATATAGACGACATCAACGGCTCGCCCTTCGTCCACCGTTTTCATCATCTCCTCAAAAAATTCTACCAGATTCGTAAGGCATGACCTCCCCTTAACAAAGCCATGCTGCGTATCCCTAACCAGATCTCAACGCTCTGAGTGCCTACACATCCTATCTCTAAGAATCCCCTCCAACAGCTTCCCTACCAGGTAATGGGATTAGTCCATTTTGGGAATATAGCCATAACAATGGCTGACAAATGAGCACACCTATCGTAACATGGTTGTTTTGATTTATTCCTGATTTGTTTCAATTTGCACCTTAGATCTTAATTTAAATTGTCTACCTAGTTGTAAATGATAAGATGTGTTACAAGACTTCCCAGTTAGACTTAATAACATCCCTCACTTCCTGCAATTAATTCTGCCTTTGTGTATGTGCATGATTCTCTGAGTATTATAAAAGGAGAAAAACCTGAGAAAATTCAGCAGGTCTGACATCATCTGTGGCAAGAGAAATAGATTTAACATTTCAAATCCATATGACACTTTTTCAGAGCTAAAGGGGTAGAAATGTGATTTTATACTTTATAAGAGGAGCATATGGAGCTATGTGAGAGCAAGGAGGGATTGGACTAAAATGTTTTGGGCAGGAGACAAAGGAGGTGTTAATGATAGTATTGAGGTCGAAAGATACTGATAGTGACATAAAGATAAGATTGTGAGACAAATAAACGTAGCCATTCAGAATTCTGATTAGCTCCATTGCATCAGATTTCTCCTGGTTTTTTTTGGATGTAATGTGCTCTCAAGTGAGGGGTTTTAGCGTAAGAAAATGGAGCATTTTCCTTTAAGATGCACAGAGTCAGTTGCAGAGTAGATAGGTGCAAAGTAAAACTCCTGCCATTACAAGGAATTTCTTGATTTGAACCATTGTGACTCTTTGCCAGGTTCAAATTTCTGACAGAGATTCTTGATTTGCAGTGTTGACTTAATGAAGGACAGGCAGCTAATTGAAAGAACGTTGAATTCTAAATAATTCTGCATTACTTTTCTTTCAGTACAGAGGCTAAAGGATGTGTCCACATGCTAACTGTCAGGCTTGGACCTGTCATCATCCTGTTAGTTTTAAGAGAGCTGATGGTCATTTAACAGCGGCACTATGGCACAGTGGTCAAACGCTACTGCCTCTCAGCTCCAGGAATCTGGATTCGATTCTGGCCTTGGGTGACTGTTTGTACAGAGTTTGCACATTCTTTCCGTGTCTGTGTGGGTTTCTTCTGGGTGCTCTGGTTTCCTCTCACACTCCAAAGGAGTAAGTGGATTGGCCATCCTAAATTGTCCCTTAATGTCTGGGAGCTCAGCAGGGTAAAAAAGGGGTTGAGGGGATAAGACCTGGGTGGATTGTTGTCAGTGCAGGCTCAATGTGCCGATTGGCCTTGTTCTGCACTATAGTGATTCGAATTTAGCTGCCAGGATCACAAAGATAATGTCAAGACTGAGAAAGAAAATAGCTCCATCTCTTGGATTGTGTGTACCCTTTCATACTTTGTGGAATGTTTGCCATTCCTTTGTACAGAGAGTGTCTGTACTGTCTGAGGTACAGTTGAAACAAGGTGAGACTCCTTTTTCCCTTGTTAGTAGATGTAAAAAATCCAGTGGTATTATTTTGCAATAAACTCAGGAGTTCGCCTGGTGTCCTGGCCAATATTTATCCCTTAATGTACGTTGCTAAAAGCAATCATCTTGTTATTTATTTCATTTTGTTTGTGGAAGCTTGCTCTGCACAAATCGCCTGCCATGCTTTCTAAGTTAGAGAAGCCACTTTATTTCAAACTACTTAGTTAGCCATAACTTCTTAGGTTGTGATTGTAAACCTTTTTCTCTTTCCTCTAGCTGGGTTTGATGTGCAACTGTTGAATTATTGGGGCAGATAGTTATGTCTCAGGTCCACGGAGTATGCCTCCAGCCAAGGTGCTGGTCTAGTTACTTCAATGATGGGAGGGGAATATATCAACTCCAAGAAATAAGTTAACTGAGCCACTAGCAATTGCTTGTTCATATCCCACAGACCGAGTCATTGATGATCTAAACCCAGTGCTGAATTTCACCCGGAAAGAAGTTGAATCACTCCTGCATTTTGTGGAAGAAGAGCCCATTTCATCAGATACCAACCTAGAGCCAGAGCAAATATGTGATGAAGTGATTCTCAGAGCATGCGCCAAACATAAACATCTTGTCACTAAGGTATGATTTAATGTGTTCAGCATACAAGTCTAAGGACTTGATAGGAATGCACGTTCCTGGTCTTTTCCCATATTATTGAATGACTGTCTGATGGAATGCATAGTGAGACGAGCTAGGCAGCCTGAAGGGCTCAGTTTATGGCCCGAAACTATTATAGCTAATTTTATATAGAGTGCACAGTGCAGAAACAGGTCATTTGGCCCAACTAGTCCTTGCTAGTATTTATACTACACTTGAGCCACCTCCTATTTTTTCTCAACTAAATCTACCATCATAACCCTCTGTTCATTTTTCTCTCAAATGCATCAGTACTATTTACTTCAACCATTCTGTGGTGGCAAGGTCCACATTCTCGCCACACTCTAGATAGAGATTTATTTTTAACTCTCTATTGATGGCCTCTAGTTATGCTCTTTCCCACAAGAGGAAACATTTTTTGTCCACTCTATCAAAATCTTAAATTTGCATCAAGTCAGGGAAATACCAAACAGCCAGGATTCTTGCAACTGCTTGTTAAAGGTTTACACAGGATTGTAGAAATCTGGAACACCTTTCCTCTGCCTCCTAAAACTCGGGGAAACTTTTAAAATCGAGATCAGTTGATTTTTGTTGGATTTCAAGTGATATAGAAAAAGGTAGGTACAGCTCAACAATGATCCAACAGAATAACAGAAAGCTCAAGGGGCTGAATGGCTGCCTGCTTTGTGTCCATGTTCCTGTGTTCAAATGAACATAGACTGACTTCAGTTTCAAGTTTTAAAGATTCTTGATCTGAGATTCAGTACCACAACTATTTGGCCATCCAGGGGTTTTTCTACATTCTTTATTATTAGATTTCTTTTTCTTGAGAAATTAACTGGCTCCTCTTTCTGCAGCAACCTTTCCAGCATGAATCACTGCTGATGGATCGCAAAGAGTACAAGTTGACCAAGGCAGAGAAGAAAGCAGCAAAGAAGAGTTACGAGGATGAGAAACGAGCATCGGTTCCTTATACCCGGCCATCGTATGCCCAGTATTACCCAGCCAGTGATCAGAGCCTTACCAACAACCCCATCTTTAGCCAACGGCATTGGTATGTAAATGAGAGCATGCACATTTGACGTAGTATCTGATTGCCCCAGATTCCACACTGAGTTAATGCTGGTCATAAAAACTCTTCTACTCAGGTGTGTGTGTGTGAGGCTTGGAATCATGTTATAGAACATGGAACATTACAGCACAGAACAGGCCCTTCGGCCTTCGATGTTGCGCCGACCAATATAAAAAGCAATACCCTCCAAACTAAACCATTCCCTTCTTTTCCATATACTTATCAACTAACCTCTTAAATGCCACCAAACTTGGCGCATCTACAACTGCCGCAGGCAGGGCATTCCACTCCCTAACCACCCTTTGGGTAAAGAACCTACCTCTGATATCCGTCCTATAACTATCACCCCTTAATTTAAAGCTGTGTCCCCTCGGGCTAGCTTTCTCCATCCTAGGAAAAAGACTATCAAGTTATCTGAAACTTAATTGTACACCATCATTGTGAAAGAAAAATGTTGGGTCAACCTTTCTTGAATGCTTTCTGTATCATCTCAGAATTGAGATGGCACATGAGCTCAAGAGGGGATAATTCTGTTCTTCTGTGGAACCTATGTTTTTGGGACATTGGCTGTCAGCTGCTGTACTATCTGAGAAATGGTACATTCTTCTTGAAGCTTGTGTGGCTGAGAAAGAAAAAACAGTTTTGTTGCTTGTGTAGCAAACTGTTGGACCTTTGAAGATGTTTTGCTGCAGGTATTTTATGTTCAGTTCTTTCCTGCAGGAGGGGACCAATCAAAGGACTGGATGAGAAGCCAGTGGCAAGTGTTCGCCCTTTACAGTCCACACCTATTCCAATGATGCCTCGGCAGGTTCCAGGTGGAATGGCAATGCCTGGTTCGGGGTTTGGTCCTGTGTTCCCTGTTGGTCACCTCCAGCGAGCTGGTGTCGTGGTACAGAAAATAGTCACTACCACAGGTAGGCACTTGGCTTCCCAAGGGCACAAAGCAGCCCATTCTCTCATTACCATGATTCCAATAGTATGCAGGTGGAGAAGAGTTGTTAGCAATACAAGACTAAGTGTGAAGGAATTCTTCCTAGACAGTAACCCCCAGTTCTAAGTATGGGGGATGTGAATGTCACACTGCCTGAAGGGGAAGGCGCAAGACTTTTCTGACAAAACTCTCCATTCCCCAAAATTTGTCAGAAGCATTATCTCATCTCTGAAGAGAGAAAATATATATTGCCATCCCGCCTCTCAATTTTTTTCATTAAAGGTAATATTACATTCATTGTTCTAGGGGTACTGTTCTTCTCCCTGCCCCTACCAAAACTAAATGAAAGATTTCCCAACTGCACAAGACTTTTCTTTTCCAACTTGGTCTGAAAGAAGTAACTTTGCATTGTCTCACGAGGCAAGCATTGGGCCTGATATTTTGCTGTGGGGGAGGGGACATCATGCAGTTGAGAAAGCAGAGGAAAGATGAATGACTGCCATAACTGGGTTCCCAATGGAAGTTATCATAAAATAACTTCAATTATGAAAATACAACTTTGTGGTTTCTCATTTCCTCAAGTTTTTGTAGTGTACTGCATTTTCCATTCCATTCTAAGCAGTGATACCCATGTTGATCATTTCTGGTGTTCATAGATTGTGTGTGGTTGGTAGAAATATTTTATTGAACCATTCTTCCTGCTGTTTCCCTTTATAGATATCGTTATTCCTGGAACCAATACATCAACTGATGTCCAAGCAAGGATCAATGCTGGGGAAAGCATCCATGTTATCAGAGGATCAAAAGGTAGCTTATAATAGCTGACATTTCATGAGAAAATAATCAATTGGTGAATCATCTTCACCCATTTTACTTTCCCTCATCAGTGAAGCTTTTAAGGTACAAATTGTAAACTCATCGATCAGAGTGCTATCCAACCCAACAGCTGCAAACGTAGTGAATCTCCAATTTTCTTGGCCAAGTGCATGGCTTCAACTAGTTCCTCTATTCTCTTTCTCTTTCCCACCACCCCCCCACCCTTTTTCCTTCTCCCTTCCTCTGTTCCTCCCATTTGTTGTGTTTGGAGCTAGCTGTTATGGAAGAATAAAAGTAATCCTCAGTTTAAAAAGGTAAACTTTACAAAGAACAACACAGTACGGGAAACAGGCCCTTTGGCCCAACAAGCCCGCGCTGCCGTCCTAACGTCTTAATGACATATAGAGACCAATATTTAACCCTGCACAATCATTTGGGTCTACACTAAATATCATGAGATGGCTTATACAAACCTTAGAGAAGTCCTCACATCTAAAATGAACTGTGAAATCGAAAGGCACCAAATCCAGAGGGTGTCTGATCATTGAGAAATGCCATGTTTTCTTTAAATAGAACGTAGCATTAAATTATATACTATATTTTAATGTAATCTTACTAACTTCTTGCTGAGGCCATGTGCGATTCTGTATGAGGGCACTTGGGGACATTGTAGCACTATATTCTGCAAAGTGATGTGTCGTAAGTCTACACTTACCATCCCTGTATAATAAACTCTGGTTTCCATTGTGTTGAAGTAGTTGCCAATTGGAAGAAAACTGTGCCGCAAAGCCAGTAGTTCTGTTTTCATAGGGCTTTTTGGAAACTGGGAAACTCTCCTGTCTGTGACATTTCATTACTATCCTTTGAAGAGCAAGAGGAAAGATAACAGCAAATAATTCTACTTGGTCATTTTGTATTATAGCTTTCATTGGAACATAAGGAAACTTGGTAGCAATTCTGTGCACAATGAAATCCCACAAACATCAATGTGGTGACAGCCAAATTTTTTTTTTCCCAAGTGTTAGTTGAAGGATAGATATTGACGAGGACACTGTTGAGAACTTCCCGACTGCTCTTTGAGATAATACCAAATAATCCTTAACATCCACCAGAGAGAGTTAAAGGAGCCTCTATTAAACCTCTACCAGTGCAGTAGTGCCTCAGTTCTGCTCTGAAGTGTCAAACTGGATTTTAATCATTTGTATCTGAGGCAGGAGTGCTTGTACTGAGCCACAGCTGTATATAGAAAAAGAGACTCAGATGTACATGGTCCAGGTGTGAATGGCAGCTTCCATATGATGATTCACACAAATGTTTGGATTTGGCTCTGCTTGGTGCAAGGTATTAAATATCCCATTTCACCAAGGCAAAGAATTGCAGGGACTTGAATAAAACAACTGTGTACTTGAAACTGATTTATTACATTTTGTTTGCTTATCAAAATGCCATGTGCTTTTCTCTTAGGAATGTACATTCGCACATGTGATGGAAGGATCTTTGCCGTACGCATGGGCAATAAACCCAAAGTGACCGAGGGAAACCATGCAGCTGCATCGGGTGAGATCTTTTGGTTCCATCTTTCCTTAGTTGACTGTTTGCTGATTTCCTAAGCAAAGAAATAAAAGGAACACTTTTACTAATGATCTGATAGACAATACATGAGTAAAAAAACCCCCCCCAGAAAGTGGAAGGACCTGATTACAGTATGCTGCTATGTTGGAACAGGCCTTTCCCAATAAATGGGACTAGTATCAGAGAGGAAAGCAGTCTTGTTAAAGAATGACATTGGACTGAGGATAGAGCAGTTACCCACTTGATCAGGGTAATGATGCATTGTACCTTGGGTTGTGAGAAGAATGAGAAAATGCTATCATATGGGTGCTAAGGAGAGAAATGTGAATCATCTTCTGAGTGGTGAGTCTTTATCAGTGCAACTTAGTTTGTAACTGAACCACTTGAGAAATCTGACTGAGTAGTTAAGATTGAAAAGTCTGTTTTTAACATAGTCACCCGGGTAATCGATCATTTTGTTGACAAACCCAAGTTAAAGAGCCAAAGTTTGGACACCAAGATTAGAAAGAACAAAGCAGCTTCATCCCAACATAAGTGATAAGTAACCCCTCAATCTTTGATTGTAAAAGTCTGAGGAAAGGAAGAAAGGTCGTGCGAGGGCTGCTCCTGGAGGTTACTTCAGGAGTGGCCTACTGCTTCATGTCGTTAGTGTATGCTTAAACTGGACCATCAGATGGGCAACGTGACAGCTCAGAGACTATCGCTGTTGCTGTGCAGACACATGGATTTGGGCCTGTGTCTGCGGGAGTTTGCGCGTTCTCCCCGTGGTTGCGTGGGTTTTCTCCGGGTGCTCCGGTTTCCTCCCACATCCCAAAAATGTGCTCTTAGGCTGATTGGGTAACAAATTGTCCCTATATTGGTCTCTATATGTCATTAAGACGTTAGGATGGCGGTGCGGGCTTGTTGGGCCGAAGGGCCTGTTTCCCGTGCTGTGTTGTTCTTTGTTCTTTGTTGGAAGTGAAGAGATCCACAGCTTTCTTGGGAAAGAGGGAATTAGGGATTTGAATTCAATAGAATGATAAGGAGCAGGACCAAGAGTTCAGAGCAGCACTTGTTATTAAGTAGACAGGTTGAAATTATTTCATAGCTTTAGAACGAATCATGGTGGAATTATCTCATACAGAAGAAGCCAACATACTTCAGCACAGGCTGGAGATGATGAAAAGAATGCTTGAAAATACAAGCTTTGAAATTGAAAAAAGGAACTCCTGCAAGTAAAAGATAGAAACATTACAGACATTAGGGAGGGATGGTGGCTTAATGATAATGTCAGTAGACTAGTCACCCTGAGACCTAGGCTAATGTTCTGAGGGATGTTGTTTCAAATCCCACCATGGCAGTTGGTGGAATTTAAATTCAATTCATAAATATGGAATATAAAACTTGACTTTGTAATGGTGACACTGAAACTATCATCAATTGTTAAAAAACCATCTGGTTCACTAATGCCCTTTAGGGAACAAAGTCTGCTGCCCTTCCCTGGTCTAGCCTATATATGTCTCCAGACCCTTAGCAATGTGGTTGACTCTTAACTGCTCCCTGAAATGGCCTAGCAAGTCACTCAGTTCAACATAGAAACATCGAAGAAGTCACTTGGTTCATCATGTAAACATAGAATGGCAGGAGGAGACCATTTGGCTTTACAAGACTGCTCTGCTATTCATTATGATCGTGGCTGATCATCCAACTCAATAGCCTAATCCTGCTTTTTCCTCATAATTTTTGATCCTATTTGCTCCACGTGCTATATCTAGCTGCTTCTTGAATACATTCAAGGGCAATTCAGAACAAATTCTGATTTTGCCAGCAAAGACCAGTTCAACTCATCCTGGATGTTGCCTAAAGGGAGGACTGTCTGACTTTATTGAAGGGCAGGGATTAATTTGCTTTCTCAGTAATTTTCTTTTTCTTTACAGGTTCACAAGGAGATTCTGTTAATCATGGGACTCACAGTTCCTCCTCCCCTGATCAGGCACAGAAGGGCCTTTCCCCAGATGAGATTGCACGGCCCCTTTCCCCAGACAGTCCGGAGATAATAAGTGAGCTCCAGCGTTATGCTGAGGCAGCAGCTGCCAGAGAATCCAGTGACCGGCCGGGAACTGTTGCAAACACACAGGGAGACCACAGCAAACTGAGGCAGGCTCAGCCGTCCGATCAACTCCTGGGCATCAACAGTACAGCCACAGCCCGCGCTGCTGCCTTGAATGTGCCAATGGCAAATCGGTATGTGGACTGGACCTCTAGCACGTTTGGGATGGACATCAGAGGTGGCAAACGGAAGGCATCTTCTCCTTCATTGGAGGACCATAGCCGGAAGCAAAGACACTCGATGCCAACCCAGAACTACTCGCTTCCTGCTGGCTTTAACCTGTCGTCTGTTGGCTTGAGCCCTGAGATGCCTGGACTGGCTGGGAATTGCCCAACTCTTTTAAACCCCTTGTACAGCACGGGAAGCCCCTACTACACACTGCCTGGCTTGCTGGGGGATCCACGGCTGATGTACCCCATGACTACTGACCCGCGACTTGCTGCTAGCACCGCCGGCCCCGCTGTCCCTACCTCAGCGACGGGTGCCGCGGCGCCCTTCATGCTTAATCCAACCTCGACCCTGCCCACGGGCTTACTTCCTGGCCTACATCACCCCTTTGCGCAGTCTCTGCTGAATGAGCCCCGGATGTTCGCACCATACCCAGTACCCCTGCTCAGCAACAGCCTGCCAGCTGCCGTGGGACAAGCCAGCAGAGTCTTTGCACCGTCGTCATCGTCGTCTTCTGGCTACCCAGCTCCAGAGCTCGTTAACACCGCGGCTCCTCAGATGGAGCCGCCCACAGGATTGGACGCTGCTGGCAGCTCAGATGACGATGTCATCGAGGTCACAAGCAGTAACTCGGGGTGACTGGCTCATAAGGGACAGGGCTGTTATCCAAATCTTTTTAAATAAATAAACATGTCACTCACCCGAATTTTATGGCCGAAGACTACCATTGTAAATGTTGTCTTTTTTACATTTTTTTAAATTATTGGCCAAGTGTTTTTTTCCATCTTTTTTAAATAAAACTTTCTGCTGGATTTTTTTTGTTTCTTGCCTGGAAGGAATTTTTTGCCTTTGTTTAAGAATTTAGCAAAGGTTTGACTTAAGCAGGGAAAAACAGTTGTTTCCTGTCTTTGGCGGGAGGGAGGGTGGGTAGGGTTTATCAAGGAGCAGTGGCATATAAAATTGTTTTAGGGGCCGTGTCTCAGTGTTTGAAAGAGCTGTGTCACATGAAGTTTGACCGATGCACATTTGTATTTTTGTCTTGTGTTTTGATAAGAGCTGGTGTGCAGAACAAGCAGGACTTGATGTTTTCAATAGTGGAAGGCCAGGAGGATGAGAGAATTGGCATATGAGAATCAGTTCCTCAAGTTACAGGCGCTGAATCCGAAAGAATGGAGTGCTTTCTAGTAGTTTGAGAGTTTCCTGAGAGGAGAGTGGGGGAGCTTTTTCCAGGAAGCAGGATTGAATGGGAACTTATCCCCTGATGGCTCAGAGGCTTAAAGCGCCATTGCAGTGCAACGCTAACCTGTGCAGCCCAAAAGGTTTCAGCTACATTTCCAATCTGCTGAGCCTGCTGCCCCAGCTCCACAGATAAGAAAGGAGAAGAAAAATCATCTCCCATTCCTATGGGTTGTGAATGCCTTGTTAGCAACTTATACCCAAGCATGAAACAAACAAGGGAGAAGAATTGAAATTGAATGCCTATGAAGGAATAGTTCTCCATTCTGTGTCATGGGAGGCACCTCTGAGTACAACCATGGAGGTTGAATGCCAACTGTCCATGTGTCCTGCAGAGTACCATGAGCTTCGCCACAAAAATGATAAATCTGAAAATCATACCCGCCTTTCAATTCCCTTGTTCTTTCCTCAGATTGGTGCTGTGGGGAAATTGGCAAAATTCTTCACTGGCTACAGAGGAGAGGCAGGTTGGGGAATTTAACTGTGTTTAAAGTACTACGATTGATATTTGATGTGGAGTATCTTGCTTACTTATCCTCTGTAACACCTCATTGGCGTGTAAAATCACACATCAAGGCAGAACGTATGAACTGTGACTTAACTGGAAGTCTGTTGGGAATTGTTTTGTTCAGGTAAAACTCAGACTAGTGTTTTTACACAAGTATTAAACCCAGAGAACTTTCAGAAGGTTTTTCAGTTTAAGGGCTTGCTTTAAAATTTAAAGCCAGCATTTCTATTTTTTTTTTCTTGTAGGTGAATTCCCATTTTAACTTATTTATGAACTTGGATATCTATTTATCACAAGTTACTACAGTGCAGATGTTTTTGGAGGGAAAAATATGGGGAATAGTAATTCTGACCAAAGTTCACTAATCTTTGGACCAACTGTAATCAGACCAAATGGATTCTGGCTTCATGGGTTGAATAAGAAACAGTAGATGAATGGCAACTGTTTGAAATGGTGTAAACTGATGGCTCTTGCTTGCTCTAAAAGGGTTTGCTGATTATTGTGAAGATTTCTTACTGAATTTAGGATGTTTTCTGTAGTTTTAAAATTGGAGTTAAATTGGGATGAGACAGCCATCATTTCTTAGATTGGTGACTCCAGGTGACCTTATTGCAGTCTATCATGGGGTCACTGCTTTGTATAAATGTTTTGCTGCATTTACTATCAGCAGTCACATATCTTGCTAATTTCATCAGAATGTTAGTGTTTATACTTCCTATGTCATCACTATCACTCAATTGGTCATCTCCTGGAGAGGTATAGGTTTGAGATGGAGCAGAGAGGGGGAATTCTATTTTACAATTAACTCTGAAGTGGATTCCACTCTGGAATGTGTAAATGGCCATTATCACGACTGTAACCCAGCTGCAATCTTACAAGTCCCCCATAGACAATAAATTATTTTATTATTTTCCATTCTTTGGTTTTAACATTTTTATCAGTTACAGTCCCTTCTTTAAGAAGGGTTTTCCCTCCCTCTGAAAGACAATAATTCATGATGTCAGGTACAGCATCACAGACATCACTGGCAACAGTTCAACACCTTACCCAAGTGGTCATTTAAATTGGTAAGAGGCAGAGAACTATGACATGATACATCTCTGTATAATTTAAGTATGCAACCAACATACTTGTACTTGGGAACTAGAGATAGAGTGGTTATAACTTGGACCAATCATGCAGCCATGATGATATGTTAATCTAAATGTTTGCACCAAAAAATAGACTGATACTGCACACTGGCAGCACTACATGTCTTCTATCTGACTTTGTGAGCAGTCGTCCTGAGATTGGACTTGATATGCTCCTGCAGAGTTGGTGTCTTTCTATTGGTAGACTGATAATTAACTTAAATTAATGGTCACACTGCTTGTGTTTTCTTATTGATGCCGACTCTTAAGATCTTCTTTCTAAAGGCTTGTCAATTTGAAAGCCTGACTTTAAAGTAAGCGTGAAATGAAGCAAGATGCTCATGATGGCCCCAAAGAGCATTCTCATCCCCGACAACCAATTTTCCCATTTCCTTTCCCAACTATGTTAGTTTACAAACCCCCTCAGCTCTTAATGAGATTAGTGGTACCTCTGAAAGCCATTGTTCGTGGTGGTTGCCCTCCGGCTGCCTGCTGATTGTGAGCTGTGGAGATAATTGTGTTTCACTTTCTTGTTTTATGAAAAGAATTATAAGCAGAAGAATTTAACCGGAGAAGCCCAAGAAGCCAGATGTGATTTGATCGAGATATATCATCACCACAACGTGTACTGAGCTAGTTTCAATTTGAACTTTTGATTTCCTCCGTGAATTGTTTCCTCGAGTCTAGAGACTGTTATTTGGGAATTGTCATAAGAGGTGGGCAATATTATTAATCCATAGAAGCCTTAGAGATATTAGCTATGCAAGTTTTTTTAAATAGAATTTTTTGTTTGAACAGAGCACAGATGGGGTGAGATAAATGAGGCTTTAACAAATTTGTCAAACTACTAAAGATGGGACCCCATCTGTCAGCTAATAATGGTGAAGTTACCGAATCTCCAAAGACTTGAAATTGTTTCTTGGATCCCTGTATCTGTTGTGTCCTGTACTGTAAGACCCAAAATAGAACGAGGGAGGGGGGAGCTTTGATTTTGTGTTATCCTGCTATTCAAATATCCTGGTCAACTTTATTTAAGCCAGTAACTGAGTGAGGCCTTGGAAAAATTGGTGCCTGGGGGCATGGGATACCAGTGCTGGCTGTGCAAGCTGCTAGTTAACCTTGGAGATTTGGTTCTGAGCAATATTCCATTGTAGTAACAATTGTACTAATGCATTGAGTTCTTTGTTAAACCTTCTTGAAGTCTATAAGGAGGCAGTATATTCATTTATATACACAGGGCTCTCAATCGCTTTCATTTATTAACTTTTTGTTGAGTGAGTCGGGATAACTTCATATTTTGGGTGTACCAAACATCAAATCATGTGCTATTAATATTTTGGTGGGTGGTCAGTCATTGACTGTATATCACTCCCACCTTTATACACTACACTTGCTGTTAATGCAGACTTCAGCCCTCTGTTCCAGTCAGGTTAATCTGCTTTTATGTGATGAATCCACATTTTGAAATAAAGGAGGTTTGTTGGGAGGTCAGTTTGGGCAGTGTGGATGTTGATATTGCTGGTTCTGGAAGTGTGTTTGTGATGTCTCAACCATTGTTGACGGTGAAACTGATATCCTATGAAAGAGCTTCTATCTGTGCTCCTTCAGCGAGTCATCCAGTCATCCATTCTGTGGTTATCTTACCAATGGGATGAATTAATTTAGATTTCCTTTGTCCCAGTTGTGTTTTAACCATGCGGGTCTGTTCCATTTTTACAGTGAAAATTATTACTGCAATGCTGACGTCTCTATTCCTTTTCTGGATTCTGTGTATTATGCCCAGTGCTATGCAAGTGCTCTTTATTGTGTATGCCACAGTGTGTGTTGCACAGATAAGATTGTGTTGTGCAATTGATATGATTTTCTCACTTGGTTTGAGTTAGAGAGACAGGGAAGTCTCACTACTAACCAGAACTTCTGCATCTCTTTCCCCTTTGCTCTTTCTGATGGTGCTTCCAATGTTTTTCGGTACTAAATAGTTAAGTGTGGTGCACCTGCAATTGGAGGTGTGTTGTCTTCTGCCCCTGGAGTACCCTACACTGGACAAAACCAGGTCTATTTATTTGCTCATTATTGAATGAGCGAAGGATTTAACACATCTTGTTAAGCCGCAGAAATTGTTACTCCTAGGATTTAAGGGAGTCTATGATGTTAATTGCTGTTCATATACACACGTCACTGGTGCAAAGTAGGCAAGACTTCACCCACTGCCTCAGCAATGGATCTCATGCTGTCTCTGCACCAGGCAGGCCCAGAACAGGCAGGTTGCCCTTGATCCCTCCAATTTACAGGAGACAGAATGGTTCAAGTTTATTCCCCCTCTCTCATCCGCTCCCCCCTCGCTTAAAATCAATTGAAAACTAGTTTGTTCAAAATAAAGACAACTTTTTTTGTAATTAGATGTTACAAGTCTGTAAACTGCCTAATTGACCTCTTGTTTTATTTTGTAAAATGAAAAATAAAGACTAGCTCTTTGTGTTTTAGTAGAGAAATCCTTTACTCATGTGTCTGTGTGTTAATGTTCTTAATGAATTTGTGTACTGTGCTGCTTAATTCATGATTAACACATCACTCATTTGTCAAGGAGTCTTCTGCCTGTAGCATCGCCTCTATAGCGTGTATTCAAAATAAATAACCCAATTTGCAATATCTATCTGGGGCCACTGATAATTTTGTGCAACACCGAAAGTCTTGGGTGAAACCAAATATTTATCTAGACCAGACAAAAATCTTTAAAGCAATAACAGGGTCTGTTTTCTCTCGACATTTGCAAGCTATGTGCTATTGGTCTTTAAACCTTAGTTTGACTTCACCCATGTTTCAACTCATTCTCTGCTGAAAACCTCATTTGTGCTTTTGTTACTTGGACAATTCTGACACACTCCTGACTGGTTCATCACCTTGTTGAGAATTTATTTTATTACATCACTTTTCACTTTCCCTATCATGGCTACTTTAGAATGTAGCCCAAGTTGCCAATGGCTGATACAAGTGCCCCTTTAATTGGTTTTGACCTATCCATAAATCAGGTGAGTTTGCATCTATGTAATTACCATCCGTCTGGAGTGTGAATTTGCTATCTTTCCTTGCCCCGAAGGTAGTGGATATCCTCCGGTGCCTTAGGCAAGTGGCCGTATTTGAAATTAGGACAATGTGTTAGCAGGCTGCTTGGCCATAGCAATATATTGTCATGCCTTTGACTATAATGTAATTTTAGCAGTGATTTCCAGAAAGTTTGGAATGTGAATCTTGAATCCAAATATTATCATCCCATTAGCTGAGTTTGGCCATCCATACCTTGCAGCAGACAGAGCCATTATCAAAATTTCAGAATCTGTTCTGTATACTTTTTAAAAAAATATCTGAACTAGTGGTTAGCATTGCTGCCTTGCAGCACCGGGTTCAATTCCCAGCTTGGGTCACTATCTGAGGGGAGTTTTCACATTCTCCTCCTGTATGCATGGGTTTCTTCTGGGTGCTCCAGTTTCCTCCCACAGTCCAAAAATGAGCAAGTTAGATGGATTGGCCATGATAAATTGTCCATTAGTGTCAGGGAGATAAGCAGAGTAAATATACGGGATTACAGGAATAGAGCCCTGGGTAGGATCATTATCGGTGCAGGCTCGATGTGTCGTTCTGTAGTGATCCTATTATTCTCCCACTAACAGCGGTGATCTATGTAAGAGTTTGATATTAAGAATGGAAAATTTTTATATTGGTTAATGGAACATTACCTTTGCTCGCTTGGCCAACATTTATTGCCATTTTAAACTGCCCTTGGGAAGATAATTGTGTGTGGCACAATAGTTAGTACGGTGCCAGGGACCTGGGTTCCAGCCTTGAATGAATGTCTCCGTGGCATATGCCTGTTCTCTTCATGTCTGAACATAAGAAATTGGAGCAGGAGAAATTGGAGCAACCTGCCTCACCATTCAATAAGATCATGGCTGATCTGAAAGTGGTTCAGTTTCACTTACTACCTGCTCCCCGTAATCCTTAATTCCCTTATCAATGAGAAAGCTATCTATCTGTGCTTAAACATATGTAACAAGATAGCTTCCACCACTTCAATGGGCAGAGAATTCCAGAGGTTCACTACTCTGAGAGAAGTTTCTCCTCAACTTTGTTCTAAACTGACCCTCCCACCCTCATTTTGAGGCTGTCTTCTAATTCTTGTTTCCTTTGAGTGGAAAGAAACGCTCTGCCTCTACCCTATCTAGCCCTTCATTACCTTATACGTCTCTAAGATCACCCCTCAGCTTCTAAACTCCAAGGAGTACAGGCTCAATCTCTCCTCATAAGCTAACCCCCTCATCTCCAGTATCAACCTGGTGAACCTTCTCTGTACTCATTCCAAGGCTAATATATCCTTTTGCAAATACGGAGACCAAAATTGCACACAGTACTCCAGTTGAGGCCTCACCAGTACTTTGTACAGTTGCAGCAAGACCTCCCTGCTTTTATATTCTCTCCCCCTCACTATAAAGGCCAACATTCCATTTGTCTTCTTGATCACCTGCTGCATCTGCACACTTGAGTTTTTGCGATTCATGCACAAGGACTCCCAGGTCCCTCTGCACAGTAGCTTCTTGTAATTTTTTACCATTTATATAATAGTCCATTTTACTATTATTCCTTACTAAGTGGATAATCTCACGTTTGCTAACATTATACTCCATCTGCCAGATCCTCGCCCACTCACTTAGCCTATCCAAATCTCTCTGCAGACTTTCTGCATTCTGCATGCAATTCGCTTTCCCACTCATCTTCGTGTCATCAGCAAACTTTGTTACTCTACACTCAGCCCCCTCCTCCAGATTGTCTATGTAAACGGTAAACAGTTGAGGTCCCAGCACCGATCCCTGCGGCACCCCACCAGTCACCAACTACCAACCAGAAAAGCACCTCTTGATTCCAACTCTCTGCTTTCCTGTTTAGATAACCAATCCTCAATTCATGCTAGCACTTTACTCCCAACTCCGGGTACCTTAATCTTCTACAACAACTTTTTGTGAGGCACTTCTTGAATGCCTTCTGGAAATCTAAAAACACCACATCCACCACACCCTCTGTCAACTGCACTCATTACATCTTCATAAAAATCCAGTAAATTTGTCAAACACAACTTTCCCTTCATGAATCTATGCTGCATCTGCTTGATTGAACCATTCTTTTCCAAATGTCCTGCTATTTCTTTAATGATGAATTCCAGCATTATCCCAACTACAGACATTAAGCTAATATCTGTGTGGGTTTCCTCCCACAGTCCAAAAATGTATGGAGGTTTGATGGATTGGCCATGCTAAATTGCCCCTTCGTGTCCAAAGATGTGTAGGTTAGATGGATTAGTCATTGTAAATATGCGGGATAATGGGGATAGAGTGGAGGGGAGGACCGCAGTGGGATGCTCTGTAGGAGAGTTGGTGCGGACTCGGGCCAGGTGATGATCTCCTGCATTATAGGGATTCTATGGCTCTTGAACCAGATTCACCTTATTCAAATATAATTGTGTTCAGCTAACAGTGTGTGACTAACGGTTCATTTCAAAATCTGAAAAAAAAGGGCATCAAGTTCATGGAAGGTTCCAGATCTTTCATTTTCTGCCCGCAAAAGCGGTTGCTTTGGTGGATGGCTTCCAAATATTTTGCCCCGAAGGGAACGATTATTTGCCATACCTTGGTTATCTGTCTGATCTCCATAGATACACTGGGTTGTAGAAACCATAGCTGTTCCTCCTCTGAACGGGGTTTCAGCATTTGGAGTTGTACATATACATCTTGGATTTCTATCTAAATTTGGTGTATTGCCAGATTTCTTGGAGAATGATCTGCTCAGAGCTTTAATTTCTCCAACATTTTCAGGTAAACTGGATAGTTGCAATGCGACTTAGAATCTTACAGTATAGAAAGAGACCATTCGGCCCATCAAATCTTCACTGCCCACAATTTCACCTAGCCCTATTCCTATATTCCCATATATTTATCCTGTAACCTCTTTAACTTATGCATCCCAGGATACTGAGGGAATTTTAATTGGCCAATCAACCTAGCCTGCACATTTTGGATTGTGGGAGGAAACCCACGCAGAAACAGGAAGAATGTGCAAACTCCATGCGCGCGTACACACACACACACACACACACATATACACACACACAGTGACCTGATCTGGTATTTGAACCCAGGTCTCTGGAGCTGTGAAGCAGCTGTGCTAACTACTGTGCTGCCATGTTGCCCAGAGAACTACCAGAATTTGATACAGAATTATTTTCAGCATTTGGGTGGTTTATGTCTGAATTCCCCGAGTTAGATTTGGAAAAACTTGAAAGTAGAGTTGAAATTCTGTTAATTAGTCTGGTGCCCAATGAACAATGCATCTCTTCGTACCTATTGCTCTTGGTTTAGCAATAAATTATTTTCAGCAGGAGCACCACTATTAACGCCACATTTTACACTATTGCCAATTCTGGTTTCTTGCTCCATGCCAACATTCTAGGTGGAATTCAGTGCCATCCCTTTCACTAATGCCTACATTTATTTGAACTAACCCAATTTCCCCTTGTTTACTCAGTGTCCCTTTTCTAATACCATTTCTTCCCCAACCTAGCAGAGAAAACAGGTCATTAAATGGCAAATGGCATGGTTTGTATTTCACTACTGCCTGTGTGGGTATTATGTTACACTTGCTCAAGGTTGTACTTGTCTGTGAGCCCCCCAACCATCCATTGTAGGATGGAGCAGTAAGGGGCTGTCAAAATACAAAATAAAACTATAAATACAAACTGCTGTGAATTATAAGCAATAACGCTTTATTGAAACCAAATTGGTGTCTGGTGGGAGTCAAAGTCTAGGACACAGGAAAGCTGTGTCATTCTACAAAGATGCAGTTGTTAATAGAAACATGTTAGAAGTTGTTAAAAGTTAGCAAAGTGAAACATTTATTTTAGTGCTATCTTTTAGTTTGGAGTTTTCACTTGTAAAGCTCCAAATGACTTTGGCCTGAAGTAACATCCAGATTTTCTGACAGTCATCCAGACTTGAAATATTGGTTCTGTTCTTCATTGATCTTCAGACCTGTTGAGATTTTTCCAGCATGTTTTGTTCCAGATTTTCACTAAGTTGAGGTGATTTTGTGGATGTAAGTTATCAAAATTGAGACACTAGAGTTGTGACTTTTGATGTCGGACTAGTATCAAGAGTTTTATTCAAATCCCTCCCAATTTGGGAAAAGTTAATTTGTTAAGAATTCACATTGTGATTTGTGAGTTGCCATCCAAATAAAATGAGCATTCTGGACTGCACAGCTTGAGCCTCCATCTCTGTCATGGAGGAAGATTAAATTGTGACTTGCAGAAGGAGATGCGATAAGCACCAGCAGGATAAAGAATTTGCAGGATTATAAGGAAGAAGGGAGTGGTATATCTAAATTATTCTCGGACACTATGAAAACTGGCAATTGTTATTAACACCCAAATAAAATCAAAATATTGCAGATTCTGGAAATTTGAAATAAAACAATGTTGAATAAACTCAACAAGTCTAGCAGTATTTATGGAGAGAGATGCAAGGTTATTTCAACTCCCTATAACCCTTCAAAATTAGAATTATAATAGTCATGTGGCCTCAACATTCCAAAGATGCTGTCAGAGCTGTTGTGTTTATTCAGCATTTTTTGTTATTAACATCCAACTGATTCATGGAAAGTAACATGCTCCTTCTCTTCCTAGCCTTGCCAATACGTGACTCAATCCTCTAGTCTGTGGTTGATTCTTAAACTCCTTGGAGCAACTGGCGGGGGTGTGGAGATTTGTCAGGTCACCCATATCCTGAGAACAAAATAGTAATCTTCAGGCTGGGAGGAGTTGTTCTTTTGATAAATTCCCAGCATTTTATTTCTGTAAACAGTTATTAATTGATAATTGAATCACACTTCTCTTATGCTAATTTTTGATTTTAAAGCCAGTGAGCTCAATAAACTTTGCGATGAACAGCAGGAAACATGGAGCTCGTCTACTTAAGTGAATCAATCAGGAAGTTAATGGCTAAGGGACTTTAGATTCAGTTATGGAGAAAAGAAATGAGATTGCTGGAAGAAAAAATGTACCAGTGGAAAAGTTACCTGAACAAAAAGAACAAATCTTGATTGCACCCATACTTAGGTCAACAAGGCTGTATTAGTGGTCTCCGACATGTGAAGTGAAGATTTAAGTATTACAGCTAGGTTGACACCAGTGCAATATTGATTTGAGGAAGTGTTGCACTACTGGAGGTCCTGTCATTCATATATTGGGGTTCTGGCTGTCTGTATAACTGATGTTCACTATTGCATAGCACTTGGAAGAGCTGGAGAGTTCGCCAAATGTGTTGGTCAATTTTCCGTCAGCCAAACAAATCAGTCATTCCACTGGCCATTGCTTGTTTCTAAAATGTTGCTATGTTACAACAATAATTGATTGTATATGAAGTATTGCTAAGACAGGATAATGTCAAGTAAATGCAAGTTCTTCCATAACAAGTATATCTCATTACAGAAATGTACAAAAATTGCAAATATATCAAGAATTTTAAGTAGGTTACAGGATCAGAACTCAAAGCATCAATCTTTATTATTTAATTGTTGTAGATAGAAAAAGGTCAATTTACATTGCTCTGATTTTGGACCAGGGATGGGCAACCTAGGCCATTGAGTAGGCTGTAGAAATGTCCCACCTTCATCCCAGTGGGTTGCAAAATTGAAATCAGGCTTGTTCACTTACCCATACCCCATAAACAAGATGAACTATTCACTAATGTACTAAATATATTTAATGAGTTGTAGAAATAGAAAATGTTGATTCATTTGCATATTAATAGAATTATAAACTTCCAATGGTTAAAAACAAAATAAATATTTACACTTTGGACACAGAAGGAATACACGGCTCTTACAGTCAATGTTGTCTGCAACTTGTATGCATCTCACTTCACTTGTCCTTTGTATGTGTCATTTCGTTCTTACTTATACCAAATAATTGGGTGGCACAGTAGCATAGTGGTTAGCACTGCTGCTTCACAGCTCCAGGAACCTGGATTCGATTCCCAGCTCTGGTCACCGGCTGTGTGGAGGTTGCATGTTCTCCTCCTGTTTGTATGGGTTTCCTCTCGGTGCTCTGGTTTCCTCCCACAATCCAAAGATGTGCAGGTTAGGTTGATTGGCCATGCTAAAATTACCCTGAGATGCATTGGTTAGAGGGATTAGTGGGTAAATATGTAGAGATCTTGGGGTTATGCCTGGATTGTGGTTGGTGCAATTGTAACAATTCTATAAACTATGGCAAGAAATCAGTGGAATGTAGTAACGCTGCACAAGAGACAATCCTGCTGGGTCAAGTGCTCCTTTGGCTGTAGGTTCTCTACCACAGTTGAGAAAATGCCACGTTCCAGGGACGGACCAAAAAAACACACAGCCACTCTGAAGCTCTTCAAAAACATTGAAGAAGCATTGACAATGACTGGGAGGAACTTGCTGCCAATCATTCACACTGATGACAACTTGTCCACTTAAGTACCAACACCTTAATGATGAAGGTGAATGGTAATGGAGAAGGAAAGAAACAAATTACATAACCTGTTTGGAAACTTGTCCCACGTGCCCAAAGTCTGTGGGTCACAAATTGGCCCATACAGTAACAAAGTCAGCAGAAACCTGCCGCCTTAAGCAGCAGTTATCCTCAAATCAGACAGCTGATGATTGTTGGAGACTCTGACAGTGCTGCTACTAATTGAATTAGATGTTTGGAAGTATTATTATACTTCAGTTACTATTGGAACATAACTAAGAGTTATAATAGTAGCTCAACTTGTTGCTTTTGGTATTTTCAGGCAGACTAGAGAATGGGATTAAAGAAAAGGAGCGAGAAGCAAAAAAGCAATCAAATGAGACCAAATGAGTTCAACTGAGAATCACAAAGTTGCTGGAAGTATGCAGAGTGAGATACAAGACATGTAGGCAAATTGTTGAGGAATACAGAAACAAAAAGAAGTAATAAGAAGTTTTAATTATCTTAATATTAATTTCAATGGGAAAGTTATAAAGGATACAGAATTAAACTGCATTGTTTTTAGTCAATATGTCGTAAAACTTTATAAAACACAGCACAGTGGCTCAGTGGTTAGCACAACTGCCTCACAGCATCAGGAACCCGGGTTCAATCCGTTGGTTGGGTGATTGTGTGGAGTATACATGTTCTCCCTATGTCTGCATGAGTTTCTGCCACAGTTCAAAGATGTGTAGGTTAAGCAGATTAACCATAGTAAATGCAAGGGTTTATGGAATAGGATGGCAGGATTTGGCCTGGGTGAGATGCTTCTTTGGATAGTCTGTATATTCTATGAACTGAATGGCCTCTTTCTGCACCATAGAAATTCTCTGGTTTATTGTAGGGAATGAAATTGGCTACTGATTTCAGTAATGATCAGTACTGAATCAGAGATGATCAGTAAGCTCATGTCAGTCATGGTGATAATTTAGTTAAATTTGGATAAAAATTGACCAATTTTACATGTGGGAAATTGGGAAAACTTTGCTTAGCTCCAATGCGATTTGGTAATGTGAACTGGTGACAGCTACTCAAAAGTAAATCAGTGTCATTGGCCTTGGTGACGTTCATTCAGACCTACCTCTTTTCCGTGAATAAGGCTACTGTGAATCCAATAGTGACAATGATCTCAGGTGGAAGACAAAACAGCATCTCAGGTAAGATATGGTTCTATCCTGACAAGCCCATCAACAAGAATTGGATGTACAGATTTAATGATCTGACACATCCCAGAAGGTCCTTGAAACTTTAAATCACTGTTGAGTGACTAACCAACCTGCTTTAATAAGGGTCTTGGGGATATAACCGACACTGAGGGTGTGCTTCTCCAAACTGAACAAGTAGCAGGAATATATTGTGCCATTTGAGCTGGTTCAGCTTTCGCAATATTTTCCCTTTCCCACCAATCCCAAATATGTGTTCAAACTTCAAAGATCTCCAAGCTTATCTGTCTCTATGTTTTCATATCAGGCAAAGAGAAAGTAAGGCAAACTAATTATAGTGAAATTATAGCACTGTAACAGATTGTTAAATGTTGTTGACATTAGAGAAAGAAAAATCAAGATGACGTGGTAGCCAATACTCAATTAGATATTGGTTTGTGGAAAGAATACCAATGACCCAGGACAAAGCAACCCAGTTGATTGCTACCCCTTCCACAAATATTCATTCTGTCCACCACTGATGCACAACTGCAGCAATGTGTACCATTTACAAGATGCACTACAGGAACTCACCAAGGTTCCTTGGGCAGCACCTTCCAAACCCACGATACCACATGGAGGTTTATGTTCAAGTCACTCATCATTCTGACTTAGAGAAGGAGCAGCGATGTATTTCTGTCGCTAGTTCAAAATCTTGGAATTCTTTCATTAATGCACTGTGGGTGTATCTACACAGCAAAACTGTCGTGGTTCAAGAAAGCACTCACCGTTTTCTCAAGAGCATTAGGGATGGGCAATAAATGTTGGTTTAGCCAGCAATTAATAAGGAAAAAGACTCTGGATAGTGTGACAGAATGCTAGTGGTCAGGACTAGTCTTAAGTGATTAAAGATGAAATCACTTCAATGACAAGAGAATAGAATGAGGTAAGCAGGCAATGGAGACTACGGCTAGAATTAACAAGCAGGGGTAGTTTTCTATAGGGCCCAGATAGCATTTGTGAAATTGAGATTGTATAAATGTAGTAATTAGACAAACAGTAGGAATACTGCTTTAATTTAGAGGTTTTAAACTTTCATATTGCTTGGGATAAGAAGACTAGAACGAGTTAGAAAGGTAGTAAATTTATTTAGTATATTCAAGATAGTTTTCTTCGTCAATTTACATCAATCAAAAAAGCATGTGATATTAGATTTAATAAGTAATGAGCCAGTTTTAACTGCATCAACATTTTTCTAATAATGATCATAAAATGCTTTAGTTCAATGTAGTGTTTGATAGGTATAAATGTGAAACAGTTATGATTTGAGATTCAGGAAAGTTTGATTTCAAACTGTCTACAGTACAAAGAACAACGAACAAAACAGCACAGGAAACAGGCCCTTCGGCCCAACGAGCCCGCGCCGCCACCCCAATGTTCCCACCTCTACCCGTGATCCCTGTCTATGTTTATAGATAGTGAACTGGATAAATCTGTTAATGGGGAAAAAAAACAGACAAAAGATAGCAGGCGGTGTTCAATAAATAATTTAATGCAATACAGAACCAGTGCAATACAAACCCGTAAGGTGCAGGAGTTTTTTACATGTCAAAAATAAAGCCATGGACAACTAAACAGCAATTTGATTAAAACTAAAAGAAAATGCATTTAAAAATGCAAAAAAAAGCACAAATCCTGGCACGTAGGAGAGATACAAAGAATAATGATGTGTGACAGAAATAAGATTTACAATTAGGGAGAATGTGAAGAACCTGTAAAGGAAATTCAAATCAACACAAAATAGTTTTACAATTATATTAAGGAATACAGGGTGGTTAGGAGCAATGAGCATTCTTAGAAAACTAATAACTGTGATATTGTCAATGTAAATAAGGAAATGGTGAAGGTGCTAAATAATCACTTAGTGTCAATATTTACAGTAGAGGAAGTGGGTTCAGCCTGCTGATCATCCCAAGGAAACTAACACTGAATCAGCTGGAATTGATCAAAACAAGATAATAGTAATGAGTGAAATAATGACATCAAAAACTGATATATACCCAGACTTCAGCCCCAAGGGGTTAAAGAAAGTGGGTGAGATGTTATTCCTGTAATTTTGAAAAGTTTTCTCCATTCATAAGATTTAGATCATAAATAATGGAATTTTATGCACAATTTTAAGAGAGAGAGAAACCAGCAAATTATTCTTGAGATTAGAATAGAGAGTGCTGAAAAATTTCAGTAGATCCAGCAGCATCCATAGGGAGAGAAAGAAAACAGTCAACATTCTGAGTTGACTCAAAACATGGATTCTCTCTATAGAGATGGCCAGATTTTCCTGCATTTTCTACTTTTATTTTAGATTCCCAGCATCTGCAATATTTTATTTTAGCATTCCTGGGATGTCCAGCTGACTGATACTTTCTCTATTGTAAATACTGACAGAAAGCAAATCCAAAATATCTATCATTTTTAAAGAAGTGAATACAGTAATAGGGAATGTCTATGGATGTCATTTATACAGAATCCCAAAAGGCATTTGATAAAAGTCTCTCATAAGACACTGAGAGTTAAGGTTGAATCTCATTGAAGGCAAATTTACTGCATTTATTAATTACTTAGATGATGAGATAGAAAGTCATACCTCCAAACTTACAGGTGCAAAAAGAAATGTGAAATTATAAAAGAATATTAATAGATTTTGTGAGCAAATCAGATCATAAGGAGCAGGAGTAGCCCACTCAGCCCATCAAACCTACTCCACTATTCAATAAGATCAGGATTGATCCAATTGTGACTGGAGCTCCTCGTTTTTGCCTGCCTCCCATAACCCTCAATTTCCTTGTGATAATTTGGTTAATTCAGCCTTGAATACAGTAAATAACTGCTTTCCGTGCAAGAGAATTCCAAAGACTAATCAATAATGGTCTTCCAAGAGAAGGAATTCCTCCTATTCTGTGTCGTAAGTGGGACACCCTTATTTTGAAACTGTGCCCCTTTGTTGTAGATTTCCCACGAGAGGAAATATTCTTAAAGCATTTGGCATCTTGTACGTTCCAATAACGTCACCTAGGGTATGGGCCATTGGATTCAGGGGACTTGTCAGCCTCTAATCCATTAGATTTTCTAGTATTTTTTTCTCTAGTGACCATGAATGTTTTAAGTTCCTCCTAAATTCCTCCTCCTGTCCTTTTGCCTCTTGATTTTCTGCTATTCTTGAAATCTTCTGCTGCGAAGATACAAAATACTTGTTCAAAACTCCTGTTTCCTATTATTTCTTATTATTAATTCCCCTGTTTCACCCTGTAAGGAACCAATGCGTACCTTTTTCCAAATTTGAAGCTTTTACTGTCTTTTTTTATATGTCTTGCTAATTTACTCATACTATAATTTCTCTTCATACTTTTGTACTTACCTTTATTTAAGTTGAGATGTTAGTTTCAGATTAGTTTCATAGCCTCATTCTGAATGTGAAATTCAATCAATGTTACAATCACTCCTATCTTGGAAATCCTTTATTATGAGCTCTCATTATACAGGTCTAAAACGGTTTGTTCCCTGGTTGGGTCCAGAACATATTGAATACACTATGATATCATCCTCCAGGTTACTTTTGCCAACTTGATTCCCTCAATTTATATGAAGATTAAAATCTCCCATGCTTATCAGTATCTTTCTTACAATCTGTAATTATTGACTGATATTGTCCTACAATGTAGCTACTGTTAGGGACCTTAAATATCATTGACACCAGTGATTTATTTTCTTTGCTGCGTCTTATTTCCACGCAAACTGTTTCTATATCTTGATCTTCCAAGCTAAGGTCATTTCTCACTACCGTGCTGATCTTATCCTTTATTAACAGAGCCATCCCACCACAATATCCTTCTTCGTGTCCTTCTGAAATGTCAAATCTCCATGAATATTCAGGCGCCAGCTGTGGTCACTTTGCAACCATATCTCTGTAATGGCTATCATATCAAATTCATTCATTTTTAATTGTAGTATCAGTTCATCCATCTTGTTTATGACTGCTGTGTGCTTTCAGATAAAGAGCTTTTAGATCTGTCTTTTCATCCTTTTTCCCTACCCTGATCTTATTTGTTGGTACAAATTTATATTCATTCTCTGTCCCATCCTGTAACATACTAGTTATCATGTATATCACTACCTTGCATTATTGCTCGTCCTTTCTCTTGATAACCCTCTGCACCAACACCACCACCCCATCAATTGTCTCAACCTACACCATTTTAGTTTTATATCCTCTCTACAGTCTGAGTTAAACAACTTAATCAGTGGGGTCCGGGTGAACATCATCCCAGCAGTACCCTCTTTTCCCCAGTACTGGTGCCAGTTGCCCCATGAATTAAAATCCATTTCTTCCTCACCAATTTTGAGCCACACATTCAACTCTCTCTTATTTATCATACACCAATTTGCTCATGGCTTAGGTAGTAATCCAGAGACAATTGCCTTTGTGGTTCTGCTCTTTAACCTTGAAATGCTTTTTGTGTCTTCTGTTGTATAGATACAAAATAGTTCAAGACTCCTGCCATTTCCTTGTTTACTCATTATTAACTCACCTATCTCACCCTCTAAGGGATCAATGCATACTTTTTCATACATTTAGAGGCCTTTGCTGTCTCTTTTTGCATTTCTTGCTAATTTACTAATGTTATAATTTCTCCTTCATATTTTTATATTTTCCTTTATTTATTTCTAATTTCTTATCTTCAGACTGAATATGAAATTCTATCAATGTTATCTCATTTTGGGAATCCTTTATTATGAGGTCTCATTACACTGGTAGCCCCCAGCTGCTCCCATACTTCACAGGGCCATTATTGGTTTGCTCATTTTTCTTGTGGGATTGGGGGGGGGCACAGGGAAACCTAATGGCTTGGGAGGAAGGGGGAAAAGGAAGAAGAGCTGTGAGAGGGGAGGATGATAAAACCTGACAAGAATACAATTGGGGTGGGGGGGAGATGAGAGTGACCTGTAGGAATACGGTTTTTTGAAGTACAAGGTTTTTAAATAAAAAACACAACTTTGCACTGGCTACTTTGGAGCAGGAAACACAATTTAAATATCGGTTCTTTTGAAGGGATTTCTCAGCTCCAACACGCAGTTGGAGCTCCACAGTGGACACTGCTGCCTAAGAGATTACTAAAATCTCACCTGAGTCACAACCCACAGATTGGGGAAGCCCTGTTCTCAAACTGGAAAAACAACTAAAAGCAGATCCCACTTTCCCCTCAACAGCCATACCTCATCACAATCAGGTTTCTTTACTCCCACTCTGAGGCAAATAAATTTCAATGCAAATGTGACATCGTCCTCTTTGAACTCAAAAAAAGACAAAAGGGATATTTTCAAAATGATGAGAGGTTAGAAACAGAGGAGATCCAAATAGACTCGGGAGATCATTAAACATCAGGAATAGGTGCCAAAAATAATCAAAAAAGCTCAGGAAAAACTGAAGAACTTGTATATATGTCATGTTCCAGTTGCACAAAACTCTGGTTATACTGCACCTGGAGGACTGTGAACATTCCTGACACCACACCCTAGGAGTATCTTAATGGGAGTGCAATGTTGATTTACCAGAATGATACATGGACTTCCTGAATTAAATTTCAGAAGAGATCACTCAAACTAGGGTTACATTCCCTGGTGATCTAATTGAAGTTTCCAAGATAGGAAACTACAGAAACTGAAGTTTCTGCTGGCTGTCTGGCAGGGAAGGGTGGGGAGAGATGGGTGCTGCGCTAGGCAGCAGAGGCTAAAAATTAGAGCCAGACCTCACAGAAGTGAGATTTGAAATCATCCCTATACACAAAAGATAGAAGAAGTTTGGAACTTACAAATGAATGCTCGATCAACTCGATTTAAATCTGAGATTGATAGATTTTTGTAAAGCGGAGGCATTGAGGGATACAGTACAAAAGCAAATATCTGAAATTAGGTCAAACATTAGCCACAATCTCAGTGAATAGTGAAATTAGCTTGAGGTGAGCATTGGCTGTCTATTTCTTACATTACAATAGGGACTGCAATTCAGAATTGCTCCACTGACTGAAAGAAGCTTCTTAAGGTCACAAAAGGTGCTTAAAAGTCTTTTTTTCAAACTGTTATTGGGGCAACTGTGTGGCAATCTTGATTACAAATAAAAGAATTGCCTGTGTAATCTGACTGAAAGTTTCACTTGTCTACGATTTAGCAGACCTCGATAACAAAACATTTTCAAAATTAATTCTCACGTTCTATCCAGTAGTACCTTAGCAAACCTTGGATCATTTGTTTGTGGTAGTTTAACTGATAAGCCTTAGCTACATCTCTGACCCTTACAGTGTACCAATTGTTTTATCCCTCTCCATTCTTGAAGGCTCTTGCTGGGATAGAGATTCCACATTGGCAACTGCCTCTTGGTACTTACTGCCAGTGACTACTCATCCTACACAAGTCTTGATTTCCTCACTATTATCACGTTTACTTTATAGACAGGTCGTTCAGTGCCTGGAGTTTCTGTTGCAGCTCCACCAGGATACACTAGGCTGCCGGTGGGTGTGGTCACAAATTCTATAGTCTAAAAATATCTACTGACCACAGATGGCATTTCAAATGCAAGTCCTGTGGGTGATTTGTGCGTTCAGTTTACAGAATACTTAGCACTCACAAGACAGGATGCAGCACTGACACAACATCGTTGCTTACCTCCTCCTTCTTTCTTTCATCAATACCTTGCAAAGTTTGAGCTTAATTAAAACAACAGGATAAAACACTGTTCATAAAAGGAGCAAAACAGCAGTACGGAAAGGAAGAGATTTGGGATCCTGGGCACAGCTGACAGGTCCTCTCTTTTCCAAATATGTTGTCAATGATAATAGAAACCATCCTCTGGTGGTGTTGAGAACCTCCAGCCTTTATCCAGGTTGAATTGGCTGTGCTGGAGTTTTTGAAGCCTTTTGTTTAAAAAATATCCCCTGTTCTGTTGCTCTTCGATTCATTGATTGCTGCAGATGGCTGATGAGGATCGTGCTGACGAGGTCTGCTTCTTTCTTCTCTTATTCAAGAGGGGGTTACTGGTTTTGTCCAAGTCCTTAATCGTTACCTGGTCGTAGTCGACACGCATTGTGGCGAGGGCACTTGTCATTTCATCCTAAAATCAGAGCGTGGAACACTGCATTAGAGCAAACAATATCCTAGGTGCCCTTGTTTCTGTGAAAGCTGTGTTTTAAAATGGAAATTACTAGCAGCACCTCTCTTTTTAAGAAGTCACACAAATGGTTTGAAATGACACTGTCTTACACTAAAGATGGGTTTAGTTTAAATGGGTGACCACTGGTGTGAAATAGTCATGGTTCATCGAGCCTGTTCCACCAATCAATACAACAAGTGCTGATCTTAGGCTCCAACTCCACTTTCTCACCCATTTTCGATGTCCTTTAATTTCCCGAAAGACCGGAAATCTGCCTATTCAACCTTCAACAATGGAATATCCACAACCCTGAGGGGTAAAGAATTCAAAGATTCACAACCATTTGAATGAAGCATTGCAAGGATCCTTCCCAAAAATCTCCTGCGTTAGTCATTACTTTTCATTCTCTTTACAAGCTTTGCCCCTTCTTCCATTTCATTTTTCTGTTGATTAGTTACCCAATGCTTTGATTTTAAAATTCTCCTCGTTGTTTTCAAATCTCTCCATAGTCTCATTCCTGCCTACGTCTGTCATTTCTTCCAGCCCAAAATCCTCTCAAGATATCCATGTTACTGCATATCCAGCCTTTTGAGTATCCCTGGATGGGACTTTCCACCACCCTGCTCATGGCATATTTTGTGGTGGCGGAGGCAGTCCATCCATGATCCTCTGGTTGCACCATTGTCAATGGGTTTTTCCAAGGAATCTGTAGTGGGGTCACTATTAACAGGATTGGTCTTGGAAAATTACAGCCTCTGATTTAATTGTTTCACTATTAGCAGCGAACATCTTGAACTCTGGCATTCCTTTCTCAAATCCCTCTCCCTCTTTCTTCCTTTAAGATGCTTCTTAAGAATCTATCTCTGTCTTAATATCTGCTTCTGTGGCTTGATGTCTGATTTTGTTTGGAGTACTCCTATGAAGCACCTTGGAATGTTTTAGCATGTCAAGGCACTACAGGAATACAAGTTGTTGTTGATCTAATGTTGTTGATAGGAATAAGGAACTTGCTGATACATTGCATGGTCATCTCCAGGGCCCTGCCAACTTCATAAAGGTGCTGCTTTCATCATTGACCTTCCTTCCATCATTAGGACAGAAGTGGGAATGTTCACTGATGATTGTTCAGCACCATTTGCAACTCCTTGGATAGTCAACCACTAACCCATTTCAGGGCATGTTTGTTGTATATACGAGATAGGAGTGAATACAGGTTGGAAAGAGGAATTTGATGGGAGGAGAATTGTGTGAACTACAGTCATCTATATAGTGTTATGGAGTTAAGTAGCCAGCCTGTTTCTATAGTATAGATTGGATAATTTTAAATTACATTTTTAATTTTTTACCTTAGTAGTTCTTGCTCTGCATGTCCCACATACTTTTTTAAATAGGTCATTTATCCTAGACATGTTTATTCTTGAGTAAAGCCCTAACTATCCCAATGTAACTGCAATAGTGGAGATCTGAAGTAGAAACAGAAAGTGTTGGTAACTCCGTTCTGGCAGCATTTGTGCAGTGAGAACAAGTTCATGTTTCGTGTCGGATATTGGAATTGCAGGGTAGAAATTTGATGGGTTCTATGTAATTGAAAGGTGGAACAGAGAAGGAGGATAGGGTGGGAGAGATGAAATGACAAAGATTCCTGTAGTAAAAAAACAAAGCATTGATCCAGAGCAAGTGTTAATGGCAGAATAAAGGGCAATCCTGTGCAAAAGCTAAAACACACAAAAAAGTCAGCACATGGCAAAAAGTGGAATTAAAGTGGGCAGCATAGTGGCATAGCAGTTGGTATGGCTGCGTCACTGTGTCAGGACCAGGTTTGATTAAGCATGTGTGGAGTTTGCATGTTCTCCCTATGTCTGCATAGGTTTCCCCCAGGCTCTCTGGTTTCTTCCCACACTAGCCATGGGTTACTGAGATAGAGTAGGGATGCTCTTTTGGACAGTTGGCGCAGATTCGATGGACCAAATGGCCTCCTCCTTCATTGTAAGGAATAGAATACTAAGGGGAAAGAGGTGAACTCAATGTTAAGTCCTGAAGGCTGGGAAGTGCTTAAACCAGAATAGAGATGCTATTCCTCCAGCTTGTATTGAGCTTCACTGAAACAGTGCAGATGGCCGAGGATGGAGAGGTGAGTATAACAGCAAGATAGTGAATTAAAATGGGAAGCTACCAGAAAATTCGGGGTTATGGTTATGGACCGAGCAGAGGTGTTCCACAAAGTGGTCACCCAGTCTGCATTTGGCCTCCCCAGTGTAGAAGAGACTGGAGGCTGCACTATAAGCAATGAATATAATATAATAAATTGAAAGAAGCACAAGTTAATCACTGCTTCACCTGGAATGAGTGTTTGGAGCTTTGGATGGTAAGGAAAGAGGAGATAAAAGGGCAATCGACTCAAATCAGCAACCCCCCCCCCACCCCAGCAACATATGTAACTAAACACAAAGGCCATGTTTCTGAAGTCTGTCCGATGTTGTAGGGTGTAGTATGGTTTTTACATATCTGTATTGTTTTCAATCTCAGATTGACATTATTTCACTATAGTCAGTATAAATTGAGGTCAGCTGCTTCTGATCCATGAGGACTGAAGAAGATTACATTGACAAATTTTAGGATATCTGAGTCACTCAGAGACTAATCATAGAGAAGAGTTGCACTTAATGGGCTTGTTGTTGGATGCAATCGTGTGTTGCACTGATAACAAGAACTGGAAAATGGAAAATGTCAGGTGTCTCAAGCAGCCATAAAGAATGAAAAGGATGCTAAGCCCAAAGAGGATGTATTAGGAAAATTGGCCAAAAACTAGGTCAAAGCTCAGCCTTCTGAAGGATCTTAAAGGGAAAGAGAGAGATGGAAAGTCAGAGGGGTTTATAGAAGGAAATTCCAAAAAGCGGGGCTGAGCCAGCTCAAGAAAGGAGGAAGCCAGACTTAGTTTAAAGGATAGTTGTAGTTATTGGAGGCAATATTATAAGTTCCAGGACATCAACCATCATCAGCTGCTTCATCAATAACCTTCTCTCCATCATAAGATCAGAATTGGGGATATTTGCAGATGATGCTCAGCACCATTCATGACTCCTCAGACACTGAAGCAGTCTGTGTCCACATGCAGCAAGACCTGGACAATTGATATATAACATTTCGCAACACACAAGTACAAGGCAATGACCATTTCCAACAAGAGAGAACTTAACCACTGTCCTTTGATATTCAAAGGCATAATCGGACACTGCTGCTTCACAGTGCCAGGGACCCATGTTTGATTCCCGGCTTGGATCACTGTCAATGCGGAGTCTGCACATTCTCCTTGTGTCTGCATTGGTGCTTCAGTCTCTTCCCACAGCCCAAAAACATGCTGGTTAGGTGCACTGGCCATGTTAAATTCTCTTTCATTATACCCAAACGGGCACAAGAATATGATGACCAGGGGATTTTTATAGTAACATCATTGCAGTGTTATTGTAAGCCTACTCATGACATTAACAAATAAATAAATAAAACAACATCCTGGGGGTTACCATGGACCAGAAACTTTGACCAGCAATGCTATATAAATGCAGGATCATTCTTCTTATTCCTATCTATGCTCTTCATAACAGTGCACCCTTTTATTGTACATTATATTCCTGTGTTTGACTATGGGTGAGAACATACTAACCTTAACTTCCTCCCACATATCTTTCTCTTCTTGAAGCACTCGACTTGTATGTAGTGGAGTCTGAGGAACCACCATCGACTGCTGAAAGTGTAAAGAATGATTTTTTTCATAAGTTGCTTTGCAACAGTTTTTTTTTGTACAACAGTCCCCTCAAATGTTAGCAGTAATTTAATAAGGCTGCTACATTGGCCTTTTTGAGAATCAGGAACCACTTGGCCAGGGCACCAGCTTCTGGTTGCCACGCAGAAACATCTGGACAGGATATCTGTTGAGAACAGGGTCAGACTCAACCTTGGCGCTTAATCGCCAATACTCTTCCCTGCTCTAATTTGCTTATAATTTTGGCATACTCTGGCACTTGAAAGTCTGGCTGAGACTGTGAAAAACGATAGGCCTGAATTGGACCGAAAACAAATTAGCAGGAAGGCGGAAATTGTGGATAGTGCAGTGCATTTCCTGCTCTTAACATTTGATACAGATGTACTATTACAACCACGTTAGAGTCTTCTGTAGTGACGTATCTACAACTAAAAGACAGTCATACCCCAAGCCAGTCATGATGTTGTTATTATCTATAAATCATTACTACCCTCTTTATGAACATGCGCGCTCACACACACACATGCTCCTTTTCATTTGGACAGCTCTTCAGTTCTCAAATACACCAATACAACAGCAGAGTTCAAATAATCTCCTGCAAAAATGCAGAGTATCAAATCTTATGAAGCCACACTAAATCGTGGTGTCTTGAACACAGGACTGGAGTTTGCCTAAACCTACATTTATCCAGGGATGGTTCATGAACTCGGTGATTGTCATTCGTTCTGTGGGATCTGTCTTCAGCACCTGGCGGATCAGATCTTTCACTGCGCAGAAAGGAAATTTAACAGTTAGAAATAGTGGCCACCATCAATACACCAATTCGAGCCTGCAACATAGGATAAATGCTACTTCCTAATTGCAGTTACTGAATGGAAGCTTGAGTGAAGTGACATGACAATTCAGGGAGGGAATTAGACTGTAGCAAAGGCTCCATTAGGTCTCCCTACATACACTCTACACTGTTGGTCTCTGAATAGCTACTAGAGGCCTAGATAAATAGTCCAGGAAACGCAAATTCAAACCCCAGCTTGTTGATCTAAATTTGGCTTTTAAAATCTGTAAATAAAAACATGTTGGTTTTTATTTACAGATGCTGGTGTCAGTAAAAGTGATCATGAAGCTGTCAGATTGTCAAGAGAAATCCAACTAAATTACTGATATCCTTCAGACAGGAAACATTCTGTCCTTTACCAAGGCTGTGGCTCCAGCCTGTAGCAATGTGGCTTCTCAATCAAATGCCTTCTGAAATGGTTTACCAACTTGTATCAAATACCTCCAAGTTTTTGAGAGAGGCCCACAGCCAACAGGGCAATAAGGGATAAGTAATAAATTTTGATCTAGCCAGATTGAAATGGAATATTAAAAAGGAGGGGGGTCTCTCCGTGCAAAGAACACAAACATTGCTGATTTGTTCGATTCCATTTCACACTGGAAGACAATTTGTATTCGAGGGACTTAAGTAACATCTGAAAAAGCATGTGTTGCAGGCTGGATAGAAGCAGTATTTGATTAGATGTGGCTATGAAGAGAGATTGGGTAGACTGGGGATGTTTTCCTTGAAAAATTATGAGTGATATAGATAAAGAAGAAACTTTTGCCCTTGGTGGAGAGATCAAACGACTGGGGGCCTAGATTTAAGGTAAGGAGCAGGAAATTTAGAGAGGATACCAGAAAAACAAAAGGCATTTGTGTGTCTATAAATGTGACTGCAGCATTGTACATTGCCTTCCCTAATGCCAGGGATCAAGGACATTACAGAGTGGTTGCAGACATTCTTATGGAGGACAGTGATTGTGATGACTTCAACCAGGCTAATGAGATTGGCTTACCAGAGTATGAAAAATAAATACCCGATGAGCTCTAATTGATTGTTAAATCAAGGAGTCTTATGCTTCTTATTTAAAGCAAATGTGTCAGTCTCCCACACTGCATTTAGCAGAGAACATCTGGAGAGCAGGTTTTGTACAGATGTATGGCATAAATAAAATAACTTGATGACAGGACTTTTGCCTCCATGGAGTTATTACAGTGATCAGCCAGAGATCATGGTCTACGTTGGTACCGATGACGAGGTATGAAAGGGGATGAGGTCCTGAAAGCAGGTTTTGAGCTCCAAAAGACATTGAAAATCAGGACCTCTAAAGCAGTAATCTCAGAATAATTCCCAGTCCTACATGCCAGTGAGGATAGAAACAGAGCAACTGAATGATTAAATATATGGCTGGAAAGCTGGTGTAGGAAAGAGAGCATCAGATTGGTTCCATTTCTGGAGAAGGTGGGACCTCTAACAGTCTACACCTAAACAGAACTGGCAAAAGTATCCTCAAAGGAAGGCTTGCTAGTGCTGTTGGGCAGATTTAAACTAGATTGGCAAGGAGATGGGAACCAGAGGGCAGATTTTGAGCATAGAATGAGAGATGACGAATTAGTAAGTGGCAACAACAAAGTGTACAGAACAAGAATTTGACAGTGCTAAGAGGTACATATTTAAATGCAAGAAGTGTGACAAAGCCAATGAGCTGAGGGAACAGAGAGACACATGGTGACATGGTGTCATTGCTATAACAGAAACTTGGTTAAAAGGGCAAAAACGCCAGCTCAACATTGCTGAATTTGAGTTTCCTGACAGAATAGAAGCAGGGGTGGTAAAATAAAGGTGGGAGTATCGCATTAATGATTAAATAATCAATTATAGCTGAGAGGAATGATGTACTAAATTTAGCATCAGATGAAACCATGTGGGTTGAGCTGGGATCTGAAAAAAAAGGGACAGCCACACTGCTGGAAGTTTACTAAACACCCCAAATAGTGAGAGGGAGATAGAAGAGCAAATATGTAGGCACATTTCTGAGTGCAAAAACAATAGAGTAGTAATAGTTGGGCACTTGAACTACCAGGACATCAACTGGAATATAAACAGTGTGAAGGGCAAAGAGGACACAAAATTCTTAAACAGCATTCACGAGAACTTTTTAGCCAGCATGCAACAAGTCCAATCAGAGGGGTGCAATTCTAGATTTAGCCTTAAGAAATGAAGTTGGATAAATGAATTAAGTAGCAGTGGGGAACCATTTTGGAGAGAGTGACTGTAGTGCTGTTAGATTTAGCATCATTATGAAAAGGACATTACGGAAAAGGACAAAGATAGAACAGGAATAAAAGATTCAAATTATGAAAAGAAAAAGTTAATGAAGTTAAGAGATGATCTGGCAAAAGTGGGCTACTGCTACTTAAAGGAAAATCAGTGACAATTGAGTGGGGGGGGGTTAAAAAGTGAGATTCTACAGGCACAGTGAAGACATGTCACTATAAAGAAATGAGTGATAATGTCAAAACTTGGTTATTTAGATACATATAGGGTAACATAAAGTAGAAAAAGAAAGCTTGTAACAGTCACAAAAAAATACATTAGGAAGCCTTGAGGAATATGGAAAATATAGAGGCCACCCAAAAATAAATCATAAAAACAAAGAGAGGATATGAAAGAATATTGGCAGGTAAATTTAAGGACAACTCAAAGATGTTGTTATCAGTACATTAAGAATAGAAAGATAACAAAAGGTCCTGTCAGGGAGTATAAGGTAACTTATGCATTGATGCAGAAGATGAGAGCAAGGTTCTTAAAGAGGACTTTATCTTTGTTTTCACAAAGGAGAGATGATACACACCTCTTAGTTAATGAGGAGCAATGTGAAATATTAGATATAGTAAGCTTAATGAGAGGAAGTACTGGAGGGACTGACAGACTTGAAGGCGGAATAAATTACCAGGGCAGATGGATTGTATGCCAAGATGTTAAATTAAGCCAGAAAGGAAATAATGGATGCTCCGAGGATCATTTTTCAAATCACTAGATACAAGTGAAGTACCAGAGGATTGGAGGTCTGAGAATGTTGTAACATTATTTGAAAAGTGTGTAAGGGATAGGTCAGAAAATTATAGGCTGGTCAATCTGACTTTGCTGATGGGCAAGTTATTTGAATCAATTTTCAGAGACAGTGTAAACTGTCACTTAAGGAATGGATTAATCAGGGATCCTCAGCATGCTTTTCTAAGGAGAAGGTTGGATCTTCCTAATGTAATTAAACTTTTTAAGAAAACAACAAGGGGTATTGATGAAGGTAGTACAGTGGATGTGGTCTAATGGATTTTAATAAGGCATTTGACAAGTTCCACATGGCAGACTGATCAGCAAAGTGAGATCGCATGGGATACAGGAGAAGGTGAAGAGTGCCAACGTGCTGGTTAGGTGCATTGGTCATGCAAAGAGATGGACCCAAATTTGTCTCAGTGACAGGAAACAAAGGGCAATGATCAATGGGTATTTTTGCGAATGGAAAGCAGTTTTGGTGGTGTTCCACAGGGCTCAGTGTTGGGTCCTTGCTGTTTGGTGTGTAAATTAATGTTTTAAACTTAAATATGGGATGCACTGTTGAGAAATTTGCATAAGATAAAAAGTGGTAATGTAGTTGACAGTGAAGAGGATAGCTGTTGACTTCAGAATGATATCAATGGTTTGGGTGACTAGGCAGTGAAGGGCAAATGGAATTCAATCTGGAAAAGTGTGAAATTAGGGAAGACAAACAAAGCAAGAGAATACTCAATAAATGGGAGTATATTGAGAGGGGTTGAGGAAGGGAGAGACCTTGGAATAAATGTCCACAGGTCTATATCAATGATCTGGATGATAATGTGATAAATTGGATCAGCAAGTTTGCTGATGATACGAAAATTGGAGGTGTAGTGGACAGTAAGGAAGGTTTTCAAAGCTTGCAAAGGGATTTGGATCAATAGAAAAATGGGCTGAAAAATGGCAAATGGAATTTAACGCAGACAAGTTGGGGTATTGTGCTTTGGAAGGACAAACCAAAGTAAAATGTACAGGCTAAATGGTAGGACTCTGAAGAGTGCAGTTGAACAGAGGGATCTGGGAATACAGGTACAGAATTCCCTAAAAGTGACGTCACTGGTGAATAGGGTTGTGAAGAGTGCTTTTGGTACATTGGCCTTTATAAATCCGAATATCTAGTATAAAATTTGGAGTATTATGGTAAGGTTATAAAGCATTGGTAAGGCCAAATTTAGAGTATTGTGTACAGTTTCGGTCACCTAATTGCAGGAAGGATGTAAATAAGGTTGAAAGAGTGCAGAGAAGGTTCACAAGGATGTTGCCGGGACTTGAGAAGCTGAATTACAGAGAGAGATTGAACAAGTTAGACTTTATTCCCTGGAGCAAAAGAGAATGAGAGGAAACTTGATAGAGGTGTATAAGATTTTGATGGGTATAGATAGAGCGAATGCAAGCAGGCTTTTTCCACTGAGGCTAGTTATTGAGTCCAATGGAGTTTTATTCTGCATCAAACTCACATAAGTAGGAAATTAACTTACACTTAGATGCATATATGTATCAGGGTGGGATTAGGACCAGTCAAGAACAGTAATGGGAACTTGTGCATGGAGTCGGAAGAGATAGCTGAGGTGTTGAGTGATTTTTTTCAGTGGTCATTAAGAAGAGGAGCCATGTTTTTGAGGATGATAGTGTGATACAGAGTGATAGGATGGAGGAGGTAGATGTTCTGAGGGAAGATTATTAGCAATTTTGAAAAACCTGAAAGTCAATAAGTCCCCTGGGCCAGATGGGATACAAGGAATGTCATTGCAGAGCCTTTAGCTTTGATCTTTGGGTCCTCACTGTCCATGGGGATTGTACCAGAAGACTGGAGAGTAGCAAATGTTGTTCCTCTCTTCAAGAATGGAAACAGCAATGACCCTGGTAATTATAGGGCAGTTAGTCTTACTTCAGTAGTTGTTAAGTTAATGAAAAGGGTCCTGAGAGATAAGATTTATGACCATTTGGAAAGATGTAGCTGAATCCAGGATAGTCAGCACGGTTTCATGATGGGTAAGTCTTGCCTCACAAATTTGATTGAATTTTTGAGGAGGTAACTAAGTGAGTAGATGAAGATGCAGCAGTTGATGTCGTATACATGAATTTTAATAATGCGTTTGATAAGGTTTCCCATGGTAGGCTCATGAAGAAAGTAAGGAGATATGGGATAAAAGGAAATTTGACCAATTGGATAAGTAATTGGCTGTCTCATAAAAGACAGAGGGTGGTGGTGAAGGGAAAATTTTCAGACTGGAGGCCAGTTACCAGCGGTGTTATCACAAGGATCAATGCTGGGCCCTCTGCTATTTGTGACTTTTATCAATGACTTGGAGGAGGGGACTGAGAGTGGGTCAGTAAATTTACATCAAGATTGGTCAAACAGTGGATGAGATAGAGGGCTGTTATAGGCTGCAAAGAGACATTGATAGGAAGCAGAGCTAATACATGTTCCTTCAGAACATCTATTTCCTCCATCCCATCAGCATGTATCATGCACTCATCCTCAAAAACATGGCCCCTTTCCTTAATGAACACTGAAGAAAAGTATTCATTCAATGCTTCACCTATCTCTTCTGACTCCATGCATAGGTTCCCACTACTATCCTTGACTAGCCCTAAGCTTACCCAGGTCATTTTTTTATTTCTCACATAAGAGTAAAAAGCCTTGGGGTTTTCTTTTATCCTTCCCATCAAGGACTTCTCATGCCCCCTCCTAGCTCTCCTAAGCCCTTTCTTTAACTCATTCCTAGCTACCTTGTAACACTCAAGTGACACAAATGAACCTTGTTTTTCATCCTTACATGCGCTTTCTTTTTCCTCTTGACAAGATATTCAACCTCCTTTGTCAACCGTGGTCCCCTCATTTGGCCATTTCCTCCCTGCCTGCCAGGGACATACCTAACAGAGACACACAGTACTTGCTCCTTGAAAAAGCTCCACTTTTCGTTTGTGCCCATACCTGACATTTCTGTTCCCATCTTATGCTCCCTAATTCTTGCCTAATCGCATCATTATTACCCTTGCCCCGATTATAAACCTTGCTCTTTTGTATGAGCAGACTAGAAATGGAGGGATACAAAAGAAAGTTCTAGCTGAGGACGTTCCTGGGAATTAATAGATTCCTATCGGCTGTCCAAAAAGTTTTATGGCTCAGTTGTCTCTTACGTTGGAGCTACTGGGGATCTTCCGTTAATGTCTGTACAAACTCTTGTATGTTTATTGATGTCTCTTTTTTATATCCAAAGGCAATTCGGTCTGCTTTGTTGGCCAACAAGGGGCATACACGCACTGGGTCGTGTGAGGGCTGCCAGAGTTGCCCAGTGCTTCACCTCATTAGTGTACGCTTAAACTGGACCAATTGATGGGCAACACGACAGCTCAGTGATTATCACTGTTTGCTGTGCAATTACAGGGACCCAGGTCAGATCTCCGGCTTGGGTCGGTGTCTATGGGAGTTTGCACATTATCCCCGTGCTTGTGTGGGTTTTCTCTGGGTGCTCCAGTTTCCTCCCACGCTCCAAAAAACATGCTTTCAGACTGATTGTGTTAATAAATTGTCCCTAAATTGGATCTCCCTTAATCTGGCGCACATATAATTCCCTAAATTTGCACCCTTTTGTTGTGGAATCCACAAGATGTAGATAAGAGTCATAGGTAGAAGAAGGATTGGAATAAGGCACTCACTGAGTGTTAAAACGGGTGGTACGGGCTTGTAGGCTGAAGAGCATGTTTCCTGTCTTGTGTTGTTCTTTGACCCTATCCCTCTCCATTGCAATAATGAAGGACACTGAATTGTGGTCATTATCTCCAAAGTGCTCTCCCACAAACAAATCTAACACTTGGCTCAGTTCATTACCCAGTACCACGTCCAATGTGGTCCCACTTCTTGTCAGCTTATTCACATATTGTGTCAGGAAACACTTGCTGTACAAAAAGTGTCCCATCCAAACTATTCGACCTATAAAGGTTCCAATCAATATTTGGAAAGTTAAAGTCGTCCATAATAACTACCCTGTGACCTCCATACCTATCCATAATCTGCTTTGCCATTTCCCCCTCCACATCTCTATTACTATTTGGGGGCCAATAGAAAACTCCGAACAACGTGACCAATCCTTTTCTATTTCTAACTTCAGCCCATATCACCTCATCAGATAGATCCCCCTTGAAATGCCTTTCAACAGCCATTAAACTATCCTTGATTAATAATGCTACTCTTCTATCTTTTTACCGCCTTCCCTACTCTTACTGAAACATCTATGCCCTGGAACTGGCAACAACCATTCTTGTCCCTGTTCTAACCATGTCTCCGTAATGGCATAACATCATAGTCCCGAGTATCAATTCACGCTCCAAGTTCACCTATCTTATTCCTGATACTCCTTGCATTGAAGTAGGTACACTTCAATCTATCAACTTGTTTGCCTGTACACTCCTGTGACCTTGGCACCTTCCTCATGATCCTCAACACTGGCTTTTGGACTACATCTCATTTTCCCAACCCCCTGACAAAATAGTTTAAACTCCCCCAAAGAGCAGATGCAAATTTCCCTCCCAGGATATTAGTGCCCCTCTGGTTCAGATGCAAACTGTCCTGTTTGTACAGGTCCCACCTTCCCCAGAATGTGCTCCAATTATCCAAGTTAATTATTAAGTTAATTCTTTAACACGGACAAGAAATGATGGCTCTGTTAAGAACAATTTTGATAAATATTAATAAAATGGTAAAAAACACGAATAAACATTGAACGGAACATTTGCTAAGCATGACAATTGAAACATACTGGATGGCACCTGACTCGGCACCAGCTGAATTATAGAAAGTGGGTAACACAATATGGAGACAATGGGCTTCACGTTCCATGTCAAAAACAGAAAATTCTGGAAAAGTTGTCAGCCTGACAGCATCTGTGGAGAGTGAATAGAGCTAACGTTGAGTCTGGGTGACCCTTCATTAGAGCTAAAAAGCATGCAATTCATCTGTAAGCAGGACCCAGACCTTCCTGTCGTTTGCCATTTCAACATACCACTCTGCTCATCTGTCCACATGTCCATCCTTGGCTTTTTGCAATGTTCAAGTGAAGCCCAATAAAAATTGGTAACACTGTACCTCATTGAGCTCAGCAACCTCAGAGAATGAACTCTCTGCTCGTTCTCCAATTATTTTATTTCATTTCTTTATTTCATCTTACTCGTCCATTATTATTACTTCATATACTTATTTTTACATTTAGTCTTTAGCTCTGACAAAGCGTTATCCTGACTCAAAACATTGGCTTTTTTCTCCCTCCACAGATGCTGTTAGATCTACTGACCTTTTCCAGCATTTTCAGTTTTTGTTTCAGATTCCAGCATCTGCAGTCTTTTGCCTTTGTTTAAGTACAGTGAATCCAGTTACCTTCCTCGGAGACATCTGACCACTCTGGGTTTGGAAACTCATACTGTCCCATTCGAATCCTCTTCTTCATCCCAGGAGAAATGGCTAGGCCATGATTGGAGTAGAACGGAGGATACCCACACAGCCTGCGGGCACAGGTATGTTGTTTAATTTGCTAACCATATGTAGAAACAAATTGTTCTGTTTCCCCAGTAACTCTCCATCTCCTCTCAAGGACTTTACAGAGGAACTGGTTCACAGGTACTGCCAACCATCCAGTTCCGCACCCAGGTGGCTAATTTGTATATGTACAGAAAGCAGAGCAATAAGCCAAATCCTGATTTAACTTTGCATGTATCTTGCAGTCAAAGTCAGAAGCAGAGGTGTTATCAAGGGCTAGATTTGGGTGGGTGATGGTTGGTGTTAGTTCCTAGGCGGCACAGTAGTTAGCACTACTGCTTCACAGCTCCTGGGTTTGATTCCCAGCTTGGGTCACTGTCTGTGTGGGGTTTGCACATTCTCCTTGTGTCTGCATGGGTTTCCTCCCACAGTCCAAAGATGTGCAGTTAGGTTGACTGGTCATGCTAAATTGTCCCTTAGTGTCCTGAGATACATAGGTTAGAGGGATTAATGGATAAATACGTAGGGATATGGGGGTAAGGCTTGGGTGGGATTATGGTCAGTGCAGATTCGATGGGCCAAATGGCCTTTTTCTGTACTGTAAGGTTTTGTTTCTAGTTATTTTTAGCCCCTCTAGTCAGTCCTTAACTCTGATCCTAGAGATTAGGAGCCTCTTGGATACAAGCTTTGACCCTCAGGTTTGCCCAACCTTTTCTCATGTGGATGGGTGAGGGGGATTTGGGGCACATTTCCATTCTTTTCTCACTGAAGGGGCTGATAAGTAAATTTTGGAAAGATATGTTTTGGCACAACACTGAACATGAATTTTAAAACAATGTTGAGGCACAAAACAAAGAAACAACTTGTTGAGTAAAACAAAAAAGAAATAAATTGATAATCTGTAAAAAATAATAAAAATGACCATTAGAGTTTGCCAGGGTCTTGCTGTGAGTACTCAGGGTACTCACTTACTGGCACCCCAATGCACATCGGGTGAGGGTAAGTACTGATTTGTGGGGGTGAGGGTGAATGAGAGTCCTCACTCGCACACACAAATACCTCACTCTCACTCCTCCTCACAACATTCTCCCACTCCCCCAAACAAACACCTCACTCCCCTATTCCCCCACACAAACATCTCACTCTCCCACTTTCCCACACAAACAACTCACTCTCACTCTTCTTCTCCCACACACACGAACACCTTACACAGAGAGTCAGTGCAGACTCATGTGCAAATGGCCACCTTCTGTATGGTAGCGATTCGATGATTATACCAAATTATACACAAAATGTCTCTCTGAACAAATTTTCCTGATTACTTGCGCTGCTTGTTGGTTACTTCCACCAAAATTCCACATAACTTATTAACTTAGCTCATCAACTTATGTACAACTCCAAAGACTGGAAGTTTCCTGAAGTTATCCATGTTCTAAGTGGGTTTAATTTGCAGCCAAGCATTTTAGCTACAGTGGGGACTATATGCTGGCTAATTGTAACGTTTTATAGCATTTTTTAAAAATTCTTTTTGTCAGCATGCTTAATATCTCAGAATGGTACTGGAATCGCCAATCTTCAGAAATGGAAAGCTTCTATAATTGCATTTTCTGCAACATGCTGTGATTAAAGCAATGAATATCAGTTTAAAGCTTCAAAACTGCTATTTTCATTTCATCAATATGATAAAAAGTAAACTAAAAGAGGAAGTTGGTATATATCCCACACTTTCTTCCGGCTCTGATTGTTTATATTAATTTCTACACACTTTGCGTGGTTTTTACATTTTGCGTAATGTAATATAGGTGCAAGTTTCCACTGGTGATATCATAAGACCATAAGACATAGAAGCAGAATTAGGCCACTCGGACAATCAAGTCTGCTCCACCATTCAATCATGGCTGTTTTTTTTTTCTCGTCCCCATTCTCCTGCCTTTTCCCCATAATCCCTGATCCCCTTATTGATCAAGAATCTATCTATCAATCTATCTCTGTCCTAAAGACACTCAATGTCTTTGGTGATGATGGCCTCCACTATCTTCTGCAATAAAGAGTTGCTCAGATTCACTCTTCTCTGGCTGAAGAAATTCCTCCTCATCTCTGTTCTAAAGGATCATTCATTTAGCCTGAGGTTGTGCCCTTTATTTCTAGATTTTCCTACTAATGGAAACATCCTCTCCATGTCCACTCTATCCAGGCCTCGTAGTATCCTGTAAGTTTCAATAAGATCCCCCTCATCCTTCTAAAGTTCAACAAGTACACACCTAGAGTCTTCAATTGTTCCTCATACAAGCTTTTCATTCCAGGGATCATTCTTATGAACCTCCTCTACATCCTTTCTAAGGCCAGCACATCCTTTCTTAGATGCAGGCCCAAAACTCTCAATTTCCAAATGGGGTCTCATCAGAGTCTTATACAGCCTCAGAAATACATCCCTGCTTTTGTATTCTAAATCTCTCGACAGGAATGCTAACATTGCATTTATCTTCCTAACTGCCGACGGAACCTGCAAACTAATCTTCAGAGAATATTGAACAATGACTCCCAAGTTCCTTTGTGTTTCTGATTTTGCAAGCATTTTCCCATTTTGAAAACAGTCTATGCCTCCATTCCTCCTTCCACAGTGCGTGAACCTCACACTTTTCCATATTGTATTCCATCTGCCACTTCTTCGCCCCTCTCCTAACCTGTCCATGTCCTTCTGCAGCTCCCCTCCTTTCTCAGTATTACCTGTCCCTCTACATATCTTTGTATCATTTGCAAACTTAGCAACAGTGCCTTCAAGTTCCTTCCTCCAAATTGTTAATGTATGTTGTGAAAAATTAAGGTCCCAGCACTAACCCCTGGGCACATCACTAGTCGCTGGCTGCCATCTAAACAAAAAAACATTTATCCCTACTCTTTGCCAATCCTCCATCCATGTCAGGATCTTACCTTTAAAACTATGGGCATTTAACAAGTTAAATTTTACTTTTTTTTAGTTCTGCATTTTGATTTAGCTTCTCGCTGTTCATTCCCTTAGCAGAACCTTTGTTCCTGTTCTACTTATGTCATTGGTACCTATGTGGACCCGACAATAACTGGATCTTTACCATCCTACTCCATGCTCCTCTGCAACCCAGATGAGATATCTCAAGCCTGAGCACCAGGCAGGCAACACAACCTTCAGGATTCTCGATCACAGTGTGAATCCCCCTAACTACAGTATTTTCAATTACAACTACATTTCTTCTTTTTCCCTCCACTTGAAGAGCCCCCTGTATATGGTGCCGTGGTCAGTTTGCTCATCCTTCCTGCAGTACCCGTTCCCATCCACACAGGGCGCAAGAATCTCGAACCTTTTGGACAAGTTCAGGGATTGAGGCTCCTGCAACCCTACTTCCTGGAACCCTCTACCTGCCTCATTTGCAGCCACATCCTCCTGTCCCTATCCACTGGCCAAATGCAAGGTATTTAATCTAAAGGGTGTGACTGCCTCCTGGAACACAGTGTCCAGGTATCTCCGCCCCTCCTTGATGTGTTGCAGCATCCAAAGCTCAGAATCCAGCTCCTCCACCCTGAGCCGGAGTTTCTCAAACAACCAACACCTACTACAAACATGCTCATTGGGATTCATAATGGAGTCCATCAGGTCCCACATTATGCATGAACACCACATCACCTGACCCTCTATCCCTATTTTGTTTAATTAGTTCTTAATTTGGCCTCTAATTTTTTTAGAAAATTATACATCTCCTTATTATCTCAGTCTCAACGTAATGTCTAACAAGTAATTTAAATGGGTTTTCAAATTTAATATAGCTCCCTGTTAGCCAATCAAATCACAGCCACCCTGTTATGTCACTTAAGTTTTTTTAAGTCCAAACTCAGTGTCAAAGAACCAAGAGTAATACTTACTCACAAATCAACACTTCCTGTTGTAGCCTCTGCTGCCTGTCTCACCTAACTCACATAGACACTATTGTAAGTTTTAGTGTGAGGGCATTCCAGAAAAGCCCAGGTTGTCCCAATTAACGTTTGTTATTGAGCACATGGACATTCATATGACATTGCCATAACAACTGCTTACTCAAAGGGTTCCTGTAGCATACCAGGTGAAATGGAGATAAAGAGAAGCAATGGTAATGAATGAAACAGCTTACTTACAGAATGTACATGATCACTCCCAGGGACCACATGTCACACGACTTGTCATATTTCTCTGGACCCAGGACCTCTGGAGCTGTGACAACACATGGGAACATGACTAGCAATCCAGGACAAGGCAAACCAAACTGATTTGAAAATAAAAATATGATCCAATGTATCCTTAAGGAGAATGGAATTATTATTGCACTGTTACCTCATCAAAGGAACTCCAAGAATTAATATAGAAGTCACATTATATATTAACGTTATAGTTGTGTAGCAGGACATAAAAGAAATCATATGAAGGATTATATCAAGATGTGTGTCATTATATAAATCTAGTATGTTGTTAAAGCAAATCCCTCAAGATTGCTAGAGATGTTGATAAATAGCATCATTGAGAAATAGGCCCTTAATAGCATTTCTTGAGCTGTTGAACTACTTGGGGAGGATCAATCATCAGCTCATTAGAAATGAACTTTTATTTCAACTCAGCAATGAGCTCAGTGCTACTCAACTTCTCCAGGTCGGTGATGAGTGGAGAAACTGTCATAAAAGTGGATGATGACACTCCCACCAATAAAAAAATTAAGATAAGTCAGAGAATCCCTACATTGCAGAAGGAGGCCATTTGGCACATCGAGCCTGTGCTGACAACCATCTCTCCTGTAAACCCACATATTTACACTAAGGTGCAATTTAACATGGCAAATCAACCAAACCCGTACGAATGAAGGGAGGAAATTGGAGCACCTGGAGGAAACATATGCAGACATGAAGAGAACATGCAAACTCCACACAGTCAACCAAGACTGGAATTGATGTTCTGTTACTGTCTGTAGAGATACAAATTAGAGTCCACATTAAGTGACCTACTCTATTGAGAAAAGAGTGGACTATAATGTGTCACTCTCTACTCTGTAAGAGTAGCAAACTATCATTCTGTTCCCTGACTTGGTAATGGTTTCTACTTCAAGCAAACAGATGGAGACTAAGACTTGAAAAACTGGTGGAAAAGTGGGACTGAAAATAATGGGTGTCATGAATGGGACCATGGACTTCACACCCAACACAAAAAAGAATTTTCATTTAAGCCATGAGTTCTGGACACCCCAAGTACTTTACAGCCACAGCTATAATTATTTTTGTAATGTACGGAAAGGGCCAAAAATGTTGTAACTGGGAGTAAGGCTCTGCAATTGTATCTTAAGTGGCACTTGCCCACACCTTTTCCATACAAATGAAATGCATTTCCCATTGAGCCATAAACTCTGTTGGGGTCAGTACTGGCATGGCTGCTGGGATCACAACCCAAGCAATTGTGCTGCCAACATCTTTTGCTCACAGATCCTTTGAATCCAAAGTCATGCTGGTCAACATAATTGATAAGGATGTTTTCTTTTCCATGACAGAAGATACCCTTCATAGTATCAGATGTGGTCAGATTGTTAATTCGCTACAAGACAGAGACCAAATTGCCTTCTGTGCTGCTAGCACTCAGACAGAATAGTGAAGACAGTATATAGGAGCTGCCATGGATCCAAATAAATGTTATCATAAACACAAAGCATTTTCATACGGTATCTATAGTGAAGCTATGTGTTTTGCTTTTTGTTTGCAGAGTTAATCGTCATATGCAAAACACAAGCTGGGACTTCGGCATTGATGTCCCACTGCAATCAAGGAGAGCAATGACAACTGTGGAACAGAATCAGAAGGAAATCATTTCCAATTACCTTGTAACAACTTGTTTCAGAGTAAGAGTGGAACTGGACCAGCAAGAGAGGAATCTCCCAACCATCTTGACTGAGAAAGAGTAGGTATTTTACTGCAGAAATCTGCTTTTTGAAATAAAGTGGCATTTTCTGAGGCTCCATGTCACCAGCTGGGCGTTGGCCTGCAGCAGGGGAACTGGAAAATTACTGGCTTCAGTTTTCCACTAAGCTGTACATGCATGTGAGAGGCATAGTACAGAGCCTCAGGAAAAGTTGCCTGCTGAATAAACATTGTATTATTTGGACAATCACATTGACTCCAGAGAAACAAAGGAGGAGACCTATACTGAGCCTCCTTAGGCCAGCAGAAATCTATGCTCTCTGATCAGGATTTTCCACTTCTGACTTGTTGCATTACAGATACATTTCTATTAAAGTTGTTGGCTGATAAATGGAGAACTTCACTCCTATCACAATGTGAAGCTCCAGTTGAAGTCTGTTGCGCCTCCCTGTGCTGAAATCAAGATAAGCTACTAAAAGCCAATGATATACCTTTTTTCAGTCTAGCCTTCCTTGCAAAATCTTTGGGTTTTAAAACCAAAGTGTGGAATCCACTAATCACAAATTCCCCATTTATCAATTATCATTCTTCAGAGTGTGGGCACTGTTGGCAAAGTTGGCATTTATTGCCAGAGTGGGTTTTCTTGAAGCACTGTGGCCTGTGTGATGGAGGTACTCCTACATCTTTTATGTGTAGGGAGTTTCTATTTTACCCTGTGCCACCTTGGCTTTGTCCTGTACTGTGGATCTCAAGCTTTTCAATTTAAAAAAAAAATGACAGCACTCGAGTAGCTAACACAGTTATCACTGATTCTCAATTTTTAAAATTATTTCATGGGATGTGGTCATCGTTGACAAGGCTACCACTTGTTATCTTTTTCTAAAATGAGTATCTCACTCGGCCATTTCAGAGTAAATCAGATTGCTGTGTGGGTCTGGAGCCACGTGTAGGTCAAACTGGGTAAGAACAGCTTATTTCCTTTTTTTTAAAGGACATTAGTGAATCAGATGGGTATTTATGAAAATTGACAATAGCTTCATGGACATCATTAGACTTACAATTCTAGAGTTTTTTAAAAATTGAATTCAAATTTCACCAACTGCCGTGGTGGGCTTTGAACCCAGGTCCCCAGACCATCACTCTGGGTCTTTGGATTACTAGCCCAGAGATATACCAATACACCTCCAGCACCCTTTCTGGTTATTTAACCTTGCTGTTATTCACATCAGAAAAAATTTGACTCTTGACACTGACCAACATAGTATGGTGTGTAGCAGGGCGTTGCCAGAGAGTTGTGAACTGTTGTCTCTTTAGCAAACCCAAAATCCGTGAGCTTGAGGATTGCGTTCAAATCTTTCGAAGTATACAATAGGTTTTCTGGCTGCAAAATTCAAATGAATATTTACAGTGTCAGGAAGATTCCTTGTTTTAAAACAAAAAAAACAAATAGCAGAATTGGACATGATTAATGTTCAATACATATACATAGATAAAGGAATAATCTGCACTTTTCAGAAATGGTTCACAAACAAGAAATTACATTCAAGTGCAGTTACTGGCCAACATTGCTGACAAAATCTGCAAATAGCAATATCCTGCAAATGGCTATCAATAACCACAAAACCAATGACCAGTTTTGGTGTTGACTGAGGGAAGGAACATTGACGAGGACAGCAGGAAACTCCGGATCTTCTTTCAACAGTACTAAAGAATCTTTAACATCAATCCAATCAAGCATTTAAGGTTTTATTTTAATGTCTCATCCATAAAATAGCATACAATGCAGCACCTCCTTTATTTGTGCAGTCCTGGAGTGGGGCTTCCTAGCTTGAGAGGTGAGATTGAAATCCTGTCAATGGGATGATTCTGAGATATGAATAACCACAACAGCTTGCATTTATATAGCAACTATAGTACTAAAGTGTGCCAAGGCACTTCATGCTAATGTACAAGTATGCCACTTGGTATTTCAAGCCTGCTGCACCATTTGATAATATCGTGGCTGAATTGTTTGGGTTTAAAATTCCAAATTCCCATTTACCCCCGATAACCATGGATTCCCTTGAATAACAAAATCTATCTACCTCCACCTTAAAAACGTTCAGTGACCTTGTCTTCACTGCCTCCAGAGGCAGAGAGTTCAAAATTCACAAAACCCTCTGAAATATGTTTACCAATTACAGCTGCTCAAGACATGAAGAATTTGTATGCCTTACCTTGACATCTCTGTGAGCAATGTTCATTGAATGGAGGTACTGAATAGCGCTCCCTATATCCCTCATTATTTCTGAGGCCTCTGAAAATACACAAAGGAAGCAATAGAGGATTTACTGGGCTAGCAAACATTTGAATGCAAAATATTTCTGAGACCATTTCGATGGAGATTGATAGTTTTCACATAAACTATAATTTAACAACATTGGCTATATCCTTACTTCAGATTCTATAACATAACCTATGATGCATAATTCAGAAATTTATCTTGGTTCTATAATGCTCCAATTGAGAGATGTGGGAATAGAATGTTTTTCATCTCACCATCATTAAGCAATTCCAATTCAGTACGTAACAGCTACCAGAGTAAAGCTCACTGTACCTCAATGCCAAGCCTTTTTTAATTAATTCATGAGATGTGGGGATCACAATCTGAGCAAGCATTTGTTGCCCATTCTTGAGGGCAATTACAAGTCAACCAGGTTGCAGTGGGTCTGGAGTCACACGAAGGCCAGATCAGGTAAGGATGACAGGTTTCCTTCCCTAAAGGTAATTAGTGAACCAGATAGGTTTTTACAACAATGATTTTACAGTCATCCAGATTTTTAGTTAATTCAATTTTTACCATTTGCCATGGGGTGATTCGAGCCCAGGTTCCCAGGGGATTACTCTGGGTCTCTGGATAAATTGTTCAGTGACAATACCACAACACCACCACCTTTCCATATCTGAGCAGAGTGTTTCTATTAGCCTAAAGGGGACCCTAACAGACTTTCCAACTCGTTAACTCAGAGAAACCAGCACCAGTTATAGTGCCTCTTTACTTTTTATTTAGCAAAGATTGGCTGATTCAGCCTTATTACATGGCTCCATGAACCTCTGTATAAAAAGGGTTCAATTTGGCACTTCTAGCTACCCTAACCTTCAAATTGGTAACATGTGTCCTGCGGTGATTGATGTTGCTTTACCCAGTGCAGCAAACAACCTTTCATTACCTTGAACACAGATTTTAAAATAAACACCAGCTTCTCAACCTTTCCTGATAGCTTAAATTCCTGACATCCAGAATTGGCCACTTGCCTCTATATCCTTTGAAAGGAAGTAACCTTCTTCCTATGATTAGGTAATAGAATTCACTGCATCCTTGAGTTTGACTGCCACCACTACAATATTTATAACTGTAGTGAGTTGCCCTGTTTTTTGTCTAGCAGAGAAGAAAGTCACAGATTGGAATGAGGATGAGTGCAATGGTCTGGAATATCATATCTTGTAACTTACCCCTCTCAGTAAATGCCTGATCCCCCCGATCCTGGATCCTGTTGAACAATTCACCTCCTTCCATACTGTCAGGGAGGAGGAGAGAGACAGAGGAAGACAGAAAGAGAGAGAGAGAGAGCATAGAGTTAGTAAGGGAGCTTGAATGGGCAATTACCAGAGCCTTTGACCACAATATTCTATATTTTTACTTACAAAATTATATCAGAATTTGCAGACTCAAAAATTAAACTACAGGGTGCTAGCAGAGATAGAAATGGCAGAAAATTCCCTGCCTTATGTATCGTGAGCTTGTATGTTCTGGAATTAAAATTAGCAGCCACTTAGTTAAAACATACAAGATCCTGAGGGGTCTTGGCAGGGTGATTGTGGAGAAGATGTTTCCTCTTGCCAGAGAAATTAGAACTAGGAGCCACTGTTTAAAACAGAATTGAGGCAACATTTACTGACTCAAGACGGTCATGAGTCTGTGGAACCTCTTCCTGAAAAGTGGTAGAAGTAGAGTCTTTCAATATTTTTAAAGCAGAAATGGATAGACTCTTGGTAAGCAATGATGTGATATCTTGTCAGGAGCAGGCGGGATGCAGATTTGAAAATACTATCAGATCAGCCATGATCTTATTAAATGGCTCGAACGGGCTGAATGGCTCCTGCTCCTTGTGTGCATGTCCATGTCTCATTTATCAAAGATCATTAACCTGGTTCTCAGAAACAAATCCATTTCAATTACGCTAATAAGAAGTTTATTAAATGACTCCCTAAAAATGTATGACATCCTCTAACAGACTACCAGATAAAGGAAATACATTGGGCTCTAAGTCATATAAATTAGAAATCCCCATGTTGACTCCCCAGTCTGAGCTCAACTTGTTAGCTTAGGCAGTATGAATATTCAGCTTGAGCATTCTAGAGCTTTGGAGAGAAGAAGATAAATCAGCCAGGGTTCATACCTCTGTCCTGTTACCCACTTCATCCTGCCAATGGATGTTGAATAAGGACTGGATTTGCTGATGATGCCCACAATAGTGGAAAAGCTAGATTCCCATATGAAGATTTGCCATTTGGATAAGATGTTAGAAATTTACTGCATTCTTCAAAATAATAATACGGGTGGAAGCTCGCAATTAGATTGAGAAAGAATTGAGCAGCCAAAACAAAACTGAAAGAGTCATCTAGTTTGGGTTAGATCGAGAGTCTCTGAGAAAACCAAATCTCACTGTGAAAGACAATTCCAAGATTGCAAATTACCAAGCTGAGAAAAAGAAAGATCAAAATAAACTCTCTGGAACTAAGCAACACTCTTTGGATTGATTTGGGAAATGTTGAATGTTTACACAAAGCACAGTGTAAAGTATGCCTGTGAAATGTGTTTTCTTGATTGTTGCCTACAAAGATACCGTTTAGTTAATGTTTTTAGTAATTTACAACAATAAATGCTATAAATCATGAAGTCATGATGTGTCATTCTTTCAGTTATTAACTGAAAGTTTGAATTTCTTTTTAAAAATTATTGGCCTCTATGGGGATTGCAACACTACCAATCACAGATTTCAAATTTAGAATTGATCTTGCATCAATAGCCATTTGCAGAACAGAGTAACAAAGTTTACAAAGTCTGTTTGTAGCAATGTTTACTAATTTTATATCTGAAAGATCAGAGCTAACTTTTAGGATGGAATTTTCCATCCCTGCAGTGCATTTTGTGGAGATGGCCTGCCATTTGCTGGTGGTGGAATCTTCTGATCCCACAGCTGTCAACGGGTTCTCTGTTGTTCATCTCCTCTGCCACCAGAAAACCCTGGATAATCTCTACTGCAGGGTAACAGGGGAGAAGTAAGAAAAGGTAAACAAAAGAAATGGATATTTATTACAATAGGCAGCTTACATTTCAGCACCATTTTATGTATAAAATGTAACTCAGCACATTCTCCAGAGTCTAAAACAAAACCAAAGATGAAGAAATGGAATGATTGGTAGGGTGTAATGGTTTGTGCGAAAGTCCCTTTAACAGTGGGTAACAGGATTCGTAGTTCCTTCAGGATAAATTTAGAAACAAAGCATACAGTGTAGCTAGTAATTGTAATACAAGCTGGTAACCACAACAACACTTTGTCCTCTATCTCTTCTTCCAGAATCTTTTTGAGTTTTCCTGAAACATCCATCATCCCCCTTCTCTTCCCTTGGGGTGGAGAGGAATCACAACACCACCTTTCTCGAGCTGACTTTCTCAAGTTAGCCTCTCAAGAATATGGTACTGTAATAATCATGTAGATTGGATGAGTCAGATTGGTAAAGAGAGCCTGCAGTATGAGTTCATAGACTGTATTCAATACAAATTCTTAGAACAATATGTTCTAGTGCCAACCAGGGAGCTGGCTATTCTGATCCTGGTAATGAGTAATGAGACAGAATTAATCAACAACCTCATAGTAAAAGACCATCATAACATGAAAGAATTCCACATTTGGTTTGAAAGGGAGATGTGAGAGTCTAAGATTAGAATTTTAAAGCTGTATAAAGGTTATCATAAGCAGAGGTGAAATGAACTTGAGCTTCTCACTGGTTTGGTCTAATCACAATACCTCTTCCCCTCTGCATTGTAAAAGTGATTGCACTTCAAAAGTGGTTCATTGGCATAATAAATGTAATTTTTTTCTTTCTCTGCCCCATATTGTTGTTGAGGTGAGATCAAGGTCACTAATGGACACTGGTATTCGCAAGGATTCACGCAAAGCTGCCCAATTGAATACACCAAAAGAATAATGATATGTTCACCCAGAGAAACAGAGGAAAGAAGATAACAAGATTAGTATCAGGAATAAAGTGAAGAATAATATTAACAATGGGTGGGATTCTCCAGTCTCATCTGTAGCAGGACTTGTCACAAATAAAAACAGAAAATTTGGTGTTCCAGCCCAAAATCCATTCACCATCAGTAGCACTTGGATATTCCAAGTCTGAGCAGGGATGGAAGATTTTGGCCAATGAGAAATAGCATATAACAGAAGAAAGAGGTGGAGAAGCAGGATGTGAGAGTGAGAGAGGTTTAATTAGTTAACAGAGTGAAGAGTGTGCAAAGAGAGAGTGGCTAATAAAAAAGTAAAGAAGAGCTATGCAAATACAATTTTGATTAGGGAAAGAGAGAGAGAGAGAAAGATGCTATAGTCTGGGAGATTTTTTTTTGTTCTTTGTTCTAATACACAAGGCGCACTTGGATCGGTAAAACGCATTTGTTAAGATGCCACATCAAAGTTTACTTAAAAAAAAGACCTCATGGTGTAGGGGACAATGTATAAATAAATGATGGAGGATCAGTTGACTAACAGGAAGCAGAGTGCAGGGATAAATGGATCATTTTCAGATTGGTAAACTGTAATTACTGGAGTGCAACATCAATCAGTGCAGGGGCTCTTTACAATTTATATCAACCAACCCCTTTGACGTTAGGGTCAAGGTCACAACATTTCTCTGCACTATCTCCAGCAATCAAACACCTTCCTTGTTTTTGTGCACCAAGAATTCAAGGTGCAATCTGACCAGAGAATGTCCAGTCTGATCACAGCTTAGAGCTCAGACTTGTACTTTTGATCCTGGTGTTCAACACTCTATTGCTTTTGTTAATGGTTGTTGTGTATATGCTGGGCACATTTTAAGTGTTAAATTTATTAATATCTGATAAACACAGAACTCCTACAGTGCAGAAAGAGGCCTTTTGGCCAATCAAGTCTGCACTGACCACAATCCCACCCACGCCTTATTCCTGTAATCTCAAATATTTACCCTGATAATACCCCTGACATTAGAGTCAATTTAGCATGGCCAATCAACCTAACCCGCACACCTTTGGACTGTGGGAGGAAAACCAGAGCACCTGGAGAAAATCCACACGGACACAAGGAGAATGTGCAAACTCCACTGTCAGTGACCCGAGGACAGAATTGAACGCAGGTTCCTGGCATTATGAGGCAGCAGTGCTAACCACCACATAAGGAGCATGAGTAGGCCATTTGGCCCATTCAGCTTCACCATTTAATCACTGGTGAGCTTTACCTCAACAATATTCTCTCATGCTATTCTCATAACCCAAGATGCCATTGGTATTGAAAAATTATTGACCTCTCCTTTGAATATATTCAATGATTGAGCCTCTACAGCCTTAGGATAGAAAATTGCAAAGATTCATCACCTTCTAAATGAAGAAATTCCTCCTCATCTCGGTCTTACGTGCCTACCTCTTATTGTAAGACTGTGCCCATTTCTGGTTATAGACTCCCCCACCACCAAATGGAGGAAACATCCTTCCTCCTTCTACCCTATTGAATCCTGTACACAATTCTTACATCTAATGAGATCCTCTCTCATTCTTCAAAACTCTAGAGAAAACAATCCCAGTTTCGTCAATGTCTCTTCATTGGACAATGTTGCCATCCCAAGGATTATTCTGGTGAATCCTCATTGCACTCCCTTCAGGGTCAGTATGTTCATCCTTAGGTAAGGAGACCAAAACTGCACACAGCATCCCAGGTCTGATCTCACTAAGGCTCTATACAACAGCAGCAAGACTTCCTTACTCCTGTGTTCAAATCCTCTTGCAATAAAAGCTAACAGACCATTTGCCTTCCTGCAATTTAGCTTTTGAACAAGAATACACCCAGGTCTCTTCAGATATCAACACTTCCCAATCTCTCACTATTTAAGAAATACTCTGCGTTCCCTAGGTCCATTTCAACTATGATTTGACCCTGGGTTAAAGAAGTTAAGATACCAATCATATAATTCATACATGAAAAATTTGCCATTGAATTCAACTAGTCTATATTAATACTCTAAATAAGACCCAACTCACCACATTTCAAGTAATTCAATCTAGCATGATCTAGTGGAATGGCAGTACAAATCAAGAGGCTGAATGGCCTACTCCTGTTCCTGTGTTCTGAAGCCAAGTCATTGATGCTAATTAGAAACTGTAGTCATCTCAATAACCATAAGCCATTAAACCCAATACTCCCCTTGCACTCCCTAACCCTGACAAGAATATCTATAAAGTATTCATTATTTTTTCCGTTATCCTTGAAACAATATCATTGGTCAATTCCTCAAATGTTACTCAGAAATTTCCAAAGCTTTGAAGTTACTCAATAGTCTTTCATGTGGAATTTTGTCACATTGTCTGTGAATCCACTCAGGTTAACAATTCCTAAAGAAGTCCAGGAATTAGATTGGGCAGGGTTTCCGACTTTGGAAACCACATTGCTTGAATTTTTGCAACATTAAAATGGAGAAACATTGCTTCAACTTGGAAATGACTGAGGAGGCTAAAGAGGAATCAATGTAGATGGGTGATGAGCTGTGCATTATCAGAAGTTATCGCTAAGGAGTAGGATATAAATGAAGAAGTGAGGACTACGAAGTGAAGTGAAGAATTGAGGGTGAATGCCACAGGTCCATAACCACTGTCTTTAACTTAAGTAAGGGCAATTATAACAGCATGAAAGGGAGTTGCCCAAGGTAAACTGGATGAACAAGCTAAGAGTATTAGAGAAATTCAAAAGGCTAAAGGTGGACAAGTCACCAAGACTGATGAACTGTACACTTGAGTTTTAATGGAAGTGGCTGCAGAGATAGTAAACCTATTAATTGAAATTTTTCATAAATCACTAAATCATGGGAGGGTATCAGAAAATAGCCAATGTGGTACCCTTGTTCAAAAAGGGAGAAAAGCTGGGGACTATGGGCCAGTTATTTAACATCTATTATCAGCAAATGCTGGAGTCAATAATCAAAGAGGAAATAGCTAATCATTTAGAAAAGTTGGATATAAACCATGCTGACTAGGTTTGATTATGAAAGATAAATTATGTTTGACAAATTTGCTCGAATTCTTTGAGAATATAACAGGGAGAATAGATAGAGGGAAATCGATAGATGTAATGTATTTAGATTTCCAAAAGGCATTTGACAAGGTGCTGCATAAGAGGCTGGTGCATAAAGTAAAAGCCCATGGAATTGGAGGAAGTGTGTTAATACAGATTGAAAACTGGCTGTCACATAGAAAACAGAGTTGGACTAAAGGAGGCCTTTTTAGAATGGGAAGATATAATAAGTGAAGTACTGCAGGGATCACTTCTTGCCCACAACTATTTACTATCCACATTAATGACCTGGAGGAAGGAACAGAATGTAAAGTTTATTGCAAAGGGATCGAAGTTTAAAAATAGGTGTGTTTTGTTACGATTGTTTGGGTGTTGGTGAGGCCTCACCTAGAATACTATATATAGTTTTGTTCCCCTTACCTAAAAAAAATACAATAACATTGGAGGCAGTCTGAAGGAGATTCACCAAGTTAATTTCTAGGATGAGAGGGTTGTTCTATCAAGAGAGACTAAATAGTCTGTGTCTGTATTCCTTGGAGCATAGAAGATTGTGGGTTGACCTTATTCAAACATATAAGATCCTGAGAGGGCTTGACAGGGTAAATGGTAAAATGTTTTCACAAGTGAAAGACCCTCGAACAAGGAGACATAGTTACATGATAAAGGGCCAATCATTTAAATTGAGATGCATAGAAATTTATTCTCGCAGAGGGTGGTGAATGTCTGGAATTTCTGTCCCAAAGGGCAGTGGAGGTGGATAACTATTTGATAGATCAAGGAATAGAGGGCTACGGAGAAATAGCACAGAACAGGAGTTGAGGCTGGCACAGACCAGCCATAATTATATTGAATGGCGGGGGAGACTTGAAGGGTCTGGTGGCTGACTCCTGGTTCCATTTCTTGTGTTCTTGTGACCTTTTGACACAGACAGGGTAACAGCTACCAGGTACCAGCAGATGCTGCTTTACCAAGCTGACAGTGTGATTATTTCTTTAATTATTGAATTTTCTTTCCTGCTCTTTTCAACATTGTTTTTTTTATACACAGACTTTGCCCAATCACCTTGGCTTCTTACTCACCATTCCATCACTATCAGGAGACACCGCTTCCCGTGGTACATGTTCTCATAAACATTAATTATTCGGACAATGTGGAGGGTGCTGGAGGCTCGCCAGTGCATGTCCATTTCACGTCGTGCCTTTGGACTATCATAGAGAATCTGAAAAGAATGAGGATACCAAGGAATAAGAAGGAACAGTGGGAATGTGCTCACTTTTAGTGTTACCTTGACATAGTACAGAAGTTTTCAATATGGCTTGTGTAGTAAATTTTTCTATGTTTCTACAGTAAGGCAGCTACTGAGTTCAGTTTAAATCCTCTGTTACCTTTTCAAAGATTTTCTGCATCTTCAGTTGGATTTGCACATGCTTTCTCATTTCAGTTTTCTCACTGGTTTATGATTACTAAATAAATCACTCCTCTCAATGTTCATTTTTTAATCTCCATCAACAACATTCTACACCCTCTGTGTCCTGAGTTGGGATTAAGAATCCTCACATTGGCTGCCATTTTAACTCATGCTCAAGTGCTAAATTGTCAACATATTGTGCAGCGAAACCCTTGGGTACAGGGGTTCATGTGCAACTCACCAGACTTTAAGCTCTTGAATTTAAGAATATAAAAACATAAGAACTAGGAGTAGGAGTAGGCCATCTAGCCCCTCGAGTCTAATCCGCTATTCAATAAAATCATAGCTGATCTTTTTGTGGACTCAGCTCCAATTACCTGCCTACTCAACATAATCCTTAATTCCTCTACTGTTAAAAAATTTATCTAACATTGCCTTAAAAACATCCAATGAGGTAGCCTCAATTCCTTCACTGGGCAGGGAATTCCACAGATTCACATATCTTTTGTGTGATGAAGTTCCTCCTCAATTCAGTCCTGAATCTGCTTCCCCTTATTTTGAGGCTATGCCCTCTAATTCTAGTTTCACCGGCCAGTGAAAACAACTTCCCTGCTTCTATCTTATCTATTCCCTTCCTAATCTTATTTCTATAAGGTCCCCCCTCATTCTTCTGAATTCCAATGAGTATAGCCCCAATCTACTCAGTCTCTTCTCACAAGCCAACCTTCTCAACTCCAGAATCAGCCTAGTGAATCTCTTCTGCACCCTCTCCAATGCCAGTACATCCTTTCTCAAGTAAGGAGAATAAAACTGTATACAGTACTCCAGGTGTGGCCTCACCAGCATTTTATACATAACTTCATTGTTTTTAAACTCCATCTTTGCAACATAACTTCATTGTTTTTAAACTCCATCCTTTTAGCAATAAAGGACAAAATTCCATTTGCCTCCTTCATTATCTGCTGCACCTGCTAACCAACTCCTTGTGATTCTTGCACAAAGACATCCAGGGCCCTCTGCACAGCAGCATGCTGCAATTTTTTACCATTTAAATAATAGTCCATTTTGCTGTTATTCCTGCCAAAATGGATGACCTCACATTTGACAGCATTGTACTCCATCTACCAGACCCTCAGCCACTCATTTAAATTATCTATATCCCTTTGCAGACTTTGTGTCTTTTGCACACTTTGCTTTGCCAATCATCTTAATGTCATCTGCAAATTTCGACATGCTACACTCGGTCCTCAAGTCCAAATCATCTATGTAAATAGCAATCAATCATTGTTCCAACACTGATCCCTGAGGTGCACCACTAATCACTGATCGCAACCAGGAAAACATCCATTTTCCCCCACTCTTTGCTTTCTGTTAGTTAACCAATCTTCTATCCATGCTAATACATTACCCGTAACATCTTGTACCTTTATCTTATGTAGCAGTCTTTTGTGCAGCACCTTGCCAAATGTCTTCTGGAAATCCACTTACACCACATCCACAGATTTCCCATTGTCCACTACACATGTAATGTTCTCAAACAATTCCACCAAATTAGTCAAACATGATCTGCCCTTCATGAGAATCCATGCTACGTTTTACCAATGGGACAATTTATATCCAGACATCTCGCTATTTCTTCCTTGATGATAGATTCAAGCATTTTCCCTACTACAGAAGTTAATTGGCATATAGTTAGCTGTCTCTTGTCTACCTTCATTTTTTGAACAGTGGCGTCATATTTGCTGTTTTCCAATCTGCAGGAACAATTCCAGAATCCAGCGCATTTTGGTAAATTACCATTAGTGCATTTGCTATTTCCCCCCCACCATATCTTTTAGTACCCTAGGATGCATTCCATCAGAACCTGAAGACCTGTCTACCTTTAGCCCTATTAGCTTGCCCAACATTATCTCTTTCGTGATAATGATAGTTTCTTAGTCCTCATCTACTACAGCCTTCCTGTAAATTTTTGACATGTTATTTGTATCTTCCACCGTGAAGACCGACACAAAATATCTGTTCAATGCCTCGGCCAATTTCTCATCTCCAGTTATTACATCCCCCTTCTCATTCTCTAAAGGACCAATGTTTAGCCACTCTTTTTCATCTGATATATTTGTAGAATATTTTACTATCTGTTTTTATATTCTGAGCCAGTTTACTCACATAATCCATCTTTCTTTCTTTTATAGCTTCTCTCGTAGCTTTCTGTTGATCTTTAAAGATTTCTCAATCCTCTAATTTCCCAATAACCTTTGCCACTTTGTATGCATTTTCTTTCAATTTGATATCCTCCTTTATTTCCTTAGATATCCATGACTCATCTCTTTTTCTACAATCCTTCCTTATCACTGGTATATACTTTTACTATGCAAACTTACATCCAGTTATTCAAAGACCAACTCTTTCAATTGTTTGCTTGTGGCTCAGTCTTCCACTTCTGACAGTCTAAGAGCAAAACTGATTTGTGGAGCACACAAACTCAAAGCTGCAGCAAGCTACGAGTGTGCGCATCAGGCACATTGTTCATCTAGCCAAACTCATACAAATAGCCCAAATTTACTCTGCAACAGAGAAATTCATGGCTTGCACATGGGTATTCTCAGTTCAAAATTAAATGCAGGTTTCAAAGTGAGATGGGAAAAATTTTGCAATTTTTTGCATAACCAGAAAATATAAAGACGCACTCCAATTGAAATGACCTAGGTTTTCACACTCAGAGAACAAAATCCCTTGCACTTTTCCACCAACATCAGGGATGTTTCCAGAGCCTAGGAATGAATGCTGCCAGAAATGGGGAAATTAATCCAGCTTCGAAAATTAGAAATCTTCTCAACCCAACAATTTGAAGAAGCTCATTGAGCAGAGCAGTAAATCACAAATGACAAGAAAAAAGAATCTTAAACTGGTATAATGTGAATCAGCAGGAAGCAATGTGCAGAAGCTCTGCAACTACATTGTAAAATAGGTGCTGGGCAGAAGAAAACATGATGTAAAGATGCCGGCGTTGGACTGGGGTGGTAAGAACTCAGTAAGAATTTAGCAACACCAATTTTAATGAAAGCTCGCAATTTTACTATCAAATAAATCGGTTGGATTTAAAATTGGTGTTGCTAAATTCTTACAGAAGAAAACATGCCAGAGTTCCATGTAAGTGTTGTGCATATGGATAAAGGTGCAGCCTTAACTATACTATTGCCCACAGTGATTCATTGCATATGGATACTCACAGTTCACCTTCCAACACGAAGAATGGTGACAGAGTTAGGTGAGGTACAATGTGCCTCATGGTAAGTGCTTGTAGAGACCGAACCTGTTTTTCAGAAATAGGAATTTCAGTGTCTTTGCAATGGATGGAATCAGAAGATGTTTATATAAATTTCTCACTATCCTCATTCTATCCGTTTATTACCCAACCAAACCCAATCCAAAGTGTTAAGGTGGACAGTTTCTTATATCAGCCTGTTCCAATCAGAAGGTCATGGGTCTAAAGCATCAGTTGGAACTGCAGAACTTTAAAAGTTTAGAATACACTATCATGGTGTCCCTGTAGATTGATCCCATATCCCTGATGTTTCAGGGTTGATTCACATTACCTCATATTAATTTTTGTGATAACAGTCAAGCCAGAACAGGAATCATTGTATCAGCTTCCTGACATGCATATTGAGTTTTTTGTTTTGTTCATGTTCTCATATGTGCTTTTCTAACTTTTCCAAAGGTGGAATAAGCAAACACTTGGCAAAGTATGGTGAGGTACCAATCTCTAAACCTCATTATTTCACAGTCAGATAGTTTATGATCAAATTTACTTAATTCAATCAGCACAGAAACAATGAATGACCTATGCCTCCCCACACCTCAGATTGTCATGTTGATCTTAAGGATAACACTACTTAATGAAAACTGCCATTGCTCACCAGATCTCTGCATTCTTTCCTTGACATCCTATTTCATACAAAGTTTTGTTCCAACTCTCACCCAAGAATCCTTGACCCACCTAGATCTCAACTACACCACTATTAACACCCACAGGCTTACTACATCCCAGTGAATACTGCTCTCTGACTGACAACCACAACCAGGTCTTTATCTTCAATCTCCTTCAACATGCCAATATTTGCATTTCAGACTAGTAGTCAAGGTTTCTGGCTGTGCTCTATCCACTCAACAGCATTTCCTTCCCAGAACACCCAGCACATTTGTGAATGGACACAATCATGTGATAGCCGACCAAGGCATCCAGTAGCAATGGGCGTTTCTCTGACTGTTGGCAGATCAGTGTTTAGATCAAGCCTTCATTTTGCTTGGCTCAGCCCACTGATGTGATTTCATACCTCATTCATGGCAAATCTTCACATCCAGTAAGTGGTTGGGGTTCTGAAACTCACTGTCCGAAAGGGTAGTAGATACAGAAACCTTCATCACACCGCAGAAGTGTTTGGATGTGCCCTTGCAATGTCGCAAACTACCAAAGTGCCATAAAGAACCAAAAATTGGAAACTGGAATTAAGCCATATGATTTTTTTAGGTTAGTATGGATACAAGAGACCAAATAGTCTCACTTTGTACCACAAACATTTGCTGTTTTCTTCTACATTCATTGCTGAGGCAGCATTTAATTTTGAATGGGGAGCTCATTATGCAAGGATTAGGTAAGGATTAATTATTTAAAACTATTTCCTCTGATTTTCTACTGCAATAATTGTCACTTTAAAAAAAATCTCAGACCACTGGTCACTATCGAATCTGAAGTTTTAATTTCTCATCCAATAAAGACTTTAATTGATAACTTTGTCTGCCACCTCACAACATGATACCACATGTACACACTAGACTTCTATGGATTATGTCCATTGTAACAGCATTCAGAAGTCCTGTTAAATTTTACTGTCCTACACAGCTTTACAAAGTGATCACCCAGAATGTATTACTCATGAACAATACCTTTGGCTGTGCAATCAGGTGCTTCCCATCTTTGTCTGCATTGTAATTGGCTACCTTAAGAGAAAGATACATTGCACAGAAAGATCCCACACATTATTTGGCATATGGAGTCTTAGCTTTTATTGGTAGGGGGATTGAATTTAGGAGCCGCAGCATCATGTTGCAACTGTACAAAACTCTAGTGCGGCCGCACTTGGAGTATTGTGTGCAGTTCTGGTCGCCACATTATAAGAAAGATGTGGAGGCATTGGAGAGGGTACAGAGGAGGTTTACCAGGATGTTGCCTGGTATGGAGGGCAGGTCCTATGAAGAGAGGTTGAAGGATTTGAGGTTGTTTTCGTTAGAAAGGAGGCGGCTAAGAGGGGATCTTATTGAAACATATAAGATGATTAGAGGTTTAGATAGGGTGGACAGTGATAGCCTTTTTCCTAGGATGGAGAAAGCTAGCACGAGGGGACACAGCTTTAAATTAAGGGGTATGAGTTATAGGACGGATATCAGAGGTAGGTTCTTTAGTCAAAGAGTGATTAGGGAGTGGAATGCCCTGCCTGCAGCTGTTGTAGATGCGCCAAGTTTGGTGGCGTTTAAGAGGTTAATTGATAAGTATATGGAAGAGAAGGGAATGGTTTAGTTTGGAGGGGCATTGCTTTTTATTTTGGTCGGCACAACATCGAAGGCCGAAGGGCCTGTTCTGTGCTGTAATGTTCTATATTCTATATTCTATATACTATGAGAGATTGGACTGGAATCTCCAAGAACTCAAGGTGAGCCTCCTGGACATTGCCAGCAGCAAAGCCGAGAACAAATGATTATGTATTAAGAATAAAAAGAAATATTAAGAAATAATTTCCCCCCATTTTCTTGGAATACGTTTGTTATCAATTACAAAAACATTAGTGATGCCAGGGAATATTACAGTGGAAGAGGAAGGCTGTTCAACTGGGCAGGGTGATCAACTGATGGAATCTCCAGAATGTATCATACTGGTATAAAATGCATCATATGAGGGAGTGTGGGAGATGTGAGCATGGAAGGGAGAAAGAGGGATTATGGTACAGAGACTTTTGCAATTTGTATAATTACACATATCAGTTGTTTGCATTGTCCAGGTTTTAGCTGATAATCTCCACAGTGCAACATCACAGTCCAGTCTGATCCTATTATTGCCAGACATTCACATAAGGCAGATGTTTCAGCAAGGATCCCTGGATAATGACTGACAACACAAAGCTGACTGAGTCTCCATCTCTCTAGTACAGGGACTCTGTAAGCAGTTATATCAAGTATACCCATCCTGAGATCAACTGGTTAAGCAGAAACATTCCCTAATCCCTTCATCAGTAACACTGATTTCAGCTGTTTAAACCCCAAATTTTGGATTTTTTTTTCCTTTTTTGTGGATTTCAATTGCAAGGCCAGCTTTGGTATATATCTCCAATTGCTCTTGAACAGAGTGGCTTGCCAGATATTTCAGAGGGGCAGTTAAATGTAAAACCACAGCTGTGCATTTGAAATCACAAGTTGGCAGATCAGGTAGTCAGCAGGTTTCCTTCCCAAACCTTCATATCTCTCTAACTCTCAAGATTTTAAATATATTAAGCAACATAGAAATAATGCAGGAAAATGGTATTGATGCAGATTAGCTGTGATCTAGTTGAATGGTAAAACAGGTGTGATGGTCTCAATGGCCAATTCCTGCTCCTATTTATTACGTTTTCGCTTGCTCTTTTTCTTAAAATCCCACATGATTGTTTTAGTTACCTGATATCTTTGTCTTGATGTCAATGTTTACATTCCTGTAAAGCACCTTTAGATGTTTTCTCTACATTAACGTTACTATAATAAATGCAAGTTATTAAAACTAGTACCTGAGTTACCCCGTGGGATATATTCCCATGCTTTTGAAGGCTGCTTTGTCAATTGAAAGGATTCTTTAACATTTGGGTGTGAAACCAGTCATAAACAAAAAAAAGACTAATCCATTTTGTGCTGTTGGAAAATTAATAATTTCTTGTAACTTCTGCAGCTGCTGCAAACTGGGAGGGATTTGACCACATGACATATCTTCATCACGGAAGAACTTATTGGTAAATTTACAGGAATTTGCAACATCTTGAGTACTCATTATGAAATCCACTTGATATTTAGGCCAGAGATTTTCTCAATACTTCCTAACAAACACCAAACTCTTGGTGTGTCATCGCTATGATGGTTCACTACTTCCCCATGACTGGGAAACCATCACGTAACTGATCCACACAGACCAGAAAAATCCCAGGTCAGAGCCACTAGCCTGTGTTGAGTTACCTGGGTTACAGGTTCAGCACCTCAGGATAAGGCCAATTCCTTGCCAAGTGCATATCAAAGTGCAACGAGGGCTTTTGCCTCCATCACGCTTTCAGGCAATGAATTCCTGACATCCCACCACTCACTGAGTGAAAACTGCTCAAATCCCCTTTAATTCTGCACCAAATAACTTAAATTGAAACCCCTGGTTTTGACTTGTCCGTTTACAGAAATAGGTCCCTCTTATGCACTCTGCCAGATCCCCTCAAAGTTCCAAACATACAACTGAGAGGCAGGAATACGCTACTCGCCTTCTTGAGCCTGCACCACCATTCAGTACATTCGTTGCTGATCTAATTGCAACCTGAACCCTATATTCCTATCAATGCCTGATAATCTCTTACCCTCCTGTTAATCAAGAATCTATCTTCCAGTACCTTAAAAACATTCAAAGGCTCAGCTTCCACTGTCTTTTGAGGAAGAGAGTTCCAGAAACTCAACTGTCAGAGAAAACATTTCTCCTCATCTCTGACTTAAATGAGTGGCCCCTTATTTTTAAACAGTGACCTCTAGTTCTAGATTCTCCTACAAGAGGAAACATCCTCTACACATCCACCCTGTCAATACCCCTCAGGATCTCTAAGGTTTTGACGAAGTCACCTCTTACTCATCTGAACTCTAGTGGACACAAATCTAACCTCTCCAACCTTTCTTGATATGACAACCCACTCCAGGGCTTGACCTTAATAACCAAGACTGAGACTCTAGAATGATACTAAGATAGTACTACAATGTCAGAGATGCCAGCTTTACGGTGAGACACTAGACTGAGGCCCAAACTGCTCGGTTGGATATAAAAGATTCTGTGGCACAATTGATCATTTCAGAGACCAATTAAAATACAACCACACTGTTGTGGATCAGGAGTCATATGTAAGCCAGACCAGGAGAAGTCGGCAGATTTCCATCCTTAAAGGACATTGGTGAACCAGATGGGTGATTTTTTAAATACAACAATCGACAATGGTTTAAAGTTCATGTTTAGACTCTTCATTCCAGAATTTTATTGGATTATAGTTTCACCATCTGCTGCAGTGGGGTTGGAACTCGGGACGTCAGAGCATTACCCTGAGTTTCTGGATTACTAGCCCAGTGACAATACCACCATGCCACCACCTTACAATTTGTTAGAGTACACAAAATGACTACCATATTTCCAACATTGCAAACAGGGATTCTGAACTATTTCACTTGCAATAAAGCACTTTTAAACATCCAGCAGCTGCAAAAAACCCTATATATAAATGTAAGTCTTTTTTTCTTTTTCTCTTTATAATTTTCTCCTGCCTGTAGTGTGAACATTGTATACCACAGATCACAGCCACAATGTAGCAACTCAGCAAGGCTACTTCAGCAGTATCTCCCTCTTGATAACCAAAATGTGCAACATCACAGGGACACCATCAGCTCCAACATGATTCAGATTGGGGCTATATATAGCCATTGACACCACGTTAGGGTCTTATCTCCCTCTAGGTTATATTATGTTTCTCTCTGGATGACATATTGTGTGAATTGGGAGAATACTGCAGATCCTAGCTAGTGATATCAACACAGAAGTACACAATTGGTGTCACTAGCTGGGGATCTGCTACACGTTCCATTATTCTTCAGTTCTCTGTCTGAAGGCAAGTAAGAATTCATCAAACCACAGTAAATAACTGTGATATTTTACTACAGGCAGGGGACAGAGAGAGACAGGCCCCGAGTTTGCCTTCATCAGAACTGGGATTGAATCTGATGCTGTTGGCATTATTCTGATCTGCATGTTAGCTGTTTAGCTAACTGAGCTATCCAGCCACCCCACTGTAAAAATTACAGAAGTGTAATCCAGCTGGAGTTTGTGGGCCAGGTCCAGGTTATTTTTAGTGGGTGTCGTGGCAGACAGTTATTTCTATTTTTAGTTGTTCGCAGGTTAGCAATGACACTGACAAAGCTGCTTTCACTACTCAGCCCTAGTTCCCTGGGTGGTGGGGAATGTTTTGCTTCAACTACAGCAATCCATGTGCTGATAGTCCACCCACAAAGGTGTTAGGTTAGGCTTTCTAGTGCATTGTCTGAATGATCATAAGATGTGGGCGGGGGGGGGGGGGGGGGGGGGGGGGGAACAATACATGCTCAAGTCAAAATGGCTGCTTTCCTGCACTGTATTTTACAAGCGATGCAGTAAATCAACGGGTGACCAGCAGACATCAAAGGTCTCATAACCACAATGCGATCAAATGCTGAAAAAGCATGCTAAAGCTTTTTACATCCATAGCGCCAAATATAAAATTTGTTCTGTAATAAGTTAAACTTTCAGGTCAACATTTATGAATTTAATTAATCTTTTCTCTTACTAGCCATTGGTGTCCATGTCATAGGAACAATTAAAACATTACAATTCAGATCAAGGCTATTCAGTCCATCTTGTCTGCGCCAGCCAGAGGAGAAAAAAAGAAACTAATCACTCATTTTAATCCTGTTTTCCAGTACCTGCTCTGTAGCCTTGCCAGTTACAGCACTTCAGATGCAGATCCAGGGACCTTTCAAAAGAGTTTTTCAGCCTCAATCAGCAATTTAGGCAGTGAATTCCAGTCGTGTACCACCCTCTGGGTGAAAAAGGTTTTCCTCATGTCCCTTCTAATCCTTCTACCAATCCTCTTAAATCTGTGCCCATGGTAACTGACCTCTTCACTAGAGGAAATAGGTCTTTCCTGCCTGTCTTGTCGAGACCCCTCATAACTTTGTATACCTTAATTAGGTCAATGGAATAATCCCATGAGGTCCATGGTGAATCATTGATTGATCTCCCTGTGGGGCTCATTGAGTATCAGTTCCCCTGATAACATGCCTGTCCAGTTGGAACCTATTACCTCAGCCATTTATAGGATAGGCCCGGGATTGGGCCTGCTGAACTGTAGTTCCAGGCAAGGATTAGTGTGTATGCACCACAGACGTGGATTTACATTGCATTTTGTAATAAATTACGTTCCTTTCCTGTTAGGTTTCCTGAATCATTAAGGTCATTCCTTAGTGAATACCAAAAGACCTGGATAGAGTTGACGTGGAGAAGCAAGGAATCGAGGGCACAGCCTAATAATGAAGAGGCGAATCTTCAGGACCGACATGAGGAGGAATTTCTTCAGCCAGAGGGTGGTGAATCTGTGTAATTCATTAGCATAGAAGGCTGTGGAGGCCAGGTCATGGAGTATATTTACGATAGAGATAGATAGATTCTTGATTGGTAAAGGGATCAAAGGTTACGAGGAAAAGGCGGGAGAATGGGGTTGAGAAATGTATCAGCCATGACTGAATGGCAGAATGATTTGAAAGGCTGAGTAGTCTAATTCTGCTCCTTATCTTATGTTCTTCTACAGTTCCAGTATTACATCCCTGCTTTGTATTCAATACCTCACCCAATAAATTGAAAGCATTTCATAATCTGTCTTGCCACCTTCAAGGACCTGTGGACATACACTCCAAGGTCTCTCACTTCCTCAAGTCTTCTTAATATCTTCCTGTTTATGGAGTATTTCCTTGCTTTGTTTGCCCTCCCCAAATGCATGATGTCATGCCTTTTCAGATTGAATTCCATTTGCCACTTCTCTGCTCATTCAATCAAACCATTTACATAATTCTGGAATCAACAGCTATCCCTTCACTATCAACTACATAGACAATTTTTGTGTCATCTGCAAATTTCTCAATCATCCTCCCACACATTTAAGTCTAAATCATTAATATATATAACAAACAATAAGGGTCCCAACACAGAGTCCTGTGGTCACTGGAAATAGTTTTCCATTCACAAAAACATTCTCAGTAATCACCCTTTGCTTCCTGTTGCTACATGAATTTTGAATCCAACCTGCCACCTTCTGCAGAATTCCATAAAAATTCACTTTTCTGACCGATCTGCATGTAGGCCCTTTTCAAATGCCCTTATTTTGCCAACAATGTCCACTGCACAACCCTCATCAATTCTCCTTGTTACTTCCTCAAAAAAGTCTATTAAAATGATTAGCAAGGTAAATGTGTGGGGTTATAGGGATAGGCCTAATGCAGATTGTTGCTTGTGCTGGCTCGTTGGGCCAAAAGACTCTTTCTGCACTGTAGGGATTCTATAAGTTAGTATGACACAATCTTCCTCTAACAAAACCATGATGACGTTTCCTGACCAATCTGTTCCTTTCTAAATAAGTATTTGTCCCAATTGTTTCTAATAATTTGCCCATCAATTGTAGACTGACTAGCTTATAATTTTCTAGCTTATCTCTCGAACCCTTTTTAAATAATGTTCACAGACTTCCAATCCTCTGGTACCTCACCTGTATCTAGTCATATCTCAGTCTGGAGTCTTTCAATATGCCTCCTTAACTGGAATGAGATCAGTTTATGTAACTGACTGACTAAGATTGTGAAACAGAAGAAAATATGATAGAGCAGTGCTGACTATGGAGCCTTCCCTTTCACAGACAAAAATTGGTATGCCTAGTTGTCAATCAAAGCTAGTGTGCTGGTATGAAGCAACTGCATTGTCATTCAACTATGCCCATGGCAGGCATAATGAATGAAAACCATTCTACCATCAAAGGATCAGCTCTCATAGGAGAAACTGAACAAATTTCTATTGTGTAAAAACAATGGGACATAAAACGTATACAATTTGCTGTTGCATTGTTTGGCATTGTACTCTGCCATGCTAGATAACATTCTTAATAGCTGGTATATTTCAGAGTTAATCCTCTGTCAATGGAACTTTAGCTTATATCAACATATCATATTTTCCAGCCATGTCCCAGACAGTACCATCACCATCCATGGATATGTCTTCTTCCATCAACAGCTCAGTTGTAGCAAAGCCACAATGCTATACAGTCCTGAGCAAGATGCTCAGGGAATCCTCAACATTAACCTGGACCTCAATGAAGTCTCATGGAAAGTATGTCAAAAATGAGCCAAAAACCTCCTACTGATTAACACTTACAGCCCTCCCTCAACTGCTGATTCAGTATTCATTCACATGGAACATAATGTGGAGGAAGGATTATAATGATTATTCCTTCATTATTCATTATTCCTTCATTATTCCTTCATTATGGAACATAATGAAGGAGGTGGATGGGGGTAAGGCGGTTGATGTGGTATATATGGACTTTAGTAAGGCGTTTGATAAGGTGGCCCATGGAAGACTTCTGCAGAAAATGCAGATGTATGGGATAGAGGGTGATTTAGCTAATTGGGGTAGGAATTGGCTAGCAGGTAGAAGACAGAGGGTGGTGGTTGATGGGAGATATTCATCTTGGAGTTCGGTTACTAGTGGTGTACCTCAGGGGTCTGTTTTGGGGCCCCTGCTGTTTGTAATTTTTATAAATGATCTGATGAGGGTATTGAAGGATGGATTAGTAAATTTGCAGATGACACTAAAGTCGGTGGAGTGGTAGCTAGTGAAGAGGGGTGTTATAGTTTGCAGAGGGACTTGGACAAGTTGCAGAGCTGGGCCGAGAGGTGGCAAATGGAGTTTAATGTGGAAAAGTGTGAGGTAATGCACTATGGCAGAAATAATAAATGTGTAGACTATAGGGCTAATGGTAGGATTCTTAGTAGTCTTGATGAACAGAGGGATGTTGGTGTGTATGTGCATAGATCCCTGAAAGTAGGCAGTCAGGTCGAGAAGGTTGTTAGGAAGGCATATGGAGTCTTGGCTTTTATTGGTAGAGGGATTGAATTTCGGAGCCGCAACGTCATGTTGCAACTGTATAAAACTCTAGTGCGGCCGCACTTGGAGTATTGTGTACAGTTCTGGTCCCCGCATTATAAGAAAGATGTGGAGGCATTGGAGAGGGTACAGAGAGGTTTACCAGGATGTTGCCTGGTATGGAGGGCAGGTCTTATGAAGAGAGGCTGAGGATTTGAGGTTGTTTTCGTTAGAAAGGAGGCGGCGAAGAGGGGACCTAATCGAAACATATAAGATGATTAGAGGTTTAGATAGGGTGGACAGTGATAGCATTTTTCCTAGGATGGAGAAAGCTAGCACAAGGGGACACAGCTTTAAATTAAGGGGTGATAGTTATAGGACGGATATCAGAGGTAGGTTCTTTACCCAAAGGGTGGTTCGGGAGTGGAATGCCCTGCCTGCAGCAGTTGTAGATGGCCAAGTTTGGTGGCGTTTAAGAGGTTAGTTGATAAGTATATGGAAGAGAAGGGAATGGTTTAGTTTGGAGGGGCATTGCTTTTTATATTGGTCGGCGCAACATCGAAGGCCGAAGGGCCTGTTCTGTGCTGTAATGTTCTATGTTCTATGAAGCAATGAGAGTAGCAAGAATTTAGACTGTGGTTCTGACTGGTTCAGTAGCATCACTTGAGACTAAGCTAACCACATCCTGAAAGGAGATATCTGCCAGACTAGGCCTGCTGCAGGTAGTGAGGGAATCAAAAAGAGGGAAAAAGCTACTAGACTTGACCTCATCAGTTTTCTTGCAATAGAGGCATCTTTCCATGACAATTTGTATAGATACCAGTCCTCACTTTTCATCTTACCAGCTCCCACATTCAAAGGATCATCATCTGTCACTTCTGCCAATGATGCTGCCACCAAATTCATCTTTCCCCCATGCCCCCGTCAGCCTTCCTGAGGAGCCACTCGCTCTGTGGTATCCTGATCTATTCTTCCAGTATGCCCAATTCTTCAACTGTTTTCCATACAACTGCAAAAGATCCAACACTTGCCCTTTTACCCCCACCCTCCTCAACATTCAAGGCCTCAAACACTCCTTTTACTTGCATCGGTTTCACTTTGATCCTCTGTATTCTGCTCCCCTTGCGCAATGCTCAACATTATAGAAACTAAACATAAACTGGGGTTGTGTTTGTGGAACACCATCACTCAATCTGCAAGCAAGATCCCAGCTTTCCTGTTGCATGCCATTTCAACTCAGCATCTTGCCCCATGTCTGTCCTCGGTTTCTGCAATGTCCCAGCAAAACCCAATACAGACTGGAGGAACATCATCTCATTTTCCAATAAAGCACTTTACAGCCTTTTGGATTTAATATGGAGCTCAACAACTTCAAACCATAAACTCTCTCCTCCATCTTGATTCCCCACCCTTTTAAATCCAATTTGATTTCCACCACCCACCCACCTCCATTCCCCCATAGTGCTATCTATCATTTGTTCTTATGACCGCTGACCCTTGTTCTGCTGTTTAGATATTCTGTTAACTTGTCTTTATGCCACTATTAGTTCTGCTCTAAATTTCCTGCATTATCTGAATTAATTTGAGTATTCCCTGACTCACTAAATCTACACTTGAACCATATTTTTAATTCATTACATTCTTATTAAATGGTCACAGTTCATGAAGCGCATATACATTGTGAAACTGTCCAACACCCAATAACCACAAATTTTCTCTCTCCCTTCAAAATTATATATTGCTGTCACTCTCTTCCTCTTCTTTGTTATCTCACTTTGCCAGAATCCTACTATAGCGTCTTCAGTCTCTCTACTTTCCTTCCAATGAAAGCTTTTTTGCAGTTTATCAATATCAGAAGGATATATTTATTCACAGGCAGAGAGATACACACTCAGATAAAGAGAGACACACATTGACAGAAACACACACAGAGGCAGAGTTACACAGAGAGAGAGAGAAAGAGAGACACACACACAGAGACAGAGAGATAGACTAACAGCTAGATGTGACCTTCCCAGCACAGTTGCATCTTTTCAACAGTAAAGCTGTCACAGCTATTCAGTTCAGCGTTTGCGTAGCTCTGAGCTGATTATATTGCATTAACCTCAAGAGGATCAGGTAACACATTAATCATATCTCAATTACACCGAACAGACTGAGGCAAGGATTTGAGATTTTTCAATAAGGAAACTATACCAACATCTTATCTATCTGTTATTTTATATAAAATATGGATAAGGTACGTGATGCAATCAAATCTCATTAAGTCCAATTGATAAATATGATGAAATGTGTGATCTCATCAACCTCTGTTCCTTTTACAAGATAGCACAGAGAAGACAATAGAAACTATAAAGTTGTATGTACCACGTATGAATCTAGACAAAGCTGTAATTTCTGAAAATGGGAGAGATCAGTTTAAGAGAACAGACTGAAAGGGGGTCACCTTAACTGGCTGCACAGGGAACCCATATGATTGGTGAAATGTTGGTTTTACACTCTATCCAGTACTACTGTTCACCAGCTTCAAATGAAGGGTCAAATCAGGTGAGGATTGTGAGGAAGGATGGGGGCATGGATAGAAGAATGAAGCTGGCAGCAGCTGCAGCATTGCTCAATTTGTCAATCTCTAGACAGGCAGAATGAGTTAAAATTGCCACCGTCTTTTAGCTTAAGGCAGGTATAGGAAAGTAAAGGTGTGATCCAAAGTTAGTGGTGGTTCTCTGTTGGAATATTTGCTCACTAGAAATTGGATAATACCTATTCTACGCTGCCTACACATCGGATCTCTACAGCCATTCCTGCCATCAGATGAAAATGATAGTGAAAGAACACCATCCAAAGGTTGATTAAAAATTCCTGAACTATACTGAGCTTTATTTACCTAATTCAATGAGGTACACGAACCAACGATAATTAAGGCTCTCAGTTATTGAGAATTGAGGAAACCTGAGATTAAAAAACGTAAAAGGGTGGAGCTGATTAGAGGCAGATGGCTGAAGAAATGATGAGGTGCAAATTACCCTAATAGTGGTATACATGTATTTTACATATGTGATTAGAGAGAAAAATGGGGCTGCAGAAGTGGTAACTTCAAATTGGAGAAATAAGAAAATTGACGTGCTTGCCAAAAGCCAACTCCACAAGGAGATAAAATTAAAGGGAAACACATGTCTCCCGAGAGAAGCAATCATTTTCCACCTTTGCTGAACTGGCAAACTACTACCCTGACCTGATTGTGGTAATTATTTGCTGAATTTTAGCTCAGAGTTACTTAATATTGGATGTTGTTTGGAAAAAGAGGTCTCTGAATCCAGGTAAAGCTAGACCAAGAGATGGTTCCATGTAAAATGTGTGTATAGATATCAGTATCCTTAAGTGTCATGTATGTTTTTAAGTTAATAAGTAATCTTTATTATTAATCGTTCACACAATGATTGGGCTGTTCCTCACACAAAACCAAACAAAACATGTACTCCATTACTAACTGGTGTTCTAAATTATCCTTCTGAATTTTGGGATGCCCTCGTATTTAACATCATTGAGGTGCTTAATGCAGCAAGTAACAGTACCTGAAGCCAGCTATAACTGAAAGACAATCGCCAACACTGAATTCCTGTGTGGTTCTCCTAACCTCCAATTGTAACTTCGGCCAGGAGATCAAAAGAACCTCTCACCAAAATCATGTAACGGTAATGTTTAATGTCTTTGCTTTTTGTCTCAGGGCTTCCACTGATTTTCGACCAGAGAAATACCAGGTGACTGAAGCAAGAAACACAACAGTAACGTGCACCTGAAGGAAGACCAATAAATCATATATATTGAAAATTAATACAGATATTTGAAAACAAAAGAAAGTTTTTAAAGATCTTGCTTTGAACATCATTATGATAAATGAAGAAAATTCTATATTCTATCAATGCTCTGTGGTGAGGTATTTAAACTTGAAATGTGTAGATAATGACATTTGAATTCAATAAAAATCTGGAATTAAAAGTCTAATGATGACCATTGTCGATTGTCATAGAAACACGTTTTGTTACCCTAGGGAAGGAAATCTGCCATACTTGCCTGGTCTGGCCTACATTGGACTCCAGATGCACCGCAATGTGGTTGACTTTTAACTTTCCGTCTGAATTGGCCCTAGGAAGCCCATTCAGTTCAATTAGGGATGGGTAATAAATTCTGCCCCAACCAGTGGCATCCACATGCCATGAATGAAGAAAAATCAGTATCAGCCACATTGGCACAGGACTTCACAAATAGCCTCATTATTGCAATGTTCTCCTCTGCAGTCAATCAGGCAACATTTCAGATCCTAATTACATTCCAGTCACCGCTGCTGAAAGTGCTGGTCTGTAAATGTCCAGCAATAGAAGAGTAGAGCTCAGCTACAAAGCCCTCATTGTCAATTAGACGACTGGCATTTGGTCCCAAGGTTCAAGCATTAGTTCATCTGTCTGGTGGCAGTCTGTACGTGGACAGCTTGTCTCCGAATTGGGTCATTCGCACTTGGAGAGTAGAATGGGATCAGAATGGGCATGCATAGCAGCATGGTGACACAGTGGCTAGCTCTCCTACCTCATAGTGCCAGGGACCCGGGTTTGATTCCCGGCTTGGGTCACTGTGTGTGGAGTTTGCATGTTCTCCCTGTGTTTGCGTGGGTTTCCTCCTGGTGCTCCAGTTTCCTCCCACAGTCAAAAGACATACTGATTAGGTGGATTGGCCATGCTAAATTCTCCCTCAGTGTACCCAAACAGGTGGAGTATGGCGACTAGGGGATTTTCACAGTAACTTAATTACGATGTGAATCTAAACTTGTGGCTGATAAATAAACTTTAACTTTACAGCATATGCAGCACGCTGAACCCAGGCAAGATAAGAGAATGAGGATCCAGAGAAACTGATCCTATTCAACAGGTACAATGTACTTGTTACACAGGTGGATAAGGGTAAAGATTGTCAAAAGCACAGCCAGATGGCACCTTGGAGCAGGAGATTTCCCAAAGGGAGGAAGGAAGGAAGTGTAATGTGGTGGTTTGATGGAGCTCAATAATTAGAAAGACAGATCCGGGACCAGATCAAAAATTCCACTTGGTATGTTGCTTATCTGATGCCAGTGTGAGGATCATTCTATATCAGCCCAAAAAGATATTGGAGAGATGGGCAGAATTCAACTGTTGTGTTTTATGTTGGAACCAACAACATAGGAAAGAGTAGACATGATAACTTCTGTCCAGAGAGTATCAGGAGCCAGGAGTAAAATAAAAACAAAGGCTCAAAGGTTATAATCTTTAAATTATCTCAAACATATAATTTCATATAAGAATAAACTGATTAGGAAGGTTAACATGTGGCTCAAAAAATGATATAGTGGAGGGATGGGGAAGAGGAGTTTTTTTCATGGAAGACTAACATGAGAACTGGTACAAAAAGGAATTCTTTCATTAGGATGAGCTCACTCTGAAGTGGACACAGATGAGGATCCCAGTGGGAAGAATAAATTGGGCAATCCTAGACATTACACCAGCAAACTGTGAGAGTTGAAGGATGCAAAAGGCCATACGATTATAATTCTGAGATAAATCAACAGGAAAAGAATAGAACAGTAAGATAATGTGTGTTATGCATAACAGGTAAAAGAAAAACTAACCTTACAGGTGACACAAGGAGAAACATTTTTGTGCAGCAAGATTAAGATCTGGAATGAACTGTCTGAGAGTATGGTAGTAGCAGATTTAAAAGTGCGTATCAAAAAAGAATTGGATAATTAACTAGTGAGAAAAAAAATGCAGTCAAGAGCATACAGCCAGGAAGTGGAAGCAAAAAAAAGACTCAAAGGTTATAATTTTTAAATTATTTCAAACATATAAATTCATATAAGAATAACAGTGTTAAGGAGGAACTTCGCTCAAAGTACGGTGAATCTCTGGAATTCTCTGCCCATTGAACTGATGGAGGCTACTTCGTTGAATATATTTAAGTCATGAGGAGATAGATTTCTGATAGACAAGGGAATTAAGGGTTATGGGAAGAAGGCAGGAAAATGGCATTGATCCACTTCAGATCAGCCATGATCTTACTGAATAGCGAGGCAGGCTCAAAGGGCTAAATGGCCTACTGCTGCTCCTATTTCTTATGTTCTTATGTTCTAATCTGATTAGGAAGGTTAACATGTGGCATCTTGGAGCAGGAGATTTTGACAGAGAATTGCATAGACACGAAGGGATCTGTCTGAGTCTACAAAAGAATGTATGAGAAAAATATTAGATCAGCAGAACCAGTTAGATGGTGTGGCCCAATAAGCACTCCCAAGGCAACTACAAGGAGCATATGGAACAAATTCATTGAATTGCAGATAATACAACATATTAGCTGTGACTAAAGCATGGAATCTGAACATTCCAGGTTTAAGGCCAATAGGAAGAACAAAGAATCTGCGGGAGGACTGGATGGGCAGAGGGATGTAGAGACAGCAGCTTATGTGTTTAAGGATAAAATGATAAAGAGGATATATTCAGAGTTAAGAAAACATGATGGATAGAATCAAGAATAAAAAGGATTTGCACTACAATCATGTTTGTAAAGGGATAAAATATATTAATGCAGAGATTGATAATTTGTGCTCTTCCTTCCTCACCATTTGCACTAAGCATTGTATACATATAGTGACTAGAAGGAGAACAATCTTGTCTTGTGCCCCTCTCTAACCCAAGGACTTCAGAAATATGACCATTCACTCTAACAGATACTTAGATTTGAATAGAGAGTCTGGACCCATCTCATAAAGTTGGGTACAAGCCTCAAGCAGTCTAAAATCTGAAGCAGGGACCCACACTATACTTGATCAATCACCATTTCAGTGTCTAAAGATGTCATGGCCTCAACTGCACTACTTTGGGCATGTGAGATGATATTAAGGAGCTTGCAGTAATTACCTCCATTATGTCCCATTATAAATCCAGTTTGGTCTGGTGTCAGTTATTATCCTATTTATTCTATAGCCCAGTTTTGATGTTAGAATTTTCAGATCGCAATTAGGGGTGATATGATCCACACTGTTGGGTCCCGGCTTTCCTCATGAATGATCAGTATGACTGCATCTCTCCAAGAAGGAGCCAGTTTCTAGCAAGTGATGGTGGGCCTGCCGATGTAAAAGTGCAAGTATGTCTTTAAAAGTATTACAAAATGTGTTTATATTGCTGTCAGGGCTGGGGCTCTCATTATTTTGAAAATGCATCTATTGTTTAATCAATTTCCAAATCAGTGATAGATTTGTCCAATTCCTTGGCATTATTTTCCTGACAACCTAGCCATGCTTATGCTTAGTAGGCCATAAAAGTTGATGTATATTGCTTTTTGTGTTCCTGTACTAAATTTTGAAGTTTCTGTTCTAATTCAATCCACTTTAATTCATTTTTCTTCTTTTTGGCACAAGCAAATGAGATGATGTGACATCTTAAGTACACCTTTGTTCATTCCCACAGGGTCAGGGGTGAGGTGTCAGGTACTGCATTGAATTCTAAACAGAGTTGCAGTTCTTTCCTCACAAACTCAACAAACTCATTATCAATTAGGGCGTTGAGGTAGATTTTTGTCCCAGATCCCAAGTCACAACTATAGGCCCATGATGACAGCAGGACGTTGTTGTTTATGGGCCTCTGACATACTTGTAAAGAAACAGTCGATGCATTAGTAACAGCAGTACCTACTGGAAAAAAATAGAATGCCATAGAATCCTTACAGTACAGGAGGAGGCCATTTGGCCCTTTGAATCTGTACCAACAACAATCCCACCAGGTTCTATCCCAGTCACCCCATGTATTTAACCTCCTAATCTCCCTGACACTGAGGGAAAATTTTTTGGAATGGCCAATGCATCTAACCAGCACATCTTTAGAGTGTGGGAGGGAACCAGAACACCCAGAGGATACCCACACAGACACGGGGAGAATGTGTAGACTCCACACGAACAGTGACCCAAACCGGGAATCGAACCCGTGTCCCTGGCATTGTGAGGCAGCAGTGCTAACCACTGGCATTATGCCACAATGTAAAGTCCCTGCTACTCAGGTACAGGTGCCATCATGTGTCTACTACTCACCCATCTTCTGTAACATGACTTCTCAATGATTTGCTCATCTTAGAGCGAGGATTTGATGATGTTATGAGCCTATCTGCCTTTTGGAACATAACACAAACATATTTACCCAATAAGAGCAATCCTGTACTTTCATTTAAGACAAGGTTGAAGATTTTTTAATAAATTTGTGAATCTTTCTCATTCGGGGCATATACATTTAACAATGGGACCTTTGTCCCATCCACTGTTCATCAAGCAATATGAACCTGCCCTAATTGTCCTTATATTATGAGCGAACACAGGAACTTGCTTCCTGTGGAATAAGATTGCTAAACTCCTTTTTCTCTTTGATGCATGATAGGAAAAGATAATCTAAAATATGATTCTATGATTCTAAATCACCCAAAATCTGCCCAGCTTACTATGCTCTCTGTTTGACAAATGTTTCTTGCAAAACGGCAATTTTGCTGCCTAGATGTTTCAACTGACAGGGTATCTTTTCTCTTAATAGGGTGATGTAACCCTTTCACATTATAGCTAATTACCTTGAATGCATCCATAACAATATGTATTCAACTGATGTGACAGGGATTCCCAGATTGACAAATAGCCTAATATCAGAGAAAGAATATGAGGGGAGTGGGGTGGTGGGATCAGTGGCTTTAATATTGTTCCCTTGAGATTATTGTGTGGTAAAAATTATATACATCAAAGCTTTAACCACAAATTTGACCTATTTCCAAGTGGGGCTAAGCCAAAAGCCCAAAACAGTTTCAATCAACAAAAGCAAGGTTTAGTGTTTCATTATCCAACTTGTTAAATACAAGTAATTGTTATAATAACAAGGAATTTCCAGTGCAGACCTTCCAGCACTCTGACCTACAGCTGTACTAATGATAGGATTACTGAGCAAACGCTCCTGTCTAACCAAGCACCGCTGTCTTCGGTTGGCTACAGTCAAATATGATCACTATGCTGCCACCACCAAGCCCTCCCCTGAGTCCCCCTCACCTGTTATAAGAACAGACTAAAAACCTCTGAACATTTCTGAATAAATTGAACAAAGTATATATAAAAAAATTCTCAGCCACTTGTAAAGTAATATTCCCAAAGAAGAGTACTGCATTAACAGACCAACATTACACCGGATTACCTATGTTACAGCTTCAAACTGGACACAATTGAGTTTTAGTTAGCTAACCCAGTCTGTAGATAATGTGCAAGTTAAAGAATTTGCAATTTAAACAGGCTAAGCAGGGAATCACACTGTCATTGTTTTCTACCAGAAATGTGTCTATCGATGTTGTGCGTGTTTCTCTCCAGCTGCTTACCCTCCAAGAGGCCCTCTGTGATGCCCAAGAGTTTCAGACCCTCTGCAGTCTCACATGCCAATAAATAGGTTTTGCTTCCATCCTCAAGATGATCTCAGCCTCACCAGATAAGGTGTTGAAATTCTACGTTAAAGTTCATTTATTATTGTCACAAGTAGACTTACATTAACACTACAATGAAGTTACTATGAAAATCCCCTAGTCACCACAGTTTGGCACTTGTTCAGGTACACTAAGGGAGAATTTAGCATGACCTCTGATCAGTGTTTCTACTTCTTGTTCTCTTCACTCTGATTGTTCCATCATTTGTGGCTATTTAGGGGACCATTGTCAGATCCCTTGCCTACAAGAAAGATCATTTAGCCCATTCATTATCATTCCTACTGATCCTCTTCCACCCATCACAACATTTCACTTCTTCCAAGGTCTCAACCTGTCACGATTACTATCCCACACATTAATCAGTTTGATGATAGACAAGCGAATCATGGGTTATAGGGAGCAGGCGGGAAAGTGGAACTGATCCACTTCAGATCAGCCATGATGTTGAATGGCGGGGCAGGCTCAAAGGGCTAGATGACCTAGTCCTTATTCTTGTGTTCTTATGAATTTCCTGATTTTAGGCGTAAGTCTGTTATCCATCAATTTCAACTTTTGTCATCTTATCCTATTTTAATAAAGTGATGTGCCAAATTTATCCTGTACTCAAAGGTCTAACTAAAGCATAATACAGCTTACAAATTATTTACTTTACTGGGTGGGTGCTCACTTGCTTTGGCCATACAATTCAGTATTTGATTTCCACGCGCTTGATATTCCGCATGAGGAACCTACACCAATCACTTGATTTCTGTCAGCTTCGTTCCTACACCAGTAAGGTGTCCATCTGTTTATTTTTTCCTATGGGCAACACTTTCCAATTATCTTTACTGAGGTTCAGTGATCACTAATTCATCCATTTAAAGATTGAATTTAACCCAAATAGGATAATCAGGAGGGACAAATTCAACTCAGCAAGGGGTTTAGTTACCAGGGGACATGTATTTAAGAAAATTGGTGAACTTCCCTCTGAAATAGATGAGGATTGTTATTTTATTCTAATGAATTGTTATTATCTGGAATGTACTATCTGATCAGGTAGTGGAAAAAACATTCCAGGGTAGCTTGCAAAAAGGAACTGAATAGCTATTTGAAAAGGAAAATCTTATAGCTCAAGGGTCTATCTAGATAGCTCTTTCAAAGAGCTAACACACAGGGACAATGGGCTGAAAGGCCATCATTCTGGGCTAGCTGCTTCATCCTGTAGACCCATTCTTCATTGTCAGCATGTAGTTCTGTCCTGACGTGACAACTGCTTTGTGCAATTCTTCTTATATACCTTCTTGCCTACAGAAAGTGAGACACATCACTTGTATCAATGTCATCCACAAACTGTATATAAGATAGTGAGAAACTGAATGACAGACACCAGTCACCAAATTACCAGGAAGTTACCCGACGCTGCAAACAAAAATATACTTCCCTCTCTCTGAGTAATATTGCAAGCAATGTGTACACACACACTCTCTTTCATGTATGCACACATGTATACAGGCTTATGTACACATGCCCATGTAAACAGGTACACTCACCACAGACCACTGAATGGGCAGACCTTATCTTTCAAAGATTTGTTTTGCTTACACTGGAGGCAGGTTATGCAGAAAAGTAAAAGACTTGCAGTTATTGCAATGTGATAATAACTAAATAATTGGTTTACTTGTGCAAGTTTGACCGAGAGAAAAACATTGAGCAGGACACTAGAAATAACTCCTCTACTCTTCTTCGGGATATTGCCATGGGATTTTTTACATTCACTTAACAGATAGGACTTCAGTTTAACATCTCATCCAAGAGATGGTACAGTGTATTGGGTTGGAGTAGTTTCAATAAATTCCCTGAAGATTTCTGGTAGCAAAATATTCTAGTAACTTCACTGATTTCACAGATACGATAACACTCTATAGCAGTTCTTGATCCTGCTCGCTCAGCTGAAATTTCAAGCACAAGTCTCCTCCTTCCAGGATATCACCGACTCCCCTGATGGGACTTAGTCTAACATGTTCCATTATGACAGTGCAGTGCTCCCTCAGCACCACATGAGAATGTCAGCCTTGATTTTTGTGCTCAGGCCCTGGAATTAAATGTGAACCAGGAATCTTGTGATTCCAAAGGCAAAGGCAAGCAGCCAACATGCAGAGCCAGCAATACAAAGACAAAACAGTAGCAAAACAATGGCTATACATTTCTGTTGCAGGATGTTTGACATTGAGAAATTGAGAATTTTCCTCTATTAGTATTAATCAATTAAACAGAAAGACTTGGGCCAGGGTTTTTAATGCCGATGCAGCAAGTCATTAACTGCCGGCTAGGTTGTCCAATCCTGCCAAAGTCAATTGTGTGGTTCATTACCCTCACCATGAAGAGCCCACCGTAAGGATTAACTCCAGCAGGATCAGAAGATGCCGCTGGCAGGAGAAGCTGGCAAATCATACCCTAGGCTTTTTTGTGATCTTGGGATGTCCAAAGCGCTTTATAGCCAATTAAGTATTTTTGGTGCAGTCACTGTTGTAAAAGAAAGAAACGCAGCAGCAAATTTGCACACAGCAAGTTCCCACAAACAGCAATATGATAATAACGGAATAATTGGTTTTAATGATGTTGGTTGAGGATAAATATAGTAAGAAGTCTCACAACACGAGGTTAAAGTCCAACAGGTTTATTTGGTAGCAAAAGCCACTAGCTTTCAAAGCACTGCTCCTTCATCAGGTAAGTGGTATACACTTGAAGAAGGAGCAGTGCTTCAAAAGTTAGTGGCTTTTGCTACCAAATAAACCTGTTGGACTTTAATCTGGTGTTGAGAGACTTTTTATTGTGTTTACCTCAGTCCGGTGCTGGCATCTCCACATCATGGATAAATATTGGCCAGAACACTGGGAGAACTCCCTTGTTGCTCTTTAAAGTGCCTTGGAATCTTTTATATCTACCTCAGGCAGACAGACTGACAGGCAAGTGTTCAATTCCATATCTTAGTTTAAAGATAACATCTCCAGCAGCGTAGCACTCAATCAGTGCTCAATCAACTGGAGTCCCAGCTCCTGGAATGTGATTTGAATACACTATCTTCTTACTCAGAGGTTAGCAATGATGAATTTTGCCATTGGGAGGTGGGAATTAGGAGCTCAGTTCAATTCATAGTGGCAAATCAGGTGGCAACATGAAACGGGTAGTAGTTGCTATTTTCTAAGTCAGAGAGTCAATGTTCTAGGGAATGGGCCTGCATCATCAATGAGTTACCGCAAGGACATGGGACTGGAAACAGATCAGTCAATAGGTGGGTCATGTGATGACATTAAGAGGTTTAAACAACCTGCAGAGTATACTTCAGGATTTTGGGGGCTTCATTTTTTGCTTTTAAGCTTTCACTAAATTGTTTTATTAATGTTCTCAGCTGTATTTTATTTTTACAAGCAGAGTAATAGAAAAAATGGAGAGTCAAAGTGAGGAGGGGGCAGAGCGTGAAGAACCTGGTTGAAGACAGTAGGTAGGGAAGCCCAGATTGGGACAAACACAGACAGAGCTGTCCAGGTTTTGAGGAGAGAAACAGCAGGGAGGTCAAGTAGAGACAGAGATAGAGAGAGAAGGCGGCACAGGCATAGGAACATGACAGGGCCTGATCCTGTCCTAATTGGACATTCACAGATATACGTACCTTTCAGAAAGTGGCACTTGGAAAGCAATTAACTGATGAAACAATAGCTGATTTTCTGCTTTCTCCAGCCCAAACTTAGAGGATAATGGTAGTTCCTTTAATGTCACTCTGAGATCAGCCAATTTCACACAAACTCAAGAATAAAACCTTGAGTCTCTAATCGGTTTAATTTAATTCCACAAATCCTGGATCTTTAGGAGGGGATGATTTTTTCTATTTGCTGTTGAAATCGAGAAAAAGTCTGAGACTTCAAACAAAGGTATGTTTGGCTCAGAGCTAATACCTAACAGTACTCACACAGTGGAGGAACTGATTTCTGTGATGCCCATCAATGAGTAAAAGTACTTTTGTGTTACTATCCTTGTTTTTAATTGCCTTGTTCAAGCATTGCCTTGTGGTCAGAATCAGTACTGATCAGAAAGATTGTCAATGTTAGGGGACAACAGAACATCAGAATCAACTTCAGTCCTATGCTTATCCAGTGGGGTGACTTGATAGTTACAGAGAGCAAGGATCCCAGATCCTTTTCCCTTTCACACCCCAATTTTGACACTCCTTCTAAGCTAAGGTCACTCAAATCACTCAGAACAGGAATCAAACCAGATTCCTTCTTGGGCTGTACGCATTTATTGCTGAAAAGCTGGCCTTTTGGCTAAGATCAAGTGTCAGATCAACCGAAGATGGGCACAATGCCTTACCTTGTGATTTTGGATACTGTTTGTCTCACTTGTGGGAATCTTGAATTAGATTTTGAATTCAGTTTTGGAGCAAGCAAGGAATGGATTTGGTTTTGCCCAGTCCACTCTGAGCATTGGCTGTACATCTCTTTTCTGATTAAAGATTTTTGATCTGAAACACTAGGCCAGATTCTTCAACCTAGCCTGCAGTTGGATTCTCTGGTTGTGCCGTAATGCATGGAGATATAGCGAGCACCAAATTCTCCATTCTCACTGGCAGCAGCAGCAGGGAATGAACAGCTAGAGAAATCTTGCCATTAACTCTTGTTTCTCTGTCTACAGACATTGCTCTGCCTGCTGTGTTTCCAGCACATTTTCTTTAAATTTCAAATTTCCAACATTTGCAGTATTTTGCATTTGGATTTATTTCACTTCAAATACCTGCCAAACCAGAGGACTAAAAAACTTAGAATCAATTGTCAACTTAATCATGTGTTAAAATATCCCTTCAAGTATTGACTAAATGCATCACACCCTAAATTCAAAACAAAATGTCAAATTTAACATTACACAACAGTGCAAACTGACAGCCAATTCATGCTAAAATGTCACTGCCCTAAAGATCATCTGTCAGTTTACAGCATTTAGTTGACACTGTTACATATGAATGAGGCAGAACAAAAAAAAATTCTAAAATCTCTCACTGCACAAGTTGTACAGCGAAGTACTTCCTTCATTGCAAGTTTCCCTCCAAACTGTTCTGAGGTAGAAATAGAGGCAAGGTCAAAGAATGTTATATTTTGAATGTCTCACTGCTGAAACCTGAAGATGGAGAGAAAGAGAAGGATCCTTTCAGGATATTTATAGAAAGAACATGAAATGATTGAAAGATATGAAATAGGACATCGGTGAGTGTGACCTTTCCTGTATTTGACAGAGAGAGCTTTAGATAAAAAATTGAACTGGGTAAACTGTGGGTCTACAGTAACATTAAGAGAAGACCTCTGGTTGCTATCTTGAGAAAAAAGGGAATGTTTTAGACAACTTTCTATTTATATACACACCAACATTTTTATTCATGTTAAAAGCAGAAAGGAAATACATCATCAAACCACAATGGTCATTACTTCAAATTCTATGCAACTTGGGATCAGAGGTGGGCTTGCTTCCTTAGAACGAGAAGAGGATGCTTGAAGATAAAACAATATGCAAATCAGATGGCCAGGCTATCCCTGCTTTGGATCAGTTCCTAATATTTTCATCAAAGCAAATAGTGGGCTCTGCAAGTGACTCAGTTACAGAAGTAACATGTCAATGGAGCCATTAGGAGCAATTTTAACCTGAACAAGCAAATGGGTTTGGGTGCAGGTAGGGGTTAAATGAGCAAAAACATTGAGCGTATTGGGAAACTGCTCCGGTCTGCCAATCTTCAGGTTTTACTGAGACCGTAATAAAGGGACAGGCAGTTACCCATTTCCAGGAAGAGAGCTGGAATTTTAACTGTTAAAAAGAGGGAGGTGGTCTCAAATTTAACCTGCTTCACAGTTTAACTGTGACTGACTGCATTTTTGTGGGCCTTGGAAAACCCAGCAGTTATAATGAGTTAAGGACAGGTTCAGGGAAAAGACACGTGCCTTTACAGCACTTCATTTGGACTTGGAGAAGGTCTGCTTCTTTCCAGGCCAAAAGCCCCTCCAAGGTGCCTCTAAATTTTCTTTGTACTGGGCAGCTGGGAAAGACAGTGGCAATTGAGGCAATGTCACTGGACTCAAAACACACGACAGCCACTGGTGAAATTTAAATTCAATGAAAAATTCTGGAATTAAAAGCTACTCTTAATAACCCATTTATTCACTAACATCCTCCAGGGATGGAAATCTCTATCCATTCACACGTGAATCTAGACTCACAGCAATGTGATTGACTCTGCAGAACACTCAACTGAAAGGCAGGCAACAGATGCCAGTGATGTCCCCTAACAGAATAAACTTTAAAGATTACAAACTCCTCTGAACACCACCATTTGTCCATAGGCAACTGACATTTTAACATCCAATATCTTACAACCTCTCTCTGCTCCCAGTTCACCAGCTGCAAGGTCAAATTGTATTTTTTTTTCAAAACAATTCTCCTCATATCCCTCACTTCTTTTCACGTTTCCCATTCTGCTCCAGTCTTAACATTCCATTCTAATTCTTGCTCACTGGTTCATCCTCTCCCCTTACACACATCCATCCTACATCCTGATCCTCACACACATCTACTCTACACTCCCTCGCCTCGCACACATCCATCCTATACTCCCTAGCCTTGTACACATCTGTCCTATATCCCCTAGCCTAGCGCACATCTGTTCTACACCCTGATCCCCACACATATCCGTCCTACACCCCCTAGCCTCACACACATCCATTCTACATCCCTTAGCCTCACACACATCCATCCTACAACTCCTAGCCTCACATACATCCATCCTATATCCCTGACCCTTCACATAAATGCATGCAACACCCCAATCCTCACATACATCCAACCTACACCCCAATCCTCACACATCTGTCTACCACCCCGATCCTCGCACACATTGTCCTATAGTCCAGATCTTCATACACATCTGTCTACTATTCCAATTGTCACATACATTTGTCCTACACCCCAATCTTTGTATACATATGACCAACGTCAGATTCTCTCACACATCCGTCCTACATACATCCAGATCCTCACATACATCTACCACCCCAATCATCATATACATCTGTCCTACATCCCGATCTTTGAATACATCTGCCCTATAGATGATTCTCGCACACATCCATCCTACACCCCAGATCCTCATACATCTGTCCTACACCCCTGATCTTCATCCACATCCATCCTACAGCCCAATCTTTGCACATTTGTCCTGCACCACAATCCTTACTCACACACATTTGTTCCATACCCTGATCCTCACACATATCTGTCCTACACCCCAATCCTCACTCGTCCCATACCTGGCCTGTTCATCGTCCATTCCTGCCACAACAGCACATAATTTCAGAAGAAGTGAAGAAACTAAAAGACATGGGAAGGATTCAGACAGTTTGAAAGTCTAGGTTTAAGTGAAATGAAATTCGTTAATCTTTCATCCATTATCCATTCAGTTAGACAGCTTCAATTAACCTGCGGTTTTCAGGCCAGTACATACGGCACAGCCAGTGCTAATGATGGTGTTTATTGGGTATAGACCATGATCAATAATACAACCTGCCTCAGAAAGCTGTCAAAGAGAAGGCATTAGGTGCTCAATGAGATGAAATTCATTGATTATCTCCACCCCAGCCTGTGTCGTTTTTCTGACCATGCTGTCCATTGGATCTGCATCTGTCTGGGCCATTCACATCTAGCTCTCATCCCTGGATCATTGAAGCCCGCTAAATGGGGATTAAAACCAAGGTGTCACTTTTACCCAGTGTTGGCAACCAGATATTCTGCAGATCCTATTAGCTCAGCCCCCTTTCTTCTCGAATTCGAGAATTTTCCAGAGACTCTCCTCATCCCTTGACTGATGAATCCACAGTGCCCATCACCTTTCTAAAGCTCAATTTCTCTGTGTGTTTTTAGGCCTAGCCCAGCCCAGGTCTCCCACTCAACATGCAATTCATTTTGGGACACACCTCCCTCTCCTTCTGCAGCCCCCCTGCTTCCTCAATACTACCAAAAATATGTAGAGGGAAGGTAGTATTGAGGAAGCAGATGGGCTGCAGAAGGATTTGGAGCAGTTAGAGAAGTGGGCAAAGAGTAACAGATGGAATTCAATGTAGAAAAGTATGAGGTTATGCACTTTGAAAGGAGAAATGGAGGCATAGACTATTTTCTGAACAGGAAAATGCTTAAAATCAGAAATCAGAAACACAAAGGGACTTGGGAATCATTATTCAAGAATCTTTTAAGGTTAATATGCAGGTTCAGTTGGCAGTTAGGAAGGCAAATGCAATGTTAGCATTCCTGTCAAGAGGGCTAGAATACAAGAGCAGAGATGTACTTCTGAGGCTATATAAGGCTCTGGTCAGACCCCATTTGGAGCATTGTGAGCAATTTTGGACTCCATATCTAAGGAAGGATGTGCTGGCCTTAAAAAGAAGTTCACAAGAATGATCCCTAGAATGAAAAGCTTGTAAATGAAGAACAGTTGAGGACTCTGCATCTGTACTCATTGGAGTTTAGAAGAATGAGGGACGGATCTTATTGAAACCTGCGAGACCTGAATAGGGTGGACATGGAGAGGATGTTTCTACTAGTAGGAAAAATTAGAATGAAGAGGTGCAATCTCAGACTGAAGGGATGATCCTTTAAAACAGAGATGAGGAGGAATTTCTTCAGCCAGACAGTGGTGAATCTGTGGAACTCTTTGCCACAGAAGGCTGTGGATGCCAGGTCATTGAGTGTCTTTAAGACAGAGATAGATAGGGTCTTGATTAATAAGGGATCAGAGGTAATGGAAAAAGGCAGGAGAATGGGAATGAGAAAAATATCAGTCGTGATTGAATGGCGAAGCAGACTCGATGGGCCAAGTGGCCTAATTCTGCTCCTATGTCTTATGGTCTCCCCATTAGAGATCTCTAATCACAGCGGCAGTTTTCTGACTCTCTCTTCTTCTGCTATTGGGGTTTGACGTTCAGCTCTCTCCCCACCACCCACCCTGCTCAAGCTTGATGTTGAGGGCAGTCTGTATATCACAATACATGGTACATTTGAGACTGCTGTATGGTTGCAAATGTGCACACCGTCAGAACCACAACTCACTCCAAGGGAATGACCCTCCACCTCCAGGACCAATTTAACACCCTCCTTTAGTATGTTTAGTGGCTGAATAAAAGACATATCTGTCAATCAGATATCCAGTAAGAATTTAGCAACACCAATTATTAATCCAACCGATTTATTTGATAGTAAAATAGCGAGCTTTCAACACTCCCGTGTCTTCATCAGGCAAGTGCAGTGTTCTGGTCTGCAATAGCACACATCAGCACAGACAGTCAGAGATTGCTGATTAGAATGCGAATCCTTACATCTAACCTGCTATTCAAGTGTTAAAGTGGCTAACAATGTGTGTGAAGGGGATCCTGAGCATTGTTAGAGAATTGTGTATTTTCTCCAGACAGCACAGTAAGTGAGGTTTTTTGCTAACCCAGGCAAGTTACGGGGGTTACAGATAGTGTGTCATGAAGCCAAGATCCCTGTTAAGACCGTCCTCATGTGTGCGGAGCTTGGCTATCAGTCTCTGTTCAGCGACTCTGCGCTGTCGTGTATCACGAAAGCCCCCTTGAAGAACATTTACCCGCAGGTCGGAGGCCGAATGCCCATGACTGCTGAAGTGTTCGCCCACAGGAAGGGAACTGTTTTGCCTGGTGATTGTTGAGCGATGCTCATTCATCCGCTGTCGTAGTGTTTGCATGGTCTCCCCAATATACCATGCTTCGGGACATCCTTTCTTGCAACGTATTAGGTAGACAACGTTGGCCGAGTTGCAAGAGTATGTACCGTGCACCTGGTGAATGGTATCCTCACGTTTGATGATGTCGTCCATGTCTATGATCCGGCATGTCTTGCAGAGGTTGCTGTGGCAGGGTTGTGTGGTATTGTGGTCACTGTTCTCCTGAAGGTTGGGTAGTTTGCTGCGAACAATGATCTGTTTGAGGTTGTGCGGTTGTCTGAAAGCAAGAAGTGGGGGGGTGGGGATGGCCCTAGCGAGATGTTCATCGTCATCAATGATATGTTGAAGACTCCGGAGAAGATGTCGTAGCTTCTCCGCTCCGGGGAAGTACTGGACAACAAAGGGTACTCTGTCCACCGTGTCCCGTGTTCGTCTTCTGAGGAGATCAGTGCGGTTTATCGTTGTGGCACGTTGGAACTGTCGATCGATGAGTCGAGCGCCATATCCTGTTCTCACGAGTGCATCCTTCAGTGTCTGGAGGTGTCTGTCACGATCCTCCTCATCTGAGCAAATTCTGTGTATACGGAGGGCTTGTCCATAGGGAATGGCTTCTTTAACGTGTCTAGGGTGGAAGCTGGAGAAGTGGAGCATTGTGAGGTTGTCTGTCGGTTTGCGGTACAGTGAGGTGCTGAGGTGACCGTCCTTGATGGAGATGCGTGTGTCCAAGAATGCAACTGATTCTGGAGAATAGTCCATGGTGAGTCTGATGGTGGGATGGAACTTGTTGATATCATCATACAGTTGTTTCAATGATTGTTCACCATGAGTCCAAAGGAAAAAGATGTCATCAATGTATCTAGTATATAACCTTGGTTGGAGATCTTGTGTGGTGAAGAAGTCTTGTTCGAACCTGTGCATGAAGATGTTGGCATACTGAGGTGCGAATTTGGTCCCCATGGCTGTTCCGTGTGTCTGGATGAAAAGCTGATTGTTGAAGGTGAAGACATTGTGGTCCAAGATGAAGCGGATGAGTTGTAAAATTGCATCCGGAAACTGGCAGTTGTTGGCATTGAGTACTGAGGCAGTTGCAGCAATACCATCGTCGTGGGGGATGTTGGTGTAGAGCGCCGAGACATCCATTGTGACAAGGAGTGTCCCTGTTTCTACTGCTCCATGTGTGCTGAGTTTCTGCAGGAAGTCCGTAGTGTCAAGACAAAAGCTGGGGGTTCTTTGTACGATGGGTTTCAGGATGCCCTCGATATAGCCGGAGAGGTTCTCACACAGGGTCCCGTTGCCCGATACGATGGGACGGCCGGGTATGTTTGCCTTGTGTATCTTTGGAAGGCAGTAGATATCCATGCAGCAGTCAGCCTATCAACACCAAAGGTTGCACACTGTGACTGGAAACTCCATATCATTTGAAGAAAACCATTGCATCCCAACCCCAGCTTCTTGCATGTAGCTAGTAATAACTCTCTCTTCTCACAATCTCAGAAAGTGGAAGGTCCCAGATTCTGATCCTTGCTAGAGCTAAGTTAACATATTCAGCAGGATGGGAGTATGGGTACAGACAGTTCAGCTCTTGACTCGAGTCAGAGGGTTCAAATCCTCACTAATGTAAGCTCCAGTGCAGTGCTGAGGGAACGCTATACTGGAAGTGTCACTTTTTAGCTGGGACATTAAACTGCCTGTCCTCTCAAATGTACATAGGCAAAAGGATGGTAATAAAGCTAGAGATTCTTTACATGGGCCAAGTTGGATACAGTGAGCAGCAATACTATTTGTGTAGATGACATTTTCTCCTGTGCACATTTCTCTGCTCACATCCCCAATGCGAAGTGGATGCCAGGAGTCCCATTTCAGTACTCAAATGGCAGGCAGTTTCATTTTACTCTTTGCCAATATTTTTCTCTGACCTAGTAAAATCAAGAAACAAATCTAACAATCAGCTCTTTGCCAATGTGAGCTCCTGCTGTGCACAAAATGGCCACATTTTACATACATAAAAGTTGCTATACTTAAATAACTAGTTGCATCCTTTAATGCTACTATTAATTAGATTATGGTTGTTCAGAAATGTGACCTAAAAGTCCAAGATATTCCACAAAAACAAAATCTATAATACCTAATTCCATCGTATACATAAGGAGTGCAACACTTCCCATGATGGAGGGAGAAGGGGAGTAACAAACTGAAACAGGCAGATGCACAGACAAATCCTTAAAAGTGCTTTTGTTCACCAAAACCCATCAAACGGAATCAAAAGAATAAAACATTTAAAATGACAAATTTTTTTGTTGTCAAATTAAGGATATATTTACATTAATTTAGGGCCTTTCATGACCGTAGGATATTCTCCATAAATTTTGTTGTCGATGAAGTACTTTTGGACGCTGCCAGAATTGCTATGCAGCCAATTTCACACAAATCCCTCAAACAGCAAATGAGATGAATAACCAGGTAATGTGTTTCGGCAGTGTTGATTTAGGAGTAACTGTTGACTAGAATACTTCTGCTCTCATTCAAATAGCATATGAGATATTTTATGCTTTCCAATTGATGAACTGGTAATGAGAAGGAAATCAGTACTATGGGTTTCCAAGCAATGAGGTAATTTGATTTGTCCTATCAATTTTCTGCACATATTGATGCCCAAGCATATTATTTCTGCTGCTGTATACTAATTTAAAGGTTGTTTCTTTCACAAAAGCATTACCATCCTTCAGGTAGTTGGTGTATCTTTTGAAAGTTTAGGAGGTTGCCTTTTTTAATTATCCAGAGATATTTGTAAACTCACTGTTTATATTTGGGTGAATATTTACAAAGCTAATTCTCGGCTTTAGCTGGTGTGTACATGGGGCCAGGAAACCAAATGATTAATGACCATGAACCGTTCGGCAAATGAAGGATGGCAGGAATTTTAATGCATTTGGTGTCAATCTTGGGGACCACAATTGATTTTTATCAGAAAGGATATTGAACAATGCTGGCAAAGTGGATATATTTGAGAAATGAGCCTTTTTGAAAGATCTAAAACTAAATATAAGTCTTTCTGAAAAATATAGTACTTTTAGCTCAGCAATCTTGTGCAGCCCTAGAATGGCTCTCTATCCTTTCATTTACTTGATTGGATTACCAGCTTATCAGTTATAGACTGTTATATATTAGTCATGAGAATTCATGCAGGAGACATTAAGAGGAGTGCACAGTTAAAATGTATTAAAGATTCATAGTTTCAGCATTCTGTAATAGATCCCCTGCACATAAGCAACACATTCACAACTCCCTATATTGCTTGTATGAGGCTTAATACTGGAATTGCAAGTGGTGTACTGCTGCTCTATGACATAGAAAGCTTGACTATAACAAATGTGTGTCCAGGCAGGCTGTTGGATCTTCTTCAGGGAGTAAGGGGGAAGATCTATTTAATCAAAATACTCAAAGAGTTAACACTATCACCACTACCGCAGATCTTTCATTCCACCAGGACAGCACAGTGACACAATAGTTAGCACAGCTGTCTCACAGATCCAGGACCAGGGTTTGATTCCTGGCTTGGGTTACTGTCTGTCTGGTGTTTGCACATTCTGGCCATGATCATAGAACATAGAGCAATACAGCACAAACAGGACCTTCAGCCCACGAGTTGCGCCGATCACATCGACCAATCCACAGACCTATTTATAACCCACTATCCTATTCGTTTTCATACACCCATCCAGAAGTCTTTTAAAAGACCCCAGTGAGTTTGCCTCAACAACCTCCGACGGCAGCCGATTCCATTCACTCACCATCGTCTGAGTGAAAAACTTACCCCTAACATCTCCTCTGTATTTGCTTCCCTGCACCTTAAATCTGTGTTCTCTCGTAGTGACCATTTCAGCTCAGGGAAATAGTCTCTGAGAGTCCACCCTATCGCGACCTGCAACTTTTCTGTTGAATCACGGTGGGAGATGTGCATCGCTGGCTTGAACAGGGATTTGCCCGTGTGCCGGGAATGTATGTACATCTCCCAGAGCAGGCGAAGCATCACTGATCAGACCATACTGGAAACTGGCAGGAAAGCAGGTAAGGTATTCTTTTTTTTTAATATGTATTACATACTTTTATTAGTTCATTATCAGAACCTTTCAGGTTGAATCTCCCACATGTCCAGAGTACTTAATTCCGACAAGATTCAAACCAGCTCCACATGTACGAGGAACTAGTGGGAGACCCCGCCAGGATGAAAGGAGAGCAATCTGGGCCCCCGAGGGGTTCGGGCAGTAGGAGGGAGGAGAGGGTGCCCCCTGTGCATGGGCACTCTGGCAATGCCAGTCTGTGCCCCCGACAGTGCTCAAGGGGCATTTTGGCACTGCCCATCAGGCAATGCCAAGATGCAGGCACATTGTAGGTGGGGCCTAGAGGTAATCAGTGGGGGTGGTAGATCCTGCTGTGACTCTGCAGAGAAATTGTGAACCGCTGTCTGGATTGATGAACTAACGTCTGGATTGATGAACCTTTTGACAACTAATTTTAGAGAGTCTTACTCATATATACCCTTATATACTTACCGCCCATGTCTCCTCCGTGCCTTTATAAACCCATACTCCTCTCAATAGTTGTGTATTTAGTCCTTACCAGGTAAATGGACATGTAGAGGAAAAAGAACTGTACAGGAATCAGTGGTTTTATTGACAGTTTTATGAGCTGTTAATAAGATTTTGAACAGGTTTCAAATGGCTGTTTGACAGTTTTAGGAGCATCTCAAAGGCTCCCAGTGTTAATATATGGTTCATAATTTCTGTCTATAGCGGATATTGGATGAGAGACCATGGGGAAGGTATGAGGGGAATGTCTGAAATTTCCCAAGTTGCTTCCAAAGATGTGCTCTTAGGCTAATTGGCAAAACAAATTCTCCCTAAATTGTCTCAAATTTGGTTTTTAATCCATAGATCTATAAACATTGACAGGGATCACGGGTAGAGGTGGGAATATCGCGGTGGCAGCGCGGGCTCGTTGGGCCGAAGGGCCTGTTTCCCTTGCTGTTTTGTTCTTTGTTCTTTAACCATACTTCACTAAGTGAAGGTTGTGCATCATCAACTGAATGAGAAACTGAGAATTGATGCAGTTGGAGCAGGGAGGTGTTTCTTTGGCTTTTTAACATTTGTGGTGGTTTGTATAAGTGTTTATTGGTCACTGCAATGCACACCATCTATGAAGTACTGCAACAAATCACTAAGACTCCTTTACCTTTGTATGGTGGCACAGTGGTTAGCATTGCTGCCTTATAGCATCAGGGACCTGGGTTTACTTCCTGGCTCAGGTCGCTATCTGTGTGGAATCTGCATATTATCCTCATACCGTGTGGATTTCCTCTGGGTGCTCAGTTTTCTTCCTCCAATCCAAAAGATGTGCTGGTTCAGTGCATTGGCCATGCTGCACTGTTAATGTAAGCCTAATTGTGACACTAATAAATAAACTTTAAAACTTTAAACTTCACTAGTATAGTGAGTGAACTGTAATGTTTTAAGTAGGCAGCTCACTGTCTTCTTCTCAAGGGAAATCAGAATTGACGATAAGTGCTGGCCTTATCGACAACACCATCACCCAGAAGAAAATCAAGGAAAACCCAAGGAATTTCAAGTCAAGAGTTGTTGAGCTGAAGTCCAAGGTACAGACATTGCAATGCATCAGGAGGGAGAGAATTTTCTGGCCATTTTGATGCAGAAGGCAGTCACACACCTTGGGTTAGGTGGTGATTAGATTCAAATTCTCTCCCTCCTGATGCATTGCAATGTCTGTACCTTGGACTTCAGCTCAACAACTCTTGACTTGAAATTCCTTGGGTTTTCCTTGATTTTCTTCTGGGTGATGGTGTTGTCGATAAGGCCAGCACTTATCGTCAATTCTGATTTCCCTTGAGAAGAAGACAGTGAGCTGCCTACTTAAAACATTACAGTTCACTCACTATACTAGTGAAGTTTAAAGTTTTAAAGTTTATTTATTAGTGTCACAATTAGGCTTACATTAACAGTGCAATGAAGTTACTGTGAAAATCCTCTAATCATCACACTCTGGCGCCTGATCAGGTATTTTGAGGGAGAATTTAGCATGGCCAATGCACCGAACCAGCACATCTTTTGGATTGGACGAAGAAAACAGCACCCAGAGGAAATCCACACAGTGGATACACAGTATCCACCTGTTAGGGACAGGAGATTGTAACTGTAACTCAGGTAGATCAGAGAGATCAGATGAAGTTGTGTAGGTGATTCAATCTTTACTATTGTGCAATGTAAGACAGTGCTGTAGTGGTATTGTTACTGGACTAGCAATTCAGAGACCCAGGGTACAGCTTTGGCGATCTGGATTCAAATCCCACCATCTGTAATTAAATCTGGAATTAGAAGTTTAATGATGACCATGAAACCACTGTTGATTGTTGTAAAAACTCATCTGGTTCACTCTTGTTTTTTAGGGGAAGAAATCTGCCATCCTTACCTGGTCTGGCCTATTTGTGACTCCAAATTGAAAGAAATATATTTGAATGTTTACTGACACTCAGTTCAAGAGCAATTAGCGGTGGGCAATAAATGCTGATCTTGTCAGTGACATCTACATTCCATGAAAGAATAAAGAAAATAAAATGGATGAGGTACTTGCCACCAATGTGGTTGAGAACAAAGACTGGAAGAAGGTTGGGTAAATGGATTAGCCTGGAGCAGAGCGAAATGATAGAGAGTGAGACTGGGACTGGAGGAGTTGTACAAAATGTAAAGTTGGGAGTTCAGCAGAGCAGCTGTGTCTGAACAGCATGGGAAAGAAACAAAATCACAGTGATGACACAACACAAGTGCCACATTTGTGCCCAGAGACAAACAGTTAATTTAATGCAAGCTAAATTAATTAAAAAAAACTAAAAGTAAGCCAATTCATTAAAATAGAAACTTTAAATTTATCACATGTTCCTCCAGCTGTTCACAAGAGGTAGTATATTATCATACTCAGCCAGCCCAGGCTTGCAAAACCTAAACAAATATCTACCATTAGATATAATTCTGTGGTTGGGCAGTATCTACTCCTGTGTGCTAATTGCTACACTGACAACCAATTTAAGATAATCAGTCAAGCTTATAATGTGGTTCATTTACACTTGCTGGAAACAACATACTTTCATATGCAGCAACCTGTTCGCTGCAAACAAAAGACATACGCTCAAGCCTTGTATCTTTTTTGAATTACTTGGGAACTTAGGAAACTTATAGTTTATTATTGCTTTCTCTGTGGCAACACCTTGTCAACCAATTAGTGCCCATTTCTCCTACAGTGTACACTTTTATAATTATTTAAAATTTGGCATTTTTGCTTTTGTCCTGATTAGTGCAAGATGAAAATCTTTGGCATTCACTCTTCTCAGCAACATTTAAGTTCTGTACTACAAAGTGGTAATTTTTTTGATACTTCTTACACAGTAGCTGAGAAACAAGAATCACCAGATGAGTGCTGGTGTCAAGGTTAGCAATATATCATATCACTTGTACCTCTCTCTTTTATTTGTATGTTTGGGGAAGCAGTTTTGTTTGATGTTGAAATTAATAATCCATTTAATGATTTCATTGCCGCAATGTGAATGGCTGTGAATTAACCAGGAATGGATCTCTCAGGGCAGCAGTTCAGTATATGTGGGCAATGTTCTGATGTGGGCCCCTCGACCAACCAGATATCCATTTAATCTTGAAGTTAGCTACATTAATCAACTCCTCCATCTCCCAAATAGCTTGTCCCCATATTCATCACTCTGGGTAAAATATTTAGAACTCACAGCATTCCAGAGCATGGAAATGATTTTGGAATAGCCCTCGTACTCGCATGTGTCAGAGCTGGAAGAGCTGGTAGAAACAAGGAAGGTAGGAAACGTACCTGCCAGCTTTTATACTAAAGATCTTTGGATTATATGCTTGAATTTAAAACTGACATTTTAACTAAGATGTTTATTGCATTGGTCAACCATGCCTCTTTATGCTCTCTCTGCTTATAAGCTAACTGCCTGTGCACCTGCCATTCTTGCCTGGACTCCCTTCTGACTTTTTGCTGGCAGATTTGTCACTCTAGCTTCCTGACTTCTTTTTATCTTCAGATTCTCTTAGTTCAAGTGTCTCATCAAATTGACATAACACATCACTAAGACAACATTCCAGTAAAATTCAAGACTTAAATACTTATACGCACATAGAAACATGTCCGCAAGGTAGACTATAATCGGACACAGAATCTGCAATTGTCTTGCTGCAGAAATTGCCTTTCAGGTATTGTAGAATTCACAGGCCCGTGACATCAGTTAAATCTAAACTATCAATCATCCTCCTTCACTTTAGCTTTAGTTGCTTTTTTGCAGAATTTGTGATCATGTCAAATATAGGATTAAAGATTCAAATGGAATCAATGGGATGAATGGCCTCTCTCAATTTCATAAATGTTCTGATGATTCTAATCAAAATGCCCAAGAAAGAAACCAAGAGATTCACTACAGCCGCAATAGGATTCAGAGCACAAAGAAGTATCAGAAAATAGTTTATGAGTTACCAGGGTATAAATTGATCATAGCATTGGCTCAATTATATGACAGCCCGAAGGTGCCTTCTGAGCCACCAGAGCCATTAATGTGCTGCTAGAAGGAGAAATTTGTGCCAGCAGTTCCTCTACCAACACATCCTCTGAAAAGGCAGTTATCCAAGTTGAGTTTTACCAACACCTCATTAAAAAAAAAATTAGCCTTGCTATCAGATCCAACATAATCTTCTTAAATGGTGGAGCAAGCTCAAGAGACTGAATGACCTACTCCTTGTCTGTTTGTAGATAAACTCAGGAGGTGCTAGCAAGCCTAATGCAATGGACAGTGGTAAAATCCCCCAGCTTACCCTTGTGAATAAAGCTAGTTAAGATTCTTGCTAGGTAATGATCCAGTTAAAAAAAGCCAGAGAACAAAACACACATGTAGAAACAACTTGGGGATAGATGGCAGATACGAAAATCCAATCATATTCTGATGCCACTTTCACCAGGATGGTCAAATGTCCTTTTCCAACACCCATAAACATGCCAGGAATTCACAGACAATAAATCCATTACATTGTAAAGGGTTTTGTTTTTCCTTTTGTATTTATTCCTTCCGCCAGCATATCATTTTTGCGGGTTATGAAAATGAGTGTTAACTACAAAAAACTGACAACACAAAATTCTGACAGGTAGCTTACCAAACTGGTGAAAAGATTAGACATGACAGGGATGGACGCCAGAAACAGTCAGTCAGATTGCAGTGTTGATTTGAACTAACGCTTCAGCTACCATCTTCTCCTAACCTCACTCATACATGTTCAGCAGCAGAAGACAATTTTACTAGTATTATTAAAGAAATTCTCAATGATTTACATTTAGATAGCACAGTAGCACAGTGGTTGGAACTGCAGCCTCACAGCACCAATCTGAGTTTGATTCCTGGTTTGGCTTATTGTATGTGGAGTTTGCACATTTTTCTGTGTCTGTGTGGGTTTCTCCAGGTACTCTGGTTTCCTCCCACAGTCCTAAAGATATGCTGATTAGGTGCATTGGCCATGCTAAATTCTCCCTCACCGTACCTGAACAAGTGTCTGAGTGTAGTAACTAGGGGATTTTCACAGTAACTTCATTGCAGTATTAATGTAATCCTACTTGTGACTCTAATAAAAAAACTTAAACTCTTAAATGCTAGCTGATTTCTTCTGGCTCTTGCTTCCATTCTCTGTTTGATGCTTTTGATACTTATTTCAAGTTGTCAAAGTCTACCTGGAGCAGATAGCAAGTACTGAAGACATTCTGGCTGACTTCAAGACTTCTGCATTTGCTCCCAGATGTAATGCATCAGTTGCAAAAATGCAACATGATTTGGACATGATTTGAACAGAAGCTTTGCTGAGCAGAATAAGCTGCTGAAAAGAGATGAGGAGGTTGATGCAAAGGGGTTCATACCATATAGCATCTGCCTAGGGTGTTCATGGAGCAACTCAACTATCTAAGGCCTTAGTGAGGAACTAAGTGTGTATGCCTGCACCTCACTGAAATCTGTCACCTACTGCAGCAAGCTAACCTCAGAGGATTTAGTCTGATCTTCTATTGCAGTACTCCTGACTTCAGTTGCATGTTGCTTGTACTGCAACTGAAACTGAATATTGGCCATGACATATTACCTTATGGATGGCTCTATAAGTGTTCAAATGGAGCTGGCTAATACTATATGGGACAAGATAGGCTCCACTTTCTGTGCAAAACTCTTTGACAAATTGGTGCAGGACAGCTTCAGCCTTGTTACAGACAGGCTTCCAGATGCATCAAACATTTCATTGTGCACATAACTGTCAATCTTCTTTTATATGCTGCCCATCACAGGTCTAAAATCTTTACAGCAGAATCTGTATCCAAACTTGACCTCTGCCTTTCCCAGCGGTGTAGTCTATTCATTCCCAATGTCTCATCATATACACATTAAATTATATACAATATCAGTATTGGTGTTTGGGAGTGGGCAATCCATTAACAAGGATGTCTTCTTAACATTCTTCTATTGCACTTTTCAAGTATCTGAAGCATTTGAAATGACAGGTATGAGTACTGACTGATGGAGACTGTCAGCAGATGTATGAATTGAGAACTGTCTGAAGCTTGTGATGCAATTGGTAGAATATGGAAATTGATGCATTTATGGACCTTGACTTAACTGTGTGAGATCGTAAAATTCACAACATTGAAGGTACTTGGCCTTGCCAACTCTCTGCTTCCTTTGCCTTCTCAGCTGGTGTCTGGAGGACCACCTAGCCTCCTGAAGACAGAGCATCTCTTGTCATTTCCACTAAGGTCTCCAGCAGACTGTCCAAGAACCTTGGAAGCCCTGCTCAGTCCCATTTTTTGCTACTCTTCACCATTTCCAAGGTCAGATTCAGTTCCAGCACAAATGCCAGCTCCAGCCACAATGTGTCTCCCTGTAAGAGGTACAGTCTTGCTATAAGCACTTACTTTAAACAAGGTTTAGCTGGTACAACTTGCTCACAACATTCATTGCTGATGCGTCCAGCCAATCAACAGATGACCACCACTGACTGGATGCTGAACTCACTAAAAAAAAAAGACAGTGTGAAGTTGGCATGCTGCCCATATTATTGTCTATGGTCAGCGACATTAGAAACCCTGGTTATCAATTTTAGCCCCGTGATTCAAAACGCGTTATTAAAACATATGCACAAGCAGAACAGAAAACTCAGCCAGATTTGACTTGTGATGCTGTCATTTCCATACTGTAATGATACAGTAATTAAATAATAACCCACCAGATTGCTTGCAATTAGCAGCTACTACTAGCTGACATAAATTCCAAATACTGCCTTTGATTAATCCTGTTTCTCTGTGGGTTTCTCAAATCTCAAACATCAGGTTATTTTGTCTGCATCAACAGGTTACTTTTTGAAGGGTAGGTTCCTTTATATTCTTGTGGTTTTTAATTGGCAATTTAGGTGCCAGCTCATCCGTGTCCTTTTACATCTAACATTCACGTCTGCCACACAGGGCACAGCCTGCTCAACGAGGAAATGAAAATGTCACCTTGTGAAAAAGTTTGTACTTTTAGCTGTTCTCTCAGATTTGCAAGCTCAATCCATGTGGACAGCAGATTTCCGTCAATTTTATTAGCTTTCTATACTTGTTGGCTGAGTAACACATTTCTGTTGCTGATTGACTTTTTCTGCACTGTCTTTTTTCTGGTTTATTTATTTGTTCATGAGATGTGGGTGTCACTAGATACATCAACATTTATTGCACACCCTTAATTGCCTTCAAGAAGGTGGTGGAATGCTGCCTTCTTAAACCCATGTTGTGGGAATACGCAAGGTGCTGTTAGAAGGCAATTCGAGGATTTTAATCCAGAGACACTGACAGAGCAGTGTTTTAGTTCCAAGTCAGGATGATGAGTGGCTTGGAGGGGAACTTGCAAGTGGTGTTCTCATCCATCTGCTGCCTTTGTCTTTTTAGGTCATGGGTTTGAAAGAGTCTTGATGAGTTGCTATGGTGTGGCTTACAGATGGCACACACTGCTGCCATTTTTGTTTCAGTGATAGAAGGAATGAATGTTTAAAGTAACGGATGGAGTACCAATCAAGTGAGCTGCTTTGTCCTGGGTGATGTCAAGCTCCTCGAGTGTTGTTAGAACTGCACTCATCCAGACAAGTATTCCATCACATTTGTGCCATGTAGATAGTGGATGGCTTCAGGGAGATGAGTTACTTATTGCAAAATTCCCAGCCTTTGACCTGCTCTTGTAGTCATGTAAAGTGACAAGTTTAATTGAAGAATCAAAACGCTAGCTCCTAAAGAGAACATTGTTATTTCCAGTGAGTTTCTCAGGCTCTCTTTCTCTCTCCTATGTCTCTCTATTTGCAAGTCTCTGCCATTCTGGAAACGTTTTAAACCCATATCCCTATACCACTGCAGTATGGTGCCAATTACTCAACTCAGAAGCAGCAGACATGAGTTAAAGATTTGTTCCAGGCCTCTATCTGGAAGCCCTGAGGAAGTATGTGATAGATGTCATGGTGACATGGTAAGAGTGGGTGTACACACTTGGCACTTCCAAACTTAAGCTCCAGTCACTTGGAACTGTGTATACAAACTAAATCAAATCACTGATACAGAAAGCAGGGTTACTGAAAATAAAAGAATCAGATTGGCATCCCTCACACGCTTCCTCTCAGTAAGCTGCTTTAGCACTGTGGAGCCCTGGAACAAATCTCCTGCTTATCCCCTGGTTGGGGAAGATATATGCTACCATTTGGGAGACGTTGGAATAGGAAGAAGATGACAGAAGAATTTCGGTGAACAAGTACATATGAAATACTTTCCACACACACTAGATGTACATGCGAGACATGTTTGGGTCGGTCTGCTCAGTCTACAGCAGTAACATCTGACTGCAGTGGATTGAGAAACTGGATCCTCTCTCTTGAACACTAATGAGATTTGCAGGAGCTTCCAGTTACACATGATGCACCATCTGGCACCAGATCCAAGTAATCAAACCCACTCCCTTGCTGGATGATGAGGATGCCGATGGAATATCTTTAGCTGTGTGCATATTCATTATGATCATCTTAATCTCTAACAACTGCTCAACACTTTTCCTGCCCATGTGCCAGCGAAAGCCCTTCCTGGTGGAATCCCCAAAACAGCCACACCAATTAAAACGTTTTCAATCTTTCTAATTGATTTATCAATACATCTTCTGTACACTAGAAGGATTTTGATCTAAAGCAATTAAAACAAAGTTGAAAGTATTAATAAACAAAGAGAAGGGCAAGATATAAATCAGAATGTTTACACTTCATGGTAGACATTTAAGCCCTTACTGAAACTGGGAGAGTAGCTCCTTCAGGTACTCAACTTGTGAAACACATGAATTAAAAACAAAATTGTTTTAGTCCAAATTTCCTCCCTTGAGTCCTTACTTGCATTTTGGTTAGCAGCTGATAATCAGATAAAAAGTTTCCATTTAAATTCCTTTGGGGCAGTCTGGAATAAAAGTGACTCCTTTCTTACAGATTTGGTTAATCTATGATCACAAACAGATCATGCTAGGCAGGAAATTTACTCGGAGGAAGTGGTTTTCAACACCCGAACAAAACTGCATTTTGTTATTGTGAAGAGTGCCTAGATTAGATGGTTACTCAATACAAGATTACAGCATGTTGTGTGACTCAGGAGATGCTCAAACATGGCTTTCATCAATTTTCATGTCCCTCAATAGTCGCTTGCAAGAGAACTGGAAGCTCTAAAGACAACATAGGCAATCTTCAATTTAATTCAGGTATCAACATCTCTATGAAGTTGTTGAAACATTCACTGAATTCATATCTCTCAAAAGGAGCAATAAGGGGTCACTGTTCTCCATCTTTTTTGATATATTTGTCAATGATATGTTGGATCTTATCACAATTGGTGGACTATATTAGGAGTTATTTTTCTCAGAAGATGCTGTGTGATTAGCACACACATTTGGATTGTAATGAACTTTATCTACCATCACTAATGATAGATTAATTGTGGTTTGTGCTCCCAATTTGTTTATTATGGCTGTATTTGATGCATGAAAGGGTCTCAAAACTACTGAATACAGGATACGAGGACATCTGCCTTGATTGTTAATTTATATTGATACCTGGGAATCTAGTGAATGCAAACTTCAACTTGGCTGGAATTATTTGGAATTTTAACGCAGAACATAAAGACATTATCATTGTAATAGTATTCATATTTCACAAGTCTCCTCCCATTCCATCTGCTTCATCCCCGCATATCGTTCCTTTCTCTCACACACTTCCCTAGTTTCCTTTTGAAGCATACAAATTGATGCCTCAACCACTTTGTTGTACTGAGTTCCACATTCCAATCATTTCTTGAACAAAGAAGTTTCTCTCTGTTTTTCTTTGGTATTATTACTAATTATCTTGCATTTGTGGCCTCTAGCTTTGGATCCCGTGACAAGTGGAAATATTCTCTCTTAAATCTACATTGACAACCCATTCATAGGCTCTGTGGTGCAACTAGAAAAATCCTGGCCATTAACTGTAAAGGTATCTGTCAGGTCTCCTCTATGTCTACTTTCTTCTGATGAAAGAAATGTCCATTTGTTCAATTTTTCCCCAATGCTCTTAATTATTTCTGGCATCATCCGTGTAACTATTATTTCTCCAGGACTGCCACATCCTTTTTATAGTATGAAGATGAGAACAGTACATAGTAATCCACGTGTAGCCTAACTAGGGTCCTATGCAATTCTTATAAAATTTCACATCCTTGGAAATAAATCTCAATGCTTTGTTGCCATTTTAACCTGCAATGCCACTTTTAATGATTTAGTCACCTGCGTCTCTTAACACCTTGGCTCTTCAATGCCTTCAACATTCTTATTTTCCAAAGAATGTTTTTTTTTTAAAAGGAAAACACGTCACTTCATTTATCTATTATAAAAGATATTTATAGATTTCTAATATCCTTGTGTATTATGTTGTATTTTCCGTCAGTTTAGCTTAGAGATGGACAATAAATGCTGGCCTTCAGTGATGTCCATATTCTGTGAATGAATTGGAAATTGGTTATCATCTACAAATTTCACAGTAAGCTGTTTGTTCCCAAGTCCAGATAATTAATATAAATTATAAGCAATGGCACCAACATTGGTTCTTGTGAAATATGCTTTCTGCCTTCTTTCAACTGGAATAATTAATCTTCACTCTTACTCTCTGCTTCCTATTTTCTAGCCTTTTTGACCCCTAACCTCACATACTCAACTTTCATCAGGAGTCTACCATGCAGTGCCTTATTGAAGATCTTTGAAATATCCAACTCTATATGACATCGAAAGCATTACTCTTGTATCTTTTGGCTACTTTTACAAATAATTTTACCAGTTAATTAACAATGATTTGGCCTCTTGGAATCCATGCTGACTATGTTTTAAGTTATATTTTCTGTTGTTAGATGCTTTAGTATTTCATCTAGCTTCTTTACTCAGAGGGTAGTAAGGGCATGGAATGCCCTACCTGCAACAGTTGTGGACTCGCCAACTTTGTGAGCGTTCAAATGGTCAGTGTTGGTGTACGGACAGCATTGGAATAGTTTAAGTTAGAGGGTCATTACATTGGTTCCACTGGTCTGCTCAACATCGAGGGCCAAAGAGCCTATACTGCGCTGTAATGTTCTATGTTCTATAGATGCCAGAATTTTCCTACTATGAACAATAAACTGACTGTTCTGTAGTTCTAAGACAGAGAGATGTTTTATATATCTTCTTTGCTTTCCTTTATATATGGGTGCATTCTATCTGAATTCTGGTTTTAATCCTTTTTTTGTTTTGCTAGTTGTCTATTATGTTTTGCTCACTATTCCAAAACATATTAGTAAACTTCATCCCCCACTCAACTTCCCATGGCACCTCAAATCCTCCATGTCAATTTATGCCAACACTCATCTTCCTACTTTCCCTCTGAGTTCTTTAGAACATGTGCTACCTTAGTACCAACTCATTCCATCGCCACTATTGGTCCTTAGGTGTAAGGACCTTTGCTTTTACACCCGCTACGCTAAAGCACCTAGAATCTGTCAAGGAGACGCTGTGGGGCCTTGCTGAGAGATGAAATAAACTTCTAAGTATTCATTACAGAATTCACTACGTTAAAAAAAACTCATTGATAAAAGTTCATGTTGTCAATCAAACTGTCAATTTACAAGCTGCTCCCCACTGTGATAATTATACATTTTGGAAGTGGTCAAAGAGCCCTAATTTTAGAATGATGACCTTAAGGCTAATGTCAACAAACCTTTACTGAGTTTATAAGAACCCTTGTTTTCCTCAACTGAGAGTTATAGTAGTCTGTTTTTCTCAAAATGTAAAGTGCAGGAGATACAAGTGATTTGACAGTTTCACAGCGTATCCACCTTTTACCTACATTAGCATACACCCAAAGGAGTACCTGAGCCCCTCCAAAATGTTTGCTGGAGCCCCCACAATGGGCATCCGAGCTCTCTAAAAAAAATCTCAGACAGGTTTAGACCTTTTCCTCACACGTCTGAATCTACATGTTGAGTTTCAGAAACCTGGGTGACAAAACTGGTTTCTAAGTTAAGGCAAGTATGATACTGCCTTCTTGAGCTGTGGTGTGTGAAAAACTTCCTACTCCAGTTTCCTTCCTCACTTTCTCCTCAGTGAAAATGGTAGATGCCAGGTTCGGGAGCAACCACTGGAGTCAGGACTCTGATGCCAGTTTTGTGCCATTTCCATCGTCATGAAAATTCAGACCCTAGGTTAGTGAGATATATCACTTTTTAGGTCTACTGTAGTTAGTTTATCAGCTTCACAGTTGCTCTTGTAAAATGGTCTGAGTGTCTTACTTTTAAATGAGAGTTCCCTCTCCTATATCTATTTGCAAACAGTCTCAATATGGGCAAGTGTAGCAATTAATACTTTATAATAAGAGCTGGATTTTGCTGTCTATTTCTTAAATTCCTCTGAAGAAGACCAAGTTAACTCCAGGTATGGCAAGGCTTAGTTCCAATTGTCAAGCTTTAATCAACAGTCAACTACATAATATGATCAGATTTCCTTTCCTTGGTCTACAAAATTTATTTATACAATTATATAAAGAGGGCAAGCAGCATTACTCAACTCAGTTTTCTACCTTATCTTAAAATAAAATAATTCCTATTCATCTTGATCTTCTCAAATTTGCCTTTTTTAGAAACCAGCTGCACTGTTACAAAATCTAAATTGAACACAAGTATCTAAAATGCTGCTTCATTTCCTGAATATGCACAGCTCAAACAGAACAAAATGCTTCCAATACAGTGGGAGTGAACTGCACAGCAAATATGGAGAAAAAACAAATTCTTTTTAAAACTTGGCCATACATTTTCAAACTAATTCATTATCACCTTAACCATTTAAAAAAATGCTTCCAGTGCAAAAAAATAATTTTAGTGTGATTTTAAAAGTTCTATTGTAAAATGACCAAAAGATTCCAAAACACAGCTGTTCCCCAAAGTAAAGATTGATCGCTTTCTCAAATTAACATATTTCTTAGAGATTAGTTTGCAGAATGGCAATTTGTTAGCTGGTTTATTTCAAAAAGCCAGATTGAGAAAAATACAATTGGAAAAATCCTTACACACTACTGTAAGCTTTTATTTACAGAGATCCAGGTTACAAACAAGTATCTCCTATTTCTAAACATCACAGTTTCAGTCTATCCATTTTTAAATAGGCATTCGTGAATCAACAGTTAATCCCTATCACCTATATATAGTTGAATACACTTAGTGTAGAACAAATGCCTTTCTCTAAGAGTTATGTACAAAAAAGGCAAAACAAATTAAATCAAAGGCCTCTACATTCTGTACAAAGCATTGCATTTGTGAGATGTCTCTTCTTTAGGATCCCTAACAATTTCTTCATTGCTGCAGTTCATTTTGTAAAACAATCTGACTATTGACAACATGTCAGAGGCTCCAACAGTTTAAGAAAACAGCTCACTACCACTTTCTCAAGGGTAACTAAGATTGGGCAATAAATATTGCTGACCTAACCATTAATGCCCATATCCCTCAAAATTAATTATTGTTTTTAAATCCATCCATTTAAATTTTAGAGATTTTCTTTCCCTGTAGCATTTGGATAAAGTCATGATGTAGAGATGCCGGCGTTGGATTGGGGTAAACTCAGTAAAGTTTTACAACACCAATTTTAAATCCAACCAATTTATTTGATAGTAAATCAGCAAGCTTTCAACCCTTTGTCTTCGTCAGGCAAATGCAGCGTTCTGGTCTGCAATAGCACACATATCAACACAGACAATCACAGATTGCTGATTAGAATGCGAATCCTTATATCTAACCTGCTATTCAAGTGTTAAAGTGGCTAACAATGCGTGTGAAGGGAATCCTGAGCATTGGTTAGAGAATTGTGTATTAACCGAATTGTGCAGCAATCGAAGAGGAAGGAATCCAATTGGACTCCTCCGGATGGCCGCTGCCCCCAACTAGACATGTATGCCCAAGCCATCAGGAAGTGCGTGAACACCAGATTCATCAACCGCACTTACAAGACAGTCCCGAACATCACCCAAGCACAACGCAAGGCCATTCATGCTCTCAAGACTAACCGCAACATTGTCATCAAACCAGCAGACAAAGGAGGCGCCATCGTCATACTGAACAGAACAGACTACTGTGAAGAAGTGTACCGACAACTAAACAATGAGAAACACTACAGACAGTTACCAGCAGATCCGACCAAAGAACACACTCGTCAACTCAACACTCTGATCAAAACTTATGATCCGGACCTTCAGAACACCCTCTGGGCTCTCATTCCACGTACTCCCCGCATTGGAGATTTCTACTGCCTCCCAAAGATACACAAGGCATACATACTCGGCCGTCCCATCATATCGGGCAATGGGACCCTGTGTGAGAACCTCTCTGGCTATATCGAGGGCATCTTGAAACCCATTGTACAAAGAACCCCCAGCTTTTGTCTTGACACTATGGACTTCCTACAGAAACTCAGCACACATGGAGCAGTTGAACCAGGGACACTCCTTGTCACAATGGATGTCTCGGCGCTCTACGCCAACATCCCCCACGACGATGGTATTGCTGCAACTGCCTCAGTACTCAATGCCAACAACTGCCAGTTTCCGGATGCAATTTTACAATTCATCCGCTTCATCTTGGGCCACAATGTCTTCAACAATCAGCTTTTCATCCAGACACACGGAACAGCCATGGGGACCAAATTTGCACTTCAATATGCCAACATCTTCACGCACAGGTTCGAACAAGATTTCTTCACCACATGGGATCTTCAATGAAGGCTATATACTAGATACATTGTTCACCATGAGTCCGAAGGAAAAAGATGTCATCAATCATTGAAACAACTGTATGATGATATCAACAAGTTCCATCCCACCATCAAACTCACCAAGGACTATTCTCCAGAATCAATTGCATTCTTGGACACACGCATCTCCATCAAGGACAGTCACCTCAGCACCTCACTGTACCGCAAACCAACAGACAACCTCACAATGCTCCACTTCTCCAGCTTCCACCCTAGACACGTTAAAGAAGCCATTCCCTATGGACAAGCCCTCCGTATACACAGAATTTGCTCAGATGAGGAGAATCGTGACAGACACCTCCAGACACTGAAAGATGCCCTCGTGAGAACAGGATATGGCGCTCAACTCATCGATTGACAGTTCCGACGTGCCATTGCGATAAACTGCACTGACCTCCTCAGAAGACGAACACGGGACACGGTGGACAGAGTACTCTTTGTTGTCCAGTACTTCCCCGGAGCGGAGAAGCTATGGCATCTTCTCCGGAGTCTTCAACATATCATTGGGGACACATGAGGACGGTCTTAACAGGGATCTTGGCTTCATGACACACTATCTGTAACCCCCGTAACTTGCCTGGGTTAGCAAAAAACCTCACTTACTGTGCTGTCTGGAGAAAATACACAATTCTCTAACCAATGCTCAGGATTCCCTTCACACACATTGTTAGCCACTTTAACACTTGAATAGCAGGTTAGATGTAAGGATTCGCATTCTAATCTGCAATCTGTGACTGTGTTGATATGTGTGCTATTGCAGACCAGAACACTGCATTTGCCTGACGAAGACAAAGGGTCGACAGCTCGCTGATTTACTATCAAATAAATTGGTTGGATTTAAAATTGGTGTTGTAAAACTTTACTGCATTTGGATAAAGCCAGCAAGATCCATCCATGATCTTTCCTCATTCTCATTTTTGTAAAGAGTACACATTAACTGACAAGAAATGAATTATTTACAAAATATTCAATGGGTATACCGTCTTCAATACGCCCACTGTATGGAATCTGATTTTTTTTAATAAATAGAATGCCAGATCCAATGCCTCCATAAGAGCCAGTATTTCGGCAGACAAAGTAATTTTGACAATAATTTATATTTTCCTATATTTTCTCTGGCTAATAGATAACATTTTCCATTCTGAACTCATCAGACATTATACAAAACCAGCTGCTATAAAACTCCCATAAAAATGATTAATTTCATATTCTTTGGATTGCCCAAGGATGGAAATGTGAGTAAGCATTTCCCCAATTTTTTCAAAATTTGTCTTCAAACAGAAATGTTTAACTCCAGTATATCAAAATTAGCATCTGGTCTGAGTGATCAACCAGTGCAATTGGCCAATCAAACATTGTAATTGCTCCACCTCTTACTCAAATTTCTGTGAGAATCAAGTGTGAAACAGCATGGGACTAACTGGGGCTATAAATAGGACTGTTAATTCAAAAGGTGTTCCAAATCTAATTTGCTTAATATTTAAACAAATATATTTAAAAGCTCCACAAGCTTGACTCACAAGTTTAGATTCCACTCTAATCTTATCAATATCATATTTCCTAAATTCCACAGTGCCACCACCGCCTAAAAACAAATCATCAACATACATCACAAATATGCCTCAAAGGTGACCTTGATGGTACTAATAAAACTATTTCAGGATCTGCCTTTAGTAAAACACAACCTATCTTACTGGAAAATACCACACCCTGGAAGATTCATTCAGCCAAAGATGCATTCGTTTGGAATTTTATGTTGCTTGAGCAGCCAAGCCTGAAACATGTGACATTGTTGCGTCCCAACATCATTGCACACTTGCACAAGATTTTAGTCAGCAGGTGCACGAGAAAGTGGAAGCACACTCATTGATAATCAAGCAGGCAATTTAGCCCATTAAGGAGTCAACTGAGAGAAATTTTACGTGGCTGGTCTAATTTTCTAGTTGGTGGGCAGCTCGATTGGCCAGATGGTCTTTATCTGCAACCTCAATCAAAGGTGGGATGAAATGTCAGGATAAAGTAAAATTTGAGAATGTGTTTGGGGACTGAGATATTTGCTGCACAGACATTGTTTTCATTGGTTCTTCGCCTGAATTTATTTTTTTACAGGTCTGCAGCTCCTGACAGCTATCACTTGGAGGCAGCCCATTAGAAGTGCCAGCCCACACCCTCCCTTTTCATGCGTCCTGTCCTCTTCTGCCCACCCTGGCACACAGAATCTTTCCCAGCTCACATTCCACACTGGCTCTCCATTAATTGGCCAGCCAGCCCAAAATCATGTTCTGCGGGCTGGTTGTGACTGAAGGCACGTTTCGCATCCACTTCCAGGTCTGCCAACTGCATGACTCTGATGGGTGAAAAATATAGGCAGCTTTCCTTCTGATCTACTGCTCTGAGTGGTTTCAGAAACACTTGTCTCTGCAGAAATGTGACTTTTATATCAATTGACCAGTGCTCCCATGAAGACGGCCAAAAGGACGAAAATGGTTTTTAAGATAAGTTCTTTGAGGTGGGGTGGGCTATAAACAAACAAATAATTGATGCGTGCAGGAATGGAATGGCAATAATTGTGGAAGATTTTAGAACAAAGAACAAAACAGCACAGGAAACAGGCCCTTCGGCTCAACGAGCCCGCACTGCCACCCCGATGTTCCCACCTCTACCCATGGTCCCTGCCCATGTTATAGATCTATGGATTAAAAACCTAATTTGAGACAATTTAGGGAGAATTTGTTTTGCCAATTAGCCTAAGAGCACATCTTTGGGATGTGGGAGGAAACCGGAGCACCCGGAGAAAACCCACGCAAGCACGGGGAGAATTCGCAAACTCCCACAGACACAGGCCCAAATCCATGTATCTGCACAGCACAGCGATAGTCACTGAGCTGTCGTGTTGCCCATCAAATAGTCCAGGTCAAGCGTACACTAACGACGTGAAGCACTAGGATACTCTCGAAAAAGATCCAAGAGCAGCCCTCTCACGACCCATCGCGTGTATGCCCCTTGTTAGGCAACAAGGTGGACCAAAGCACCTGTAGGATAAAAACAAGTACATCAATATCATCATCTATTTACACACTTCCCAGGGACTCCCAAGGCTCGTGATCCCTATTTTAAATCAGTTTTCTATACCCGTCCATTCCCATTCTGTTCATGTGCCCATCTAAATGTTGGCTTTTATAGCAAGGGAATAGAATATAAAAGTAGGGAGGTCTTGCTGCAACTGTATAGGGTATTGGTGACGTTGCAGCTGGAGTACTGTGTGCAGTTTTGGTCACCGTCTTTGTTGAAGGATACATTGGTCTTGGAGGGAGTGCAGAGAAGTTTCACTAGGCTGATACCAGAGATGAGGGTTTAACCTATGAGGAGAGATTGAATAGATTGTACTCATTGGAGTTTAGAAAGCTGAGGGGAAATCTTATAGAGACTTATATGATAACAAAGGGGATGGATAGCGTAGAGGTAGAGAGATTCTTCCTGCTTAGAAAGGATAGCAGAACTAGAGGGCACAGCCTCAAAATAAGGAGGGGGTCAGTTTAGATCAGAGTTGAGGAGGAACTTCTTCACTCAAAGAATGGTGAATCTCTGGAATTCTCTGCCCGTTGAAGTGATAGAGGCTACCTCGCTGAATATATTTAAGTCACAGGTAGATAGGTTTCTGATAGACAAGGAAATTAAGGGTTGGGGAGAAAACGGGAAAATGGAGCTGATCCACTTCAGATCAGCCATGATCTTATTGAATAGCGGGGCAGGCTCGAAGGGTAGATGGCCTACTCCTGCTCCTGTTTCTTATGTTCTTATGCTCTTTTAAGAATACTTTTCCAGCTGTAGAAGAGTCCAACCTAACATCTGTATTAGGCAGTTGCCCTTCAAAATCCCTGGCAACTAGCTTGCTTTATCTTTACAAGTCCAATCTCAAAAGATTTTTTCAGTATAGATCCATCCATGTAACAAAACTAATTGTTCCTTATCTGATACCTCAGAATGAATTCCACTCTCCTATTAGGTTTGTTTCTCTTATTAATTTACGCTTAAATTTATTGGTAGCCTCCAAAACTTCATAATCTTGAGGACCTCTGCTTCTAGTTCTGGCTCTGAGACTGTTCTATAGTCTTGATTTTATTATTGAAACTATTCAAGATACGACCTCTACTGAGATCACCTTTTGGCATTATTGAAGACTCTTTCTACTGTATGTGATTGCTTTTTCTAATAACAGTTACTTTTGGACTCACCATCAGTACTTGCAGTATGCTTTCTCGCCATTCAGTCCATGGATCTCATCTCTTGGTCATTACCCTAAACTTTCAACCAATATTTAAAATTTACCAGTCACTTTCCTGCCTACTGTTAAAAGGACTTTCAACTGCAGTACTCATGATCATAATGTTTATATTTCATGCGTCTCTGAAGTCATCATTGGCATTTCCTCTCCATTATCAATCAGAAACTTTGCTGGTGTCCAACTCTAGTCACTTTATATTCTCCATTGCCATGTATTACATTATACAATCGTTGTCTGTTCCACAAAATGTACAACGAAAACATTTGTGTTTCTGTCCCACACTTTTCGACCCATGGCAACTGCTTGATTAAAGCCACATGCCAATGGATAGTGGCAAGGTCCTTCAATATGTTTTTTAAAGATTTCAAACTGCCCAACAATCTCATCCATTACTTATGTACTCTTGGGAAGAATTTTCCCATCCTGCCCACCACACCATCATAGCAGGTGAGGGCAGACTATACAAAGGTCCATTAATCTCAGGCGCGATATTCTGGTTTTGGGCTGACGCAGCCGGAAAATTCCACCCTTCATCAACCACACCCACTGAATTTTTCAACCATTAGGGTGAAGAAACAGTCTACATAACTTTGAAACAATTTGTACTTCTCTGATTCCTCATAACTGATGCCATTAATACTTGGCTAACACTCTGAGGAGATCTAGATGAACTGACTTTCCAAAAAAATAATTGCCTTATCATACTTCATGTCAAATTTAATTTTTGCCATTTTCTTGGGCTTACTCACAGCATATCTCTCAAAAAGAGACTACATAATTCCAGCTATTTTACAGGGAATTATAGCTCTCTTTACTGATCTTAATATGCTGTAATCATAAACCTAAACAAACAGCACTTTTATATATAATTGAGTCAATCCTCTTTAATTAGTAAATGAGGATAGTATCGTAACCAATTTTTCCCTCATAACACTGAAGGAATTAATATATATTGTAACATCAACTGCTCTTGTGACAGTCTCTATTATCAACTGTGAAGGCTTATGCAATGTCCTCAAATTTGGCTGCACCCAGAAATTTGTCACCATCCTCCACCTGACCCCTGACCCACATCAGCAGAACCAACCACTGCAAAACATATTTCACTCAAATCCAACTTCATTGTGCAGGACAAACTTATGCCCGACACAAGAGGAGGGCATCGTCTGCATACAATTAACATTAGAACATAGAACATTATAGTGCAGTACAGGCCCTTCGGCCCTCGATGTTGCGCTGGCCAGTGGATCCTCTAACCTAAACTATTCCAATATCATCCATATGCCTATCCACCGACCATTTGAATGCCCCCAAAGTAGGCGAGTCCACAACTGCTGCAGGCAGAGCATTCCACGCCCTCACCACCCTCTGTGTAAAGAACCTGACTCTGACATCCGTCCTATAACTACCACCTCTTAATTTAAAGTTATGTCCCCTCGTGTTGGTCATCACCATCCGAGGAAAAAGGCTCTCACTATCCACCCTATCCAATCCCTTGATCATCTTATACGCCTCAATTAGGTCACCGCGTAACCTTCTTCTCTCTAATGAAAATAACCTCATGTCCCTCAGCCTTTCCTCATAAGGCCTTCCCACCATACCAGGCAACATCCTGGTAAACATCCTCTGCACCCTTTCCAATGCTTCCACATCTTTCTTATAATGCGGCGACCAGAACTGTACCCAATACTCCAAGTGCGGCCGCACCAGAGTTTTGTACAGTTGTAACATAACCTCACGGCTCCTAAATTCAATCCCTCTACCAATAAAAGCTAACACACCGTACACCTTCTTAACAACTTTATCAATCTGGGTGCCAACTTTCAAAGAGCTATGTACTTTGTCCCTATATTGGTCTCTATATGTCATTAAGACGTTAGGACGGCGGCGTGGGCTCGTTGGGCTGAAGGGCCTGTTTCCCGTGCTGTGTTGTTCTTTGTTCTTTGTACTTGTACCCCAAGATCCCTCTGCTCGACAACACTATTAAGGGTGCTTCCATTAGCCCTATATTTCATATGCCTGTTATTCCTACCAAAGTGAATCACCTCACACTTATCCGTATTGAATTCCATTTGCCACCTCACGGCCCAGCTCTGCAACCTATGTCCCTCTGCAAACTGTAACATCCACCCTCGCTGTCTACAACTCCCCCCACTTGGTATCGTCAGCAAATTTACTAATCCAACCCTCTGCAACCTCATCTAGGTCATTTATAAAAATGACAAACAGCAGTGGCCCCAAAACAGATCCTTGAGGTACACCACTTGTAACTGCACTCCAGGTTGAATATTTCCCATCAACCACCACCCTCTGTCTTCTATCAGCTAGCCAATTCCTAATCCAAACTGCTAAATCGCCTTCAATCCCATGCATCTGCACTTTCTGCAGTAGCCTATCATGGGGAACCTTATCAAACGCTTTGCTAAAATCCATATACACTACATCAACTGTAATTAGACATCCATCTTCCAAAAAAAATCTAGGCAATCAATCTTCTCACACCAAAATACTTAATGCTTTTTGGATTCCAGTAGAATCAAATTGACTACAGTCCCATATGCTACTGTCAGCTACATGACCCATACAACTAGGAGTGGGGAGGGGGTGCAGTCAGAGAGGAAAACCAAGCATCTCATATGAAGAACCCAAGTGACAGTCCTGGAAACAGGTCATCTGAGCGTTTCCTCACTCAGGGAAGTTTTGAAATCCATTAAGATTTTCCCATAAGCAAGTCACTCTTGCAAATTATGCCAAATATATCATGCTATTAAAACAGAAAAACACATGTACATTTTTGCTAATTCATTGGAAATGTATGCTATGACTTTCAGTAGGTCACATGATAGTCTGAGGGTGAATGATGATCTGCTGAAAAATCACACCAATTACACCCTGACTTAGGTCTGTGAAGTGTGGAGATAGAGTTATACTGCAGTTGGTATTAGAGAAGCCAAACATGAGCTTGGACACAATAACAACATGATCCATCGTAAGTTTTACTGGCTTAGACGGAACTGTGTGAGAAAACAAAATTTTGACGCTAAGAAACATTAGGAGATATTTAGTCAAAGAGGTGGGTTTTAAATAGTCATAAAAATGAGAGGGTTAGAGAGGTTTAAACAGTTGCGACACAGCTACAATGACGTTGTGATTAAATCTGGGGATGTTTGAGAAGTCAGATTTAGGAGACCCCAGATTGTTGTGGCTCTGAAAGAGATTACAGAGATAGGGAGGGCAGAGGCCTCAGAAAACAAGGATGAAAATTTTAAAGTCAACAGTGGAATTTTCCAGTTCTTTTTCTAAGTGTTGTCTCAGGTGAGAAAATCTGCTAATCATATTAAAATATATGGTAAGGGGGTTTCCATTAATGCATACTGAGAACCCCATTACGTCTCTGGTGGCGGGGGTGGAGGGGGAGAACAATCTAGCGAGGAAATCCTGCCGGTGTACAAGCTGTTTTGAGACTTTCACAGGATTTTATGTTCTACCATTTCAGCATGCCGAAAACAGGGGCAGTAAATCTCATCCAATGCATCACTTAACCGGGACACAAAGTTTGCCCCCAGTTAGGGAGGTGTGCAGCGCGGAAGAGTCGGGGGGGGGGGGGGGGGAGGGGTTACTGATGGAGAAGACTCATTTTTAATATTATGGGAACATGAATGTGAGATCCTGTTTTCTCACATTAAAAAGACAAATTTCAAACCAATGTGCCAACAAATGCACAAAACAGCTTTGTTTCAATGTAAAAACATAACAGCAGCTTTGGACAAACCACTAATTCTCAATCCTCAAATGATAGCTACCTCTCAAATTCTCATTCAGGGCCATTTCTCACACACTCAACCCAATTTGTCATGTGGATGCGCTTGTCAGATCTTAAAATATCTGAGCCAGCTGCTGAATGCGGTAAACCTCAAAACTGACATAGCAGATACTCTGTTAATGCATTACAGTAAGAAGTCTCACAACAGCAGATTAGAGTCCAATCAGTTTATTTGATAGTAATCCCACAAGCTTTCGGAAACAGCATTCCCTCGTCAGGTGTGTGGAAGGTTCTGATCAGAGAAAGGCATATAAAGACACACAGTTTACAGAATACTGATTAGAATGCAAATCTTTGTAGCCAACCTGCTATTCGAGTCTTAAAGACAGAAAATATGAGTGGAGATGCCATTAGCATAGGTTAAAGAGATCTGTATTGTCTCCAAACTGGACAGTAAGTGAGATTTTACAAGCCCAGGCAAGTTATGGGGGTTACAGATAGTGCGACCTGAACGCCAAAACCCAGTTCAGGCCATCCTCACGCATGCGGAACTTGGCTATCAGTCTCTGCTCAGCGACTCTGCGCTGTCGTGTGTTGTGAAGGCCACCTTGGAGAACGCTTACCCAAAGATCAGAGACTGTATTGTGTAAACTGTGTGTGTCTTTATATGATCAGAACCTTCCATGCATTTGACGTTTTCAAAAGCTTGTGCGATTACAGTCAAATAAACTGGTTGGATTTAAACCTGGTGTTGTGAGACTTCAGTCCAATGCTGGCATCTCTACATCAATGCACTACTGTACACAGAAGAGCAGAGTGCAGTGCCATGTCAGTCAAGGTCACAGCAAAGACAGTCTTCAAGAAAATCACAACAGAAACTCATAATGCCCAGGATAATGAGCCCATCATTCCTTCATCTACCCAGTCAGATTTCTTTTTTTGGGGGGTGGGGGGGGAAAACTTGTCATTTTCATTTGATAGTCAATGTGACTAACAGGGAAATAACATAGTAAGTCATAAGAAATCCCTCACTTTTACCCCCATAACCCCTTCTTCTCTCTTACTGCCAAATTCAGCTCATACATTCTTTGTGCATAACATTGGGACAGGCATGCAGCTCATGTCACTATTAACAGAATTAAGATGGATTCCAGGAGGTGGATGATATCAGCTCTGTGGGTTCCTGGAACAATCTGCCAGCATGGGGGCTCTGATCTGTACACCGAACACACTATCTCAACACAGAAGAATCTCAGAAACATAACAAAATAAAGGCAGGTAGGGATTTAAACTCCAATCAGAACTAATAACAACTCTCCTTTGGAATGATTTTATGTAATAAAATATCCCTTTACAGTGGAAGAGAAGTTAGCTGCTGGTTCTCAGGAAACTGACTAACTACAAGTAAAATAACAGAAAAAAGGAAGTTTTAACTTTCATCAGGAATGACAGATTTCCACTGGTTAATTGCTCACAGCAAGATCTTTCCCTTTAAACTGTTGCTAGTGTCAGTGACAGATCTCTTGTGCTGTATAACTCAAAAAGCTCTCTCCAAAAGTGAGCCCCAATTTAGGACAGCACATATAATTTTACTTTTATGTTTTTTTCCCATTGATCATAGGGACAAAGGAATTCAAAAACGTAGTGAAAATTCTGCTTTTAATTTCAATTATTAACACAACCTGCAAAATGCTATTGATGGCCGGAACTGAAACATTGCTAAATATTAAAACAGGCAAATAAACAGCATGTTATTTGTATTCAAACACATCAGCTGTGCCATTCACCTCAATGGAACAAAACTGAACACCAGCAGTATTCCAGTACAATGAGGGAGGGGAAAATTGAAAACAAGCCAATCAATTTACGTCAGCAAGCGGAGGTTCCATTCTTCAAATCCCAGATTAGAAATGTCTCAATTACATGCGACAAACACACAGACCTGAACGAATATTCAAACACAAAGCTCACTTGCTGTCATAATCATGCCAACACCGCACAGTGCAGACAATAAACCCATATGGTTAAATACTGACTGAGCTCCCTTAAAATAAGTGATTTCCTAAAGTATCCTAATCAAGAGGTTTCCAGATTTGTTCTGTGGAATGTACAGATAACTATCTTAGTTCAGAATGCTGGCAGGAGCATTAGAAGTGGCCTTAATGTTATGTCTTATGGGGAGGGGAAAGAAACAGCTGGGACCCTTACTCCTGACTAATAATCCAGCAATCCTTGATGGATGCATTTGTACACAAGGACATTCAAATGAGTACAGGTTTAGTTCAATTGTCTTGCGTCTCAAATAGTCTGCTGACAACACAGGCCACAAAATTATTCTGAAGGCAGATCGCAGGAAGTTCTTGCTAGCTATCCATGAATGCATCTAGTGCACCCAAATTCAAAAATTGGAGGTATTAACATATTGTGGGCAAGGTTCCTTAGCATTTTGACATAATTGAGCGTTTACTTCTTAGAGGGTGGTTGATGGAAAGAGGTGCCAGCCAAAACTTCCAAAACATTCCAGCCACAGCTCCAGCCACTGCATTGGGAGGCTCATGTAGAGGCATTTGGGAAGTTTAAACAAAAGGCACAGGTGAAGACGAAAGGGTTGATGCATCCTGTTGTTGACAGGAAAGAAATGGCTTTGTTAATAGCTATAGTTGAATAAAAACACAGCAAAAGATCCAGACAATTTTTTGAAAAATTCAGCACAGACCTCCAGTCAAAATCAAATCATCATAACTACCAATATGAATTTCAAGGCCTGTGGTGAGAATCAGGTGACCCTGTTGACAACTTCACAACAAGATTGAAAGATGCAGCCAAAAAATGTAAATTTAAGGAAGTATCTGAAAGACTGACAGAGAAACTCATCTGGGACTCTGTGTTGGGTCCTTTTGTTCATTCAAATAGATAAGGGACAGTACTTGCTACGATTAATTTCTTTTATTGAACAAAACTTAAAATCATTACAGAAGTAGAACAAAAGAGAAAAGTTGGAAACTGACTTTTACTCACAGTCCCTGTACAAAACACATGTACTGAGTTGAACGAAATCTGAGAACTAACTGTTTTCAAGATCCTTTTCAAGCTCAATCTGAAAACTGAACACAATATTCCAAACTATATTTTAATTGTTATCTCATTCAAAGTCTGTCTTTGTCTTGCAAAAACAGGTTTTGCAGCTATTGTTATAAGAACTTGTTTACTACTGCATATTCTTTGGGAATTGAGTCAATTTTCAGCTAACCCAACAGGCTTTCTGAATTTTAAAATGTAGACAAGTGTTAGTTAACCCCTACAGTTTAGCATTTAAGTGTAATTGCATTAGCAAATATATCTTAAAATGAAGTATTTGCATGGATGAAGTCTTTGCATATACTGAAGCAAACAAAGCTAAACATACATAGGATCTCTCATTCTCCATACTCTGAAGCGCAAGAAGATTTAATTGGAAGGATAAGCTCACAAGATCATTGTAGACAATGCCAGAGTACATAGAACCACAAACTGATGAAGATGCTGACCATCCAATCAACTAGATCTCAGTTAACTCAAGTGAAACAGCAATAAAAGGATGCACACTAAATCAAGAAAAAGATGTGTAAGAGCTGTGGACAACCACTTGACTTCACAAGCAAAAGAGACATTACACAAACTAAGTGTTATGATATAACTGTTTGTCACTCTGGTGAGACTGCACTACCAATCCAAGTGCAACATTCTTGTCCAAAGTGCAGTACCTAGAGCTGTATACCATACTCCAGATGTGATCAAACCAGGTTGGTGTTATCCACTTGAAATTGTTGACTTGCCACAAGAGCAACTTCAGCAATATTTTTCATACACAAGCTCCAACTCTCGCAACTCCTTCTACCATCTTACTAACAAATGCAGAAAATATTTAAGTTCACATACGTGGCCATGCCAATACAAATACTGAAGTCACATCCCTAATCATATTGCCCATTACTCATTTGTCTATATCAGAAATTCAATTAGTCACATCTTAATTCCAAATAGGCACATATGGCTAGTAACTGTTGTATTGACCAGCACTGGTACAGATGTAATAAGATGTCCTTTTATATTCCAGTCCTCGGCATAGATGCCAGTTGATCATATGGAAAACAGCCTGAGGTGAATTTTAGCGGCTTGCACCTTAACGAACAGCGGGCAAGCTTCATTGTCCAAGCAGCGTATTCACTTTGCCAAGGTAAACGGAGAAAAAATTATATCAGCAACCCACCAGACCGCAGTATCATCCAGGTACAAGAAGTCGCACTTCTGGTCGGAATTCTAACATTTAGGAAGAAGTGGTTGCGTGAATGAATTCTACCCAAACAGTCCTTCTTATGAAACAAGCCCCCATCTAGTAGCATTAACCGTAGCGCTTAATATTTTTTTTAATATCAAGGTTCCTCAAAACTTATCTGAGAGAATCTGTGAACAGTTCCCAATGGCCACATGCTTTCTCCAGTAACACATACAGACACACACACTGAGCCGTACCTTCAGGGCGCACTTCTCTCCTGTTTTCTTGTGGAAACATTCCAGTACTTTGCCGTTGACTCCCAGTCCCAGGACGTTAGTGGAAACTCGGTAATCATCAGTGATGGCATTCTTCCTGATCTCAGGCCGGGGCTGCAGGAGGCTGGGGGCACCTCCGGCTCCCGCTGCTTTGCTCAACTTGGCGGGCGATAAGGGGGCAGAGTCGTTGCCGTTGTGAAGCATGGTGCGAGGGGAGGGGGTGGGGGAGGGGGCTTCAAGGGAACCGATCGAGGCACAGACTGTTCAACCAGCGTGAGGACATGGAGCGAGCCTGGGGAGAGGAGCAGGGTAAAGGAAGAGAGCCTGTGGAGAGAAGCAGTGTCCGGTGTCCACTGGGGGGGCTGGTGCTGCCGCTTTTAGCGCAGCCTCCGGACTCCACCATCAGCTGATTTCCTGAACACGTCAGTTCTGGTAGCTCAGGGCAAGGTCATTTTCTTAATAAGCAACTGGGAGATGTGAAAGGACCGGGAGGGAGAACCAGCTCCAGGCGACAAAAAAAATTCAGTCAGAGGTGAAATCCACACTGGTAACTCCCTGTTCAATTCCCCCCTTGCACTCGTTCCCTTATTTCCTGGCTTGCAAGTTTCCCTTGGACACGAATAACCCAAACAGCATCACCCTAAAAATTTCAGTATCTGTTAAACTTTTTTATGTGTGTTTAGATGTAAAAGAGAATCCTGCGGTAGTAACGCTAAATCGCTGTGAGATTCATTGACTTTAGCGGAATACAGCTAGCATTGGTTTGTATTGGAGTAGCACTCTGTCACTATGAACACATTTTTATTAGAATTCGCATGTAATTATCTACCATGCTGGGATTCAACTCTGGAACCCCAGAACATTGCTCAAGGTTTGTGATTGACCAGTTGAGTGACCTATGCCACTAGGCCACTGGAAGAACCCAAACGACACTTGTATTAGTCTTTTGCACAATAAGGCTATGTTAAGGTGCTTCACAAATGAAAAACACAGAAGCAAACACAGGTGTATTTCTTAGCGCCTTTGAGATGTTAGTGCCTCCCAAAGCAAATCCCAGTAACATACTTTAAAATGTGTTATAATATGGGGAAACATGGCAACTAATTTATTGTTGCATACAAGGTCTCATAACACCAACGTGATAAATGACCAGCTAATCCAATGTAGGTTGAATAATAAATGTTGGCCTGGAAACTGGCTTGGATAATTCTAAAAAAAAATCCTGATAATCTGTACATATGAGGACAATATCAATCGTGATTGAGGATTATTATGGAGATAACTTTGAGAAAGGATCCTCATCCTAAATAAAAGACATTGAAGGGACAGAGGAAGGAAGAAGCAGTGATACCGCTCAGCTCAGTATTTACTATATTCGCCAATGCAGCTTTAGGTGTTTCTTAAATAACTTTGCAACTGTACACTGAGCCCTGCTAAGGAAAGGTTTAGAAAGGCAAAATTAAAGAGGGAAGGTTTTAAAGAGGCTTTTAAAGAGAGGGAAAGGAGTAGTAAAGAACAAGGGTTGGATGGTGGCTGAATGCAAGTTAGGTATGTTTTAAAAAGCAGGGCAGAGAAGTATAGGAGGATTAGGAATCGTCCAACAAGTAGGGACAAGATAGATGAAGGTTCTGCCAGTGTATGTGAAGATGTAGAGTGGGGGATACAATGAATGTTCAACTGGAAAACTAATTGTCAGGATTAGCTGATTGATAATAGAAACATTAAGATGTTTCTTAATCTTTTGCAGGATAAAATGTAATTTGTAGAAATTTGGAACAGTTACAATTGGTGAAGGATGAATTCAAGAGGCTTGTGAAAAATAACTCCTCAAATGCTGAATGTGGAGGTGACAAATGCCTAAATAAAGATTTCAGCAGCAGTGGGGGCAAGAGGAAGCAGAGACACTGATGTTTCAGAAGCAGAAAAATATGTTAGAAAGGTGGGGTGTCATCTTGAATCACTTAGTCATGTAGTGTAGTCTTGTCAAGGAGAGAACTGCAGAATTTTCAACCAGCTGCAGTGAAGGAAAAATGATATATTTTTGATTCAGGATGATGTGTTACTTGGAGGAGAACATGCAGGTGTTCCAACCCACCAACTGTCCTTTTTTTTTAGTTGATAGAGGTCGCAAGTTTAGAAGGTGCTGTTGAAGGAGCCAAGGGTAGTCGGAATAGGGCTCAGTGTAGATGGTTCATACTGCTGTCAGTTTGCATCAATTGTGGAAGGATTGAATGTGCAAGGGGTGCAAATCAAGCTGGCTGCTTTGTTCCGCATGGTGTCAAGTTTCTTGAGTATTTTTGGAGCTGCACTCATCCGCACAAGTGGAGAGTATTCCATCACAATCTTGATATGTACCTTATAGATGGTGGACAGGCTTTGAGGGGTCAGGAGATGAGTTATTCAACACAAAATATACTGCTTTCATCAATCTCGTCAGGGCATTCAAATATATGAACAGAGGCAGAGGAGGAAATGGCTGTTCGCTGAAGCTGCTCAGAGTGGCCGCCTCTTTCCATAACAACATGATGGGTAAAAGCACTGACCACATTGGAATCCTCTGAAATCCACAGTAAGATCGAACAGGGTTGTGTGCTGATCCCTACAGTTTTTGGCATGTTCTCTTTGCTTCTGAGATATGCCCTCAGGTCACCTGCAATGAGTATCTGCACATATAACAGAACTGACAGAAAGCTGCTCAGTCTTGCTCACCTGGGATCCAAGTCAAAGTTGTGCCATCCTTATAAGAAAATTGCTGTACGCAGATGATGCCACACTGCCATCTATCACACTGACAATGCAATGTTGGAGATTGTTGATAGTTTCACATATCTAAGCTCCACAATCATCAGCAATCTGCCACTTTATGTCAAAATCAATATACAAATTACAAAAGCTGCAGCTGTTATGTCCAAGCTGAGTAAGAAAGTGTGGAACAACAACAACTTGGCTAAGAACATCAAACTGTGAGTCTACCAAACCTATGTTCTCAGTGCATTCTCTAGTGAGAACTGGACAACATGTTATAAACAGGAAGGGTTGAACAATTCTTACCTTGGTTGGCTTAGACATATCCTCAGCATCTCTTGGCAGGACAAGGTTGCCAACTCAAAGTTTGGAGTGTGCTAATTCCATCCCCATACATTCACCTGCACTGACTTGGCCACAGCCATCAGATGAATCATTGCCATATGCCCAAAGAATTTCTTTGGCCTTTGGGTTACGACCTCCTGGACTACCTCCACTGCAAGCCTATCTGAAAGTGAGACATGAAGATGGCATACATTGACTCTGACAAAGGGGAGGCAGTCACTGATTGCTGTGACATTTGGAGGCCCCATATGGGAGGGCATTGGAAGAGGTGAACAGAAACAAAGTGTTGAGCTCGCCAAGAAGAGGGTCCAGAGAAAATAAAAGCTAGCAAAGGCAGAGGGAGTCAACCTGTTGACTTCCTCTGCAGCAGAGATTACCACGACAGAGTGGGGGCCCTGAGCCATTCCAGGCAATGTTTCACACAGAGTTGACCATCTCGGAGCAAGCCATCAGCTTACTTTAGGCTGCTGTTTATAACACTGACCAGGAGTCGAAAACAACATAATGGCTCTGTTTATCCTTCTGATACTATTTGAAGTTCTCATGCAAAAAAAAGATTTTCCAAAATGTTTGTTCTTAGTTGAGTTCAATTATTTTTTACAAGAAAATGTGCTTCTGATATTTATTAAAGAAATTACAATGAGCTCCAGATAAATCACAAAATATTGCATTTATGATTTATACTTAAACAGTTTATGAGTTCATAGAATGATAGTAGTCTGAATCAGCAGATTGCAGTTTTAAGCTTCATAACTTGAGCATGTAATCTAAGCAAGACTCTAGTACCAGGACTCTAAACCAATAACCATTGCACACTTCGCCATTTTTCAGATGATGCATTAAATTGTGGTTCACAAAGCCCCCTCAGGTGGACATGAAAGATTGCATGAGCAGGGGAGTTCACGTGGTGTCTTAGCCAATGTTTACCCTCAGTCAACATCACTAAAAACAAATAATTTGCTAGTATGTCCCGAGTGCTGTTGAGATTGGGCTTATCTGTGAGTTCAGTCAACCAAGGAATCATTGGATGTTGATCAGGGGAAGGTACCTGGGTTGATTTGAGTTTTCTTCCCCAGCCCTGGGGTGGGGGGATGCAGGGGGAGTGGGGGGATGGGGGGTGGTGGTGAGGGGGGTGAGGAGTATGGGGTGGTGGAGGGGGGAGGGGTTAAAAGGTAGGGGGTAAAGAGACCAGCTGCAATGGCAAAATTACTCCACATCTGGTCTAACCAGATCTTTGTATTGCTTTAGTATGACTTCTCCTCCCTAGTATTCTAATCTTCTAGATATAAAGGCCAACATTCATTAGCCTTTTCAACTATTTTCATCAGACCTAGGAAAGGTTAGAAACATAATAGGTTTTCAGCAAGGGCTATGTAAGACAAGAATAAAGGAAGGTTTGTGATACAGTGGAAGACATGAGAGATTGAATGACAGAAGCATTCATATTACAGGGCTAAAGGGAATGGTGATAAGGCAAGAAAATAAATAAAAAGAAACATAAGATGTTCCCAGAGCAAAAATAAAAGAAAGAAACTGCAAATGTAAGAAAAAAAACCAAACGGGACTAGAATTTATGGAATAAAATTGTTGAACTCAATGTCAAGTTGAAGAGCCTAATCGAAAGATGAGGTGCTGTTCCTCCTTCTTTACTTTTTGATATAGCCGAATGGCGGAAAGGAGACATTAACTAATCGAAATTCCACTATAAAATGATTTGAAGGACACAGACGTTATTTTCTATGCCAGCTCAAGTGATTATTGACAACTCATTCATTTTATAACACTTGTCTGTTCCAAAACCAGTATGTTAATATATGGTTTGTTAACAGAGCAAAACATTAAAAAGTATTTTTTAATAAAACCCACACCACATAAGGAGATGGACTCTCTGCTAATGTATACACACTCTCAGAATGACATACCTACGTCTCAATATTTCAGGGACAATGCTACATCTGATCCATTACATTAAAACCATCAAAAGGAGATTTCTTTCTTCTAATTTAATAGAATAAATTTTCTTACAAGGGACTTGTTATTAAATACTTGTAGCTAAGAAACTGCTACCTCATTTTGTTATTGTAACTTAGGAACACAGTAAATTTCACTATTGAAAATAATAGGAAAAACATAAACCAAACACCGAGGGTTCTGCATAGTGCAGTACCAGGGGAATGTTGCATGTTTGGAGATGCCAGGCTTCAGATGAAATGTTAAGACTGAAGTCCATCTGCCTACTCAAGTGAATGTAAAAGATTCCATGATGCTATTTTAAAGAAGAGCAGAGGAGTTATTCAGAGTGTCCTACCCAATTATTTTCCTCAACCAACATCACTGAAACAGACTATCTGTGTATTATGTGGGGAAACAGTGCTACTGGATGGTAATCCAGAGATCCAGGTCAATGCTTTGGGGTTTTGGGTTCAAATTCCACCATGGCAGTTGGTAGAGTTGAAATTCAATTAATAAATATGGAAAATAAAACTATTCTTAATAATCATGACTCTGAATAATTGATTGTCGTAAATACCCATTTGGTTTACTAATGTCCTTTAGGGAATGAAATCTGTTATCCTTACCTGTTCGAACCTACATGTGACTCCAAACCCAAAGCAATGTGGTTGACTCTTATCTGCCCTCTGAAGTAATCAGCAAGCTACTCAGTTCAACAGCAATTAGGGGTGGGCATCAAATGGGACAGAAATCCATCAAAACAATGAAGAAAAAATCACATTGCCGTATGGGAGTTTGCTCTATTGAAACTGCACTGCAGTAAGTAAAGCTAACTGGATGTATAACTAGATGTATAGAGCACAAATCCTTAAAGGTATCAATTAGTGAGGGTACAGGGAGTGGTACTGGCTGCACCAAGAACACTATATGCATTTTGATTGCCCTGTATTCAATACTGGAAGCTGTGCAGAAAAGAACAATAATTTCTTAAAGTTATTCAGTTTTTGTAAAGAAATGGATAAATTGAACCCTGACAATTTGCTTGAAATTTCTTGTTACAAACTCAAGAACGAAAAGCCTCAAACTTAGAAGAGGTTTAGATTCAAATATTTTAGACAGCAAGTGTTGAATGTGTAGAGTACAAGGCCTAGCGAACTAGTGTGAAAAATTAGTGAAATAGTGTGAAAAATTGGAAAAATGGAGAGGGCGATTGAGAGGCTTCAGATTTTAGAACCAGCAAGATGGACTGTCTCTATCAATTTGGTGTAATATATAAATTTAAACTTCTATTTTTGTCAGCAAATACATATTGGAATTTAGTCCTTTGGTTAAATGCTGCAGTTCTCCTGAGGCACACACAGCCAACCTTGAAGTCAGAACAGCTTCCAAAAACACCGGGCATATTCTAGTCAAGCCGACCGCCAATACCAGGCTTCCTACTCCTGGAAGATTTGAACTTTGCTTCTGGCTAACAGCAGAATTTCCAAAACCAAGGAGAGAGAAAAAAAAAACTACTTGATGTCCACCCCTTTCTAAACTAAAACTGCAAATGAATTCTTAGATTTTTTTCTTTGGGAGGAACCACCTGACTTTGACTTATCACTCAATCTTCCCTCTCAGAATGCAAGGTCATAAAAGATTTCAGAGTAAAAATAAACAAAACCCTATTTAAGCCATTGAAGTAGCAATAAAAGGACTTCTAACAGATGGTTCAGCAACAATGAGAGAAAAAAACTGAAAAGGTCTGCTTACAACTGCAGGGAACATGCTTCAAAATATAACATTTCTTAAAGGCACATAAACATCACAGTACTGATCATATTTTGATCAATTAATATCATGTTAGGATCTATCTGCTTGTAACAAATGTACAAATAGAAACACAGCACATTTATTTTAATATTTTCTCCTATCCTATTTGATTTTAACTTTTCAGATCTCTTTCTCAAGTTTTTAATATTTACCTTTATTCATAACACAGCACTGGCTTTATATATTAGGATCTGGTTTTGTACTTACTCCTGTATTATTTCACCATTACTCTTTAACCTAACATTCTTTTCTTCTCTGGTCTGCCTTTTGTCTATACTTCTTTCAAAGATGGTTCATATTTTACCCCTCGAACAAATCAAACTGGTGCAATTTCCATAATTCATATTTCATCCCTTCAAAATCTATTTTTGAAAACTTGAATATTTCTGTTTCACTTATCCACTTTTCATTTAAACTCAACTTCAAACTCTTCCCTTTTGTAGTGATTGTCAACAATTGGCTTTACTCCTAGCCCCTGCCATATTGTTACTCAATATCAGGTCTAATAACAGCCTTGTGCATGTGGTTCCTTCACCAATTGTTTCAAAAATATAATTTGATTTGATTTATTATTGTTACATGTATTAGTATTCAGTGAAAAGTATTGTTTCTTGCATGCTACACAGACAAAGCATACTATTGATAGAGAAAGTAACAAGACAATATAGAATATAGTGTTACAGTCATAGCTAGAATGTAGAGAAAGATCAACATAATGTGAGATAAGTCCATTCAAAAGTGTGCAGGGAAGAAGCTGTTCCTGAGTTGACTGGTATTTGACCTCAGAGTTTTGTATCTTTTACATCAGCCACCAAATGGAGCGTCCAAAATTAAACACAGTACTCCAGGTGAGGTCTGATCAGAGACTTGTATAGTGGTAAAACATGTCCATGTTTTAATCTGAATTGGTTTATATTAATATAGTTAACCTTAGCAAGTTTATCCCCATAGCTCATGAACCTTCAGTGATTTGTGCACAATAACACCAAGATATGTTTTTTTTCCTCAACTACTTCCAGTATTGTTCCTTGCAAATAATACGTGCACTGTGTTGGTCTGATCAGTTGCATAGCACTATTTTCATTTAACTGAAATGTCTTTTGACATTGTGTGGCCCACACCCTGGCACAAGACCTGCCTGGAGATAGTCAACCAGCAGAAGGTGTTGTGAGGATACGGCTCTGCAATCCAGGAAGACATTAAGGCCCTATGCCACTGCCACAGGTGGCTCTTCACAATGGTGGTCATTGTTTATCTCAAATATTTTAATCTTACTGAGGCAGTGCCTCAAGACAAAGGCACTCTTCTGCAAGAGCAGGTTGCAAGCTCCTTCTGGAGTGAAGAATCTCCTATTGGCTCTTCAAATTTGAGAACCTGGTGATGGCCATATTCTCTGGCCAAACATTGGCCAATTTGTGAGAGAGAGAGAGAGAGCAACACAGCACGGGAAACAGGCCCTTCGGCCCAACGAGCCCGCGCCGCCGTCATAACTATATAGTAACAATTCCATTATCCTATTCAAAATTTAGATTATTCCTAATATAGAAGACTCTCACCATAGGGACAATTTGTTTCCCAATCAGCCTAAGAGCGAATTTTTGGGTTGTGGGAGGAAACCGGAGCGCCCGGAGAAAACCCACGCAACCACGGGGAGAACACGCAAACTCCCGCAGACACCGGCCCAATTCCAAGTGTCTGCACAGCTACAGCGATAGTCTCTGAGCTGTCATGGTGCCCTTCAGATAGTCCACATAAAGCACTCATTTACGACATGAAGCACCAGGCAACCCATGAATCAACATCCAAGAGCTGTCCTCGCACCACCTGCCGAATGCACGCTCCTTGTTGGTCAAGTTGGACCGAATTACCTGTGGAAAAAAAGCCATAGTTAAACAGTCCTACTATATCCCTCTATCTGCCTACCGCTCATGTGGCTGTCCAAGAGACCCTTAAACAGCCCTAGCGTGCCTGCTCCCACCACCTTACTCGGCAGTGCATTCCACACCCCCACTACCCTTTGTGTGAAAAACTGCCCTCTAATATTCGTCTTATACATAGCCCCCCCTCACCCTAAGGCCATGACCCCTCGTCCTATCCATTTCTGAAAGTGGAAAAAGTTTACCTCCATTTACTCTATCTATACCCCTTATAATCTTATACACCTCTATGAGATCCCCTCTAAGCCGACGTCGTTCAAGGGAAAACAACCCCAGTCTATTTAATCGTTCCTCATAAGACAGTCCTTCCATACCAGGCAGCATCCTGGTAAACCTCCTCTGCACTCTCTCCAAGGATTCCACATCCTTCCGATAGTATGGCGACCAGAACTGGACGCAGTATTCCAAGTGAGGCCTAACCAACGTTCTATACAACTGCAACATCAAACTCCTACTCTTGTATTCTATACCTTTTCTATGAAAGCTAACATACTATACGCCTTCTTTATCACCTTCTCCACCTGTGAGGACACCTTCAGAGACTTGTGAACCTGCACCCCCAAGTCTCTCTGCGTCTCTATGCTCCGTATAGTTTTACCTTTTATCCTATCACTCTCTTCTACATTTTTCCGGCCAAAATGCATCACCTCGCATTTATCCGGATTAAATTCCATTTGCCATCTATCTGCCCAGTCTACCAACCTGTCTATGTCCTGTTGTATTGCCTGACACTGCTCTTCTGTACCCGCCCATCCAAGCATCTTGGTGTCATCAGCAAATTTGCTGATCTCACCACCTACCCCTACTTCCAAGTCGTTTATGTAGACCACAAATAGAAGAGGACCTAGTACTGAGCCTTGTGGCACTCCACTAGTGACAGGCTTCCCGCCGGAAAAAGAGCCTTCCACTACTACCCTCTGTCTCCTCCTCCCGAGCCAGTTCTCGACCCATCTACATACCCGACCCTGTATCCCATGCGCCTTCACCTTCTCTATCAATCTACCATGAGGAACCTTGTCAAATGCCTTACTGAAATCCATGTAGACGACATCAACAGCATTGTGGTAAAACCATGTTGGGTAACTCTTCCCAAAATTGTCCATTTGTCCCAAAGTTATGATCCCAATCTAAAATGCACAATGAACTCTATTTTATAGTGCACAGATGCTGCTTGACTTGCAAATGAACTCAGCGTCTTCTGTTTGTATTTCAGTTTGCTGACATATGCAATATTTTGCTTTTGTGGTTCACACAATGCCTTTCTCATTTCTTGAATCACCTTTTGATGAATTTTACCCAGACTTGGATCTATTTTCAGCTTCTCTAACCCATTCCAACATGACATTACTTCCTATTTTATCAATACTGTTCCATCTGAGTTTCCTCTATTTGAAATATAAATATCATCTGTAAGAATATAGAGTGATACAAAATAATCACTTAGCAGCTCTGCCATATCCTGGGAATCAGCCTGAACCTACAGTATGCTTTATAATGACTCTATAAGTTCTTAATGGTTTTCAATTTCTGGCGTAGTTACAAACACTTTTGCTATGACTGCCACAATTGCATACCATCTCCTTTTCCAGGAAGTTCTTGGTTAATCCTATTCTTGTCTTTAATTGCATGTTTTGCTTTCCCCCTGTTCTCATGTGAGTTAAAGTCTTTAAATGTGTAGAATGCTTTCTGCTTCAATCAAATTTATCTCCATACATTCCTCATAATGGTTTTGTCTTACAATATGCCATTCTTTTCATCGGGACAGACAGGACTTCATTCTGTATGAGAATGATTTTCAATAGAACCCATTTGTCTTCAGACTTGTTTGCCTATATTAGAGTGTAATGTTAGAATGTGCTGTTATAGTGTAATGTTAGAGTTCTGTAGTAATATTTTAGCCATGAAAAGGCATTAGGTAGAAGCCTGTGAAGTGAAGCTTGTTGGGATACTTGGCATATATTAACCTAGACAAAGAATACAACAAAAACCAGTCCAGGCTAGTCACTGCAGTGTTGAATCCAGTAATTGGAGGTAGAAAGGTGTCAGTCACCAAAATGTTAAGTAAGATGAGGCAGGAGATCTATAACACTTGCAAGTTACTATGACAACAATTACAGCAACAAGTTGTCAGTCACTGGAATGCCTTAGGTACACAGCAGAATGGGACAGTTGATCTGAAACAGTTTGCACCTATTATGGTGGATTATGAGCGCAAGTGACAAAATACATGCAAACAGTTATGACAGGATAGGGATAAAAAATTAAAGACAATGTAATAATTCTGATGGCAAAGTATTGACTTGGACTGGATCGAATAAGACAAGCTGTCCCTACTTTTGCTTAAACAAATGATCAAAAACTGTACCTGAGTCTCCAAGATGTTTAGTTTGACCAAAAGTTTCATCCATTTTGTAAGATACAAAAACAGAAAAATGATGAAAAACCTAGCAGGCCTGGCAACATCTAGGGAAAGAGAAACAGAGTTAATGTTTCAAGTCTGTATGACTCTTCTTCAAAGCAGATTGCAGTCAACTTTTGCCAGATCTGAGCCATAAATTAGCCTTCTTAAAATTTGGGAATAGCATCAAGGTCCAGGAATGGGAGTATACAAGGTGCAAAACTGGGGCGTTCTCTAGGGGAGCCTGGGCTGGTTGGTCAAGAAGCCTGTCAATTGGTATGGTCTAGGAGCCAGATTGGCTGCCTTGAAACTGTACTCTAGATTATCCCGAGCGACAGGCTACTTGGTCAATTATTGCTGTTGTTCTGAACAAGAGCAATCACTGGTTGAATAGGAAGTGCCAAATTCCCCAGAACCTTCCTTCTTGCTTGCTGCATAGTCTATCCTGGTTGAGTGTTATTGGATGTTTCTTATTTCACATATCTTCAGATCTGGCTGGAGGTTGCTGACAAGGTAAAACATCTAGTAGCTTAAGTTACTCCCACAAAATCCTAGGCTTCCCATGCTCTCGAGGGTCCTCCCTTTACATTCATGGTGCCTGTACCACTGTCATATCTTTCCCAATTTCTTCTTATAGTTCCTCATTGATGATGTGGCTCTGGGTCTTTTCTCTCCCAATTCTTCCTCTCTCCCTTGAATCAATAGTGTCTGTGGTGAATGCTCATTTTTATTACTTTTTTTTTAAATGATCAATTTATTGCTTTATTGGCATTTTTTGTTCAGCAACTATGTTTTCTTCATAATGTTACAACCATATGAGGAGGAGCAAAATGATTTCCTTATTCTACCACTCCAGTATGACCTTAACAGAGTTTTTTTGTGTGAATTTAGCGAAGATGCGCTTTGCCAATACTGCATGAGTACCACTAATTATGTTTTCGGGTTGTGAAGAATTATTCAGACAGCTTTTCTTAGGTTAAACAAAGAAGAAGATATGCTTATTGAAATTATGAAGTAGCAATTATGTCACTGGACTAGTAATCCACAGGTCCAGGCCAATACTCTGGGAACATAGATTCAAAACCCATCGTGGCACCTGGCAAAATGTAAACTCACTTAACAAATCAATAATGTAAAGTTAGCCTCAGTAAAGGTGGGAATTGTCATTTTTAAAAATCAATCTAATTCACTAATGTCCTTTAGGGAACAAAATCTGCCATCATTACCTTGCTTGGCCAACATGTGATTTCGATCCATAGCAGATCTTGGGTTCGAATCCCCGCAGAACCTTAATCCCTTTCAAGTGATCTGTACAATTACACAAGGCAAAATATCCCTTTCTTAAGGGGCACAGTGATTAGCACTGCTACCTTACAGCGCCAGGGACCTGGGTTCAATTCTGGTCTTGGGTCACTTGTAGAGTTTGCACATTCTCCCTATGTGTCCATGGGTTTCCTCCAGGTACTCTTGTTTCAAAGATGTGCAGGTGAGGTTGATTGGCCATGATAAATTTCCCCTTATTGTCAGGGGATTATATAAATATGCGGGGTTATGGGGATAGGTGAGATTGCTGTCAGTGCAGGTTCGATGGGCATCCTTCTGCACTCAGGATCCTATGATTCTTAGCATTTGAGTCATCCCAGAACATAAGACAATGGGACGAGTCTCCTTTTCTATCCCGCTGTTAGAGGCGTCTTCCAAAGCGACAGGAGGGAGGGGCAAAAACAGTTCGTGGCAACTTTAAAATGATAAATTGGAGAAAAAAAAGCTTGATCTCTTAGAGCATGAGAGGTTTAATCAACTTTTCATGGGTATAATACGAAGTGTGTGTTTGGAAGGTGTTCTCGCTGCTTTGTTTATACCTGCTGCTGCTATGCACCCCTTGCGTAAACTTAGTGTTTGCTGCTTAGTAACCGCACGCCGCGTCCGGTTGCCAGGAGACAGGCCCGAGGCCCAGTGGACGGACGAGCGAGCGAATTTCATCCAAGGTGGGAGCCCTGCTTTTAACTCGTCTTTGTTCTCTCTCTTTCTCCCTTGCTGGGGTTGAATCTTTCCATACTGTGCTGTTGGCTGTCTTCTCCCGTGTGGCCCCGGGGACCGGGTGTCCACACGAGTCGGTGCCTTCACCTTTCAATCGGGGAGGGGGGGGGGGAGTCGGCACCCAGTGGCGACGCATCGTCTTCATTAAAACCTCTCATTTCAAATCTGATCGGATTCTGTTTTATTGTTCATTTATCAAAAATGAACCACAAAGCCAAATTCTACAAATTCCGACTGCGTGTTTTTCAAATCTTGAACCGAGATACTGCGTTTGAATATGATTTTGTTGTAACGGCCATTTATCAGTTCCAACCCTCCAGGATTTGCTGAAAGTTTTCAGGGATTGAAGATCAATCTCCAGGACAATACTTGTGATCAGTCCTGGAGTAAAATGATAGGGACATTAAAAGGGTTTTTTTTGCTATTTTCTTTGAGCATTTCTCTTTTTCAGATATAGAAAGTATTGAAGGAGAGACTTTTAACTGACATCATTCGATAAGGTAGTGAGGCTTTTTCGTTTGCAATTGGTTAGTAATAACATCACAAGATCACAAAATCCCTACTGTGCAAAAGGAAGCCACTCAGCCCATCAAATCTGCATGGACTTTGGGATAGAGTATTTACCAAGGCCCACCGCCCATCCCTGTAACCCCATACATTTAGCTCATTAATTCCCCCTACACATCTTGAAACACTAAGAGTCAATTTAGCATGGCCAATTGCCTAACCTGAAGATGGATGTGTTGACCAACTAATGGCTGGAGAACAATATATTTATTCACATTTGACAACTATAGTCGCTTCTGATCTTTGGGAATTGGAACACCGGCTTTGCTCCCCACCACACCCTCCCCCCAAACCAAAACAACTCCAACTCCAACATATACAAAGTTAGTTTAGCTTCAGTAAGTTGACAGTGTTGTGGCAGAAGTCCAGTGGGATGGTTTCAGTGTTGCCCGTGATGTTGAGTTTTTGAAAACGTTTTGGTTCTTTCAATACTTGATGGTAGACAGTACTACAGTGTCAGCTCTGGTTGGTAGAACAAAAATAAACTTGAATATCATTGACATGCATGAGGAAGCTGACCATGGTTCACACACGATCAAGGAACTGGTGACCATGTGCTGACCACCAGAGATGACCATGTGAGAGCAAAGGGAAAGACCACTGGAACTAGATGTACTGACTATGTTAGAAAAGTATGAGTAGAATCCCAAAAAAACTTTCCATGAAGACGTGACACTTGGAGAGCACATGGAGGAAATGTCACAAGTTGTCAATAGGGAAAGAAGGAATATCAGGCTACAGTGACAATTATAAATAATAGTATTGATGAATTTGACTAGAGAAGTCTTGATGCTGTGATTGGTGCTAAAACCATATTCATACCCACCCACGGTCCTTTCCCACGATCTGTCTCCATTTCTACCCTTGGCATATGGTGACATGTCCCAGGCATAAGCCAGGTCTAACGCTAATTATATGCTGTAATTGTGTATACTGACTGCTTGCTAAAACTTTATAGAATTAAATACATTTTAATTCAGATTATTAATTTGCAAAAGAAGTAAAGAGGGAAGGAATTTGTAAATGAGTACAAGAAAACTTAAATCTTATCTGTATATTTCCAGCCCAACGAGGGGGAAAGAGTACTTGATTTAATTTAAGAGGGGTGAGTGAAGCATGCTTCAGTGAAGGGAGCATTTGGATAACAGTGAATGCAACAATGGAAGCAAATTCAAATAACTTCAAAAGGGAATTGGAATTGATTAAATAGTTGAGTGTGAAAGATTTACAGTGCTATGGAGAAAGGGCAGGGGAGTAGGAATAATTGGATCTCTCTTTCAAAGTGCCTACACAGGAATGATGAGCCTAATAGACTACTTCCATGCCGTACAATTTTATGACTGGTTGAGAAAATTAGATAAGATAATTTATCTTTTGTGGAAATGCGCTCATGTTATCTGAGAAAAACCTTGACAGCAACATTCACAATCATTGCCATTTCTAACTGAATCATAGTAAAAGGAGAAAGGAGAAATAAAAGTTGAAAGCAATCAGAATGCAGAAGGGACAATGAGAATCAAACAGAATGGAAAAGAGAATGAAGAACAGATAAATAATAAAAAAATACAAAGATAGAACATGGAAATAAAGAGAATCAAGAGAGTGAAGATAACTAAAATTAAAAGATAATAAATAGTAAGAGAGTCTCATGTTTTATTTTATTTTAGTCCATGTACAATATCATGGAAGATTAACTAGTAGATTAAAGTAATATTCCATCTCCTTCTTGCAAAGAACAAAGAACAAAACAGCACGGGAAACAGGCCCTTCGGCCCAACGAGCCCGTGCCGCCATCCCGATGTTCCCATCTCTACCCATGATCCCTGTCTATGTTTATAGATCAATGGATTAAAAACCTAATTTGAGACAATTTAGGGAGAATTTGTTTTGCCAATTAGCCTAAGAGCACATCTTTGGGATGTGGGAGGAAACCGGAGCGCCCGGAGAAAACCCACGCAAGCACGGGGAGAATGCGCAAACTCCCACAGACACAGGCCCAAATCCATGTATCTGCACAGCACAGCGATAGTCACTGAGCTGTCGTGTTGCCCATCAAATGGTCCAGGTCAAGCGTACGCTAACGACGTGAAGCACTAGGATACTCTCGAAAAAGATCCAAGAGCAGCCCTCTCACGACCCATCGCGTGTATGCCCCTCGTTAGACAACAAGGTGGACCAAAGCACCTGTAGGATAAAAACAAGTACATCAATATCATCATCTATTTACACACTTCCCAGGGACTCCCAAGGCTCATGATCCCTATTTTAAATCAGTTTTCTATACTCCTCCATTCCCATTCTGTTCATGTGCCCATCTAAGTATTTCTTAAATAACTCCAGAGTACCTGCCTCCACCACTTTACTTGGCAGTGCATTCCTTACCCCCACCACCCTCTGTGTGAAAAAACTCCCTCTAGCATCCAAATTATACCTTACCCCCCTCACCCTAAGCCCGTGACCCCTCGTGCTATTTGAGTCCATCCTAGGAAAAAGCTTAACCCTGTTTACTCTATCTATACCCCTCATAATCTTGTACACCTCTATTAGATCTCCTCTAAGTCTACGTCTTTCTAAGGAAAACAGTCCCAATTTGCCTAATCTCTCCTTGTAACTCAGACCTTCCATACCAGGCAGCATCCTGGTAAACCTCCTCTGCACTCTCTCCAGAGTCTTCACATCCTTCCGGTAGTAAGGTGACCAGAACTGGATGCAGTATTCCAAATGAGGTCTAACCAGCGTTTTATACAACTACAACATTAAAAGCCAGCTCTTGTACCCTATATCCCTTCCTATAAAGGCTAGCATACCTTGGGGGGAAAATTTGCAAAGGCTATGCTGGGGGTTTTAAACTGATTCAAAGGGGGGGTGGGATCCTGAGTAGTTTGGATGTTAGGAGGGACGAGAATAGGGGGGTCATAGATGAGAACTGTAAAGCACAGCAGCGTACGGGTGGAGCAGGGCATGGTTTGAAATGCGTATACTTTAATGCAAGAAGTATTCGCAATAAGGTGGAGGAACTTGCAGCTTGGACCGGTACCTGGAACTTCGATGTTGTGGCCATTTCAGAGACATGGATAGAGCAGGGACAGGAATGGTTGTTGCAGGTTCCGGGGTTCAAATGCTTCAGTCGGAGTAGAGAAGGAGGTAGAAGGGGGGGAGGACTGGCATTATTAGTCAAAGACTGTATCACAGTGACAGAAAGAAAGTTTGATGAGGACTTGTCTGTTGACGTAGTATGGGCTGAGATTAGAAACAGGAGAGGAGAGGTCACCCTGTTGGGAGTCTTTTATAGACCTCCTAAAAGTTCTAGAGAGGTAGAGGAAAGGATTGCAAAGTCGATCCTGGACAGGAGTGAAAGTAATAGGGTAATTGTTATGGGGGACTTTAACTTTACTAATATTGATTGGAATAGCTATAGCTCTAGCTCGTTAGAGGGGTCAGTTTTTGTACAAAGTGTGCAGGAAGGTTTTTTGACTCAGTATGTAGATAGGCCAACTAGAGGTGAGGCTACATTGGATTTGGTGCTGGGCAATGAGCCAGACCAGGTGTTAGGCTTGGAAGTTGGTGAACATTTTGGTGATAGTGACCACAATTCGGTTACGTTCACCTTAGTGATGGATAGGGATAGGCATGAAGCTGGGGGCAGTAGTTATAGCTGGGGGAATGGTAATTATGAGGCCATAAGGAGGGAATTAGGGTGCATAGGTTGGACTAGGAAACTACAGGGACTGGGAACATCTGAAATGTGGAGCTTATTCAAGGAGCAGCTACTGCGAGTCCTTGATAAGTATGTCCCTGTCAGGCAAGGAGGAAATGGTCGAGTAAGGGAACCATGGTGTACTAAAAAAGTTGATTTGCTGGTTAAAAGGAAAAAGGAGGCTTATGTCAGGATGAGGCTTGAAGGCTCAGTTAGTGCAATGGATAGCTATAGATTAGCCAGGAGGGAGCTAAAGAGTGAATTGAGGAGAGCTAAGAGGGGACACGAGAAGACTTTGGCTGATAGGATTAAGGAGAATCCTAAAGCTTTCTTTAGATATGTTAAGAATAGAAGATTGGTTAGGGCAAGATTAGGGCCAGTCATAGACAGCAGTGGGAAGTTGTGCGTGGAGCCTGAAGAGATTGGAGAGGCACTGAATAAATATTTCTCTTCGGTATTCACGCAGGGTGATGGAAATGTAGTTGTGGAGAACACTGAGGTACAGGGTTGCAAACTGGAAAGTATTGAAGTAGATAGGGAGGATGTGCTAGATATTCTCGAGGGTTTGAAGTTGGATAAGTCCCCTGGGCCGGACGGGATTTACCCTAGGATTCTCTGGGAGGCAAGAGAGGAGATTGCAGAGCCTCTGGCTCTGATCTTCAGGTCGTCGTTGGTTACGGGTGTGGTTCCGGAGGACTGGAGGATAGCGAATGTGGTCCCGTTGTTCAAGAAGGGAAGAGAGACTTTCCTGGGAATTATAGGCCGGTGAGTCTTACTTCTGTGGGCAAAGTATTGAGAAATTATTAGGGATAGGATTTATAGTTATTTAGAGAGAAATGAATTGATTGGGGATAGTCAGCATGGTTTTGTGAAGGGTAGGTCGTGCCTTACTAATCTTATTGAGTTTTTTGAAAAAGTGACAAGAAGGATGGGGGTAAGGCAGTTGATGTGGTATATATGGACTTTAGTAAGGCGTGTCGATAAGGTGGCCCATGGAATGCTTCTGCAGAAAATGCAGATGTATGGGATTGAGGGTGATTTAGCTAATTGGATTAGGAATTGGCTAGCAGATAGAAGACAGAGGGTGGTGGTTGATGGAAGATATTCATCGTGGAGTTCGGTTACTAGTGGTGTACCTCAGGGATCTGTTTTGGGGCCCCTGCTGTTTGTAATTTTTATAAATGATCTGGATGAGGGTATTGAGGGATGGATTAGTAAATTTGCGGATGACACCAAAGTCGGAGGAGTGGTAGATAGTGAAGAGGGTTGTTTTAGTTTGCAGAGAGACTTGGACAAGTTGCAGAGCTGGGCCGAGAGGTGGCAAATGGAGTTTAATGTGGAAAGTGTGAGGTAATTCACTTTGGCAGGAATAATAAATGTGTAGAGTATAGGGCTAATGGTAGGATTCTTAGTAGTGTTGATGAACAGAAGGATCTTGGTGTATATGTTAATAGATCCCTGAAAGTTGGCAATCAAGTTGATAAGGTTGTTAAGAAGGCATACGGAGTCTTGGCTTTTATTGGTAGGGGGATTGAATTTCGGAGCCGCAACGTCATGTTGCAACTGTACAAAACTCTAGTGCGGCCGCAGTTGGAGTATTGTGTGAGTTCTGGTCCCCACATTATAAGAAAGATGTGGAGGCATTGGAGGGTACAGAGGAGGTTTACCAGGATGTTGCCTGGTATGGAGGGCAGGTCTTATGAGGAGAGGCTGAGGGATTTGAGGTTGTTTTCGTTAGAAAGAGAGGCGGCTAAGAGGAGACCTTATTGAAACATATAAGATGATTAGAGGTTTAGATTGGGTGGACAGTGATAGCCTTTTTCCTAGGATGGAGAAAGCTAGCACGAGGGGACATAGCTTTAAATTAAGGGGTGGTGGTTATAGGACGGATGTCAGAGGTAGGTTCTTTACCCAGAGGGTGGTAAGGGTATGGAAGGCCCTGCCTGCGTCAGTTGTAGATGCGCCAAGTTTGGTGGCGTTTAAGAGGTTAGTAGATAAGTTTATGGATGAAAAGGGAATGGTTTAGGTTAGAGGGTCATTGCTTTTTCTATTGGTCGGCGCAACATCGAAGGCCGAAGGGCCTGTTCTGCGCTGTAATGTTCTATGTTCTATGTATTATATGCTTTCTTCACAACCTCTCCACTTGCTCTGCCACCTTCAGAGACTTGTTCACCTGCACCCCCAGGTCCCTCTGTTTCTATACTCTTAATAGGTCTACCCTTTGTCATATACCTCCCCTCTACATTCTTTCTCCCGAAATGCATCACCTCACATTTATCAGGATTGAATTCCATCTGCCATCTGTCTGCCCAAGCTACCAGCCTATGTCCTGCTGCATCGCCTGACAATGCTCCTCACTATCCGCAAGTCCAGCCATCTTTGTATCGTCTGCAAACTTGCTGATCACTCCACTTACTCCCTCTTCCAAGTCATTTATATATATTACAAATAGAAGAGGTCCCAGTACCGAGCCCTGCGGCACACCACTAGTGACTGACCTCCAGCTAGAGAAACACCCTTCCACTATTATCTCTGTCTCCTATTACCAAGCCAGTTACTTATCCATCTAGCTACCTGTACTTGTATCCCATTAGCCTTGACCTTCTCAACTAACCTCCCATGAGGGACTTTGTCAAACGCCTTACTAAAATCCATATAGATGACATCAATGGCTCGCCCTTCGTCCACCATTTTTGTCACCTCCTCAAAAGATTCTACCAGATTCGTAAAGCACGACCTCCCCTTAACAAAGCCATGCTGCGTATCCCTAATCAGATCGCAATGCTCTAAGTGCCTATACAATCCTATCTCTAAGAATCCCCTCCAACAGCTTCCCTACCACTGACGTCAAACTCACCGGCCTATAATTTCCAGGGTTATCCCTACTACCTTTTTTAAACAACGGTACAACATTAGCTATTCTCCAGTCCTCTGGGACCTCACCTGTGTCCAAGGAAGAGACAAAGATTTGCGTCAGAGGCCCAGCAATTTCACCTCGCACCTCCCTAAGCAGCCTGGGATAAATGCCATCAGGCCCCGGAGATTTATCAGTTTTAATGCTACCTAGAAGCTCTAACACTTCCTCCCTCGGTATGGATATTTCCCTCAACTGGTCCACAGCTCCCTCAGAGACAGGAGCTGTCAACAAGTCCCTCTCGTTTGCGAATACCGCCGCAAAGTATTCATTCAGGATCTCTGCCATTCCCTCGGGCTCTAAGCACAGTTCCCCTCCTCCGTCCCTAAGAGGTCTGATTTTTCCTCTAACCACCCTTTTATTCCTAACATAGGAGTAAAAAGCCTTTGGATTTTCCTTAATCCTATCCGCCAAAATCATTTCATGCCCCCTTTTAGCCCTTCTAACTCTCCGTTTGAGCTACCTCCTACTCTCTCTATATTCCTCCAATGCTGTCTCGGTTCCCAGCTGCTTTGACCTATCATACACCTCTCTTTTCTTCCTAACCAAGTCCTCAATATCCCTAGTAATCCACGGCTCTCTCATCCTACCTTTCCCATCTTTCCTCTTGGCCAGCACATATTTATCTTGCAACATTTTCAGTATTCCCTTGAAAGAGTCCCACGTGCCTACCTTGGACTTACCCTCGAACAACCGTTCCCAATCAGTTTCCATAAGTTCCTGCCTAATCTGACCGCAGTTAGCCTTCCCCCAATTCATCACCTTGCCCCTAGGGCAACAAGCATCCTTTTCCATCTGTATCCTAAAATAGACAGAATTGTGGTCACTGATAGCCACATGTTCCCCTACTACAACATCAACACCTGCTCTGGCTCATTACTCAGAACTAAATCCAATATAGCCCCTTCTCTAGTCGGGCTAGCCACATACTGCTCCAATGATCCTTCCAGTACACATTTTACAAATTCCTGCCCATCCAAACCCCCAGCTGTTGGTACTTTCCAATCCACTCTAGGGAGATTAAAATCTCCCACTATAACTACTCTATTCTTTCTGCTCCTATCCAAAATGTCTTTACATATGCCTTCTTTAACTACCCGCAGGCTGTTGGGTGGCCTGTAATAAACCCCTAGCATAGTAATCGCCCCCTTTCTATTCCTCAACTCCACCCACAGCGACTCCACTCTTAACTCCTCTGTATTGTCCTCCCTGTGCACCGCCGTGTTGCTCTCCTTAACTAACAATACCACTCCTCCACCTCTTCTGGACCCTCCTCTGTCACGCCTGAAACACTTATACCCAGGAATGTTCAGCTGCCACTGCTCCCCTTCCTTTAACCACGTCTCTGTCACCGCAACCACGTCTAGGTTCCTCGCAAACATTAAGGCCCTAAGTTCATCCGTTTTTCCTGTTATACTCCTTGCATTGAAACATACACGCTCCAGACCTCCAAGCCCACTCAGAACCTCCTTCTCCCTGGTGCATCTCTTCCAAGCTTACTCTATCTCCCATCTCGCTCTCTACCGAGCTATCGGTCTCAGCCCCTCCCCCCCTCCATATTAGTTTAAATCCTGCTGAAACACTCCAGCTAACCTCCCAGCTAAGATATTCACAGCCTTCCCATTCAAGTGTTCCCTGTCCCTTCTGTACAGATGCCCTTCTTTCACAAAGACTTCCCAGTTATCCACAAATATGAAACCCTCTGCCCTACACCAGTCCTTCAGCCACGCATTCAGCTGTAGGATCTCATTTCTCCTGGCTCCGCTATTACCCAGCCCTGGAAGCAGCCCTGAGATCGCTACCCTGGAGGCCCTGCTCTTCAGCGTACCCCCCCAACTCCCTGAACTGCCTTTGTATATCCTCCCTGCACTTCCTTCCTACATCCTTCTCTCCTACGTGAATAATCACATCCGCCTGGGCCCCCTCACCCTTCAAAATGCCCTCTACCCTGTCCGACACATCTTGCACCCCTGCTCCAGGGAGGTTAACTACCATCCTGGAGTCCCGCCTTGGACCACTGAAGCGCCTATCTATTCCTATAACCCTCCCATCCCCCACCACTATCTCCCTTTTAGCCCCTTTCGTCCCCTTTGAGGTACTCTGGTCCTCGTGCCTTGTGTTTTTTACCGCTCCGCCCTCGATATTTTGGGGGGCTGCCACTGGGGAAGTCTTTGGATTGTCTCCCCTCTCCTTTTTCCCCTTCCTGACAGTAATCCACCTGTAAGGGTCAGGTTCCCCCTCCTTAGGCTCCGGGTCCGCCATCTTATTCTGCCTCCCTTCCATGATTGCCTCGTTCTCCCTGACTAAAAATGCATCTTCCAATTGGTGCTCTAGTTGCTTGACCCGAGCCCTCAGACGCTGCAGCTCCAAACACTTGACTCATACATGGACTTTTGGGAGAGGTCGAGCCTCCAGGAACTCCCATATATGACACCGTACACAGGTGAGGTGTCTTCCCTTAATCCCCGCCATTGTCATGACCACCTTTGGAGGTGTGAATTCCAATGGAAAAACCAGTAGCACACTGTGCCTAAGTCTGCTCTAGCCTAAGCCCTATAAGCTAAAGCCCTTATATCTCTCACTCTGCAATTAATATGTAGAGTTGTTTTATATTTTTGAATTAAGATACCATATGATTTAATTAATAAACTGTTAAATGATGCATAGTTTTGCTGTATGAGGAACTTATGCAGAACCAAGGTCCACAATCACAGAGCGTAAAAAGAATTCAAAGACTTTCAACACTTTGAAAGGTTTTGATTGAGTAAATAAGAAGCTAAATCTAAAGTAATCCTGGTGATACTAAGCTGGGTTTTTAAAGCCTGTTTGGATTGCAAAGGTTTTGTGATTCATGTGGTGTATAGTATTATTTTATTTGTGAGCATAGAGTTTACTAACCTTCTGAGGAAGAGTCATATTGCACTTGAAATGTTAACTCTGTTTCTCTCTCCACAAATACTCCCAGATTGGCTGAATGTTTCCAGAAAATTCTGCTCATATTTCAGATTTCCGGCATCTGTAGTATTTCACTTTCTATTATCTTTCCCATTGAGCATTCTGTTGTGGTATGCTTCCAAGTAGTTGGCACGTATTTTTCAAGGAGGCACTCTTGAAAGTCAGGCCCCTGTATTGGTTATCTGAGAGAAGGATTGGGAGTGGGCAAATCTGGTATCATTTGGGAACCTGAAAATATGTTCAGCACAGCAATCAGTATATTTTTAACCCAGGCACCTCATTAGAGTTTCCAAGTTTGCCATCCATTGTGCACCAACAATCATGATGAGGACTTGCATGATGTAGTCTCAACTTCTGTATTTAAAGAGCCAATTCAAAGATGTAATTTGGAGTTCAGGAACAGAGAGAAGCAATTTCAAAAATGGATTTGAGACATTCAGAGGGTGCACCATAATTCACTGATAGCTCCCTTGATGTGCTACTGGTGTGAGGAATAGAGGGTATATTATTCCTCAGCAGCGAGAAGAAAAACTGAATTGAAAAAGGCATAGTTGGAGGTTGCCCAAGAGGTTACAGCAGGAACGTTGTTCCATGTCACTGGGCGCAGTGCAAAAAGTCTTAATGATTTACTCAGGTCATGAAAGTTGAATACAGTTGCAGATTTAACTGCTTCATTCTGCCCTCTCAACCATTTTGCATTACACCATTCCTCGTAACTTACTTCATGGGTGCATCCATTCTTCTCTTATCCATTCACTTCCTCACCAGCTGTTGTTACACCTCTTCATTCTTATGCAATTTTGCACTACTCCGTAATTTAGTAGTTAACCTCCCCTTTGACTGAATATATGCTTTTACACTCACTCATAGATCTGTTCTTTCCTTCATTGCAGCAGAAGAGAGCAATGAATCAGGAAGAGAGAGAGAATCAGTGGTGGTTTTCAGTCATCTCACAGCAAACAAATGAGAGGAGACAGTGGATCAGTGGAGTTTAGCATTTCTTGCTCTAACAGTTGAAAACCTCCCAATCAAGTGGAGGTATAACTAAATATGAGCCACCCACATGCCATATTAGGTCATGCTGACATGATTTCCATAGCAAGTGAAACACAATTGTATCAGTACTCATTCTTTTTTTTTATCACTCACCTTCTTGCAAGAACAGAAGTTGCAGAAGGGCCTTACAGTAGTTCCTGAGAAGAGCTGCACTGTTTTGACAATCTACTGTCATAGGACTCCCTTATTTTACTGCCTTGCCAGTTAAAATATAACAAATAGAACACCAAGAGGCAATCTAATCCCTTTAGCCCCTATAGTTTATTTTCATATATCTGTGCACATGCCTTAAATTTCTGGGATTCACATGTTTGCAGTCTTCATGGGAATTTTCAGCTTAGAGAATATGTTAGTTGAAATTTAACAGTAAAGAAATTTTGCTGCAACTATATAGTACAATGGTAAGACAACAGTTTTGGTCTTCATGCCAAAAGAAGCATGTGCTTGCCAAAGTGCAATGTAGTTTCATTAAATTGATTTTTTGCAATCAGAGGTATGTATTTTAAGAGTGAGATATTCAGGCAAACATGTTTACCCAGGATCTCACATTCTGAAGCTGTAACAGATCACCTGCCCTACCACCTTTATTATATGATGTGGAGATGCCAGCGTTGGACTGGGGTAAAAACAGAAAGAAATTTCACAGTACCAGCTTAAAGTCCAACAGGTTTATTTGTAGTGAATGCCACAAGCTTGTGGTGTTTGTTACAAATAAACCTGTTGGACTTTAAGCTGGTGTTGTGAGGCTTCTTTCTACCATTGTTATATATCAATCATTGGTTATTTTTCTTAATTAATTTATAATGAGTGAACTTTACAACTGACAATAACCTTTACTACTGCTAGTAGACTTCACTACTAATGAAACTTAACAATTACTAGAAGTTACATGTATTTCCAAAGCTACACAAGCAAAACATTCATCAATCAATCACTTACCTGTCTTCTTGCAGTGTCATACTTTGGTTTCTTTCAGAACATGGTGAGTTCATGAACTTGATGCCACTTTAAGCTCTCTCCAGCTCTCTCCCTTTCACACTGCTTTAAGCTCTGTCCACCTCTCCCTCTCACACTATTGTAAACTCTCTCCAACTCTTTTCCTCTCAAGGCACTTTAGGTCTCGCTGGTTTCTCTCGCTTATATTGCTTTAAGTTCTCACTGGTCTCCCTTTTGTGTTGCTTTAAGCTCACACTGGTCTCTCCCTCCTTCTCTGCTTTATGCGCTCTCTGGATTGTTTCTTCTCATGTTGCTTTAAGCACTCACTGGACCTCTCCCTCTCACGCTGCTCTAAGCTCTCACAGGAACTTTCCCTCTTGCATTGTTTTAAGCTGTTGCTTGTCCCTCCCTTCCATGCTGCTTTAAATGATCGCCGTATCTCTCCCATTCACACCACTTCAAGCTCTCTCCTCTTACATTGGTTTAAGTTTTAGCCAGCTGTCTCTCTCATGCTGCGTTAAGCTCTTGCCAAGTCTCTTCCTCTGCAACACTTTAAACTCTCATCAGTCTCCCTTCTCTCGTTATCTTTCAAGATTTGCTGGATCTCTCCCACTTGCAGTGCTCTTTAAATCTCATATATAGATCCATAGCATAATGATATTAGTGTACTTGAATTACCAAAATATTGACTGAAGTAATGTTAGTATAAAGGGTCAGGAGGAGAAGGAATTTCTGGAATGTGTTCAGGAGAATTCCTTCATCAGTCTGTTCTTGGCACAAATAGAAAGGAGACATTACTTGATTTGGTATTGGGAAATAAGATAAGCCAAGTGCTTGTGGACACATATTTGAGTAAGAGTGATCATCATGTTATAAAATTTAGATTATTAATGAAAAAGATCAAGGAACAATCTAACACTGAACTTCTAAATTGGAAGGATGCTAATTTCAGTATGGTGAGAATGGGCCTAGCCAGGGTAGAACGGAACCAGAGATTGCCAGAAAAGCTTAACAGAACAATAGTGATTTAAGGAGTAGATGCTATAGGTGTCGACCACATACGTTCCAATAAAGGTGGAAAGTAAGAGAGCCAAAATCATAGCTCCTTGGATAACATGATAGATGGATATTATGATGAAATTAAAAAAGAGGGTGTATGAAACATGCTTGGTGAATTTTCAAGTGATAACCAGGTCAAACACAATAGGTTGAGAGGAGAGAGAGGTGAAGAAAAAACTAGGCTGGTGAAGACAAATGAATGGCAGTCAACATAAAAGGCAACTCAAAAATCTTTGAATAGGAAGTGGAGTGCATTCTATTACAGACAAAGAGGATGTTACATGGTCAGTGGTGTGGGGCAAGGCTAGGATACTTAATGAGTACTTACTTAATGAGTGATTTGTATTGGTATTTGAAAGAGAAATCTGACAAAATATCAGTACATACGGAGAAAGTGATGCATTATTTAGAGTAGATAAGTCACCTGGTTTGAATGGCTTGCATGGTAGGTTGCTAAATAAAGTGGGGTGTAGATAATGGAAAGACTTAACTTAATCTCTCAATTTTCCTTAGATATGAGGGAATGCAGAGAATTGGAAAGTGGCCAGTGTGATCCCTATGTTCAAGAAAGGTTGTAAGGACAGGCTTGCAACTAAAGATCAGTTAGATTAATATCAGTGATGGGCAAGGTTCTGGAATTCATAATTAGGGGGAAAAATCAACAGCCATTTGGAAGGATTTGAATTCATTAAAGAGAACCATCACAAACTTATAGGAGGCAGACATGTTTGATTAATCTAATTTAACTTTTCAATGAAATGACAGAGGTTGATGAACAGAATACAGTTGCAGGAGAGGCAGTGGCACAATAGAATTATCACTAAATTAGCAATCCAGAGACCCATGGTAATGCCCTGGGGACTTGGGTTCAAATCTTACTACAGTAGATGGTGAAATTTGAATTCATTAAAAAAAAATCTGGAATTTAAAAGTCTAATGATGATCATGAAACCATTGTCAGTTTTCTTATTAAGCCATCTGGTTCACTAATGTCCTTTGGGGAAGGACATCTGCTATCCTTACCTGGTCTAGCCTACATGTGACTCCAGACCCACAGCAATATGATTGACTCTCAAATGCCCTCTGAAATGGAGGGCAGTTGGAAATGGGCAATAAATGCTTGCCCTAGCCAGTGAAGCCTACATCCCATAAAAATCAATTGAAAAATGTTGTCAACATGGATTTTAGAAAAGGTATTTGAAAAGTACTGTATAAAAGGCTGGTTAACAAAATTATGGACAGGAGGGCTAGACTATAATTGGATTAAAAATTGGCTTGGTAGCAGGAAACAGCAAGTTGTGATAGACTGTTGTCTACTAGAGGTGGTAGACAGTGATGTACCCAAGGTTCAGTGTTAGGATCACTGCTTTTTTTTAAACCACATATAAATGATGAGAAACTGCAGCCATCTCAATACACTAAAATTCTCTTTTGCGCTGGAACAGTCTAATAAGCTCCCTTTCTAGTTGCAAAATCCACCAGGGGTTTTATCATGCTTGTCTACAGCAAACCTACCTTCACTGGTCAATATACACTTTGGGAGTTGCATAGCTTCATGCACTTTTAGATTGGCTTCATCAGCAGTCCTGTAAATGGAGCCATTTGCACACCTTGTAAGCTTGATGCAGAACTAGAACAGATCAAAGCTATCTTGTAGGACAGTGACTATGCTGATGAGATCAGCTGTGCATTGCATAGATTTGCAAATGAGCCAGAAGCCACCAGGCTTGGACCTGAAAAGTGCCCATTCAATCTCAAATTGCCCTGGAAAGACAAAATATCTCAAAAATGTGGGAAGGTTAAACAAGCTATTTGTCATTGTTACTATGCAGTGGCTATTTGTGTGGTATTTTCCAATGATTGGCTAATCAAATCAAATAGCTTACTCCTATGGAAAAAAAGATTGATGAATGTAGTCCTTTTATAGTCAGAAATGGGAGAATTCATGATGGGGAGCAAAGAAATGGTTCAGGAACTAAATTTGTATTTTACTTCTGTCTTCACAAAGGAAGACGTGAGTAATATACCAGAGGTTCTGAGAGAAACACACTTTAGTAAAGAGTTGAAATCACCATTAGAGAAATGGTTTTGGGGAAATTGATGGGATTAAAAATGGATAAATCTCCAAGATCTGATAATCTTCATTCAAGAGTACTTAAGGAAGTAGTCCTTTGGTGGTCATTTTCCAAAATTCTTTGGACTGTGGATTGGTTCCTACAGATTGGAGGATAGCTAATGTAAGCCCACTATCTAAAAAAGAAGTTAGACAGAAAACGGGGAACTACAGACCAGTGAGCCTAACATCAGTGCTGGGGAAGTTGTTGGAATCCATTATCAAGAATTTCAAACTAGCATTTGGAACATAGCAGTATAATCAGACAAAGTCACCATGGATTTACAAAGGAGAAATCATGCTTGACAAATCTACTGGAATCCTTTGAAGATTTGTAATTGATCAAGGAAAACCAGTGGATGTGGTTTACTTAAACTTTCAGATGACTTTTAGCAACGTCTCACATGGTAGACTACTATGTGAAGTTAAAGCACATGGGGTTATGAGTAGTGTCTTGAAATCAATAGAAAGCTGGCTCACAGATAGGAGGCAAAGAGTTGGCATAAATGGACCTTACTCTGATTGGCAGGCAGTGACTAGTGGATACCACAGGGATCTGTGCTAGGACCCAAACTGTTCACATTAAATATTCATGATTTGGAAGATGGAACTAAATGTACGTCTCTAATTTTGCAGATGATACAAAGTTGGATGGAGAGTGGTGAGCTGTGAGGAGGATGCAGAGTTGCATCAGCGTGATTTGGACAGGCTAAGTGATTGGGCATATAAATAGCAGCTAGTATATAATGTTGTTTAGTGTAAGGCTATACACTTCATAGCAATAATAGGAAGGCAAATTATTATTTGAATGGCTGTAAATTGAAAGAGGTAGATACTCAGCGAGACCTTGGCATTCTTGTGCATCTGTCACTAAAAGTAAGCACGCAGGTGCAGCAGGCAGAAAACAAGGTAAATGGTACATTGGTTTCATAGTAAGAGGATTTAGTATAGGAATAGTGATGTTTTACTGCAATTGTACAGGGCATTGGTGAAACCACACCTGGAGTACTGTATGTAGTTTTAGTGTTCTTATCTGAGGAAGGATGACCTTGCGATAAAGGAATTACAGCGACAGTTTACCAGGCTGACTATTGGGATGGCAGGTCTGTCATATAAGTTGAGATTAGGATCATTTTCATTGAACTTTAGCAGAGTGAACTCATAGAAATTTATAAAATTGTAACTGGATTAGACAGATTAGATTCAGAAAGAATGTTCCCAATGGTAGGGGAGTCCAGAACTCAGGGTGATAGTGTGAGGATAAAGGGTAAACCTTTTAGGACTGAGGTGAGGAGAAATTTCTTCACCTAGAGAGCAGTGAATCTATGGAATTCTCTACCACATTTGTTATTCTCTGCCACAATGACAAAACATTGTGTGATTTCAAGATGAAATTGGATATATTTCTTGGGATTAAAGGGATCAGGGATATTTGGGGGGAGGGGGAAAGGGGGATCAGGATATTGAATTTGATGATCAGCCATAATGATAATGAATGACAGAGCAGGATTGAAGGGCTGAACAACCTGCTCCTATTTTCAATGTTTCCATGTTTCTATGTTTGTAATATGCAGAGAACAGGCCAAACTCAACAATTACAAAATTAAAATAAAATGTCTTTTGTAAGATGTGATTCTGCAATTGGATAGAACTTTCTAAATAATCCTGAGTGTGCTAATAGAAATAATAACAACCAATTTTGATAATCAATCTAGCTTATACCATGAATCATTTATGCATGCTAGAAGCAACAGAAATTCATAGCAAATACCCGTACTCTACAAAGAAAAGGAAGATGCATAAGCTCACATCTTGCTTTGAGTTACCTATGAACTTGGGAAGCCTATAGCACTCCTCCCTTACTTCATGACAATACCTTTGCCAGTTATAGCTGAATTGCCAATCAATCAATATCTTTTCTTCCAGTAGTATAAATTGTGGTGATTGTTTACAATTTGACATTGTTACACTTATTCTGATACTTAATGAAAAGCTTCAGCAGCAAATCTCTTTAGCTATATTCAAATTCTGTATGGTCAAGCAAACGTGCCAGATTCCTAGGAAGCGGGTAGAGTATAGTCTTCATGCATCAGTCTTCCCTCCCTGATTTTTCAGCACTTCGGAACTGATTCACCAGCTTGTTGCTTGGAGACAAATGTTATCCATTCAGAAGTTATTTGATGATACCTGTGAGAAACACAGGCAATGATATGCACGACTACTAAGATCAAAGCCACGTGGCAACAAGGTGGGATGTGGGCAAATCTCCCGAATCTAGTGCAGCAAGGTGGGAGAATGTTGTGTCTGGGCATGCATGGAATTTGCACATGCGTTCTTGCCATGTGTGCATCGCCCAGCGCCGGATTTTCAGTGCCATCTGATTAGCACTGGAAACAGGCGGGAACACCAAGTAAATACTTTATACCTTATGTTAATGTTATTTTAACATGATTAGCAGGCCCAGGTCTGAATTCTTCAAGCCTGTGAGCATCTCCTACCCCATCACGAATATTTCAGTCCAGCGGGGTTCAGATTAGCTCTTCACTTTCATGGAATTAGTGACCTGATCCTGCTGGGGATCCGTGATGGGGTGGGGGGGGGGGGGGGGGGGGGTGGTGCCCTCTTGGCATCGCCACCCTGCAGTGGCCAGCCTGTGCTCCTTGGCACTAACGGTCAAAGTGCTCATGCCTGGGGGCAGCTTGGCATGCCTCACTGGACATCAGTGCCAAGTGGGTGGGCCCTATAGGGGTGGACGCTGGTGAGGGATGAGGCTTAGGAGTAATCAGTGAGGGTAGGGCAGGCCTGCTGCCACTCTTAATGGGTGTTGGAGATCGATGGGAGTAGGAGGAAGACCAACGATTGGGGCACATTTTGGCTGAGAGGGTCGGGACTGCTGGGGGGGCTGTGAATCTGTTTTGGGGATAGGCTGGAGATCGGGATGGGCTGGGGTAACTGCCAGAGGGGCCTGCTGGAGTGGGGGAGGAAATCATCACAGCTCGAGGGAAGGGAGTAGAGGTGGTGCTAGAGGTTGGGGTTGTCCAGGACAGGGATCAGATTGAGGCAGCCTAGGAATTGTCGGTGGAGGGGAACACGATTGGGCCATGGATGTATTGGGGAGGGGGCAACATTGCGGGGATCCTGGGCTAGCCAGTGATTGAGCTGGCCAGCAAACAGGAAGATTGATAGTTCTCAGCCTGCTAATCTCAGCCTCTCCAGCATGAATAAGTCCTGCCCCCTGAAAATTAATGATAATCACAGGTGATTATCATGAAGTGTACAAAGTGTGGGAGATTCTAGTGTGAATTTCCACTGAAAAAACCAGTGTGATTTACTCCAGTTATTCCACAAATTCGATACTTAGAACTTTTCTGGGAGAATTCCACCAAGAAATGTTATTCAGCAAACTATCAAGATGCTAAAGATGCATACCAGTGCCCAGATAAATCAATACCAATCAGATTTCGAGAATGATCGTGCTGTGCTATGCTTTGCATAACATAGTCGGTAGCAAGGATTAAAGCTACAGAACAAAAAGCTCTGCACCTTTTTCTGGTTAGAAGAAACTGGAGGAGAAATGTGATGTGGCCAGTGTATGAGCAGCAGTACACGGTATGGCCTTGTAACTGAAATTTTTAGTTAGGTTGCACCAGTGCATCTGCCTGGCAACCACATCCTGAACAAAACTAATACCGCACCTTCTTCAACACAGAACAGTCTTGCAATCAACAAAGCATCTGTTTCATAGAAACCTATTGTTTGGCTTTAAGCCTTGTTTTACGATTCATCACAAATGAGAAGGCTATTTACTAAGCAGCAAACGAAAATGGATAACATGGGAAAGTGGCTTATGTGACTTAAAAAATAGCAGAAATTTAGCAATATAACATTTAGTCACTTGGGCAGCATGGAATTTAAGAATTCTTGGAAAAAGAGACATGCTTTTGAAGCTTTTCATTTGGTGCCTGCTTGTCTCTTTTTTCAGTAATACTTAACATAATATTGTGCAACATACCCATGTGCATACCCACTGGAAGTGCAAATCTTCATGCTTCTTTATTCTGCTTCTGTCATGTTTGATTTGAGTTATTATTGTCATGTGTATTGTGATACGGTGAAAAGTATTGTTTCTTGCGCTATACAGATTGAACATAGAGTACGTAAGGGAAAAGGAGAGAGTGCAGAGTACAGTTTTGCAATCACAGCTAAAGTGTAGAAAAAGATCAGCTTTATATGTTTAAGTAGTGCAGTGTATGTAATATAGTAATATGTAATATATGTGCAAACCCTGTGGCTTCGGCTGAGTTAGGGGTAGGCTGCTCAAGTCTGATTGTTAAGATGTTCTTGGCTAATGTCATTTGGGTTTTGCCGCTTGGGGTGCCAAAGAGTGTTCTAACTACAGAGCTTTGCTGAGCATGACTCTGGTATTGGATTATGAATCAGTATGTGAGGTACTGACAGTGCTCATTTCATGTGTTATTTCTCTATCTTCTTTCTTGGCCAACCCACATTTTATTGCTAGAAATGAGCTGGTGAGCTGTTTGCTGCACATAAGTGGGGTGCTGAAGGACTGAAGCTGGGTTTGATGAATTCTAATTAGGATAAAATTCAGTGTATTTAAGCCATTGATAAGGCCCAACAAACATTTATTTGGTCCCTTCAAGAAATGGCCATTTCTGCCAATGACCGTCATCATTGTGACAGTCTGATTATCAATGCATTCATGCCTGGAATGGACTCCTCCAAAACCTCAACTGACATGTGGCTGGAAAATCTGCCAGTATCCCTGATCTCTTTTTACTACTTCTCAAGAATTATCCTCTTTGCTAATGATGCAAGGTTCAAAATCTGCTTCCAGCTGAGTAGCAGACTCTCTTTTACTGTTTCTGTTGGCACCATCTGTTCATGCTCATCTGTGCTGTGTGAGCTACCAAGTTAAAACCTAACTATTTGACTTACCTGCCTTGTTGAAATATGTATCTAAGTTTATATAGTCTGCATGAATCCTGTGATGGACTTCTTGCAGAGTACATGATAGGCTTGTGCAGGATTAAAGACATGAACTGGAACAGTCATGCTAAGAATCTTTTAAGTGAACATTATGCACATGGTTACGTTTCACTTGTTATTGACATCAAGTTGACATATATGAGATTGTATGGCACAAAGTGATGTGAGATTTAATTCTATTACTAGGTAGTTGGGAGGAGTATGTATCCCACTCTTTTATGTGGATTGGATTGGGGTAAACACAGTAAGAAATCTCACAACTCCAGGTTAAAGTCCACCAGTTTATTTGATAGTAGACCCACAAGCTTTCGGAAACGCTGTTCCTTCATCTGGTGCATGGAACCGCGTTTCCAAAAGCTTGTGAGTTTACAATCAAATAAACTGGTTGAACTTTAACCTGATGTTGTGAGATTTCTTGCTGTGTTCCCTCCCCTTAGTTAAGTATACTGAGACTTGTCTTATCTTAAGTGTCTGCTCCTCTGCAGCCAGCAGGATCAAATGAAGTCTGACCACCTCCAGTTCTCTTCTTCTCTCCTAAGTTCAGACCTCTTTTTTTGCGAGGTGAAAAAGAAGAAACCATTTAATGGAATATGTCATATGGGTGGATGAGCAGCCTTTTTGAAGATTACCAAGAGGACAGACATGGCATTTCATTAAGATGAAGGTTTCTGTGATGGATAGTCAGATGGGAATGTAATGAAGTGTACAATCAGAGGAAAGTGGATGCACCTGCAAGATAAGATGGTATAAGCAGTAATGTGCCTAAGTAAGCTTGGGAGTGCAGTGAGGGTATTGGGTGATACCCACACCAGAATCTAGTTCAATGTATACTCATTTTCTTCTCCAGAGAGGTCATTAAAACACTTCCAACACTGTCCGGGAGCATAGATAACCTCCTCAGCAACTTCAAGTCATGCCTTCTTGATCTCTGAGACAGTTTGTTTTGTCACGTCAACAGGGAAAGATACCACTATTATTCATTGTAGCATAAGTCTAGGGAGACAACTATTAACCATGCTATTGTCCTGCCACTTTGGAAATCCATTAATATAGTTCAGGCTTTTGGCTATATTTAAATTTTTTTCTCATTCAAGGAACCAATGAACAAATTTGAGAAAGATACATTTTGGTACAATAGTAAATATGAATCTTAAAAATAAAGCTGACGTGAAAAAAACAACTTGCAGAGCAAAAAAACATTATAAATTAATATTAAAAAAAAAGAATAGTAATGAAGTGCCTTGCCGAGGGAAAGCGCCAGGGGCCAAGGGAAAGCAATGTGAGACAGGGGAAAGTGACAGGAGTGGAGGAAAAAGTGATGGGAGGCGAGGGAAAGTAACAGGAGCTGAAGGAAAGCAATAGGAGCTAAGGAAAAGTGGCAGGAAAAAAGGAAAAGCAACGGGAAACTGAGAAAGTGACAGGAACTGGGGTAAGGGTAAAGCAGCGGGAGCTGTGGGAAGTGGCTAGAGTGGTGTGATCTGTGATTGGAGGAGTAGCTCCTGCTGAAACATTCAATTTCACTGACTGGTCTTAGTGGCATTTTATACAGTGTCTTGGCAGCCACATATCGAGTCTTCAAAGACTACATGACGTGCTCCAGGGCCCCCGATTGGACAAGCCTGTTTTCATTACTTCATAGATCATTGGGAAGTCTTCAAGAGAGGATGGCACCTGTACAGAAAGAATGGGTTACACCTTAACTGGAAGGGCACAAATATCCTGGCTGGGAGTTTTGCTGGAGTGTTTCGGCAGGGTTTAAACTAATGTGGTAGGGGGATGGGGATCAAAACAGTAGGTCAGTAAGTACTGAGGCTGGGGACGAGCTGGGAGCCAGGGTAAGGCTAGCTAAGAAGAAGAGCATTCTGGAGGAGGATGACCTCAGTGAGCCTGGAGGTCTAGAGTGCATCTGCTTCAATGCGAGGAGACAAGACAGACAAACTTAGGGCCTTAATGCTTACGTGGAATTTGGATATGGTTGCGGTGATGGAGACTTGGTTAAAAAAAGAACAGAACTAACAGCTGAATATTCCAGGATATAAGTGTTTTAGGTGAGACAGAAGAGGGGCTAAAAGAGGTGGAGGAGTAGCAATATTAGTTAGGGAGCATATTACAGCGGTGCAGAGGGTGGACAATTTAGAGAAGTCATATAATGAGTCGCTGTGGGTGGAGCTCAGAAACAGGAAAGGTGCAATCACTATGCTGGGAGTATACTACAGGCCACCCAACAGCCCACAGGAAGTGGAGGAATGAATATGTAAGGAGATCCTGGATAGATACAGAAAAAATAGGGTTGTTGTAGTGGGAGACTTTACTTTCTCTGGTATAGACCGGAAAGTGCCTAGGGCTGGGGGTCTGGACGGGGAGGAATTTGTAAACTGCGTACAGGAAGGTTCTTTGGAACAATATATAGATAGCCCAACTAGAGAGGGGGCTATACTGGACCTAGTTCTGGGAAATGAGCCCAGTCAGCTTGTCAAAGTTTCAGTAGGGGAACATGTGGCAAATAGCGACCACAATTCTGTTAATTTTAGGATAGTAAGGGACAAAGGTGAGTGTTGTCCTACAGGTAGGGTGCTAAATTGGGTTAAGGCTAACTATAGCCGGATTAGGTGGGAATTAGTGGCCGTTGATTGGGAGAGACTGTTCGAGGTAACTCCACATCTGGCATGTGGAAGTCTTTTAAGGAACAGTTGATAAGGCTGCAGGACAGGCATGTGCCTATGAAAAGGAAGGATAGGAAAGGTAGGATTCGAGAGCTGTGGATAACCAGGAAAATTGAGGATCTGATCAAAAAGAAAAGAGAGGCGTATGTTAGGTCCAGGCAACTGAAAACAGACGGAGCTATGAAGGAATACAGAGAAAGTAGGAAAGAATTCAAACGGGGAGCTAGAAGAGCAAAAAGAGGTCACAAAATATTCTTGGCAGACAGGATTAAGGAGAATCCTAAGACATTTTATTTATATATAAGGAACAAAAGAGTTGTCAGAGTAAAAAACGGACCTCTCAGGGATAAAAGAGGGGAATTATGTTTAGAACCCAAGGGAACAGGGGAGATCCTAAATGAATACTTTGCCTCAGTGTTCGCAAAGGATAGAGACGTATTGATTGGGAGTGTCTCAGAGGGACTGTTGACCCATTAGAGAAAATCTCCATTACGAGGGAGGAAGTGTTAGGTTTTTTTAGGGAACATTAAAACTGACAAATGCCCTGATGGTGTCTATCCAAGACTGCTCAGGGAGACAAGAGATGAAATTGCTGGGCCTCTGACGCAAATCTTTGTCTTTTCATTGGATACAGGTGAGGTCCTAGAGGATTGGAGGATAGCAAATGTGGTCCCGTTATTTAGAACACAGAACATAGAACATTACAGTGCAGAACAGGCCCTTCGGCCTTCGATGTTGCGCCGACCAATTAGGAAAAAGCAATGACCCTCTAACCTAAACCATTCCCTTTTCGTCCATAAACTTATCTACTAACCTCTTAAACGCCACCAAACTTGGCGCATCTACAACTGCAGCAGGCAGGGCATTCCATACCCTTACCACCCTCTGGGTAAAGAACTTACCTCTGACATCCGTCCTATAACTACCACCCCTTAATTTAAAGCTATGTCCCCTCGTGCTAGCTTTCTCCATCCTAGGAAAAAAGCTATCACTGTCCACCCTATCTAAACCTCTAATCATCTTATATGTTTCAATAAGGTCTCCTCTTAGCCGCCTTCTTTCTAACAAAAACAATCTCAAATCCCTCAGCCTCTCCTCATGAGATCTGCCCTCCATACCAGGCAACATCCTGGTAAACCTCCTCTGTACTTTAAGAAGGGTAGCAGAGATAACCCGGGTAATTATGTACATTGGTGAGCTTGACGTCAGTGGTAGGGAAGTTGTTGGAGGGGATTCTTAGAGATAGGGTGTATGTGCATTTAGAATGGAACAATCTCATTAGAGACAGACTGCATGGTTTTGTAAGAGGGAGGTTGTGCCTTACAAATTTGATGGAGTTTTTTGAGGAGGTGACAAAAATGGTTGACAAAGGAAGGGCCATGGATGTCATCTATGTGGATTTTAGTTAGGTGTTTGACAAAGTCCCTCATGGCAGGTTGGTGAAAAAGGTTAAGGCTCATGTTATACAAGAAGAGGTGGCTAAGTGGGTAGAGAACTGGTTTGGCCATAGGAGATAGAGGGTAGAAGTTAAAGGATCTTTTTCCAGCTGGAGGTCTGTGACCAGTGGTGTTCCTCAGGGCTCTGTACTGGGACTTTTACTATTTGTGATACATGTAAATGATTTGGAAGAAGGTGTGGTGGTGTGATCAGTAAACTTGCGGATGACACGAAGATGGCTGGACTTGCTGATAGTGATGAACATTGTCAGACAATACAGCAGAATATTGACAGGCTGGAAAATTGGGCAGAGAAATGGCGGATGGATTTTAATCCAGATAAATATTTAGTGATGCGTTTTGGAAGAACTAATGTAGGGGGCAGTTATACAATAAATGGCAGGACCATCAAGAGTATAGAAACAGAGGGACCTAGGTGTGCAAATCCACAAATCCTTGAAGGTGGCAGTACAGGTGGAGAAGGTGTGAAAAAGGCATATGGCATGCTTGCCTTTGTAGGATGGGGTACAGAATATAAAAACTGAAGTCTGATGTTGCAGTTGTATAGAACACATTTGGAGCATTGTGTCCAGTTCTGGTCACCACACTACCCAAAGGACGTGGAGGCTTTGGAGAGAGTGCAGAGGAGATTTATCAGGATGTTGCTTGGTATGGAAGGTCTTAGCTATGAGGAGAGATTGGGTAAACTGGGGTTGTCCTCCCTGGAAAAATGGAGAATGAGGGGAGACCTATCAGTGGTGTACAAAATTATGAAAGGTATAGATAGAGTGAACAGTGGGAAACTTTTTCCCAGGTTGGAGGTGATGATCACAAGGGGTCACAGGCTCAAGGTGAGAGGGGCGAGGTATAACTCAGATATCAGAGGGATGTTTTTTACACAGAGGATGGGAGGGGCCTGGAATGCACTGCCAAGTAGGATGGTGGAGGCTGACATGCTGGCATCATTTAAGACTTACCTGGATAGTCCCATAAGCAGACTGGGAATGGAGGGATACAAATGAATGGTCTAGTTGGACCAATGAGCGGCACAAGTTTGGAGGACCGAAGGGCCTGTTTCCTGTGCTGTACTGTTCTTTGTTCCTGTGTTCCCTCCATTTTCACAATCTTTCAACAGGCACCTTCACAAAGTCCCTTCGTAAAGTTCAACTAAATTAGAATCATGTGGTTTGTCATGATATTTGCTTACCTTAAGGGCAGCATGGTGGCACAATGGTTAGCATAGCTGCCTCACAACACCAAGACTTGGATTCTATTCCTGGCTTGTGTCACTGTCTGTGTGGAATTTGCATGTTCTCCATGTGTTTGTGTGGATTTCCTCCCAGATGTTCTGGTTTCCTCCCACGGTCAGGTGGGTTGGCCAAGCTAAATTCTCCCTCAGTGTACCTAAACAGGCGCAACTAGGGGATTTTCACTGTAATTTCATTGCAGTGTTGATATAAGCATACTTGTTACTATTAGGTCAAAACTTTAAACTTTATCAGTTTATGAAAACTGCAAATTCAGTGGCCAAGTTTTAATATAAGACACACTGCAGATAATTCCAGTTTCTCAAGAGCTTTAAAAGCTATAATGGATTTGTCTCCATCACTATTTCTGATAGCACCTCCATGGTCTCATAGTGCACTGTATTATATAAGAAAACAAATCTCTTAACCTGTCCTTTGATGATTATCTTAGGTTTAGATGCTGTCTAAACCAGGTGTAAATAGGTGGAAATACCTATTTTACAAAACTCCATATAATTTCAACACTTTATTCTAGTGAACATCCTTAACTATTAAGAACCATTTGTACAGCTATTACAATGTGTAACTGTGCTTTGTTTCAGCTTCTAATTTATGATAGAAGATGGAAGTGAGCAGTCAGACAAAAACACCTCCAAAAAAGAAATTGAAAGCATCCAAACATAATTTACTTAGTCCTGAGGAAATGGCAGTAAAATACCCTAGTATTAAACCAAGGGGTTATTATTCAGAGATCCTTCCTGCGGGAGCATCAACCATTCTTGGGGTAAGTAAATGTCAAAATCATCTCAATGCTGTTGAGTTCTATATAGTGCATCAAGGAAATCCCATTAATAAACACAATTTATTCTCTCCCTGTGCAGTACATACTTTGAAGAATAATTCCCTGAAACAGTGGTGTTTTGCTAGGTTTTGTTTATAGTAATGCACAGTTGCAATGTAAATATCTGAGTTCAACTCCAGTCAAGGCAAGCCTATGTCAAAAATCTTAAAGTGTGCTGAGTTGGTTTGATTCTCCCATACAATTAAGTTTCAGATCAAGCTCAAAGTCTATGATTGTAGCAAAAATAGGTAATGCTCCATAAATTGAACAATGATTTACAGATTTATTGCACTTCCTCTCCCTATCAATTACCCCACCCCTGCCCCACCACAGCTTCCATCCCATCACCAACCAGGTCTCTGCCACACTCTTTATGAGATGTATAAACTATTAAAAGTTGTTTGAAGCTATTATTTATAGGGAAGAGGGAAGAGTGAAGGCAGATGCCAGATTGGGGAAGCAAACCAGATAGCAGGGAAATCATGTTTTGATGAGAGCGTAGACCACTAATTTTCCCCCCGTCATTCCCTTTATATAGTTTAATGGGGCACTCATCAAATGCAGTCTCAAGATTCTCTGTTCTTGAACCTCTTCTAAAATTGTAATATTTTGTTCATCTTCCATCTCCTCACTCTTCTCATTTATTCCTTTGTAGATGTTAGAATTAATTTGCCATGTGTCTGGTTTCTCACCATTTTGTCCATGTTCTCCCAAAGTCTGTTAATAGCTTTTCCTTAAGTTTTATGTCATCTGCAAAATTTGGAATTATGATCTGTACATGATATGCATTGCAGCTAATCAATCTGAGATTTAATCAGTTGAGAATTTGGAAATATAGTGTCAAATTAAACAAACTAAAAATGAGGCAAGTGTAAATGAGTTGCCAGTTCACTATGAATTACTTTATGCTCCTGGACAAAGTAAATTTATACCTTTCCTCCCAAATAACGATGTACAACGCTTCTCCCTGAAGATGCTCCAGCTGAACAACATATACAGACTTTAAAACAGTGTTTATTTTGTTTCTCTCTGCATGTATATCACCTATCATTTTCCTATTTTACACAGTTCTTAATAACTGCTTTTGAAAGAGCTAAGGCCTAACAGCATGTTAATTTCATTTTTTTAGAATGTTCAGGAAGGTCCTGAAGTAGTAAGGCATTATCTAAATCAGTCAGGCCAGCAATACTTCACCCCAGAAGGTAAGTACTTATTGATATTGACTTAAATGGTAATAAAAATCAGGAAAGATATAAAGCAGATTCACTAGAACCCATTTTACACAATTGAATAAAGTCAATATATGTTCCCAATACTGTAGGCAAGGCATTGAATGTAGTGGTTGAACAAATGCTTGGATATCCATTTTTTAATAAGGCATTTTTCATTCACTGGTTGTAGTTCAGTTTCCATATATAAAACTGTTCTGTAAACTTCCCACAACTATTTTTCACCTGCTGCATTTGGACCACTTTGTTTATTTCCATTCGTTTCTTGCTTCAATGCATGGACTTGGCTTCTTTGCTCCACTTCTTTCAGTCTGCAACAAGGGTTGAGGGAAGTACTCGATGCCACTCGGTACAAGTGGGGTAAATGAGACACAGACAGAAAATGCTGGAAATGTATGTGAGAAAGGAAATGTATGTACCTTTCAGGTTTTATTAGAATAGAGCATTTTCTATTTTTGCCTTATTCCTGAAGTTTGTTTACTTTCAGAAATTTGTCAGTATAGTTTATAGGAACCATGCTGTTCTCTTTTGGATAGGATTGTGCAGTTTTTTATTTATGCCTAATGACATTGCGCCCTAATTTCAGTCTCTGCTTTCGATGGGCCTGATGACCTTTCAACACAGCTGGAGTCGCAAATATATGGATCAAGTACAGAACTGCAAACAAGGACAGACTTTACACTGAAATCCTTTCAACCAAAGGTGCAAATTCCATTTCATGTGCCTCCTGGACAGCGTCCTCGTAAACTTGAGATCGAAAGGTAACATTTTCCAATCATTGTGTAGCTTTTAATAAAGTTTTAGATAGGCAGCAGCAGACACTGGTGTTGATAAAGTTTTTAACATATTGGCACAACAAATGTTTAACATTCATAAGAAGTAGATGATAGAAGTAAGCTGACGCAAAATTTATGTTGCGTATCAGTGACATGGCACTGTTTCCATAGTTACTGTAAATATAGGCTGACCGTTAATATTATTGAACAATATGTAAGTTCTCCTTAAATGAACACACGTAAACTGGGATTTTTCTGCTTGTGTTCTCCTCAACATCTAATTTCTTGCCCATTAATTTTAATGCTGTCAGCCATGACTTAGTCTTTTCAGTCAGAGGCAAAGCTGCTATCAACTATCAGCTGGATTTTTGCCATGATAGAGCGCCTCTCTGTTGTGGCGAAAATGGCGGAAGTGTCCAAAAATCACAAATCCTGCCTCAAACCTGCACTTCCTAGTTTGGTAGGGGCAGGAATGGGGAAAATTTGTGTTTTGTGCAAGCATGTTTCACAGAGGCAGCAGGCCATTTAATTCATCAGCTACTTTCTCTGTAGTGGGATTTTTGTTGTCCAGTAATGTGAAACCTGAAGTGTGCAGATAAGAACAGGTCTGAACTTTGTGGATTTGTTTGGTTAGCTCAGATATCATAGAACATAGAACATAGTAAAACTACAGCACAAACAGGCCCTTTGGCCCACAAGTTGTGCCGATGATATCCATACTTACTAGGCTTACCTATAACCCTCAATTCTATTAAGTCCCATGTACTCATCCAGAAGTATCTTGAAAGACCCTATCAAATTTTCCTCCACCACAAACGATGCAGCCAATTCCTTTCACCCACCATCCTCTGAGTGAAAAACTTACCCCTGATATCTCCTCTGTACCTACTCCTCAGCACCTTAAACCTGTGTCCTCTCATAGCAGCCATTTCAAACCTTGAAATCCTCTGAGTATTCACCCAATCTATATCTTTCAACATCTTATACACTTCTGTCAGGTCGTCTCTCATCCTTTGTCTCTCTAAGGAGAAAAGACTGAGCTCCCTCAACCTATCCTCATAAGGCATGCCACCCAATCCAGGCAACATCCTCATAAATCTCCTCTGCACCCTTTCAGTAGCTTCCACACTCTTCCTGTAATGAGGTGACCAGAACTGAGCACAGTATTCTGAGAGAGGTCTAACTAAGGTCTTATACAGCTGCAACATTATCTTCTGATTCCTAAACTCAATTCCTCAATTGATGAAGGCCAGTACATTATATGTCTTCTTGACTATATCCTCTACTTGCGAGGCCGATTTAAGAATCATATAGACCCGAAACCCAAGGTCCTTCTGATCCTCTACACTGCTAAGAGTCTTACCCTTGATATTATACCCCTTCATCCCATTTGACCTGCCAAAATGGACCACTACACATTTATCCAGGTTGAAGTCCACCTGCCATGTCTCCACCAAGCCTTGCATCCTATCTACGTCATGCTGCAACTTCTGACATCCCTCCAAACTATCCACAACATCACCAACCTTCGTGTCATCAGCAAACTTACCAACCCTCCAGTTCCTCATCCAGGTCATTTATGAAAATTATAATCAGCAAGAGTCCCAGAACAAATCCCTGGGGCACTCCACTGGTGACCGACCTCCATGCAGAAAAAGACCCATCTACAACCACTCTCTGCCTTCTGTGGGCAAGCCAGTTCTGGATCCACAAGGCAACAGCCCCTTGGATCCCATGCCCTCTCTCTTTCTCAAGAAGTCTTGCATGGGCGACCTTATCAAACGCCTTGCTGAAGTCCAGATAAATCACATCTACCGCTCTTCCTTCGTCAATGTATTTAGTCACATTTTCAAAGAATTCAACCAAGCTTGTAAGGCTCGATCTGCCTTTGACAAAGCCGTGCTAACTAGTATTGAGCATACTAAACTTCTTTAAATGTCCATAAATCCTGTCTCTTAGAATCTTCTCCATCAACTTGCCAACCACTGAGGTTAGGTCAGTAATTTCCTGGGCTATCCTTATTCCCTTTCTTGAATATAGGAACCACATTCGCAATCCTCTAGTCCTCCGAACATTTCCTGTCTCCATCGATGACGCAAAGCTCATCGCCAGAAGCTCTGCAATCTCTTTCCTGGCCTCCCACAGTAACCTGGGGTATATCCCATCCTGTCCCGGCCATTTATCAATCTTGATACTATTCAAAACTTCCAACACATCCTCTTTCTTAATGTCCACATATTCAATCTTTCCAGTTCGCTGCAAGCCTGCAGTACAGCCACTGAAATCTTTTTCAACGGTGAATACCGAGGTATTCATTAAGCACTCTGCTATTTCTGCCGATTCTGTACAAACTTTCCCACCTTCACATCTCAGCTTTTTAATCTTCACATATTTGTAAAATGCCTTAGGGTTCCCCTTAATCTTAACTGCTAAGGCCTTATCATGACTGCTTCTGGCTCTCCTAATTTCCTTCTTAAGTTCCTTCCTCTAAGCCGTATACTTCTCTAGATCCCTAACATCTCTTAATTCTCTGAACCTTTTGTATGCTTTACTTTTCCTTTTAACTAGGTTCGTTACAACTTGCGTGCATGTTCCTGTAACCTATCAAAATCTCCCTGTCTCATCGGAACATTGTCAAGCAGAACTCTAGACAAACATTCCTTGAAAATCTGCTATCTTATTTAGATACTTTTTCCTGAGAACACCTCCTTCCAATTTAATCGTCTAATTTTCTTCCTGATGGCTTCATATTTCCCCTTATTTCAGATAAACACTTTCCTAACTTGCCTGATCCTATCTCTTTCCAATGCTAGCATAAAGGAGATAGAGCTATGGTCACTATCCTCAAGATGTTCTCCCACTGAGAGATCTGACACCTGTCCAGGTTCATTAGCCAGTACCAGATCCAAGTACAGCTTCTCTTGTTGGCTTATCCACATACTGTGTCAGGAAACCCTTCTGAACACACCTAATAAACTCCTTAACTTAGGATATTCCAATCCATGTTTGGGAAATTAAAGTCTCCCATCACAACAACTCTATTATTACTACATCTCTCCAGGATCTGTTTCCCTATCTACTCCACAACATACCTGTCACTATTGGGCGGCCTATAGAAAACACACAGCAAAGTTATCAACCTTTCCTGTTCCGAACTTCCACCCACAGAGACTCCGTAGACAATCCCTCCACGGCATCCACTTTCTCTACAGCCGTGACACTATCCTTGATCAATAGTGTCACTCCTCCCGCTCTTTTACCTCTCTCCCTGTCCTTTCTGAAACATCTGAAATCTGGCACCTGAAGTATCCAATCCTGTACCTGAGACATCCAAGTCACTGTAATGGCTACTACATCACATTTCCATGCAGTGATCCACCCTCTAAGCTCATCTACTTTATTCACCACACTTCTGGTGTTAAAATAGATACATCTCAAACCTTTGGTCTGAGTGCTCCACTTCTCCATCACCCATCTATTCTTTTAGAGAGGTAAGGTTCCTCTTTGGCTATGATCCTAGATCACTTTTGTGGTCAGTTGTCATTTGAGGATAATGAGGTGCACTTTAGAATTTATTTTATTCATTCAAAGGGTGTGAGCTTCACTGGATAGGCTTTCTCTAATTGCCCTTCAGAAATAGTGATGAGCTGCTTTCTTGAACCACTGCAGCCTATGTATGAATTATTTATTCCAAGTTGTTAAAAATAAGCATGAATATAAATCAAAAATGCATAAATCCATTAGCTCTCAAGCTTTTACAACTGTTAAAAAAAATCCTGGAAAAGTTTGAAATTTCTAAGAGCTACCCTTGGAATTGGCATTTCCCATCTTCACGGGCAAGGAACTGAAGTTGGACTGGGTTCCCACATGTGTGATTCACAGAGGCATATGGCCACTTAAATCATCAGCTGACTTCATTGAAGTGGAATTTTGGAAGGCCAAGAATGTGAAACCCAAATATGTAGGTTAGAACAGGGAAGAGCTGGTCTGAACTTGATGAATTCATTTGGATAGACAAGCTACTTTTGGGATAGATAAGACACTCTTTTGGAGACGTAGGGCACACTCTTTGGAATTGCTAAATTGTACATGATGATGACTTTTTATGCATAAAAACATTGGAAATGTCAAGCTGTCAAAGAACTGTCAAGTTTCAAAGATCTGTTAAAAAGTTGTCTGACTATCAAGGAGCTGTTAAATAGCTATGCAGCTGTCAAGAAATTATGTATTAATTGTCCAATTGTCAAGAAACTGTCTAGTTATCAAGGAATGGTTTAAGAGTTCGAGTTGTCCAGGAATTGTTAAAGAGCTGTCAAAGCAATACAAGAAGTGTTCAATCTGTCTAGGATGTGTTAAAGTTATTGAGGAAGTAAAGCTATCAAGGAACTTTGCAAAAATTCTAGGTAACTTGGCATGGAGAAGGTAATGGCAAAGGGTTTCAGGTAGGGAACATGGATTTGCAAAAGGTGACATTAAATTGGCATAGGTATGGGGGCAATGGGGTTGGTAGAGAGTTTGGATTGGCATAGTGTGTATGAGGGAGCCATGAAGGTGGGTTGGCATAGCTGAGCATAGGGAATAGGAAGTGAATAGTGGGTGAGGACTGGAAGGATATATTTTGTTTTAGAATTTTTAAAATTTATTTCAAGGCAGTGCCAAAGCACAGAGGTAGACCTTTTACCCATCCAGCCTCCACAACCAGCAATATTTGTTCTGGAGTCATCCACCCAACCCTTATTTCGTTGCGCCCCTATCATCTGACTGAAAATCTGATCTGCAGGCAGACATTTTTGAAGGTTGTGTTTGCCAAGCCAGGAATCACTTGATTCTGCAAATCTGACCTGAGGACAATGGTTTGGGTGAATGAATTCCAATCCTTGTGTTATAAGGGATTGTGCATTTAAATTAAATATTTATTGTTAATAGGCTTTGTGTAGTTCAAGGAATGTATATGTAGTAAATAGATTCTTATGGATAAGGGTGGGTTTTTCAAGATAGTGAAGTCTGCAGTACACATTTAGAATTTTATTTTGTCTCATCTCTGCACGGTTCTTGAGGTCTGCCCATGGCGGATACTGGGTGAGTTGGCACGGTTTATGTTAGTGCAAAAGGTTGGGGGAGCCTGGGTTGGCATGAGTTGGCAATAGAGCATATAACATAGAACATTACAGCACAGAACAGGCCCTTCGGCCTTCGATGTTGCGCCGACCAATATAAAAAGCAATGACCCTCCAAACTAAACCATTCCCTTCTTTTCCATATACTTATCAACTAACCTCTTAAACGCCACCAAACTTGGCGCATCTACAACTGCCGCAGGCAGGGCATTCCACTCCCTAACCACCCTTTGGGTAAAGAACCTACCTCTGATATCTGTCCTATAACTATCAGCCCTTAATTTAAAGCTGTGTCCCAGGTTTGCATGGAACCTATAAAGAGCCTTGAGGAATAGATATAGGATATACTTTGGCATGGAGAATATGATGGGTGCAAAGGCAAAGGTTGGCATGAATTGTATGTAGGATTATGGTGTGGGTATAGGGCCTGAAATGGCATGAGTTGATATAGATGTATCATGAAGTACCAAAAGAGTAATCCTCTTTTGGGAGATAATTCTCCCAAAAGTGCAGAATTAGTGGGAAAACTGTTCTAAATCCTAACTGTTTTCTTAGTTCAACTTCTCACCCGAATCTCCGCACTCTGTGCAATGCAGAAAGCCCAGTCATGAATATCATTAAATGCTCTGTGTGTGGGTGTGGTAGGATGCAGGAGTGGGGCGGGGTGGGCAGGGGGGGGTGGCTGCAAAGAGCCTGAAATCGGTGGCGTAGCAGGAACCCCTGTACGTGCACATTGCTGGGAGATCACGGAAAAGACCTTCCAGCATCCAGATCACTGCCGTCCAAACCCCACACACATTGCTGGCCTCATTGCTGGCCCCACAAACCCTCCGCATACACATCGCTGGCCCTTACAACCTCTCCCCAAAGACATCGCTAGCCTCATTGCTGGCCCCCACAATCCCTCCCACAGAGACATCACAGGCTTCATTGCTGGCCTGCATAAATCCCCCACAGAGACATCATAGAGACATCTTTAGAGACATCGCTAGCCTCATTGCTGGCCCCCACAACCCCTCCCACAGGGACATTGCTGGCTTCATTGCTGACCCCCACAACCCCTCCCACAGAGACATCGCTGGCTTCATCGCTGGATTGCACAATGCCCCCAATACATGCCGCTGTCCTCATCGCTGGGAGATCGCGAAAAAGACCTCCCAGCATCCAGATCACTGCCATCCAAACCTTACACACGTTGTTGGCCTCATTGCTGGCCCCCACAATGCCCCTAACACGCATTGCTGGCCTCATCGCTGCTGCCGCCACCATGGAGTTGTGGAGGGGCTGTCAGCAATCATGCTGCGACTGCATGGATTTAGGGGAGTCAAACAGAATGCTTTTGCACAAAGTGGTGCCAAACATTGTGAGACCCAGGCCAACACTGCAAGGGAGGTGACTGAAGTGGAAAATCTGGCTCAGGGGGCTGTTCTCATGGGTGACAGGGTACAGGCCATCCTAGAGACACTATGGGCCACCGGCAAGGATGTTTCCGGCATCCAGGGGCATGGTGTTCAATGGCCATGGGTATCGAGGGCATATGGGAGATATTGCTGGCCATGGCTGTGAGCTTCAACAACTTAGTCCAGGCTCAGAGGGTTACTGCTGAGCAGCTCCTGAGCCTGGCTTGCTCAGAACAGCGGAGTGTCTGCAGAGTTTGGCTGAGTCTCAGAGATTAAGAGCTGAGGGGCAAACACATCTAGGCCTCCAGAACTGGCAGAGCCAGGTAATGCAGGAGCTCAGTCCAGCTATCCTGACTCCCATGGAGTTCTCCTGGAGCCTCTAGACACCCCAAGGGAGGAGGCAGGTCTTGAACACATGCTGGTGTCTTCTGCCCAGGAGATCCCAGATGTCCAGAGACTTTCCGATCCCCCTCACCCCCCCTCACAAGCTAGCGAGATGAACAAGATGGCACCAAAACAGTGCCATCCACAAGTCAACAGGGGTCCTCCAGGTCCCAGCCACCGAGTGGAAGTCCACCAAAGGCATCGCAGACAATGGAGCATGCATCACAGCTGGACACCTCCACCTCTGATGTGCATTCTGGGGTAGCACCTAGAAGAAGCAGTAGACAGCACAAAGTTAGAAGGTTGCAGTTCACTAGAGGGCACTGGTGAAGGTCAGCATTAGTCGACGTTTGGTAATCATTTATGTTAAGAGCACAATAAACTGTTAATTGTACATCATGCTATAACTAATGTGTCTCTGATTTTCTTCTTCCCCCACTCAGTGTTCCTGACTCCCAAACATAGAGGTGCTGTTTGTTGAGCCTTGCAAACCCAGCCCATGTTTCAGAGTGCCTGCCCTACCTTCCACAACATTCATCAGACCCTTGCTGAAAGTGTCCCTCTCTTGACTAAAAAACATATGTCCCCAGTACTTTCAGTTATGTGTGCCAGGGTGGTAGTGTGCATTCGAAGTACAATAGGAGCCAGACTTGAACTGCACCAGGGTCAGGATCCCATGTGCACAACAGCAAGTTGTCGTCATCCTCCAGTCTTCAACCAAGACTTGCAACCATTGCCAGCCCAGGCATATTAATAGGATTGGATCTTTCTAGGGAAAAGGGTGGTGGGCTGACAGGAGCAGGGGAAGGGTGATATAGTGATTTGAGGCCCCAGGTTGATTTGGAGGGGGAATAATGGCTGCATTTACTCCTGAGGTGTGGTGGATGTGTGTTGGTTGCACCCCATTCATTGTACAGCACTTGCTAAGTGAAATGGGCTGCAATCAAGGCATCTCTTGCTGCCCTTCCTTGCCAGACACCTATCATTGCCGCCCGCTGCCTTCCTTCTGGCTCTTCATGCGCTGGGGTGTCCATCTCGCCCCCTCACTACTCTTCCTCCTCCCCCTGCTCAGCTGGTCTGCCCACTGCTGAGCGATGTTGTAAAGAGCACAGCAAATGGTAACGATGTGTGAAGTATGCTCAAGGTCATACTGGAAGGACCTCCCCAAAGCAGTCCAAGCAGCGGAACCACATCTTTAGGCCAATGCACTGCTCAACGATGGACAGCATGTCTGCATAGGTCTCATTGTAGCGGGTCTCTGCCTCTGTCTGCGGCCTTTGCACAGGCTTCATCAGCCATGATCTTAGCAGATAATCCTTGTCACCCAGTAGCCTGGGCTGTTCTTCAAAGAGCCCAGGAATGTCCGACTGCCAATCACAAAGCTGTCATGGACACTCCCTGGTGACATGCATCGACCTGCATAATCTTGAGCCGATGGCCACAGACAATTTGAAAGTTCAGGTAGTGGAATCTCTTCCAGTTTAAAAATTGTTGTGGCCCTGCATGAGGAGTCTGCAATGCATTATGCATGCCATCCACTGCATCCTGCACATTTGGAATCCTGGCAATGGATGCAAAACTGAGAGCCTAGCCCTCCTGCACCAAAATTAATGAACTGCCCACTCTGGGCCTACAAGGCATCTGTGACCTGCTGCACACATCTGTGCACAGAGACCTGGGAGATCCCAGCTAGATCGCCATTGAGAGCCCAAAATGACCGAGAGGCATAGAAATTGAGGGCTGCCTTCACCTTCATGTCCACAGAGAATGGGTGGCCGCCACTTCTCCAAGGTGCCAGGTATGAGTGCACCTCATAAATGTAATGCACCGTGGTCTTGGACAAGTGCAGCCAGCGACAGCACATCTCCTCTGAAAGGGCCTTGAAGGATTTGCAGGGCTGTACCTCCTTGGCCTCGGCACCCTATCGGGAGCCTGTGCATCGACGTCCTGGCCCTCAGAGGCAGCTGCCTGCCCTACTTCCTGAGCATCTGGTGATGGCTGCTCTTGTGATGGTCTCTCCATGCCCACCGCCGCCTCCTCCTCCTCTGTCCCCTGCTGTCACCATCATGGCCAACTCCAGATCAAGCAAACCGAGATCCATCTGCACAGTAGGGTTTTGAAAGAGCATGGAATGATGGATTATTATTATGATTGGTGCATAGGTCCAGCACCACCCCAATCTCTCACTTGGGCCAGCATCCCCACTTGTGGGAGGTGGTGATCCCATACAATCCATTGCGCCATCCATGGCTGATTAGGTTTGTGTGACATTCCCATCATGACAATTGCTGGCACAGGTTATGCAGGTCAGTGAGCAAATTTGGACAATGCGCATCCTTGAGCCATTGCCATGTGTATAACTGCAGCTTCTGTTAAGGCATTGTTGCTGGTCCATTCACAGGGCAGGGACAGACTGCAAACCAACACCAGGTATGTACCCAATGACAGCAGATTCCGTGTCTGAACTTCTGCACCCCGGCCTGGAGCAGCAGGTGCTTCATTTGGTTAGGTCTCAGTCAGCATATGGTACATTCCTGCCCTACCTTGGAACACCAACTCTTAGTAGAATCCCTGACCACAGCCCGCAGCAAGATAATGGCACTGCAAAGTGCTGTGGAGGGGAAGCAGGAACCCTCAAGGCTGCCTGTCACAGTGTGCTTCAGCACTGCTTGGGGCATGGGGCTGTGGATGAGGGAGCGGGAGCACTCAATGCTGCCTGTCTCAGTGCACTTCAGCACTGCTTGGAAGGGGTTGGGGGAGAAGCGGAATTCCCTGATGGAACCTCATGCAAGGAGCTCTGAGGAAACGGAAGGACCCTCCAATGTCACTTATCATTGGGCCACAACCCAAACACAGCAGGACAAAGGCCACCAAAGAGCCTGCCTACAGGATCCCCTACGCACTGTTAGCAGCACTTAATTCCTCATGCCAATTTAAGGCTGCCATGCCTGGTTGAGACTTTTAAAATACCTATTCTGATTCACGCCAAAATTACATCATGCCAAAGAGGTGAAAGACACCGACGTGTACGGAGATTGCTGTGTGGATTCCGATAATTGCATGCAAATGTATGTAAACTCATGCTAAATAGCAGCCAGTTGATTTTCAGCAGGTTTCTGGCGACACCATTTTTCTCTGGTTGGGAGATGCGCGCGGGAACCCACGGAGTGTTGAACATGCACATCTCCTAGCCCGACCACCAGAAACATTGTGGGTTACAATGGGAGGTTTCTCTTTTAGTTTCAGATTCCAGCATTTCCAATAATTTGCTTTTATGCAGTGGATCAAGGAATATGTTGGGGAAATGAATGACAGGTTGAGAGCTGGAGGATGTTTCATACTTTGTCCTTTAATTTTAAATTTTGACCACAGTGTTAGAACTCCAAGGCAGGCTTTTGCCCAGCTCATCTCTACACCTATTGAAACAAGCTTTCAAAGGAGAGAAGGAAAATAGACAAAGTATGACTAAATTGTTGCACTTTATTCTTTCATCTGATTTTTCTAAACTGGTCTCCAAATCAATCAGTTTTATATCACAATATCAGAGGCTACATATTTAGCTTTCCTGGCAATGGTTAGACTGATACTAGGGACAAGGCATCAGGACTGGTCTTTTCAAATTGGCTAATTCTTGATTTGAATATCTAACAATGGAAAGTATTTATCCACTAATTGTCCCCAAGATTTTTAAGCATAGAAGTTGTGTATTATTTTTTGATTTGATCATATTTAGTAAAAGTATTTAATATTGTGTAATTCCTGTTCTTTTTACAGACGGAGACGACTATACCAGAGTCAGAATCTTAAACAGCTGCTTAAACTAGAAGGAATTAACTCAGATAAGTTGATGCCACGTCACTCTGGACCAGAAAGAAATCGTGCCAAGAGTGGGAAGAATGCACCACATTTTACGGTTTACCTTCCTTTAGAGGTGCTGTACAACTCTTTCCAAAATTAGATACAAGCGATATTAACAGATGAATGGCTAACATATTTAGAATACAGTCCTGTTGTTACTAATATAATCGAGGCCTAAGTCCATATATTTTAAAAATGGTTAACATTCCTCTTAAAATAATAATCAGATGAATGTGTTAATTGTGCATACAAAAATATCAGTGGTAATTCCTAAATTTGTGTACAATTTATATTTTAGTACAGAATGTGTAAAATGAAAGAAACTAAACAACTTTTTATTTTGTGCTCAACGAGCTTCACTGATAATAGAACACTTTGTACCTTGTGTATTTCGTATCAGTGTTATTTTCCTGGCTGATTGGATATAGCTGGTGTGTAGCCTTCAACTAAGTAATAATGACCATGTAAATATCAACAAGGAAAAGAATCAGATCAGGCCTCTGCTGCCTTTTCACTGCTGCAGTATGCTCATTGTGAGGCACAGGGATGATCTTGCAGCAACTGTTTGCATGACCTCAAAATTAAAATACTGGACATAAAGACATCTAATATCAGACATTGGCAGGCCAACTGACAACTGGACTGCCCAGTATAAAACTGGACAAATGACAACTGTCTGTAGGACCAAGGAGAATACTGCTTGTAAAATGAGGAATCTATATTTTTTTCTATGTTTTCCTTTCATGAATCCAGTTTGTTTCACCAGCTGGCAGTTTATTCCAAAATTTTAACAAGCTAACCATTCATTTAGCTTGTGGTTTCCATAATTTCTGTTTGTTTTATTGTTCTCAAAACAGTTCTTCATGTTTATTGTTTATTGTATTCTCTTAATGATACGTTTTTAAAACTTAGGTCATGACTATTTCTTTTTTCAGTGAGAATAAAGTTAAAGTCTGCAGCTTATTTTCATAGCACAGCTATCAAAAAACAAGAACCATTTGTGCTGCTCTTCTTTGAGCTCTTTCCCTTTGTCAGGATAGTGATGCTTTCTACATTGTCACTTTGAGTGATACTCTAAGATCTTTCCTGTTTGACGAAGAAATTGCTGCTACATAACATAGAAAGCAGGAGCAGACTAAATATCCTTTCCAGCCTGCTCTGCCATTAAGGATAATCATGGCATTTATTCAGCTTCATGTTCATTCTGTCTCTCTTCCTCCCCCCCCCCCCCCCGCCCGCCCGCCCCGCCATATGTCTTGATTTCCCATTTACCAATAATCTTTCTATCTCAGCCTGAACTAAATTCAATGATGTAGCATCCACAACGCTGAGTGAAGAAATTTCTCTAATCTTCATCCTCAATAATTATTCCTTTAGCTTAAGACTGCCCCTGTGTTCTAAATTTCTCATTGAGGGGACCCTTCACAGGTCTCCAGGAATCTGTGGACATCAACTTGGGAACTCCTGTTTTGTCTATTTATACATCCAACCTTAACTGCTTCTGCTTCATTGCACAATACTAGATCTAAAATAGCTTTATTCCTAGCTAGCTCCAAAAGTCTATCATGAAAGAATTCTACAAACTCATCTTCCAGACTACCTTTGCCAATTTGATTGGTGCAGTCTATATGAAGATTTAAAAAAAATCCACAAATATTGTTGCTGTATGACATGAGAATACCGATCACATCACTGTCAAATCTTTTGAACAGCTTGGACAATGAATGCTGGGATTGCTGGCTGAATAGAGTGACTATTGTTAACACCATGTTATTGATATATTATGGATACTGTAATGTCATAAAATATGAAAGGCAATTGTTGCACAATAAGTATTTCCTTATTTCCCAAAATTAATATAAAACTAGAAAAAAAGCACAACTTACTAACTCAGCTCAAATTTAGGCTGCCTATTGCTTAGATATACTTGCCTTGGTCACCAAAGTTTCATCAGAGCCAAAATTACATGTAAATGAAAAGCATGCTTTCTTTTGGGAATGGGGAAACTAAATTCATCTGAATCTTCTTGTTGATTAAATTGTCTAATTCAGCTTTATGAAGTGCTGCAAAGCACAATGGGACATTTGATTAGACTATTTGAATTATATAAATGTAAGTTTTTATTGTTAAATTGCATCTTTGGTTGATTAATTCTGGAGCAGCATTGAGGCTAGTTGAGGTTTCTGGTTCAATTGCTCCAATTGAAAGAAAATTAAGTAGTGGACCAAGCAAAGGGAGAACGTGATGCAAAATAGTGTAGGTATTTGTGTTGTATGCAAGGTTATTTTCAATCTATGTGATCAAAATAAAGGATCAGATCCACTTGTGTTACTCTGAAACTAATCCATGTGAAGTATACAAATGTGATAATAGGAGTGATGTTCCTCAAACAGTTTCTTATATTTTTGGTGGGGAAACATAGAGGTCTTTCCCCATCCCTTTCCCAACTGCCCATAATACTATGGGTGAGGTTCAGACTTAGTAGAATGTTACAAATAAGAACTTATGTTTTTTTTTCATTCTTGAATGGAATCTGTGCATCATTGTCAAAGTCAGCATTTAGTACACAACATCTGTCAGTGGGTAAATACTAAAATCTATATTGAAGGGTGAATAGGTAAACAAGGAAAAAAAACCATAATACTATCAGGCAGATCCTGATGAGGAGGCCAAAGCATAGTGGTTTTGATACTGGACTAGTAATCCAGAAACCCAAGGGTACTGTTCTCTGGACCCAGGTTCCAATCCCACTATGGCAGATGGTGAAATTTGAATTCAATAATAACAAACATCTGGAATTAAAACTCTAATGATGATCACAAAACCATTATTGTAAAAACCCATCTGGTTCAGTAATATTCTTTTGGGGGAAAGTATCTGTCTTCCTTATGTGGTCTGGTCTACATGTGACAATCATAGAATCCCTACAGTGCAGAAGGAGGCCATTTGGCAAATTGAATGTGTACCAACCACACAATCCCACTCAGGTCCTATCCCTGTAACCCCATTTACTTTACTAGTTCCCCTGACACTTAGGGGTAATTTACCATGGCCAATCAACCTAACTCATAATCTTTGGGAAGTGGGAGATAACCAGAGGAAACCCACACAGACATGTGGAGAATGTGCAAACTCGATACAAATAGTGACCCAAGGCTGGAATTGAATCTGGGTCCCTGGTGCTGTGAGGTACCAGTACCAGCCACTGCATCGCCGTGCCAATATTAATGTGACTCTTAACTGTCACTCAGTTCAAGGGCACTTAGATGGGCAACAAATGCTGGCCTTACAAGTGCTGTCTACGTCCAGGAAAGAAAAAGAAACAAAGTCAACATGGTTTGTGAAAGCGAAATTGTTTTGACAAATTTATTTTAGTACTTTCAGGATGTAACAAGTGGGGTATTGAGCAGGGAAACCTGTAACTGTTATGAAGTTGGATTTCCAAAAAGCATTTGATACATTTCCACATAAAAGATTGTAGGGATGAGTTTCCCAAAAAAATGAAGTGCCAGTGGTCAGGAAAATGGGAGATTTTCCTCTGTCTTTTGGCCATACTTGATCAGTTGAATTTTCGGCATTTTGCATGTCAGAATCTACCAGGGGATTTGCACCGGTGAGGGGAGAGGAGGAAGACAGGTGGGGAATGTTGGGACTTAGTCCCACCCAAGAGGCTTGCATCAGTTTGCTGAGTTGGCTATTACGTGCGTTGATCTATCAGTAGGGAGATTGGCGCATGCGCACTGGCCCCTTGCCAGCCTGCCAATGACCTGCCCCTTCCCCCGATCACCCACCCCATACTCCTCTTCATCAGCCCCAATTATTTCTCTCCACACATCCCCATGGCCAGCACTAATTTTTTCTTTTCCCCCTCTGCCATGGCCAGCCTCAATTGCCCCTCCTTACCTCGCCTACCAATCTCAAATGCAGAGTACACAGCTGTTTCCTCTGCCCGCCTCCACCACTGATCAGCTCAACCCAATCTGGCCCACCCCTCCTTTGACAGTGCCCAGTGGGCAATGCCAGGGTGCCAAGCTCACACTGACCACAGAGCATCCCCTGTTCCCAGTCTCCTGAAGGGGCCCCCACCAGTGATGATGTGGAGATGTTGGTGTTGGACTGGAGTAAAAACAGTAAGAAGTCTACAACACCAGGTTAAAGTCCAAACCAGTTTATTTGACAGTAAACCTATAAGCTTTCGAAACACTGTTCCTTCATCAGGTGTGTGGAAAGTTCAGCCATACACCTGACAAAGGAACAACATATATTGTCCCCACCACTGAGTCATCACACTGGTCCACATTGATGACACTGTTCAGGCTTGCTGATGATATTAAAATGCAATTTAAATATTGTAATCAGCCTCACACTGTTTTTGGTGCAAGGCAGATTGCATCATAAATAATGGCCTGGGAAAGTCATAATTGGCTGGACGCTGGTTACGAATCCCGCTAAAGTACCCTGTTAATATCACATCCTACATCGCAGGGTAACAGCATATGGTATTGGGAGTGATATATTAAGATGAACAAAGGGTTGGCTATGTTACAGGATGTAAAGATGCCGGCGTTGGATTGGAGTGGTAAGAACTCAGTAAGAATTTAGCAACACCAATTATTAATCCAACCGATTTATTTGATAGTAAAAAAGCGAGCTTTCAACACTCCCGTGTCTTCATCAGGCAAGTGCAGTGTTCTCTGTGCCTGAACACTGCACTTGCCTGATGAAGACACGGGAGTGTTGAAAGCTCGCTTTTTTACTATCAAATAAATCGGTTGGATTAATAATTGGTGTTGCTAAATTCTTACTGAGTATGTTACAGGAAGCAGAGTTGCAAAATAGGAGTCATTTTCAGGATGGCAAACTAACTAGTGGAGTGCCACAGATCAATGCTGGGACGACAACTATTTAGGAATAATGTTAATGACTTGGATAAAAAGCTGTCAGTGATGCAGCCAGGTTTGTGAACAATTTTTATGCATTTGAAAAAGTCTGGGCAAATTGTTGCAGACCAACTTCTGGCTGGCACATGCTGCAGTCATGGTGCACAGATGGTAAAGGGAATTAACTTTTAACTTGACGGATGGGGTGCTGATCAAGCAGAGTGTCTTGCATTCAAGAATGTTGATCTACTTGAGTGTTGGCAGGTCTGCACGTTAAAATGCAGTGATGCAATGCAGAAAGAGGCTACTCATTCCATTGTGCCAGTATTAGCTCTTTTGAAGATCTGTCACATTTGACACACTTCTCTCCCCATTCCCCATGTCCTGCAAAGTTTCACCTTAAGTTATTTTTGAAAGCTATTACTTAATCTGCTAACATCACACTTTTAGGCTGTGCATTCCAAATTTTTAAAAATTCCTTTCCAGGATGTAGGAATTGCTGGCAATTGCCTTTAAGAAGGTGCTGGTGAGCTGCCTTCTTGAACTAGTGCAGTCCCTGAAGTGTAAGTACACCTACAGTACTGTTTAGGAGGGAGATCCAGCAACATTGAAGGGACAGCAATATATTTCCAAATGAGAATGGTGAATGATGGTGTAGAAGAGTCATTTAGACTTGAAACCTGCCAGTTTATCCAGAATTTTCTGTTTTCATAATATACATGAAACATTGGTTTGGCTGCAATTGGAGTACTATGCACAGTTCTAGATATCTTTTAGAAAGTAAGTGAAGATATTAGAAAGGGTATAGGGTTTCATAAGAATAGTTCCAGGAACGAGGAACTTCAGTGTAGGTATATGATTGTGTTTTTGTCATGATGTTCTATAGGTGTTTGATGATGAAGAATTTGAATGTCGGACACCAGAAGAATGGTTACAACTTGGCTATGAGGAAGGATCTGATATACGGAAACCTATCCCAGGGAAAGCACTTTTACCCAAGGATGACAAGCTGGGACATGGTACAACATACCAAAATGTTATAATATAACAAATGTTGAGAATTTGAATGCTACTGCAATAAATTATGCACTTCCCTGTCTGGTGACCATCTTCACAATTATATCAATCTCTATATTATGCTGTTGACTTAATATACGACAAAGCAGCCCATTGATTTGCCACCCCATCCAAAAACATTGGCTGAATGTTCATCATTGAGGCAAGCAACTAGAGTCAGGAAAATTTCTGGCTTAGCCACCCACCTCAGGGAGAAAGTACCTGCAAAGGTGGGATCTTTATTGCCAGCGGTGGGTGTGGGTTGGAGTTGGCCCAACCACTGAAGGAAGGAGGATCAGAGGGCAGCCGATTATTAAGTGGGCTGTTTAAAATGCTCACCTCAGTGCAGTGCACCTCAGTGCAATGGGACTTTGTTCCAGTTAAAATAAAGACATAAAGGCCCTCCAATTTTCTCTTACTCACACATCCCTACATATTCCCTAAGCTTCATCCATGTGATCTCATGATCACTATGCCAGACCTTGCCACTCACCAGCCCCCTTTGGCCCCTCAAACCTTTTAAGCTAAGCTATGGCATTTCTATGAGCATTGACCCACTACACACTATACATTATAGAACTAGTGAACCCTATTGTAACAACACGACGTGTTCTAAAAAATTTTATGAGTAATTCATTCATTAATTTACACTATTTTAAAAAGAAACTAATTTCATTACAAGGCACAGAAGTGTGAGTCATTCAGACCCTTTAAAGTATCAATTACAATAACCACAAGTCCTTGAAACCATTTGATTCACTCAAGTAAATAAGCATTATGAAAATGAATGAGATTAAAGAGCTGGAACTGTCAATCAAGCAACTTTTTCCCTGGGGTGCTGCTGTCTCAACGGAGTAATGGATGTTTGGCTCTCAACCAGGCATACACATTTATTTCCATTGAAGTTAATGGAAGATTTATCAAGGAAGATGTAAAACTGATTTCTGATTTACTCTTTTTTAATACCATCATTAAATCAAAATGATCTCTGTCTGTAGTTGGCATATTTACAACAATTAATACACACCAGCTAATTCTTTATAGATATAATAAAAATGGACATTCAGCCGAAGAAGGAGATTTTAAGATACACTGACATGCTAATGTTAATTTAAAGCTCATAAATGCAAATTGTTCGTTTGGGCTGTTGGATGAGCACATACTCACTGTCAAAGATGATGCAAATTTTATTTTTTCACATTTCTGAAGGCAACAACTCTCCACCCTATAATAAAAGAAGACGCTCACTGACAAAATTTAACGTAAACTAATCCACTCCCCACATAGTACTGGTTTTCATTCATAGAGTCATGCAGTGCAAAAAAGGCCTCTGATGCATCGAGTCTGCATCGACAATAACTACCACTAAAGCGGTGCTGAAGTATGGTACCAAAGAATCCAGTAAAACTGAAGTCAGTGGGAAATGAGGGAATAATCATTAATGGAGGAGCCATTCCGGTTGCTGGTCTTACTTGATTGTTAGGTTATAGCTACAAAGTAGAGAAAAACACCTTCATCTTCTATAATCAAGGAAATACAAACCTAGTCTATGCAACCTGTCATCATAATTTAACCATCTTAACCCAAGCATCATTCAAGTGCTCCTACTATCCATCATCTTAAAGGACATAAGAACATAAGAAATAGGAGTTGGAGTAGACCATGTGACATCTCTGCCATTTAATATCATCTTCTGCCTCAACTCCGCTTCCCCATTTCCCTTGATTTCCCAAAAGATCAAAAATCTATCTCAGACTTGAATATATTTAATGATGGAGTATCCATAACTGTAGAGTAGAAACCTCCAAAGATTCACAACTTTCTTAGTGAATAAATTCCCCTTATCCTCTCCAAAATGATGAACCCCTTGTCTCCTGTGTTCTAGAGTTCCAAGCTCAGGTAAACAATCATTCAGCATCTACCCTGTAAAGAACCTTCAGAATCCTTTAGGTTCTTTGTTTAGTCTCTCAACATGAGACAGTTCTATCATCCCAGCAACCAATTTATTGAACATTTGCCATACCACCTCCAAGGCAAATATATCCTTCCTTAGCTATGGAGACCAAAGCTGCTCACAGTGCCCTAGGTATGGTCTCAGCAAAGCCCTGTACAATTGTAACAAAACTTATTTGCTCTTGAACTCCAATCCTCTTGCAATAAAGATAAACATTTGTCTTTCTGTATCTGCATGCTAACATTTTGTGTTGCTGCAGGAGTACATTCAAGTGTCTCTGAACATTAGCGTTTAAAAGTTTCATACCTTTTTGAAGATATTCTGATTTTCTATTGTTGCCACTAAAATGTGTAACCTCAAGTGTCTAAGCATCAAATATGGTTAGCTATGAATAAACACTCATTTGCACATCAGAATTGCACTGCTGACCATGTTAGATTGGATTCCTCCACTGGCTTCCAGGGTTGAAGTCAGAAATATTCAAAAAGGGAATTAAAATATTTAATAAGGTACCTATGCTAATGACAAGCCCTCTTGTGAAATTGGGCTGCCCCAGTATCTGATACATCACATCAAAAATTCAGGAATTTGTAATGCAGCAATGACCTTTCATCAGCCTTGTTATGTAATTAGACAGTAAGTTTAAAGATGTAGAATGAAGTATAAATTCAGACAAGAACAAGCTATTCAAACCTTCTTTAGCTAACCAATGGCTGTCATTTGTCAAGTAATACATTTTAATAAAATATTTTTCTTCATCTTCAGATGATCCCAAAAGTGACTCACTTGGCTATAGGTGGTATTTTGTTGGAGTTCTGGACTATGATAAGGAAAATAAACTCTATTTGGTGCAGAAAGCAAATAGTTATGATTTAATTCGAGATGAAAAAAACCAAACAGTTGTGAATGGTGGTATAACTGAAACAGGTATGTATTTTTCAATTATGCTGGATTAGCTGTCTTAATATAACAAAATGACATGGACAAGTAAGATGGACACTAGACAGAAAACAATAACTTAGCTACACTTGAAATCTGAAAACTGAATGTTTTCTCTAAATAACAGATACAAATCATTTAAATAAAAAAGAAAACTCTGTGGTGTACTGGGTAAATAAGTATATATTTTAAAAGATTTATATCAGACCTTACATTTAGTGCATTCTTGCCAACATCCTCATAAATCCCCTCTGTACCTCTAGCATGAACATGTTCTTCTAAATGCACACCTCTAATGAAAATATGTCAACCAATGATACCTTAAATATGTGATGCTCAATTTCACTGAAATCAGCTGTTACAAAATCATAATTTATTTTCACTTGAGGTCTGCTGGCAGTACAAAGAATTATCAACTGACTATAATAATGATCCTTTAACAATTTTCATGCAGCTAACAAGCTATTTTGCAAGTTCATATTTCTCAAGTTCAGTAATGCAGAACTGTGTGTGCAATTGGAATAGAAGAAACAGCTGTTTCGTGTAAAAGACTCCAAGATATACTGAAGCATCTCATGGCATTTTAGAAACATAACAATATGAATAACTCATTCAGTTCATTAGCCTGTCTCATCATTCAGGCAGATCATAGCTAGTCTGCATTCCAACACTATTTATTTGTTTTTTGTTCCATATTCCATTAAGAAAAATGAAAGACTTGCATTTTTATTGCACCTTTCACAACAATCCAAAGAGTCATCCTGCCAATTAGAAACTTTTAAAGGGGAATGTAGGAGAAAGCAATACCCAATTTATAGACAGCAAGGATCCACAAACAGTAGAAAGGCAGATGAAAAGTTAGTATATTTTAGTGATGCTGCTAGAAGGATAAATATTGACTAGGAGAATAAAGAACTCTCCTGATCTTGTCTGCATAGTGTCAGGAAATCTTTGAGATAATGTTTAAACATCTCATTTGAAAATGATCATAAGAACAAAACTTCTCTTCCCATTTGGGAGTGAATATGAAGGCAGGCAGATGCCAGTTTGCCACTTTTGTTCCAATCATCAGTGATTTTGCTCAGGATGGGGAAAAGTGAGACCTGGCAACTCACATAATTCAGTTAATTGGCAAATTAATCTTGTTAAAGAGCTTGTGATAAGCTAATTAAGGGCCAGTTTGGATTTTTGTGAGTGCAGGTATTGCACAATGATATATTTATGAGAACATTTCTGTTGAAAGGATCTACTTTTACCACTAATGCATTACACACATCTGTACAGCAGTCTCAATGTCCTCTTTCAAAAACCATTGCTTCTCTTCATTATTTTATCCTCTTTTACAATCATGCAATTGAAAAATAGGAGTTGACCTGTCAGAGATTATGTTTCAATATTTGGAGTCTTAACAATGAATTATACATTGCACATTTAAAATGAAATTAATTCCTCAGTGTTCTGAACAACATAGTTGCTTCATGGTGCTTCCCCTTGTAGTCTTAGATGAGAATGAGACAATTTGCTCAAATTCTTGTGGCTATAATGTATGTGGTGATCATCCTCATTATGGAGGTCATAGTGAAGGCATCTCCAAAATCTGTAAAGGTGTCATTGTAGGGGCAACCTCTTTCACAGGGGCTTGCTACATAGATTGTTCCTCATTCAGAGGGACAAAATGAAGTCAATGACTATAATAAATAAGCAACTACACATGTGGCAGGTAATGACCAACTCCAACAAGAGAGAATTTCAACATTGCCCCTGGACATTCAATGGCATTACCATCACTGAATCCCGCACTATCAACATTCTGACAGTTACTATTGAATGAAAACTGAATTGGACTAGCTATAAAATATTGTGGCTAGAAGAACAGATCAGTGACTAGGAATCCTGCAGCGAGTAACTCACCTTCTGAGTCCCCAAAGCCTGTCCACCATCTACAAGGTACAGGTCGGGAGTTATGTTGAAATACTCTCCACTTATCTATATGAATGCAGGATGATTAATTTGGGCATTTCTCCTGTCCATACCTGTTCCTATGAGTTTAATGCCCTTCTGTTCTGCAAAGAAAAGATTAAAAAAAAGCTAAAACAACATTTTCCTTTTCCATCACTGTCTGTACCTCATTTGAATGCTGTCATTTAATCAGGATTTCCAGCTCTTCCACGCTTTAGGGCTCTGGGCAGTGCTGATGTACCAGTAATTACCCTAGACATAAATATTTCCAATGTTCAGGAGCAACCTAAATCCTCAGGCTGTTCAGCTAGTGTGTCTGCTGATGGTTGTAGGCCTGAAAATTTGTCATCTGGTCTAGTGTTGCACTCACATTGCCAGGATATAACAGGTCGTTGAACCTTTTGTTGCATTGCACCCAGTTCCTCAGGAAGTTTGGTTGCTGACAATTCATGCCATTTCCAGTCAAGCCTACTTCGTTTCTGGAAACAAGTCTCTCACTTCCCTCCCATTGCCTTCAACAATGCTTCAACAACTGCATCCGTGAAACTGGGCCAGTCATAGCCCAGGTATAGGTTCTACCTCTCTTGCTGGTGAGCTTAGACTTCCATGGAAGATTAAAAGAGTTCCCACATTAATGGCTGCAATCATACTTTGATATCACAAGTCCCACATCCATTCCATATCACCACTGCCATCTAGCTGACACATTAGCAGTGTGGCGGGTAGCCAATTCATGGGATAAATCGTAGGCTTTGACTATTTCTGGTAAGAGTGCTACAACTGAGCCATGGCTGACACCCAACGACTCTTAATTAATCTGTGGCATGTAGTCTAGTAGCTAGTACTTGGTGGTATATGCCTCCAATATATTTTCTATTTTCCGGAATATTGCTTAATTTCTCACTCCAGATATGCCTTTATTCAAGCACTTTTTATGGCCAAAGATTTTCTTCACATGGCATTCCATGGTTTCATACTAATTTTGGGCTGGTAAATAACTTGAATTTAGTCAAAAATGTTTCTTTTAACTGATTAATCATGCTATAATAAATTGGATGGAGTGTCGTGATTAATGCTCTGAATTACAAAGCTTGAACAGTTTATTCATTAGTCACAAGTAAGGCTTACATTAACACTGCAATAAAGTTATTGTGAAATTCCCCTCGTCACCACAGTCTGGTGCCTGTATGGGTCAATGCATCTAACCAGCACATCTTTCAAATTGTGGAAAGAAATCGGAGCATCTGGAGGAAATCCAATATCCACTTGCACCCTTGTTCCATTGTTGTTGCCTTATACGTGACTGGCACCAGCCTGGTTTACTTTCTGCAAAATCTTTGTCTTAAGGCCAATGCAACGACTCTAAAGAAAGAGCAGGACATGGAACATATGACAATAATAGATGACTAAAGATCCACTGACCCATTCACCCTTTCCATACAACAGCAATGCTTTGTGCATCACTGTACATGAACTCCCTACCCTGCCCAAAGCCCAGTAACCTCCTGAAAGAGAGGGGCAAAATACAGATTAAAAACTAGAACCAATTAAGGAGGAAAAAAATTGAAAGTTCCTTCTGACCAGATTAGGCAATCAAACCACATCTAAGAGATTACTCTGGCCCTGATTAATGTCATCTGTTATCTACCTCTTATGTGAGTTGAATTCTTTAACATCTAGAAATTGGTCTAATTCTCACCTGAACAAATTCAAGATATAATTGTTCATCACATAATATGGTTGAGGATGAGAGGAAGATGAATATTTGGGAGACAAATAAATATATAAGGGGAATTTTAATAAATGTTTGGGTTTGAGTTACATGAGAGGTTAAAGAATTAATAAGGTGAATTCTGAACCCCATCTACCTGTAACCTACCCATTTTCAGTGTTACTGGAGACAGTACAAGGGTGAATGACCAAACCACTTTCAAGGGTGGATTAACAGCTTAAATATTATGAGTATGCATACCTCATATTTATTCACCATCTTAAATTTAACTTTGATTGGCAAGGTTTTCTAGGCCTCAGCAAACCTATCAGCTGAAGATAACTTCTCACCAGCTGAATCTAGCTGTTTCACTAAGTCAATTAAATAGTTTTGAAGTGTACTCATAGTTGTAATATAGAAAACATGCCAGCCAATTTGAGCATAACAAGTAATGAAATCAATAACGAACGAATCTCGTTTTTAGTGACGATAGCTGAGGGATCATTGTCAAACAAAACACCATTGAGAATTTGCCTGCTCTCCTTCAAGTTAGTATATTGGAATCTTTACCTTCTGTAAAGAAAATAGATAAGGCTTAAGTTTAACATTTAATTTGAAAGGCAACAACAGTGCAACACTCTTGCAGTCAGCCTAGATATTGGGCTGAGACTTGAGCCAATTATGTTTTCACTTAGAAATAACAGTGCTGCCATATACTGACCCACAACTGACACCTGATCAGAGAACTTTATATGCATTCTCTGCAATTGATGGTAGTTAGAGTCTTCTTTACATATTCTTCTTTACATATTGATGACTATGATCGAATTCTATGCAGGTGAAAGATTAGAATTGCCCAATCAGTACTGGATACCACGGGTCCTATTGATGTTTTGCGCAGAGGATCCAGTTGTTTTTTCAAAACGAGTGGCACAAGCTCACTTTCTGCGTCAGAAGACAGAGGCACTGCTGCTCTACAATCTATATATTGATTGCATGCCAGTTGATAAGCTTAGATTTCTGGATGATGAAAGTTTTAAAAGGATGAAGAAATGGGCTTTCAGCACGCCTGGATTTCGGGATAAATCTGCGTAAGTATTTCATTTTAGCAGCCAATGTTCTCCAAGAACTGTTTTGAAACTACCCAAACTCAATCCACATTCATCCTTAAAGTCTGTGTGGAAAGAAAATTTTCATCCTCTTGGAGTGGGATATTTGATTAAATGTTCAAAGTTGCATTACTCAGTTGGCTAAGGCAATATTTCCTCATGTTTCCAGTTTCCAAAACTTTAATCATAATAGTGATCTAAAATAAAAGCCACTGTAAAACAGACATTCCAAACTAACCTTATCAAACAAATTATCCAATATTCTATATAAAAGTCAGCTAATTATCCCTGGTCATTCCCTTAATGCTTGTCTTCTATGTTTGTTTGTTTGGTTTTGTGCTAGTCAATGTTACCCCAGTGGCGGCAGCACAGCTGATGAGAGATTGTTGACTTTCATTTGGGGAGATTGTAGATGATATTGTAGGATCTCTAGCCTGAAAAGACCCCCAGCTTTTGACTGCTGGGAGGTAGACAGGCATAGCAAAGGCATTGGTAGAGTGGCAGTGGTGGAAGAACAAATGCTTCACCCTGAGATGGCACCAGGTTCATGCTCCACAAGATCCAATGTCACTCCTTGGGGGCAACGATTCACTAATCCTACTTGGCTTTTGGAGGACAGCTTGCAGGGCTGCTATGACATCATGGAAGACGTATCTGCATCCATGCAAACTAAAACCTGGATAACAGCAAGTTGAGCTTTCATGACTTCTGTGAGAAATGTACAGCAAGTAGTTTGTGATCCTTGCTTGTGCTGCTGTGGAAACTGAGACATTGGATATCAGATGCTGCATTGTGATTGTATCGACAAGTGCTCTTGTGGAGTTCACCACCACTTCCACTATGAAAAAGCTGGATCGTAAATTCTGTGCAAAGATTTGTACTTAGTTTTGCCAGACTTTTCTATGTTTCTTGACAGTGACCATAAGCGTTCTGGCAAGCCTATCAATTTATCAAACATTTCAGTGTGTATACCTTTTCCTATATACAGTGTTATTGAAGTTCTCATTTGATACTTCTACAGCAGAACTCCACACAGTCCTTGTAGAGATGAAATTCTATCTTTGCACTGAAGGCACCTTTCATTGTTTTGAATGGCACTGTGATCATGCTAGATGGGATAGATTCTGAACAGATCGAACAACTGAGAACTAGATATCCATGAGACATTGTGAAAGTCAATAATAGCAATAGCACAATTCTATTCCAGAATTATCTGTAATTTCTTTTAGTCTTTAATACCACCAGGCCAGGGGACCTTGAAGGAGCGCAGAGAAAATGCCAGGAGCAGCATTAGATGAATGTAAAATTAACATGCCATCCTAGCTTGTGATTTACAGTATTGTCATCCCAGCCCCTTTTTGTAATAATCCCAGATCAGGAATACCTCTCAGATAATTCTCTTCACTTTCAGGGAGAGAAAGACAGATCCCAAAGACACTGAAATAGGCTTGAAGGACTGACACTTCTTTCTTCAAAAGATAGAAGCTAACTTATATTATTTCTATTCTCTGCAGACTGCAAATGGAGGCATAATGATAATGTGACTAGACTAGTAACTCAGGCTGGGGGCCTGGGTTCAAATCTCATTTGCATTAAATTGAATTTAAATTCAATGAATAAATCTGTATTTAATGCTAGCCTCTGTAATGGTGACCATGAAACAATCATCAATTGTCATAAAAATCATCTGGTTCACTAATGTGTTTTAGGGAAGGATATCTGTCTTCCTTACTCTGGCCTATATATAACTTCATCTGACATAACCGAGATAGCTGTAGATAGCAGTTCGAGGGCAAATAGAAATGGACAACAAATGCCGCGTTTGCCAGCAATGCCCAATAAATTGAAGCCAGATTATAGTTTTCTGAATATTGTTAGGGTTTGGGCTGCTCCTTAGTAATACATTCCCCCTCTAAAGGAACCAGAGGGCTATTAAGTTAGCAATACTATGTGAGACAATATAAATTCTAAAATACAAAGTTTATTAAAGAACAGAACACATAATTCAAATTGAAGTGAAAACAGTCATTCGCAACATTAAAGAGATTCTGGGAGAAGGAGAGATTGTACAATCATATTTTGAGTAGCTAAAATTCAATCTTAAATTTCAATTCCAAAATATTTTAAATAAGATATCCATCAAATATTAAACAAAGAATAAGCAAAATCCTTGGGTGAGAAGAGACACTTAAGTGAAATAAGTGAATGTCACAAGCCAATGTATGTTTTTAATACTTATGGTGTGACTTTAGCTACATAATTACATTATTAGTATCGATGTGGTCTCTTAATTATAATTAGATTCTTATTATTTTATCTTCCAAATTTGATTTTCATCACTTTTAACTTCTTAGCGATACATGGGCATATATAATACTTGCTTTTATTAGCCGAGATATAGAATATAAGAAATGGGAGGTTATGATGGAACTGTATAAAACGTTTTGTCAGGCCACAGCTAGAGTACTGTATGCAGTTTTGTTTTTCATATTATAGGAAGGATGTGATTGTATTAGAAAGGATGCAGAGGAGCTCCACCTGGATGTTGATGAGGCTGGAGCATTTCAGCTTTGAAGACAGCCTGTCTTCTAGGGTTGGTTCTCTTTGGAGCAGAGAAGACTGAGGGAGGACCTGACTGACAGACATATAGATAATAGATAGAAAAAAAACTTTAATTTTAGTTAAGGAGTCAGTAATTAAGGGGCATAGCTTTAAGATAAGGAGCAGGAGGTTTAGAGGGGATTTGAGGAAACACGTCACCCAGAGAGAGATGAGAATCTGGAACTCATTTCCTGGAAGGATGGTACAGACAGGAACTCTCACAGTATTTAGATGAACACTTGAAATTCCATAACATATGAGGCTATGGACTAAATGTTGGAAAATGCGTTGATAATAGATAGGTGCTTGAACAGACCGAAGGACTGTTCAAGAACTGGGCCGAAGGATCTCTGTGCTGTAAAACTCTATGGCTATGACAACTCTTTCCTATTCTAAGAAGATTTTATAACTGTTGGATTTCATAAGGTCTGGCTGTTATTGTGTCTAGGGAAGTCATACTTGCCAGAACTCATAGTTAATTTTCTGTGTTCTAAATTTCTAAATAAGAAGACCATGAATGCGGTCTTGTTATCAATTACTGCATTTGTCATCCTGACATTAGAAAGAAGATATGCTTGTGCGCAATTTCTTGTGTGTTTCCTATTGCTGTAAAAAAACATGTCAGAACATATTTTTAGATTTTTTTTTAATTTGTTTGTGGGATATGGTTGTTGCTAGCTGGCCAGCATTTATTGCCGATCCCTAGCTGCCCATGAAGGGCAGTTGAGAATCAATCAAATTGATATGGCTCTGGAATCACATGTAGGCCAGACCAGGTTAAGAAAGGAAAATTTCCTTCCCTAAAGGACATTCGTGAGTCAAATGAATTTTCTGACAATCAATAAATGTTCCATGTTTATCAATAGATTTTTATTTCCAGATATTTTTATTGAATTCAAATTCCACTATCTGCTATGGTGGGATTTGAACCTGGGTTCCCAGAATATTAGCTGAGTTTTTGGATTAATAGTCTAGTGACTAGCCATCGCCACCCCCATGACATTGTGAACTGCTTTTGTCTTTTAAAAAATCAACCCTTTTAAATCCTTTAATGTCTTATTTCTTAGAAAATTGCTTATTTTGTTTTTATTACCCTTCATTATAAAGACCAATAAAGAACAATATAGCACAGGAACAGGCCCTTCAGCCCTCCAAGGACCTTATGAATGTTCTTTACGTAAATTGCTTCAAATTGAAGCTACAATGGAACTACGTGCATGCTAAACAACAGAAGCAGCGGATTATAGACAGAACAAAATGATCCCACAACTAATGGATTAGATTAAAGCTTTGCAGTCTGCTCCCTGTGTCCCTGTGTCTGTGTGGTTGCTCCTGGTTTCCACTTACATCCCAAAGATGTGCAGGTTAGGTGAATTGGTCTTGCTAAATTGCTCCTCAGTGTCAGGAGGATGAGCAGGGTAAATGCACTGGTCTACAGGAATAGGCTTGCATGGGATTGTTATTGGTGCAGGCTCATTGGGCCAAATGGCCTCTGTTTGCACTGTTGGGATTCTATGATCTTATGATAGTTGTAAATGTTGGTTAACAATTAAATAACTAATGAAGGAGGATAAGGCTTCAAAGACATTTCCATGCTCCATGATGCTGGAACCTCGCATATCAGTGATAAGCACAGGGCTGAAGCATTTGTAATCACATTCAGCCAGGCGCCAAGTTGATGATTCATGATGATCTCCTCCTGAGGTCCACAGTTTCACAGATGGCAGTCTTTAAACAATTTATTTCACTCCAAATGATATCAAGAAATGGCAATGTGCACTGGACATAGCAAAAGCTATATATAGCTCCTGACAATATCTCACTGTAGCTCTGGAGGAGCTGTGAACTGAATATGGTGCAATCATCACAAATATCTCCATTTTTGATCTGATGATGAAGGGAAGATCCTTATAAAGGACTGAAACTGATACAGCTGAGCATCTCTGGGGTTGAGATTATTTTTTTCCAACAACGATAACCATCTTTCTTTATACCAGATTTGACTCTAGCAAATGGATGTCTCATTCCCTATTTTGCATTGATGTCAATCTTTGAAGTCTCATCCTTCTTCATTAGTTATTTAATTGTTAACCACATTTATGACTATCACAGAATCTTGATAATGTCGAAGGAGGCCATTTAGCCCATTGAGCCTGCACTGACAACAATCCCACCTGAGCCCTGACACTAAGAAGCAATTTAACATGACCAATCCACCTAGGAACTCTTGATGCCACACTTGGTCAAATATTGCCTTGATGTCAAGGGCAATCACTGCCCCCTCAGTTTTGAAACCCAACTCTTTTGCCCGTGGTTAGACCACTGTTATAATGAGGTTTGAAATAAATGTTGAACTTTATTATTTTCTCTTTATATGATTCTGTGCTACTTACCTCAGCTACACTAGGCAGCAGATACCATATTCAAATGCAGCAGACTCCACACTCACTATGTTTCTCCTGAATTCTTTATTGGATTCATTAGTGACTAAATGATATTTATGAGTTTTGCATTTCTCCAAGTAGAAACTTTTTTTTATTTCTATTCTATAAGACCCAGTCCTAATTTTCAAGAAATTTATGTGGTCACCTCTCTTTTCTACAGAAAAGAGCCTTAGCCTGTTCAAATTTTCCCTGTAGATATTCATTGAGATGAATAACAAATTAGTCACTTTTTTTCCATGAACCGACAAAGTATCTGAAAGAAAAACATCTCCAATGATCACACAATATTACACTGGAATGCAAATGAGATTATATTCTAACATTTGATGTAGAGCTTGAATTAATCACCTGCTGTCTCAGAGCTAAGAGTGTTACCATAATAATTCCTGTTCACTTCTGCTTACTGAACCAAGGTGACACTTGAATAATAATCACTAGGTGTTATTCTTTAGAGATGACGATGACATGAAATGGACCATGAATCATTTTGTTCCTGATACTCCCCAACGGAAGATTATACTTTAGTATATTTATTCATTTTGATGAGAGGGACATGCCTGACAAGGCCAGAATATATTGCCTATCCCTAATTGCCCTGAGCAGATGATGCTAAGCCATGACTAATGGATTTGAAAGACCAGTTCAATGTGCAGTTAAGAGTCAATCTTGCTGGGGTGTGTTGGGAAATCTATCTCTAAAATATGTTGGTGAGCCACTTGACTTTTTATGTCAGTCTGGTTGCTTGACTGTTACTTTTGCTGATACTAACTTCTTCATTTCTTTTTTTGTTGAGAAAATGAATTTAAATTCTGACCCTGCCAATGAGATTTGAACTCTCAAGTTCAGGCCTTTGGTGTATTCATCAAATGTCATAACCACTATGCAATCATAGGGAAGAAGTATGTGACTACAATGATGTGATACAGGAAAACAAAATCCTATTTGTTTAATGTTTTGATTATTGATTTTCTATCTTTGTAGGTTGCCAAACTATTTTAAAAGGATTGAAGAGGAGGTTCATCTGGAGTACAATCGCACAATGAATAAAATTACTTTTGATCACATGGTATTGTCTGACCCCAAAACATTTTCTTATGTCACTCTTCCAGATAAAATGGAAGAAAAAGTTCCAAGCAAAGGTAAACTGTATCTTTTCTCTATTAACACATTGCATGTTTATTTTATTCCAGTTTTAACTTAATTGAAACCTTTATAGAACAGAAGGCGATCTACTCAGTCCATGCAAATGTTATGCTCGCCTTCATTGCAAGTGGAATTCAGTACAGGAACAAGAATGTCTTACTGCAGATGTACAGTGCTTTGATGAGATCATATCTGGGGCAGCTAGCTCTTCACAGGAATCTCGAAGTCCTATTGAATCAAGCATAAGACAATTCTTGTCAGGCATAAGACCCGTTACGAGTTTCCTTGCTCGCTTTGCTGGTCCAGCTGATTCAATCGGATATCTGACCAGAGCAGGTGGGGAACTTGATGAATAATTACTCATTTCAGTCTTATCGGTCTGGAAGCCCAGCTCAGCATCCTGCTGAGATGCAATCTCCCCATACTCCAGCAGCAATGCCTTTTGATAGCGTGATCTTTATTTCTGGAATATTCTCCCTACACCTCTTCACTATAGCTCACTTTCCTCCTTTAAGACTCTCATTTAAACCTACATTTTTCACCAGGTTTTTGTCATTCGGCTTACTATCTGCTTATTTGACTTAGAACATAGAACATTACAGCGCAGAACAGGCCCTTCGGCCTTCGATGTTGCGCCGAACAATTAGGAAAAAGCAATGACCCTCTAACCTAAACCATTCCCTTTTCGTCCATAAACTTATCTACTAACCTCTTAAACGCCACCAAAATTGGCGCATCTACAACTGCAGCAGGCTGGGCTTTTCATACCCTTACCACCCTCTGGGTAAAGAACCTACCTCTGACATTCGTCCTATAACTACCACCCCTTAATTTAAAGCTATGTCCCCTCGTGCTAGCTTTCTCCATCCTAGGAAAAAGGCTATCACTGTCCACCCTATCTAAACCTCTAATCATCTTATATGTTTCAATAAGGTCTCCTCTTAGCCGCCTTCTTTCTAACGAAAACAACCTCAAATCCCTCAGCCTCTCTTCATAAGACCTGCCCTCCATACCAGGCAACATCCTGGTAAACCTCCTCTGTACCCTCTCCAATGCCTCCACATCTTTCTTATAATGCGGGGACCAGAACTGCACACAATACTCCAAGTGCGGCCGCACTAGAGTTTTGTACAGTTGCAACATGACGTTGCGGCTCCGAAATTCAATCCCCCTACCAATAAAAGCTAAGACTCCGTATGCCTTCTTAACAACCTTATCGACTTGATTGCCAACTTTCAGGGATCTATGCACATATACACCAAGATCCCTCTGTTCTTCAACACTATTAAGAGTCCTACCATTAGCCCTATACTCTACACATTTGTTATTCCTGCCAAAGTGAATTACCTCACACTTTTCCGCATTAAACTCCATTTGCCACCTCTCGGCCCAGCTCTGCAACTTGTCCAAGTCTCTCTGCAAACTATAACACCCCTCTTCACTATCTACCACTCCTCCGACTTTGTGTCATCCGCAAATTTACTAATCCATCCTTCAATACCCTCATCCAGATCATTTATAAAAATTACAAACAGCAGGGGCCCCAAAACAGATCCACTTGTAACCGAACTCCACGATGAATAACTTCCATCAACCACCACCCTCTGTCTTCTATCAGCTAGCCAATTCCTAATCCAATTAGCTAAATCACCCTCAATCCCATACATCTGCATTTTCTGCAGAAGCCTTCCATGGGGCACCTTATCGAACGCCTTATTAAAGTCCATATATACTACATCAACTTCCTTATCCCCATCCACCTCTTTGGTCACTTTTTCAAAAAACTCAATAAGGTTAGTAAGGCACGACCTACCCTTCACAAAACCATGCTGACTATCATCAATCAATTCATTTCTTTCTAAATAACTATAAATCCTATCCCTAATAATTCTTTCCAATACTTTCCAATACTTTGCCCACAACAGAAGTAATTGCAACAACGTTGTGTCATACTTTTTTTTCATAATGTTCCTCTGTTTATTTGAAATGTTTCATTATGTTAAAGGCACTATATAAATTAAGTTGCTATATTGGACTTCATTTGCTCAGATCAAAATGCCATTTTGTTGCTTATTTAAGGTGTTGAGTGAAGCCTTCTGATTTCTCTTGCTTCCCCAGCTTTAAAAGCTACCACTAAAGCCTATTCCAAGTTTTTTGAATAGGTCATGAAGTTTGACATAAATTTCTGGGGCAGTTCGCTAGTAACTTTCCATCCCCATCTCATAGGTAGCCCTTCTTTCTTCCTGCCATTTATCTTTTAACTAAGTTAGCAAGATTACAAAGCTTGATCTGAATCTCAGAAGGGCACTGGCCTGTTGTGTGGTTTGAATATATTGACTAATAAAATAATGAACTTCTTGTATAATGTAATGCTTTATTCCTTTTCATTTTCCTCCCATTGGAATAAAAGAATGGGGATTTATTTTAAAAGTGGCTCACTTTGGCTGCAGCATTATTAAAATTGATGATGGTAACCATACGTACTGGAAGTGTGAATTCTGTTCGAGTGTAAAATTGCTGTAGACATACAATAATACTGGGCTTGTGGAATTGGGTCCTTTTGCAAAGTTGTTGCAATTGCTTCCTTCCCATTGTCCATTCCCTTGCTTGGAAGTTGTGTTGGGATGGGGAAGATTGTTTAGATAGAGATAGGAAATCACTGCAGAATTCAAAATCCTGCCCTATTTTACTCCTCACTTCTTTAGCTCATTTTCCTCCTTTAAGACTCTCATTTAAACTTACATTTTTCACCAGGTTTTTGTCATTCGGCTTACTATCTGCTTATGTGATTTTGTGTCATACTTTTTAGATTATTGAATTGGATTGAGAGCAAGAGGTTCCCCTCCGGGGTCATAAAAGGTAAAACCCCTCTTTTACTGCAAATGGTGCTAACCCAGCACTGAATGAGCAAAATGTAAGTCTTTTCACAGCCCCTCAGGATCTGTGAAAGAACTAATTACTGTCAGAGGGATTCAGAGATGGATTTATTATAATAGTGGACTGACTTATTTTTGACCTATTCACTTATATTTTCAATTACCTCTCTCGAATGTACTTTGCTTTCTTCTATTCTGTCTTGGCAAATTTTAGTTGCCACCATTTGGGATAGATCTTGATCTTTTGTAAAGTGAGTGAGTCCTCACCCCATTTTGCACCCCTCCCGAATTGTTCTTACCCGCTTTCTATTACTTCAAGGAAGTCTAATCGAACATCAGAAAATTGGGTGAATATTTGAAGTAAAACCAAAGTGCTATAAGCGTTCAGCAGGTCAGGCAACAGTATGGGAAAGAAAGAATTTCAGGCCAATGGTCTAATATCAGAAATGTCTACTTGACTCTAAGACTCATCATTATCCATGTGGGTCTGCTCTACATCTATAGTGGAAAATCTAGACTAACAAGTTCCCAGCAAAGAGTTGAGAAACTCGTGGTATTTATGAATCAAATTTGTTCTGCAATACTTCCTATACTTGGTCTTGTTATATTCACCTGTTCGCATCAACAAATCTCTATTTACTGTCTTATTGGCACATTAGGACACTATACATGCATAAGATAATGTGTTTTTAAGAGACAACTCCAGATTGCCATCACGCAGCATGGATTTGTTAAGGGGAGGTCGTGCCTTACAAATCTGGTAGAATTTTTTGAGGAGGTGACGAAAACGGTGGACGAAGGGCGAGCCGTTGATGTTGTCTATATGGATTTTAGTAAGGCGTTTGACAAAGTCCCTCATGGGAGGTTAGTCGAGAAGGTCAAGGCAAATGGGATACAAGGACAGGTAGCTAGATGGATAAGCAACTGGCTTGGTAATAGGAGACAGAGAGTAATAGTGGGAAGGTGTTTTCTCTAGCTGGAGGTCGGTCACTAGTGGTGTGCCGCAGGGCTCGGTACTGGGACCTCTTCTATTTGTAATATATATAAATGACTTGGAAGAGGGAGTAAGTGGAGTGATCAGCAAGTTTGCAGATGATACAAAGATGGCTGGACTTGCGGATAGTGAGGAGCATTGTCAGGCGATGCAGCAGGACATAGATAGCTGGTAGCTTGGGCAGACAGATGGCAGATGGAATTCAATCCTGATAAATGTGAGGTGATGCATTTCGGGAGAAAGAATGTAGGGGGGAGGTATATGATAAAGGGTAGACCTATTAAGAGTATAGAAACGCAGAGGGACCTGGGGGTGCAGGTGAACAAGTCTCTGAAGGTGGCAGAGCAAGTGGAGAAGGTTGTGAAGAAAGCATATAGTATGTTAGCCTTTATAGGAAGGGGTATAGAGTACAAGAGCTGGCCTTTAATGTTGCAGTTGTATAAAACGCTGGTTAGACCTCATTTGGAATACTGCGTCCAGTTCTGGTCGCCTTACTACCGGAAGGACGTGGAGACTCTGGAGAGAGTGCAGAGGAGGTTTACCAGGATGCTGCCTGGTATGGAAGGTCTGAGTTACGAGGAGAGGTTAGGCAAATTGGGACTGTTTTCCTTAGAAAGACGTAGACTTAGAGGAGATCTGATAGAGGTGTACAAGATTTTGAAGGGTATAGATAGAGTAAACAGGGTTAAGCTTTTTCCTAGGATGGACTCAAATAGCACGAGGGGTCACGGGCTTAGGGTGAGGGGGGTAAGGTATAATTTGGATGCTAGAGGGAGTTTTTTCACACAGAGGGTGGTGGGGGTATGGAATGCGCTGCCAAGTAAAGTGGTGGAGGCAGGTACTCTGGAGATATTTAAGAAATACTTAGATGGGCACATGAACAGAATGGGAATGGAGGGGTATAGAAAACTGATTTAAAATAGGGATCATGAGCCTTGGGAGTCCCTGGGAAGTGTGTAAATAGATGATGATATTGATGTACTTGTTTTTATCCTACAGGTGCTTTGGTCCACCTTGTTGTCTAACGAGGGGCATACACGCGATGGGTCGTGAGAGGGCTGCTCTTGGATTTTTTTCGAGAGTATCCTAGTGCTTCACGTCATTAGTGTATGCTCGACCTGGACCATTTGATGGGCAACACGACAGCTCAGTGACTATCGCTGTGCTGTGCAGATACATGGATTTGGGCCTGTGTCTGTGGGAGTTTGCTCATTCTCCCCGTGCTTGCGTGGGTTTTCTCCGGGAGCTCCGGTTTCCTCCCACATCCCAAGATGTGCTCTTAGGCTAATTGGCAAAACAAATTCTCCCTAAATTGTCTCAAATTTGGTTTTTAATCCATAGATCTATAAACATGGACAGGGATCGCGTGTAGAAGTGGGAACATCGAGGTGGTGGCGCGGGCTCGTTGGGCCGAAGGGCCTGTTTCCCGTGCTGTTTTGTTCTTTGTTCTTTGTTCTTTGAAGTGCATGAGTCAGCCACTTGGTCCCTCAGATTGTTCTGCCATTCAATAAGATTAAGACAGGCCTGCTTTTAACCAAAACTTCAAATTCCTGCCCACACCAATATTCTTTCATCCTGATTTGCTTTGATTTACTATTGTCATGCGTATTAGTATATAGTGAAAAGTTTTGTTTCCTGTATGCTATACAGACAAAGTATACTGTTCATAGAGAAGGAAAGGAGAGAGTGTAGAATGTAGTGTTGTAGGCATAGTAAGGGTATAGAGAAAGATCAACTTAGTGCGAGGTAAGTCCATCAAAAGTCTGATGGCAGTAGGAAAGAAACTATTCTTGAGTTGTTTTATATGTGACCTTAGACTTTTGTATCTTTTTCCCAATGGAAGAAGATGGAAAAAAGCATGTCCGGGGTGGGTGAGGTTCTTAATTATGCTGGCTGTTTTTCCAAAGTAAGCGAGAAATGTAGACAGAGTTAATGGATGGAAGGGTAGTTTGCATGATGGATTGGGCTACATTCACGACTTTTGTAGTTTTGTTGCAGTCTTAGGCAGAGCAAGAGCCATACCAAGCCATGATGCAACTAGAAAGAATGCTTTCTATGATGCATCTGTAAATGTTGGTAAGAGTTGTAGCTGACATGCCAAATTTCCTTAGTCTTCTGAGAAAATAGAGGTATAGCTCGGCTTTCTTAATTATAGCGTTGGTGGGGGGGTACCGGCTCATGTTATGGTGATCTGGACACCTAAAAATTTGAAACTCTCGACCCTTTCTATTTCAATCCCCATTGATGTAGACAGCGGCATGTTCTCCACCACGCTTCCTGAAATTGATGACAATCTCTTTCATTTTGTTGACATTGAGGGAGAGCTTATTGTTGCTGCACCACTTCACGAGATTCTCTATCTCGTTCATGTGCTCTGTCTTGTCATTGTTTGGGACCTGTCCTACTACAGTGGTGTCATCAGCAAACTTGAAAGTCGAGTTGGAGACCAAATTGGCCATATGTTATAGATAGGTGTACAAGGAGTATAGTATGGGGCTGAGGACACAGCCTTGGGGGGCACTGGTGATGAAGATGTTTGTGGAGGAGTTGTCATTGTCTATCCTTACTAATTGTTGTCTTGGAAGTACAGGATTCGGTCGCAGAGAGAGGAGCCAAGGCCCAGGCTACAGAGTTTAGAGAAGAGTTTCGGAGGAATGATGGTCTTGAAGTTGAGCTCTAGTCAAATACAAGTTTGACATAGCTGTCTTTGTCATTTCAGTATTCCAGAGTTGAGTGAAGGGCCAGAGAGATGGCATTGGCTGTGGACCTGTTTGCGGCAGTAGGCTAACTAATGAATCCAGGCATTCAGGGTGGCTGGAATTGATATGTGCCATGACTAACCTTTCAAAACACTTCATATTGATGGATGTCAGAGCAACTGGATGATAGTCATTAAGGCACGTTGTTTGGCTTTTCTTTGGTATTGGGATGATGGTTATCTCCTTGAAGTAGATAGGAACCTCATTATTATTAAGAGAGGCTGAAGATGTCTGCGAATATCCCCACCAGCTGATCCATGCAGGATCTGAGTACTCGTCCAGGTACCCTATTGGGCCAGTCGCTTTCCGTGGATTGACCTTCAAGAAGGCTGCTCTGATAAGACCCATAGTGATCTCAGATGCAGGTTCACCCAAGGCTTCTGGGATGGAGGATGTGCTCACTGACCTCTTGCTCAAAATGGGGATAGAATGAGCTCATCAGAGAGTAGTGTGTTGAAGCCAGTGATTTTACATGGCTTGAGACTGTAGCCTGTTATGTCTTGCAACCCTTGCCATATTCGGCAGGATTCCGTGCAGCTAGCCTGGGACTCTACTTGGTCCAGTACTTTCTTTTGGCATCTTTGATGAATCTCCTTAGATCATATCTGTTTTTCTTCAATAGGTCAGGGTTGAACACCTTAGACCTGGTCTTCAGCAAGCAGTGGATATCCCTGTTCATCCATGGTTTCCAGTTAGGAGACACGTGGATTTAATTCTTTGGCACACAGTCTTCTACACACTTACTAATGAAGTCAGTTACAGTCAGTACTTGTTCATACTTTTTGCAGAGGTTTTAAATACTGCTCAGTCTACTGATTCTAAGCAGAACTTCTGCCTATTCCTGATAATCTTTCACTTCTTACTTTTCAAAAGTTAAATCTACATTTACCTTAAAGATATTCAAAGACACTGCCCCAACCACCTTTTGAGGAAGACAATTCCAAAATCTCAAAGCCTTCTGAAAGAATTTACTTTTCTTTATCCTAGATGGGAGAGCTTTACTTTGAAACAGTGACCCTGAGTTCTAGATTCTTCCACAATAGGAAACATGTTTTCCACCTTCACCCTGTCAAGTCTCCTCATGATTGGGATTCTGCTGCAGTGAATGGAGATTTGGCTGAGCATTTAATTCTCCATTCTCACTGGCAACAGTAGCGGAACGTACAAGTCAGGAGAACAATGGCCTCTGTTTCCTATTGCTAGCCAATCTTCTACATGTGCCAATGTGTGACCATCACTCCATGAGTTTTTATTTTCTGTAATAAACTTTGATGAAGCACCTTATCAAATGCCTCTTGAAAATCTTAAGAAAATCTGGTGACATCCCTGCAGCTGGTTCCCCAGTGGTGCGGTCAGTGACTAATGCAAATTACCACTGACTTTGGTGAAACTGGAAGATTCCACCAGATGCAAACCACTGGTTCTCCACTGCTGGAAAACACATTGCAGGGGGGCAGAAAATCCTGGTCCTGTCTCTGGAGAAGCAACAAGATCAGGAAAGACAGAATCTGTGATTGAAGGTGCAACTTCTCACAGATTCTGTCTCCCCCATAAATGAAAGGAGACTTAACTTACCTTTCACCCCAGTGGTTGAAGTTTCTAGGGCTTTTTGTAGTTTTGCAAAGGGGCATCTATCTGCTATCCCATGAATTTTGAATCCTACTCCCTGCTTTTGTCGTCTCTATCGATGAACTCCAAGATTCCAAATGTTTGTAATCAGCCTCTAAATCTATCCTGGTTATTTTTCATTGTTCTTTTTATAGAAGGTATATCATGTACTGTGCGAAGGAGCCAGTCTGCAGATTTATTTTCAATCAGTATTCTTCATTTAGCTATTAGGAGACTCATCAGAGCAGCTGAAGATTGTAGATTCACAAGTTCTGATTCTAATTTATGGTGGGCAAGGTATCAGACAGCTGGAAAATCTTGTAGATTTAGTGTGAGGTAAGGGATGTTTTAAATTCTAGGCCTTGTCTAGCTCAGTATCATTTCTCTTGTGCAATGTGGATACAAATGACATTGGTGCCAGAAGATGTTACTGAATACAGTAGCATAAAGGGGTAACATCAACAGCACCAGATCCTGATATAATGACTGATGTATAACTATGATATAATCTCAAGAAGTTGGTTTTGCAGGTGCAGCAGGTAATTAAAAAGGCAAATAGAATTTTGTCCTTCATTGCTAGAGGCTTGGAGTTCAAAAACAGGAAGATTATGTTGTAGCTGTATAAGGTGCTGGTGAGACCACACCTGTAGTTTTGGTCTCCTTACTTGAGAAAGGACTTACTGGCACTGGAGGGGGTGCAGAGGAGATTCACTAGGTTGATGCCGGAGTTGAGAGGTTTGGCTTAATGAGGAAAGACTGAATAGGCTAGCGCTGTACTCATTGGAATTCAGAAGAATGAGGGGAGATCTTATAGAAATATATAAGATTACGAAGGGAACAGATAAGATAGAAGCAGGGGAGTTGTTTCCATTGTTCCCTAGAACTAGGGGGCATAACTTCAAAATAAGGGGAAGCAGATTTAGCTTCTCAACTGAGTTGAGAAGGAACTCCTTCACACAGAGGAACGTGTGGGATTTTCTGCCCAGGGAAGCAGTTGAGGCTACCCTGTTAAATGTTTTTAATGCAAGGATAGATAAATTTTTGAACAGTAAAGAAATTAAAGGTTATGATAAGTGGATCTGAGTCCACAAAAAGATCAGCCATGATCTTATTGAATGGCGGAGTACGCTTGAGTAGGAGATGGCCTACTCCTGCACCTAGTTCTTATGTTCTTATGTACTATCAGCTGATGAAGTAACCAATCTGTTGGAAAGCAAAAGTACAATTTCATATGGCATACTGAGATACATATAGATCTGTAAATAAATAAGAAAGGTTTTACATGTAAATCTGTGATAGCACTCTCAGGGTAACAGACAAAACCGAAAGAAATCCCATTTAGACCTTGAATACAAGACTAAAGCTGACACCACTAGAGATCCGCTGGCTTCAGGAGAGAGATAATTGAATTCTGAGGAGGACTGAGTAAGGATCACTTTTTGCAACAGTATTACACATAACAAAGCTATCGGCAAATTAATTTAATCTTATTTGTAATGATATAAAGATTTGTTTCAATAAGTGGACTATTCAGTTGTGCAATATATTTCTGGATACTTACTCACAAACCTGAGATTGTGCCTTGTGTTCTGAAAATAGTATTTATATTGTTCTCTCTCCCTAGGACGCATACAACTCCCAGATTATCCATTTTCTAAAAACAGAAAAACATTTTCCTTTTACACTCTGCTGACCAAACCGGAAGTCATTGTAGCCCTATGCAAAGTACGGGCTGAATGCAACAAAGTGGCAGCCATGCCTCTATTTTTTGTGACCCTGATTAAAGCTGTCCGGCTGGAGGAATTTGAACAGATGCAGTCCCAGGCTCATGCACAGGTAGTGGTTTAGACACTGCCTCTTTAATTTCACTATTTTAGCAATTAATTTCTTTTACTGTTGATTGTGTATCAAAAACTCAGAAAAGGATGTGTATTTTTAAGAGGTGATGACAGGAAAAAGGAATGTTAAGCTAACTTCCCCAAGGATATGTGGGTTCCTTTGGCTAAGAGAACGAGACACTTAGCAATTATTGCTTCTGGCATAGTCGGATTCTTTGAGGTAGCTGTTAGTTGAATTGTACTTCAGACTGAGAAAGCATGCTTTTACTTATCTCTGATTAATTTTGGTAGTTTTAGAATGGTTTACAAACTCTTGTAGCAATGATTGCCCAGGAATTCTGAAAGCCCTCTGTTCCATTGTCAATTATATTGTTTAACTAAAATATTTCAACTTTGTAAAATTGTTATCTTATACAGTTTTTATTTTTTTGCATTCCACCAATGAATTCTGTGATTTGCAATGGTCAGTAACTTCATTAGTAGGAGATGGCAGTAGCTGCAATTAATATAGGTAAAGAGGAGCTACAAAATTAAGTTATCAAGGAATATGAGAATAAATAATCAAATATTCAACAGACACATCAATAGCACAAGAAAAATCAGAACAGCATTTTGGTGATCAAGGGATACACATAATAAATTTACAGGTAATGACAGCAAAATGGTAGAAATATTGAACAACTGCTTGCATTAATATTTACCAAGAAGACTAACAAAGTAGACATGACATTCAGAGAACAGATAAAAAAAATCTTTAAAATCAAAAAAGGGGAGATAAGTGATAAACTATCAAAATTTGAGAGTATAAAATCCCAAGTCCAGATATTTGTTTTGTACATACTATCTGAAAAGCCTAGAGAGATGTGAGTGGAAGTACATACATATTGGGGTCCTCATCTAGAGTTTCAGTAACTTGATTCTGCCAGTAATCTAGAATTCACTTATAATGTGAAATCCTTTTATTCTCTGGGATAAATTTTACTCCCCCTCGCCCACTGGCCAGCATATTTGAAGACCCATAGCCTTCGAACCCACCCCCGATCTTTCCCCCATATTTTGGTGGATAAGTAAGGCATTAGGTTCACCCATAGGCCTAAGGGTACCCCTAAATGGACAATCAACTACAATTTAAGGGCCAAATTTTGGCTCCACCAGAAATTTTGATTTGTGGCCACCTGGCCCTTGTAAAACACCTAAGGGGAAATCTTACCAAAAATATTATAAGTGCCAAATGAGTGTGAAAATGGGAGAGAATTGAACCCTTTTTTTGGGTGGGCTGTCAGGAATCTTATGGTACGAAGTGCAAAAAAAGCAAAAAAAGTGTGATTTATGCCTACGGAGGGAATGAACAGAGCCTATTCTCACCAGCTGCTTCAACTAGAGCATGTCAAGCACATGTTGATCTCTCAGTGTACTGTGCAAGAGATCGCTCACTACCCACTCCCTGGATAGTGGCCCCTTTCTCCTTACCCCTGGTCAATTGCTGCTCCCATTCCCTACTATCCCTGGTCAATCACTGCCCTGGTGATCCCAATTTCAGAGTGCGCAGCTCCCCCTTGCCTCTCCTTAGGCCCTGTCCACTACAATCCCAGTGCCAGAGTGCTAGATGGGCACTATCAAAGTCCCTGGTGGGCAGTGCCAGGGTTCCAAGGGGCACTGTCCCATGCCCTATACCTCCAGGATGTCCAGTGGGCATTGCCAAGGTACCAGATTGTCAGGCTGGCAATGTCCAAGGGGCACACCCCTTGCCTTGGCCTCTGTGGGTGTCCTCAATGGCTCTGGTTCTACCAGTGAGGCCAAGACAACTGTTCCTGTTCATGGGGAGCAGATATATTCCTCACTGGAGAGAACTTCTCCTGACAAGGGCGCAAAAGCAAGTGAGCCCGAATGATTGAATGCCAAGCTCATTAAACAGATGCTAATAAATATTTAAATATATTTTAATTAGTTATTCAGCCTCTCATCGGAATTGGGCAAGAGGCTGACCACGCCAGAAATCCGGTTTTGATAAGATAGCGAGAGCCGAAAATTCAGGCATGATCCTGGTGTCTCAGCTCTCATGCAATGAGTGGGATGAGCCAGTAAAATCACAGCTTCTGTCTCAAAGACTGTTGTCATTGAATCAAGCTGATTATTTATTCTCTAATTTATTCATATAGGGTGGAATTTTACGATCTCATCGCGCCTATTTATTGGCAGGAAGATGTCACAAAATCGGGCGTGAGCGGACTAGTGGGAATGGACTCTGCTTTTGTGCCCATTCCCATCTTACCAAAAATAATAGGTGCAATCGGGACTCATCCCAGAATGTTGTTTTGCATTTTTTATTATTCATCACAGTGTAATTAATGAGTTGCTCTCCCAATCATCCCATATTACCTGCCTTAATCTCATTCACTGCAGCTACAACTGGCAAGCAAAATACCTCATATGTAAAAGTTAGCTCCAAGCACAGGAGAAGTAAGGGTGAACGAGGAGGTGGGTCTCTGTTTTCAAACGGCTGTGTGTTGCAGGGGAGCAGGAAAGAGGATTGTTTCGTGGTAGCCATTTTGCGTTTTGGATTGGTGGGTCATGCAAGTATGTGGGGGGGCTGCTATTGCTCATGGAGTCCAACATTGGCCTCTTAGCACTGTCGCGCATCTTAGCCTTGACTTTGAGTCCTAATGCCAGCAACAGCAAGTAATATTGGTGTTGGGGGGATGGCTGGGAACTCTCAGAAGTGGCAGTGCTGTAGCCTCGGGACTTGTCAAGCAACACTGTCTGGAGCCACTACTTGTATGTGTTCTGGGTGTGTGTGTGTGTAAAACTGTTTTGTCATTCTGGGAGGCTTTGGGGAGGGGCTGTCTTGCACTTCTGAAAGGCTGTGTGGATAATGTGGAGGGGGGGAGAGCTGACTTGCCCTCCTGGGGACTGTGTTGTCATTCCGGGGAGCTGGGCGGGGGGGGGGGGGGGTGGAATTGTAGCATATGTTTGTCTTGTCTCAGGGGAATTGTGGAGTGTGCGTGGCTGAGTTGGGGGTGGTAGAATTGGGGAGTGTGTGTTTCTGGGCTGGTGGGGAGCAAAGTTCTGTAACTTTTCTATCTTTCTTTCTCCTTGCCTCAATCTCCCCCTCCAGATGGCTTTTGCAGAGCCTTCCAATGATCTTGCTGTTCTTTTGGTTTCTGCTAGAGCTGAGGAAGAGCAGGAGGATGAATTGTAGCCACAGGAGGCCATTCCATTTGCAGGAGGAGAGGGAGGCAGGATGTGGCCGCCATTTCCCCCAAACTGGGAAAGTGGTGGTGGGGCACAGGGTATAAGACGAAGGGAGCAGAGACCCAGGCTGTTCCTCACGTAGTGTTCTTTGAGCAACTGTCAGACATGGCAGGCCCTATATTACCATTTTGTTTCTAAGTGCTGGGCGGACTTGAAACTGACAGTGTTTCAGACAACGACTTCTAGACCCGTTCTCAGATGCCCCCACAGGCACTCTGCCTGCAAAAATATCAGCAATTCTGAATCATGCTGTATAAGCCTGTGGGCGGGCTTAACGAGCCTGAAATCTTGCAGCACCAATCGGCACCTCCAACTGCACATACGCAGACAGAAATATAGAATGTGGCTCTCCTGCCACATAGCTCCTGGGCTGGATGATGCCTCCCTCTAGCCCCGTACAGACATCACCCCACCCCCACAACATTATTGACCCCCTTATTCCCTCACCTCCTTTCCCACCCAGACTGATTATGTGCCCATCTCTTCCTTCCTACCTCACCGATCTCAGGCAAAGCGGCAGTGGACTCCCCTTTCCTCACACTGATCACAGGCAGAGTGGCAGCGGACACACCCCCCCCCCCCCCCCCCCCCCCCCCCCCCCCCCCCCCAGCTGATCTCAAGCAGAGAACAGTCAGACACTCAGCACTTACAGCTGCCTGCTGGCACCTGAGCCCACATCTGGGTCGGTTTAAGGGAATACTCAACACACCTGCAGGACTTCAAGGTGGGTGGGATTTGTGGGAGTGAAAGGGAATTTCTCCCTGGTTCTGGAAATGTCATGGCAGTTGTTGTAAGTTGCTCCCACCCGCTGTAGCCAGTGAATGATCTAAATGCCTTGATTTTCACAGTAGTAATGCTCTAAGGGCCCTCCCCCACTGACATCAATATGTCAACGGGTTTCTCCAGCGAAAGTCAGGGTAAGTATGTTCCCTGTTAGAAGCTAAACGGAGACGTATTAGTCACAGCTGTGAGGTACAATAACATTTATTGGTGCCAATAAAGGTGCTATCAAAACAAGTGTTAATATATAGCAAGTGAAAGTGAGACTTTAAAGTACCCAAATGTTCTTTCTAATTGGTGTATTCCTTCACCCATGCCATCTTAATGCCACTACAACTTCTTAACTTTACTTGATACATCATTGGTTTTGGTGTCTCCTCAGGATGTATATTGGAGTCGAAGGTGGCCAGCTGCCTACTGCACTCCATGGCCTGTAATGGGCCTTGGCGATGGTCCTCTGGAGGGCCTGGACCTTGAGGGCCCCAGCTAGCTTCCAGGTATCACGGACGTATCCTATTCATCCTGGTGCCCTTGAGATGGTGTCAGGAAGGGGAGAGTCAGAAGATATAGTCACTGGTGTAGCTGCAGTCTCTTTGATAGAAAGCTCCGGCATGGCCTCCAGTCCTTGCTGTTCCCTCAGGATTCCTGTGGGCCCCTGGGTCACTCCATGGGACAGAAATGCTTCTGCAGTGAGCTTCAGAAGCTCCGGCATCACCTGGCTTGCCAGACCTGGAATGATCTTCAGAAGCACTGGCATCATCTGGCCCCAGACTCAGAGGACCATCGCCAAGAGCTCACCTACGTTCTTGCAATGGATCTGAGTCTGGGGCCACGTATCAGTGGCAGCAGCAAATGCCCTCTGAGACTGGGCCATGCTCTGTACCCTCTCAGCCATGACCCACTTTGAGTGGGCTGGTCTCAAGGGCTGCTGCCATCGCCCGCTCTGTCTCAGCATTGTCCCGCTGGGTGTCCTGTGAGCTCTTGAACCTCTCAGCCATGGGCTGCAGAACCCCAAGAAACCCATTGAGGCCCTCAGCCATTTGGCATTGCAGCTCCCTTATTGCTCTCATTGAATTTCCCCATGACAGCTTGGAAGACGTCCCTCTGGGACTCCACTGTGACTTCACCATTGCTTTAACCCTGCCATTCATGTTGATTATTTCCTGCCCCAGCTTTCCACCATTGTTGTCACCCTTGCAGTGTTAGCGTGGGAACCAAACAAGACTGGCAATAGCTGGTCCACCTGAAAGCTTTGAGACTCCTCCCAATAGCCTTTTAGTAGATCCAATATTGCTGTCAGCCCCTCCTGCATTCTCTGGCTCTGTTGCTGCATCTCCTGCAGCTGAGGGAGAAGTGATCTCAGAGGCCCAGCATGTAACCTGGAGCCAGCTGAGGGGTGCCAGAGGCCTCGGACGTTCCCTCCTCCACCTGATAAATATCAGCAGATATGTTGTGCACACCACAGCGTGACCCAGATGCTTCAATACTAACTTGACCTGCCAATGTGAGAGTCTCCAGGATGATGAATACGAATTGGAAGCTGACATGAAATTGCTACCAGCCTTGGCGGTCCCACTATTGCCTTCCTTCAAGATGTCTTCCAAGCTGTCAGGGGGAGAATCAATAAGAGCAGTGAGGGAGCAGCAATGTTAAATGGACCCAGCGCATCTGGGTCCCTTTTTGCAACATAGTACACAAGGTTAAGTACCAGAGACAGACAGGAATCTGCGCTGAATGCAACTTACTTCAGATACCTCCAATGAATGGAGGATTGGCAGGTGCTCATTTCTGTGCTTGAGATCCACTCTTCTCCCACAAGCTCCAATGCCGATCCTCAAAGGAGGTGAGGACACGGATCTCGGGCACACCACCTCATTTTTGCCCTTTCCTGACATTTCTGGGTATTCTTCTCCTGTGAGGACAGATAGAATCGTTTAAAATCTGATGGCATGAGTCCTGGAGGATATCAGGGGGTGGACCTCTGAGGGTGAGGAGTTGGAGGGAGGGATAGGAGGCTGGAGGAAAGTGATAAGGGGCCAGGGGCTGGAAGCATGCATGGCACTGGGAGTGGGGGAAGATCAGTTTTTTTCTGGCAATGCTTCCCAGTCCTTCAGGCCAGTGCCTTGGCACTAACACTTGGTACCACCACCTTCAAAGCTGCATTGACACCCTTTCCCATGGGCCAGTGTCCTGCTGGGGAAAAGGGTCTCCTACCTTGCCTCCATTGCCTGCAGCAACCTGGCAAGATTTGCATCTGAAGACTATCCTTGATGCCATTTTCCAGTACTGCCTGCTTATCTGTCCATCCCTTGTTAGTCATGATGTACAGATGCCGGCGTTGGATTGGGGTGGTAAGAACTCAGTAAGAATTTAGCAACACCAATTTATAATCCAACCGATTTATTTGATAGTAAAAAAGCGAGCTTTCGACTCTGTGTCTTCTTCAGGCAAATGCAGTGTTCTGGTCTGCAATAGCACACATCAGCACAGACAGTCAGAGATTGCTGATTAGAATGCGAATCCTTACATCTAACCTGCTATTCAAGTGTTAAAGTGGCGAACAATGTGTGTGAAGGGAATCCTGAGCATTGTTGGAGCACACGTTGTTCGCCACTTTAACACTTGAATAGCAGGTTAGATGTAAGGATTCGCATTCTAATCAGCAATCTCTGACTGTCTGTGCTGATGTGTGCTATTGCAGACCAGAACACTGCATTTGCCTGAAGAAGACACAGAGTCGAAAGCTCGCTTTTTTACTATCAAATAAATCGGTTGGATTATAAATTGGCGTTGCTAAATTCTTACTGAGTTCTTACCATCCCTTGTTAGGACACATTAGCTGCAGGCAGTTGGGCAAGTCATGTGCCTGTTAGAGGCTTCTATCCAGTTTAATGCGGTTTGCCTTGTTGTCATGGAGGGAAGCCAAGTCAGTACTTGCATGTGTGCTGATGGGGGACAGTGGCAAAAATGTGCCTCTGTGATGATCGGGGCAGGGGAGAGAAAGGGTCATGTAACTTGTGATCGTGAGCTGCAGGGGCGGGGGGGGGGGGGGCGGCGCTGATGAGGGGGGTATTTGCAAGTAGGTCCCTGAGGGCTGTGGAGTCGGTAAGGGTAATGTTGTGGAGAGAGGGGGGGGGGGGTTGTTCCCTGATGTCCTTGAGGAGGCTGGGGGAGACTATCTGGCACGGGGGGAATGGGGGAAGTGGTTCTGTCAGGAGAGATGCTGTTTTTCAGATTTTTCTGCGCACGCGCAGTTTGTGACTCCAATCTGAGCTGCAGACTTGCTGATGAGTTAAGCCTCACCCACTGTCTCTACTGGCTAGAAATGGTCTAGCCCTCATTTTCAATGTCTAGGTCTATAAGGTTGGGAGTGAATACTTGCCCAAAAAGCAGATCTGGAACCCTCCCATTTTTATGTTAGCTAGATAGTTAGATTAATTCTCATAAAATTCCGCCCATATTGTCCAACTGAAGTCTGTAAAATTACATTAAACAGATAGTAGAAGTGGATTTGATGAAAAATTTTAAAGACTGAGGGACAATGTCCAAACTCCACAGAGACAGTGCCCAAGTTGGGAATCAAACCCAGGTTTTTGGTGCTGTGAAGCAACAGTGCTAACCACTATGCTGCCCTAGGATACTCTTCAGTGCTCAGAGTGTGGGAGATTCATGTTAAAAATCCTGTGAAAAGAATCAATGAATTATTTCAGTTTTCATATGCATTCGTCACTTCGAACTTTTTTGGGAAGTGTCCCATTTATTTATTTGATTTGGGGTTTTTTGTGTTCAGCCTTTAAATTTATTACAACTTTATTCCCTTGAAGTAGTCAAGCCAAGTCCCGGAATTTTTCAAACAACTGTTTAATATTTAAACAAGAGCACGGACTCTGGAACGCTAGCTAGTGGCCAGCCAGAGTCCAGAATACAGATTTGCACATGAAGATATTCTTCCAGATTTGATTACAATTAATTAACCTATACCAATCCAATATAGGAGTTATTGATCAGGGTTACATCATGCATAAGATTAATATTAAAACGTTAAAAACCAATCACAATCATTACACGTCTACTTAATTATAATACCCAATCAGCATAAAGGTTTGATCATGTGAGCTGACCTAATTTATCATTGTTATAAATTAGCCTTAACATTCCAGCTTATATCTGGATTTGTAGATGTCAATTATCTCTCCCATGACTCAGTCTAAGAATGTTTGTTAGATAAACAAAACTACGTTCTGGAATTGTGCTCCCTGTGATTTGGCTTTGATGCCTATTTTGGTCTGCTTTCATAAATACCTGTGGTTTTTCTCATAGCAGCTTATGTGATTTTTAAATGACTGTGATTATTAACTCTTTCAATTATCATTTATCATTTAAAGAAGGGCTTACAGAGGAAGTGGCAGCACCATTTTTTTTACTAGGAAATCAGGATTCATATAAGATGAAATTATGCGTAAACAATAGATAAGGTATATGAGCTGAATGGCCTTTCTCATCCAAACTTTCTTAAGTTCTATGAAGATGAATATAGCAATAGCTATTTTGATGTTCTACATCTAAAAAATCTATTAAGTGACAATAACTCCATTGTCCTTACTGCGTTTCAGATACAACTATTTCTTAGTGATAGCTGGATCAATACATTGAAGAAAGTTTTACGTTCCAGCCTGTGGGATGTTCGTAAAGGTTGGTTTAACTTACGGGAATCTAACTGGGAAGTTTATCGCAAATCTAAACTGCACATGCTGATGGAAATGATCAAGTATAACCTTCAGGATTCTCTTCGCTACCTTGTGCAAGACTCTCTTGTCAACTATACTCAAATGATCCTTGATGGCTGCCATAGCTGCCTCAACTGTTCTGATGATTTGGTATGGGGAGAAGATCTTCTTAACAGCAATTTCAAGTAAGCTTCCCAAGATGCATTTGAACATATTTCCACCTATTGCTCTGCCTTCAGAATATATTTCTTATCAAATACTTCATTTTCTGTATTTTATTAATTTTTTTACATACAGTACTAAATACATTTTTTAAAGTTCAGAAGCAATTAAATAATTTTGATATTTTGAACCAATGTTTTAAATACCAATATCTTTTCTTTATTTCATCTTGCATTTTTTTTTCTAATTTGTTTAATTTGTTGCAGTGTTTCTCCATTTGTTTAATGTTTCTTCATTTTAAAAAGAGGAACAGATTTAGATAAGTTGTTGAACCTGAATCGCACAAACTCAGCTCTGACAAAGGGTCACCCAGGTCGAAATGTTAGCTTTATTCTCTCTCCACAGATGCTGTCAGACCTGCTGAGATTTTCCAGCATTCTCTGTTTTTGTCACCAATTATGCCAATTATGATCTTTTGAGCATCCCTAATTTTTTTCTATTGTACCTTTGGTAGCTGGGCCTTGAGTTGTCTTGAGCTTGAATTCTGGAATTCCCATTCTAATACTCCTACTTCAAAGATGCCCTTTAGAATCTTCTTCTCTGACTCATGTTCTGGTCACTTGTCCTAATGATTTCTTATATGTTTCAGTTGAATTTTCTCTGATATCACCCCTCAATGTTCCTTGAAACACTATACATTCTAAAGATGAAAAATACATTGTTATTATTCCAGTTCCTTCAGTGAAGAACAGGCTTGCTACAGACATCTCAGACTCCTCCATCAGATCATATGGGTGCTCATCTTACCACAAAAATTCCAAGTGCTGAACAAGTGAGAAAACGGGAATGAATGGCGTTGGTTTATTCGGTGAGCTGCTAGTCGCAATCTTATGGCACTTTGTGTAATAAAAGAGCCTCAATGCAATTCTTGCTGGAATGGACACTCTGAGCGCCTGACTCACACAAAGTGACTGCAGCTGTACATCATTAATGAGGGAAAGCTGCATATAAACACTAACCATGGACATGCAGGCAGTCATAGCAGGAAGATGGCATAGCCCCTGCTCCAAGGTTCATGGAGGAAGAGCTGGGCTGACTGCTGGATGCAGTTGAGCACAGGAGGGACAATTTCTTCCCTCGGATGGGGGATGAGCCGGGGGTCACAGCGGTAACAGCAGTAGTCAGTGCCCTTCAACTGGCATGGAGGGCTAGCCACCAGTCCCAGAAGAAACTAAACAACCTTGTTCAGGCGGCAAGAGTAAGTTTCCATCCCATCCTGCCATTAATCCTGTCTGTCGACCTGCAATATCGACCCAACCCTGAAACCCTGTAGTCTTCCAGCACTTGGACCTCTAATCCCTTTGGCACCCTCCTGTCTGCTGAGGCATGGTGCCAACATATATCACTTGATTGCCCTATTCCCAACACCTTATGCCCTTCCAGGCATCAGGATTGCAACTGTTTCCCCCTCTCTCCCATTCTGTTCCCATAGGACATGATGCCCCATAACAGAAAGGAGTGGGAGAAAGTGGGGTCACCAGCCTGTGAATCCTCACTCTCAGGAGAGAGCCCCAAATCTGGGGGAGGAGGGGTGTGGGTGTGGGTGTGAGGGGCGGGGGTGGGGGGGTGGGGGGGGGGGTGTTGGTGGCGGACTCAGAGACTGTGAAGCCCACTAAACGGCCTCCGCTTGAGTCTTCCAACAATGCAGCGGCCTGGGAGAATCACCTGCATTATGTTTCCATTTTCCATTTAATTTTTTAACTTTCTTGCTTATCCATGGTAGGTTTTCCTCCCCTTTGACTCCTTGTTAGGAAGTATTTTTGCTGGGAGTCAGGAACAGCATGGTGGCACAGTGGTTAGCATTTCTGCCAGGGACCCTGGTTCTATTTCAGGCTTGGGTCACTGTCTGTATGTAGTTCGCATGTTCTGCCTGTGTCTGGTTTCCTCCCACAGTCCAAAAGATGTGCTGGTTAGGCGCCTTGCACATGCTAAATTCTCTCTCATTGTACCTGAACAGGCGCTGGAGTCTGGCAACTAAGGATTTGATTGAATTTTTTGAGCATTAAACAAAATGTGTGGCTGAGGATAGTGCGATTGATGTAGTTTACATGGATTTCAGCAAAGCATTTGATGAACTTCCACATGGGAGACCTATTAAGAAGGCTAATGCACGTATAATACAGAGTGATCTGACAAGATGGATTCATAATTGGCTTAGCGGTAGCAGGTGGAGGGTAGTGATAGACGGCTGCCTTAGTGACTGGAAGCCAGTGACCGGTGGCGCATCATAGAGATCCATGCTGGGCCTTCTATTGTTTATCATTTATGTAAGTGACATAGATGACTACTTGGGAGGTACAATCAGTACGTTTGCTGATGACACAAAGATTGGCCGGGTGATTAACAGTGAGGTTGAGTGTCTTGGGTTACAGGAAGTTATTAATGAGATGGTCAAATGGATGAATAAATAGCAGAATTTAATCCTGAAAAATGTGAGGTGATGCTCTTTGGAAGGAGTAATTTGACAGGGAAGTATACTATGAAAGATCTGATACTGGGAAATTCTGAAGAACAAAGGGACAAAAGAACAAAGAACGAAGAAAATTACAGCACAGGGACAAACCCTTCGGTCCTCCAAGCCTGCACCGACCATGCTACACGACTTAACTAAAACCCCTACCTTTCTAGGGACCATATACCTCTATTCCCATCTCATTCATGTACTTGCCAAGACAGTCCTTAAAAGTCACTACCATATCCGCTTTCACTACCTCCCCAGCAAAAGGTTCCAGGCACCCACCACTTTCTGTGTAAAAAAATCTGCCTCATACATTCTCTTGTAAGCCTTGCTCTTTGCACCATAGACCTTGGCATGTTTGTCCATAGATCTCCGGGGTGGGGAGGGGGGTGGTGGTGTGGAGGAAGTGGTGAAGAAGAGATTTACCAGGATGCACCTTGGGATGGAACATTTAAGTTATGAAGAGAGGTTGGATAGGCTTTCGTTGGAGCAGAGAAGACTGAGGGGTGACCTGATTGAGGTGTTCAAGATTATGAAGGGCATGGACAGGATGGATAGGGAGCAGCTGTTCCCCTTAGTTGAAGGGTCAGTGATAAGAGCAGACATGTTAAAAGTGAGGGGTAAGGTAGGTCACTTACAAGGAGGCACAAGTTAAAAGTAAGGGATTAGAGGCTTCGGGGGGATTTGAGGAAAATCTATTTACTCGGAGGGTGTTGAAAGTCTGGAATGCACTGTCTGGGAGGTAGATGGAGGCAACATGCCTCACATCCTTTAAAAAGTACCTGGATGAGTACTTGGCACACCATAACATTCAAGGCTATGGACCAAGTGCTGACAAGTGGAATTAGATGGACAAGTCAGGGCATTTCATGTGTTAGTGCAGATTTGATGGATGGAAGGGCCTCTTCTGCATTGTAGTATTCTGTGATTTTCACTGCAACTTCATTGCAATGTTAATGTAAGCTTGCTTGTGTCACTAATAAATACTTTAAACTTTAAAAAACTTAAAATTTAAAAAACTTTAAAACTTTATCCCTTTGAATGTCTGCTACTGCTCATCTAATATCTTACCTATTAATCTAAATGACTTCTTTGGCCCATTCTCCTGCTACACTACTTTAAAGTCTCCATAACAGCACCAGTAAACATCCCACCAAGGATATTGGTCCCAGGCCTCTTGGGATGTAACTCATTCAGTTTTTCAGATCCCACTTCCCTCAAAACCTGCCCCAATGCCTCAAGGATCTGAAACCATCCTCCTACATCATGCATTCTCTTGTCGTGCAGTCATCCTTTTTCTGCTCTTTCATTTGAAGTGCATTGGCATATTTCACTACTTGAAAATAAAGATGCCATATGAATGCAAGTTGCCTTGTTGTTGCCTGCATCGTGCTCATTGAGGCATTATTGTCTTGACATTTTAATGTTGGTCCTCTGTGCAGTCTTTTTCAACTGGATGCTACTCTGTTACTTTCCAAGTTTTGTACAGAATTGTGAACTGTAGAAATTAGTTGTGAAATAGCATGGGGAAAGAATCGTATGAGGGGAGATGTGATAAATTAAATGGAAGCAACAAGAAAACAGAGCAAGGTAGCAATTTGAGTAATGAGATAACAAGAATGTTACAGGAAAGGATAGAGCATACAAACTTGCACCAACAGATAAGGCTGATTTGTTGGTAATTAGAGTCTGGTAGAGGCATTGTCTTGGGAATTTGTTAACAACAAAGATTTTATCTAAAATTAAATCAGACAAGTCAATCTGATTGGTCAAGACATTGCCATGGGAATTGAGCTGGGGAATGAGTGCCTCAAGCTTTGTTTGATTTGATTTATTATTGTCACATGTATTAGCATACAGCTATAAGTATTGTTTCTTGTGTGCTATACAGACAAAGCATACTGTTCATAGACAATGGAAAGAGAGAGTGCAGAATGTAGTGTTACAGTCATAGGTAAGTTCCATTCAAAAGTCTGACAGGAACAGCGAAGAAGCTGTTCTTGAATCAGTTGGTACATGATCTCAGACTTTTGCATCTTTTTCCTGAAGGAAGGAGGTGGAAGGCAGAATGTCTGGGATGCACAGGGTCCTTAATTATGCTGGTTGCTTTGTCGAGATAGCAGGAAGTGTAGACAGAGTCAATGAATGGGAGGCTAGTTTGCACAATGGATTGGACCAGATTTGTGATCTTCTGTAGTTTCTGTGAGCAGGAGCCACACCAAGTTGCGATACGACCAGAAAGAATGCTTTCAATGGTGCATCTGTAAATGTTGGTGAAAGTTGTAGCTGACATGGCAAATTTCCTTAGTCTTCCAGAAAAGTAGAGGCATTGGTGGGCTTTCTTAACTATAATGTTGGCATAAGGAGACCGGGACAGGTGCTCTGGCCACCTAAAAACTTAAAGTTCTCAATCCTTTCTAGTTTGTCCCCATTGATGTAGTCAGGGGCATGTTCTCCTCTCTGCTTCGTGAAGTTGATGACAATCTCTTTCATTTTGTTGACATCGAGGGAGAGATTATTGACGTCACACCAGTTCACCAGATTCTCAATCTCATTCCTATTTCTTGTCATTGTTTGAGATCTGTCCCACTACAGTGATGTCATCAGCAAACTTGAAAATTGAATTGGAAGGGAATTTGGCCACACAGTTATAGGTGTAGAAGGAGTATAGAAGGGGGCTGAGAATACAGCTTTGTGGGGCACTGGGCAGCGATGTGTGTGGAGGGGGTTGTGGGAGCAATGATGAGGCCAGCAATTGGATGGCAGTGAAGTGTATGCTGGGCACTCTTCTCAGCGATCTGCCAGCGACGTGGGCATGTGCGAATTCACGCTGATCCTGCTGATTTCAGGCTCTTTGGTGCAATAGGCCCTGCCCCTCTGAATGTTTAATGATTTACATGACTGGGATTTCTGCAGTGCGGAGAGTGCAGAGATTCAGGTGAGAAGCTGAACTGAGAAAACAGTCAGAATTTAGAACAGTTCTCCCACCAATTCAGCAGTTTTGAGAGACTCGTGGCCCATGTCTCTGAAGTATAAGTTGAGACTTCTGCATTACTAGCTTAGTAACATTAGTACTATGCTACTATTCTAAGTGTGAAAGTTATGCTAAATGAGCAGAGGGAAATTATAGATAGGACATAAGTAATTGGAAATGATGTGTTAAAAGAAATTTTGAAAATTGGTAAGGAGCTTGGTCTGGATGGAATGTTCCCTAGGCTTCTGAAAGAAACAAGGAAAGATATAGCAGAGGCATTGGTCACAATCTTTCAATTTTCATTAAATAGCATAATGCCAGATGATTGGATGGTTGCCAATATCAAATTACAATTCAAGAAAGGAGATAAGGTAAGCAAGGAAATTACAGGACAATGTGCCAAATATTATTTTCAGTGGATTATTAAAAACCATTATCTGAGACAAAATAACTTTCATTTAGAAAGTCATAAGACCATAACACATAGGATCAGAAATAGGCCATTCAGCCCATCAAGTCTGCACTGCCAATCTGTAAGATCATGACTGATCTGATATAATTTTCAACTCCACTTTCCCACCATATCTCCTTGATTCTCTTACTGATTAAAAATGTCTACCTCAGTCTTGAGTATACTTAACAACCCAGCCTCTATAGCGCACTGTGTTAAGGAATTTCACAGATTCACTCCTCTCTGAGAGGATAAATTCCTCCTCATTTCTAAAATAAGTGATCTTTCACTCTTTCATTATACCTTCTGATCCTAGATAATCCCTCAAGAGGAAACAATCTCTCGACATCCACCATGTCAAGCCCCCTGAGAATCCTTTATATTTCAATAAAGTCACCTCTCATTCTTCTAAACTCAAATGAGTATAAGCCCAATCTAATCAATCTCTCCTCACAAGAAAATCCCTCCATACCAGGGATCAACCAAATATGAATTAATCAAAGAGCGAGGAGGTATTTTGGCTTAGTGGGGTAGCACCCCTGTTTCTGAATCAGTGGCTCCATGTTTAAAACCCACTCCAGGACTTGATGGCCAAGGAAGGTGCATTCATAATGTGGCCAAACAAGCTGAGAATCAACTTGTAAATCCTTCCAACACGCACCAGTGATAGGCAGTAAGTGTGGGAGAAATTCATGGAAATACAGAAAATAAGAGCATTTGGCTCTTTGAGTCTCCTCCACCATTGGCTGATCATTCAACTCAGTCATCTGTTTTCATTTCCTCCCATACCCTTTCACCCAAGAATTGTATCTAACTCCTTCTTTAAAACATTCAGAACAAGATTTTCCACCCATATTCACCCCAAAACCAGAAAATCCTGCCCAAGGTCAATGGATCTTTAAATGTCCCATCCCCCCACTGACTGTACAGTTGCCTTGGCAGACGGAATAGGAAAACTCCCCCCAGTATTCCATCATTTTAATTTTACACACTAATCTTTTATGTGAGATCTGGCTGAAAGCCTTCTGAAAGTCCAAATAAACCACATACGTTGCTCCTCTCATCAACTCTACTAGTTACATTCTTGAAGTATTCCAGTAGATTTGTCAGCATGATAAAACCATGCTGACTCTATTCATCTTGCCACTGTTTTCCAAGTGCGCTACTATTAAATCTTTTATAATGGACTTTAGCAATTCCCCCACAACTGACATCGGCTGACTGGCCTATAGTTTCCTGTTTTCCCTTTATCTCCGTTTTCAATAGTGGAGTTACATTAGATACCTTCTAATCTGCAGGAACTGTTCCTGAGTCTGTAGAATCTTGGAAGATGATCACCAATGTATCCACTCTTTCTAGGGCCACTTCCTTAAGTACTCTGGAACATAAATACTAGACTCTAAGGATTTATCGGCCTTCAATCCTATCAATTTCCCCAACACTATTTCCCTATTAATACTGATTTCCTAATTTGCTCCCTCTCACTAAACCCTGTTTTCTCCAATATTTCTGGTATGTTATTTGTGCCCTCCTTTGAGAAGACAGAATCAAAATATATAATTGGTCAGCCATTTCTTTGTTCCCCATTATAAATTCCTCTATTTCTGCCTGTAAGGGACCTTAGGGTCTTCTTCAAGATTTCTCTTCACATACCTATAGAAGCTTTTACAGTGAGTTTGCTCCTCAAGTTTACTCTCATATTCCATTTTCCCCTTCTTATTCAATACCTTTGTTCTTCTTTGCAAAAGCAAGGTTGCCCCCAACTTTCAAGCTGGTGAGTGAAACCTCCACGGCACCTTAAAATTTTGGCCAATGGTTCTAGGTTGTTGGTTATTGCAAGGTATCCGGCTTTCCTTAGTTGTTATGATGATAAGGATAATAATATCACCTCATTTTGCACAATTACTAATAAAAAGCATAAGAGAAAAATATTTTAATAAGCCACAGACCTGTTCGTTCTTCAAACACAATATTCCAGACTTAATCATTTATATTGATTGGTGTACTTGTTTCAATGTATTTTATTCTTAGTTTTCAGTTAATAAAATAATTATTAATGACACAGTTCTCTTTCAGAGAATCAAATGGGGAGAAATTATTTGCAGTCTCTTTTTAAGGTGCCCAACTTATGCATGGCCTAACTGGAAGAATCAAGATTCAGTGGGCTTCAGTTTAGTACTCTGGATGAACTGCCGAATATCTCATCTCCAAGCCAGCTTGTCCCTTTGAAGCTGAACAATTTGGGGCTGGCAGGGAGCCCAGTTTAAGTCATAGAAGTGGGAAGGAAGGCCAATTGGAGGCTTGTTGATCATAATCAGTATCAGTCCTGAGGAATGTTGCATATAATGTGCTTCCAAAAGCCACCAGGGTTTGGTTTGCTTCACTTTTCTATTTGTTCTTGTGTATTTCAGGCCCAGGAAAATGCCCATTTTTGTTCTGGACCTCAATCTGGATAATAACGGGGTACATTTCAGCACGGCACAGGATAGATTTAAACCTGTCATAGTAGCTCTATTTGACAAAGCAATCACGGCCACCCAGCATGTCCCTCATATAGAAAAGGTAAAACTCACAGATTGTTATGCTTGATACTATTTGAATCAAGGAATTTAAGCAGAACTTTACCTCAGAAAATTTAATGAAGTAGTAGGTTTGAGACAGAGCAGATTTTATATAGAATTTGGAAACATGAAGCTTGATGGGATGGCTCTCCTTTCGTATTCCAGGCTAGTTGCCAGTAATCAATTTTATTTATCATCTTTAATGTTGCAGAATGAGGGGGAAAGGTGAGCACAGAGTTAGAACTGAAGAAATTTACTAAAGGCATCATCAAAAATTTTAAATCAAAGATTTTAAAAAACGTTTTGAAAGAAAGTCCTAAGGCGAAGAGGTCTATGAGGAGGATTCAGCTGAACAGCAAATAGTGGCTCAAAAATTGACTACTGATAGTGCAAGCATTACATCCACAGTCGAAAGAACAGAAAAAAGATTTCCCAGAGAGGGTAGAGAGATCCTGGGGAAAAATCTAATGATGAGGATTGTAAAATGACTTGTTAAATCACTGGGAGTTGGTGGAAATTGTGTGACTGTCAGAGTTGGGATTTTGTTGGCAATGTTTATGAATTAATTAAGATTTTCAGAGATAGAATGGAGAGGTGATAAAGGGAAATGTTTTGTGAATTGATTTTAAGAAGAGAGGACTACAAGGAGGAAAAGAATGACAGAAAATCTAGATCCCCTAATTCTCAATATTTTTCTTTATTTTATTGTAATATTTAGTTTGATCTACAGACATGTTTCAGATTTGGGCTGAAAGTCTGGAAGATAGTGCTCGGCCATGGAGGATCATTAACTCTCATAAGTATTGGGGCCTTGATAAGCTTTAAATAGAATTACATAGAATTTTACAGCACAGAAACAGATGACTCAACCCAGTAAATTTGTTTTTTGACCCTACTTGATCTCACACTATCATAACATCTTTTTATGCATATTTGTTTGCATTTATTTTTATATGTTAATTTGCTGTTAATTTCCTTTGCGCAAGGTCTTTGTGCAGACTGTTAGTGTACGACATGTTAGCCATACATATAGGCATGTGCCATACAATTTGGGTGCAGATTGCCTCAAGAAATACTGCATTCCCATGACTGAAGCATAGTGGTGTTTCAGGCATGTCTCATTGCATTATTGGTTGCATAATTGCCGCCTTCTTTCCTAATGTTTTTAAATTTTACTTTTCAGTTTGTCCTGGAGGAAATGTTTCAAAGTGGAACACCATTACTAGAGTCTGTGTGGCATAATGAACCACCCGTACAGGAATTGCGCAATACAATAAAAAATGCCATTGAGAAAGCACTTATACCCCTGAAAAGCTATGCCAAGGAGTACGAGCAATTCATCAATCTCAACGAGCTGGATATTGAAAAATATGTGAAGTCAGTAATGATAAATTATCAGAATATATTATATTTGATCTAATTTTTGGATTAGCTGTTGCATTGTAAGGATATCATTGCTTTCTACTCCCATTAGCTTAGCAGGTAAAAGCACCACACAATGTGTACTAAATAATTCAGACCAACTATATATCAGATTTGATTCTTGTTTTCTGCAAAGTTGGCTGAGCTTGGTTTCAGCAGCAATGAGAGCACTAAGTCAGCTACAATGTGCTTAATGCAACGCAGAGGGAAAAATTAGTAATTGTTCCTTCTCTTGATTACAGTTCGGCAATGACTGTCGGAAAGATTTGATTGTTGTATGAGTAAACTGCTCATAAGAGGAATATTAATTATTTCAATATGATAATGACGCTATGTGCCTCAAATTATAGCGACTTGGGGCTAGATTTAGTAGGTCATTTTAGTCCTTACCCCAGTGACTGAAACATTGGGATATTGGAGGCTACCCTCATCCCTAGACAGCTACTCACAGCCATTAATTGGCTGATTGGCAATTAATTAAGGTGAAGCAAGAATTCCATCCCTCAGAAACAAGTTATTGGTCTCAGAGAGCTGCCGGCCAATAAGAGACCAGCAGCACTTCCGGAAGTAATGGCTACAATTACTACTACAGTTAGGAGCTAAGAAACAGCAAGGAGCAGCAAGCATTGATGGAAGTTCTTTGTAGCCACCAAATACTAATGGTAATATAGGGTATGTTGTAAGTCAAAAAATTAGAGTTATATATATTCACAGGAACTTTAATATATATCACGGGTGAACCTAATTAGCAGTTGTACTATGGAGTTGAATTTCAGGAATGTACATGAGATAGTTTTCTAGTATGTCAAGGAACGAACTGGAGAGTGGACTGTTTTGGGTATTGTGCAGTGAGGAAGGGCTAATTAATAATCTCATTGCAAAGGAGACTTTAGGGAAGAGTGACCGTAATATGATAGAATTTTACATTTAGTTTAAGAAAGAAGTAGTTCAGTCCAAAATTAGGGTCTGAAGTCTAAACAAAGGTAACTGTGAAGGAATGAGGAGCAAGCTGACTGTGATAGTTTGGGAAGCTACATGAAATGTTATGATGTTGGAACAGGCGTAGTTAGCATTTGAAGAATTAATATATGGTTTATGGCAAATAGATGTTCCTTTGAGGTACAAAACTCAGCGGAAAAGTGATCCAACTGTGGAAAATGAGAAAAGTTAAAAGACTGGGTGAGATTTAAGGAAGAGACTTACAAAATTGTCAGAAAAAAAAAGACTGAGACTTGGAGGCACTTTAGAGTTTAGCAGCAAAGGAGGACCATAAAACTGGTAAAGAAAAGAAAAAGAATATATGAAAGTACACTAGCAAGAAAACAGAGTGGATGTAAGTGAGTCATTCTCAGGTTAGCAGGCTGTGATTAGTGGATACTGCAAGGATTAGTGGTTGATCCATCCCCTGATGTCCTATGCCTTCCAGCACTGAACTCCTGATAACCTGCCTCCAATCCCTCTGGCAACCTGCCTGCTGAGGCACAACCACGACAGATCCACCCAACCCCTGACATCCCTGTCACCCCTTGCCCTCCAGCCATCTGGCCTTCAAATCCCCCCTTCTGTCCCCACAGGAGAAGGTGGTTGCAAGAGAATCAGGACTGGGAATTGAATGTCCAAGGATATTCAGTATTCCAGAAGGACAGATGACGAGGATCAGGAGGTGAAGTTGCTCTTATGGTTAAGGATAACATCAAGGCACTGGAGCCCAAAATGTTGAGTCAGTCTGGGTAGAAATAAAAGGCAAGTAAAGAAACACATTGCTAGATGTAATTTATAAACCCAAACTGTACTTTAGAAGTAGGGCATAATGTATATTAAGAAATGGGAAGGGCTTGAGAAAAGAGCACAATAGTAATTATGAATGACTTTAACATGCATATTGACTCAATTAACCAACTTGCCAAAGATAGTCTTGAGGAAAGTGTATGAAGGACTTTTTCTGAGAACCAACCAGAGAACTGGCTACTTTAGATTTATCTAAAGTTTTGGTATTATCTAATGAGGAAGGACTGATCCTTGTCGTTAAGCTTCCATTTGGAAGGAATGGTCACAGCATGACAGAATTTCAAATTCAGAATTGGAATTGAGAGAACAGAATCAAATACTTGAGTTTAGCATTGGGCAAGTGTAATTATGCAGGTCGAAGGAAAGAATTGACCCAAGAGCATTGGGCAAGAGTATTAAAGGGATGGGTGGGAGAAGAAGAGTTGTTTAGGGAGATATTAGAGACATCTTAACTAAGGTACATTCCTGAGAGGAAGAGGAATTGCAAAAGGATAAAAAATCATCCTTAATAAGGACATTAAAGATAACATAAGGATGTCATTTCCTTTGGGCAGCATGATGGCACAGTGGTTGGCACTGCTGCCTCACAGCGCCAGAAACCCTGCTTCAATTCTGGTCTCAGATCAATGACTGTGTGATGTTTGCACGTTCTCACTGTGTCTGCTCTGGGTGCTCCAGTTTCCTCCCACACTCCAAAGATGTGCTGGTTAGGTTGAATGGCCATGCTAAATTACCACTTAATATCAGAGGGATTAGCAAGGTGGGTGTGTGGGTTGCAGGGATGGAGTCTGAGTTGGATTGTTGTTGGTGCAGAATCAATAAGCTGAATGATCTCCTTATGCACTGTGGGATTCTATGATTCAATGATAAGGCAAAGATGAAGGTATATAATACTACAAAAATTAGTGGCACCGTGGAGGATTGGGAGAAAGATACTTCAAACACCGACAAAAGGTGCCTAAATACAATATTAGAAGTGCTAAAATGGATAATGAAAGGAAGCCAGCTGAAAACATAAACGCTAACAGCAAAAGTTTCGATAAGTATATAAAAAGGAAGAGAATAGTGAAAATAAATTTTGGCCTAATAAGGGATGGAAATGGTTGGGTAATCATGAGAAATGTGGCGATGGCAGAGGCACTAAACCAATTCTTTGCACTCTATTTTACCATTTTGATTCTAAGTGCTGGGTGGACTTAAATCTGGGAGTGTTTCAGATCTGACTTTTCAACCCGTTCTCCAGCATCTCCATACACACTCTACGAATCATGCTGCACAAGGTTTGTAGGCAGGACTTAATGCGCCTGAAACTGCAGCTCTAATCGGCACCTCCAACTGTGCACACCCAGAAAAAAATGATACAATAACGCTTCCCTGCCATTTTGCTCCCAGACTAAATAATGCCTCCTCGTGGCCTTCCACAGACATTGCTTCATCCTCACAACATTACTGACCCCCTTATTCCACACTCCCCTTGATCTCGGGCAGAATGCAGAGGACCCCCCTTCCCTACACAGATCTCAGGCAAAGTGAAAGTGCAGCCCCCCTTTCTCCACACTGATCTGAGGCAGAGAGATTCCTCCCCCACCCTACAATTATCAGGCAGGGTGATCCTCATCACCTCTACCCTGGATCCTCCTACACAAGGCCCCCATCTCCTTTGGACGCCAATGGCTGTGTGACACCACCCTCTCTCTCTCTCTCCTGTCCCTAATCATTGAGGCACTGAGCCACCACCCTGCCCCCTTCCATCAGCATACCTACCATTTGCCTTTCTCTCAATGCTAACAAGCAAATGCAGTAATTTGTTAGAATACTCTGCCAAACTGCCTGCAGCTGCTCTGCCCTAATGAGGAGCAGCTCTATTAAAAAACAAGAATGGACAGGCAGGCATTCCTGCACAAAATGTGTGCATGACCGTCTTTCTGAGGATGACCTGGGGAGGCTGTTGTGCGCAGCAGAGGCGACGCAGGACACCCTCATCCTCCCCAGGAGGATGCAGACCCAGGCGGGCCAATGGAAATGTAACCTAGGAGAAGTCGCCACCTTGGTCAATGCCAGAACCGTGATGCTCCTGAACTGTGAAGCTGTTCCGGAAAAAAGTCAATGATCTCATTGGTGCAGCAAGAATGAGTGCTGAACCCAATCTTTCATCTTCCCCCAATTTCCCCCAGATTCTCCCATCCCTGCATCCTGCATGCTTCCAGCTTCTGACTCCCAAGCAGCTCCTTCCTAGCCCCCAGGAACTCCATTACGCTTGCCTTCTAAGAGCCACTATCTGATACTCTGTGGGAATCACACCATCATTTCTTTCATGACTCCTTCTGTCACCACAGGAAAAGACTAACCATAACACCCATGAGAGGATGAAGACAGGGGGTGGTGAGCCAGACCTTCAAGTCGTCACCCCAATTAAACAGCAGGCATTGGAGCTATTGAGGGAAGGGGAGGTGGAGCTTTCAACAACAGCATGGTCGGGCTATCATCAAGATGTGAGCACTTGTCTGTCATTCCTCCACTCACTTTGAGGCAACTTCTCAGGGGCACAAATTTCGGGTGTGAAGGGCAAGGTTTAAAGGAGACATATGAGGCACATTTATTTGCACAGAGACAATAGTAGGTGCCTGGAACTCACTGCCCAGGGAGGACACGGACACTATATAATAGTAATCTTTAAGGAGCATTCCACAGATATATTAATTGGATGGGAATAGAGGCATATAGTCCCCAGAAAGGTAGGGGGTAACAAGTTAGATGGGTAGCCTGGTCGTCACAGGTTTGATGGGCCAAAGGGCCTATTGCTGTGGTATAATTTTTTGGTGCTTTGTTCTATGTGGAGAAATGTGAATCACTTGTTTGGCATCCTGGATTTCTCTCCCTCCATTGCATTAACCTTGTGCCCTGTGTTGCAGGGACACCCTGGGGCCTTTTGGACTCCAGGTCCCTACTGCAGTTTCCATTCATCCTGGTCAAGACAGCTTGGATGAGTCCTCAGAGGATATGGTGAAGGGATCTCCAAGGGTGGCACAGTTTTGGCATCAGCTTCCACCTCACAACTCACCATCTCAGATACTAACACATCGGTGGGTTCATTAGTGGTCATTCTCTGGTGAGCATGACACATCTGATAATGTACATCGGATGAAGGAGGAAACGTCTAAGGCCTCTGGCATGCAAGGTGCCTGCTGGAGACGAGGACTCAGCTGGCCCTAGGCTATATGATGGGCCTCTGAGATCACATCTCCCTCAACTGCTGAAGATGCAGCAGCAGAGCCAGGAAATGAAGAAGAGGCTGATGGCCACACTGAATCAACTGCGAAGCTGTTGGGAAAAGTCACAAAGCTTTAAGGCAGAACAGCTATTGCCTGTCTTGTATGCTTCCCAGACCAACACTGCAAGGGTGGCTTCTGCAGTGGAAAGCCTGAGGGGATCCTTACCATGGGTAGCAGGCTCCAAGTGATGGCCAAGTCACAGCAGTCACAGCTGAGGAACTGAATAGGCTTCTCAAGATTCTGCGCCCCGTGGATGAGAGGCTTGAGGGCTTGCATGAGACCAGTAGGAGAGCGTAGGGGCAAAGTGGGCTATGGCTGCAGCCCTTGAAAACATGGCCCAATCTCAGAGGGTCATGGCTGAGGGCCTGCAGAGCTTGGCCCAGTGTCAGAAGGCACTTACTGCTGCCATTGAGAGGTGGCCCCCAACTCAAATGGCTATTGCAGAGGGCGTGAGCACTATGGGTAGGATGCACTGCCAGATGGTGCCAGAACTTCTGGAGCTCATTGCAGGAGTCCATGGAGTCACCCAGGGGCCCACAGAAACCTCAAGGGAGGAAGAACGACTTGAGCCAATTCCTGGGCCTTCTAACCAAGCTGTGGCTGCATCTTCTGATTCCCGCTGTGGCTTCTCAGGGGCAACGGGATGAAGAGGGTGTCATGGAAACATCTCGAAGCCAGCCACGGCCCTCAAGGTTCAAGGCTTCCAGAGGACGCCCACCATGCGCATCACAGGCCACGGGCATGGTAGTCAGCTGGCCCCTCCACCTCCAATGTATATTCTGGGGAATCTCTGAGATGTAGAGGTAGGCCGTGTAAGGTTAGGAAGTTGTAGTTGCACTGAGATGGCACATGTGAAAGGTTGCATTAGTTAGAAAGATATTTAAGCACCTTAACATTTTCTGTTCTTAAGTTTTTATGTTAGAATGTCTTATTTAAACACCTTCATTGCAATTAAATGTTTTTTCACCATCCGTCTATGATTAATTTGCCTCAGATTTGTCTTGAATAGGAATCGTCTTCTATTGATGATCGCCAGAACAATGTTTCATGTTGATGTTAATTGCGTAGGCCACTCAATGCTGTGTCTCTGAGAAAAAGAAGGCATTATTTCCCCAGAACCCTTGAGCAATTCCCTCCTTTTGCCCACCTCACTTGCACCAGGGCTCTATATGGGGGTTTCAGACTCCTTACCCATTACATAAATGTGGGCCCAGTTGCCAGCATACATACGGAATTCAGTAGGAATCAGACTATAGTTTGCACCAGGGCATCATCATAATGGTGTTTAGCATCCGCTCCCGCCTGCCAAAAAACTCACTAACACAGAGTACCCAGGCACACTCTTTGGTGAGACAACGTTGCAGGATATAGAAGGATTTTGTAATTGAGGGGGATGGGGAGGGGGGGAATGGCACCTACAAACATAAACCCCGAGTGAACCGATTGGTAATCAGCCCCTTCCTTGCCATCCTTGCATGCCTCATTTGGGCTCCAACCCTCCAGGCCCTGGTTGGCATTCCTTGGCATGCCCTTTCTCATCTTCCTCCTCCTCCTCTTCCTCCTCTTGCTGCTGATCATCCTCCTCAACAACGCCCAGCTGGTCAGCCTCCAAGTGCCTCCCCCTCCCCAAATATATCACTTTTCTGTCAAGCCAGATTGTGCAAGGCATAGCACATGACCACTATGTGGGAAGAGATCTCTGGGTTGTATTGGAAGATCCTGCCAGATCATCCAGGTATCAGAATCGTATTTTGAGGAGCCCAATGAATCCATTGAATGGATCGGACAGCGGCCTTAGCAAGGCTAGGGGAGATGGAATCTGCTTTGTAATCAACACCTTGTGGTGCATAGATGTTGCAAGTTTCTGCTCCTCAGACTAGAATACCTGATGTTAAAATGCCATTCCTGCTACCTTCTATGGGAATTCACCTCCATTATCCTGATGGCAGTTTACATCCCACTCCATAGGAATGTGAAGATCACACTGGACGAAATATACACCACTATGAATAGCCTTGAAATGAAATGAAACATCCCAAGACCTTTTCATCAGGCCAAGCTCAAGAGTGTACTCCCACGTTATCACCAACACATCTCCTGTTCTACTAGACCCAAATATTCTTAACCACTGCTACACAAATGTCAAACATGCCTACTGCTGTATCGCCCACCCACACTTTGGCAAATCAGATAACAAAGCTATGTTCCTGTTACCGGCTTACTGGCTTGAAGTGGGACTTTCCATCAAGAAAGTTGTGCAATGTTGGTCCAAGGAATTGGATAATCTTCTATGGGATTGCTTGGAGTCAGTGAATGGGTCTGTATTTAAAAAGTCTGCGACCAGCCTGAATGAATATGGTACTACAGGAACTGACTTCAATAGCAAGTGTTTAGAAGAAAGTGTGCCAAGGAACCAATGTGTTCCCAATTGGAAGCCATGGATTAACACGGATATTCACTGCTTGCTGAAGTCCAGGTCTGAGCCATTCAAGTCAGATGACCCTAAATTATATAAGAAAGCCAGATACGATCTAAGGAGATCTATCAAAGATGCCAAAAGACGGTATCGGACCAAGCTAGAGTCGCAGGCTAGCCACACAGACTTCTGCCAACTATGGCAATGTCTGGAAGGCATGTAAAATCGCTGGCTCCAATGCACCTTTCCCTGATGAGGTCAATGCATTCTATGCCTTTTTGAACAAAAGGTCAGCGAGAGCATGCCCTCCATCCTGGAAGCCCTGGATGAACCTGTATCTGGGGTCACCATTGCAGATGTGAGAGCAGCTTTCTCGAACATCAACCAACGGTAAATGACTAGCCCGGATGGGGTACTCCAACAGGCACCCAGATCCTACGTGGAACAGCTGGTGAGGTATTCGCATACATCTTCAACCTCTCTTTACAATAATCCAAGTGTCCCTATCTGCTTAGGAAGATGACCATCATCCCAGTGCCTAAGAAAAACCGTGGCTCTGACATCCATCATTAAGAAATGCTTCGAAAGGATAATTATGACACAAATCAATTCCTGCCTCCTGGACTATCTGGATCCACTACAACACTTACCACTGTAATAGGTCCACAGCAGATGCCATCTCCTTGGCCTGCACTCAACCCTGGAACAGCTAGATAACAGAGACATACCAATATTAGACTCTTATTTATTGATTACAGCTCAGCCTTCAACAGCATTATTCCCACGAAACTCACCTCTAAACTCTGGCTTGTGTCTCAGCTCCTCCCTCTGCAACTGGATCCTGAATTTTCTAAAACACAGACACCACAATTAGTAAGGATAGGCAACAACACCTCCTCCACAATTATCCTCAATATCAGTGCCCCACAAGGCCATGTTCTCAGTCTCTTTATACACCTATGACTGTGTGGCCAAACTACTCTCAAATTCAATTTTCAAGTTTGTTAACAACACTACCATAGTGGGACAGATCTCAAACAATGACGAGACAGAGTACAGAAATGAAATTGAGAATCTGGTGAACAGATGTGATAACAATAATGTCTCCTTCAACGTCAACAAAACAAAAGAGATTGTCATTGACTTCATGAAACATAGGGGAGAACATGCCTCTGTCTGCCTCAATGGAGATGAAATAGAAATGGTTTTAAGTTTTTAGCTGTCCAGATCACCAACAACCTATCCTGATCCCCTTATGCTGACACTATAATTGAGAGAACCTCAGTAGTCTAAGGAAATTTGGCATGTCAGCTACAACTCTCACCAACTTTTACAGATGCACCATAAAAAGCATTCTTTCTACTATCACAGCTTGATATGGCTCCTGATCTATCCAAGACCACAAGAAACTACAGAAGATCGTGAATGTAGCCCAATCCATCACACAAACTAGCCTCCCACCAGTTGAGTCTGTCTACACTTCCCGCTGCTTTGGCAAAGCAGTCAGCATAATTAAGGACCCCACGCATCCTGGACATTCTCTGTTCCATCTTCTTCCATCAGGAAAAGAGTACAATAGCCTGAGGTCATGTACCCACCGACTCAAGGACAGTTTCTTCTCTGCTGCCGTCAAACCTTTGAATGGATCTTTCTCTACACCCTAGCTGTGATTGTAATACTACATTCTGCACTATCTCATTTTCTTCTGTATGAACAGTATACTTTGTCTGTATAGCATGCAAAAAACAATACTTTTCACTGTAAGTTAATACATGTGACAATAATAAATCAAATCAAATCAATGCACCTCTCAACAATTGTACAGGTAGCTACATGAGCCTCATTTTAACGGGTCTCCGCCTCCACAGGCCTTTGCACAACGTCATATCCGAAGCGGGTAATCCATATCACCCACATGTCATCCCGGCGGCCTGGACTTCCCCTCAACTACCTCCAGGATATCTGAACTCCTAACAGTGAAACTGTCATGCACACCATCTGGATATCTTGCACAGACATGCATAATGTTCATGTTAGATCGCACACGAGTTGAACATACAGGGAGCAGAACCCCTTTCTATTGCTGAATGTCCACGGATTTTATAGGGGGCCTTGAGGGCCACATGTGCAGTCGATAGGCCCCTGAACTTTAGGCATCCCTGCAATGGCTGCAAACCCTGCTGCCTAGGCTTCCTGATGGATGTGGTCCAGGTTAAATTTGATTACTGCCCAGCCCAGGCATAAGGGCTCCTGTGACCTGCTTGACACAGGTGTGCATGGCTAATTGGAAGATGGCACAGACATCTCCGCTCTAGGTCTAAAGGAGCCAGTGGCGTAAAAGTTCAGAGCGGTCATCAATTTGACAGCCACCAAGAGTAGGTGCCCTCCTCTGCCTCTAGGTGCCAAGTCCTGCAATGGGTTGCATGGATGTTGCACTGTCTCCTTTTGGAAGTGGAGACATCAGCAACACATGGTGTCCTACATCTGTTCAAATGACACTCATGCATGGAACTGCCGAGGTCTCTGCTCCCTCCTTCTCATGTGCAAACCCCCCCAGTGAATGGCAGCCACTCCTGCCTCTGGTGGATCGTCTCCCTTACTCCTGCAAGTGGTAAGGCCTGGGCCTCCTGTGCCTGCAATTCTTCCCCCAGCTCCTCTTCCTCAGCTCCAGCAGCAACCAAAAAGAGCAGCAAGATCAGTTGATTGCATTGCAAATGCTATCTCGCCACTCTGAAGGGGGAGAGGGGTAAATGGAGAGGAACACATGTAGAGATTAAGGAATGCTGCATCAACAGTTATAGCTAACCCCAATTTATCCAGCCACGTGCTCCCCATAATCACAATTCCTTGCAAAGTTGAGAAGCTGCAGCATGCAATTTGCAAGGGCTTTTGCATATCTTTCAGCTGGAAGTGAGCTGAGTGCACTAGAACCTAGCAGCACTGCAAGACAAGAGGCCAGTGCTGAAACCCAGATCCATACTGCAAGTTGGACATCAGAGACACTGCTAAGCAATAGTCCCCAACCCCACACACACTCGCAGAGCCACCACTGACCTGAGATAGAAAATGGCCACAACAAAAGGACACCCGTGAGCAGCAAAGAGTCATGAGATGCACTTACCTCCTCACTAATCCTCACTGATGGAGCACCTGAATTGGACTTTTATGGAGCATGTCTGTTTTGCGTCGATACCAGATTGGCGAACGCAGCGATAAAGGGGAAAGTGCCTATAAAGTGGGATGTGTAGCACATTAATTCAATTTAAGTGCATTCAAATGTGAAATGTTGGTGAGTAACGCGATCAAAAAATTTTGCTGTACTCACCTCATGTCCGACTTTACCAAGTTTTGGCTCCTGAAAATGGGCGCAACTTAATGGCAAAATCAAGCCCTTTGTCTCTAGCCTCACAGTAGAAGATAATAAGTCTGCTCCAAAAGCTGCTGTTAAAATAGTGGAACTTGCCAAAATTACGATAACCAGGAGAAGGTACTCAGTAAACTGAAGGATTTAAAAGTAGGTAAGTCTCTGGGATCTGATGACCTAGGGTGTTAAAGGAGGTGATAGCAGAGATAGTGGATGCAGTAGTTTTGATGTTTCAAAATTCCCTGGAAAGATATTGGTGAACTGGAAACATGCTAATGTGATGTTCTTATTCAAGAAAGGAGTGAAGCAAAAAGTGGGAAACTATAGACCAGTCAGCTTGGTCTCGATAATCGGAAATTTGTTGGAGTCAGTCATTAAGGAGATGGTGATTGAACGTATGGAAAAGCAAAGCTCAATTCACCAGTGCCAAAACGGTTTTGTGAAGGGCAAGTCTTATTTGACAAACCTGCTAGAATTCTTTAAGGATGTAATCAGCGGGATTGATAACAGGCATTCTGTGGATGTGATCTATCTGGACTTCCAGAAGGCATTTGATAAGGTGCCGCACAAAAAAATTGATCCAGAATATTAGATCCCAAGAAGTTGCAGGTAGAATAGTGGCATGGATTAAGGATTGGCTGACTGATAGAAAGCAGAGGATTGAGAAAATGGGTCTTTCTCCAGTTGATGATCTGTAACTAGTGGGGTCCCGCAGGGTCCAGTTCTTGGATCACAACTTTTTAAAATTTATATCAATGATCTACAAGCAGGGATAGAGTGTAATATAGTAAAATTTGCTGATAACACGAAAATGTTTTGATTTGATTTGATTTATTATTGTCAAATGTATTAGTATACAGTGAAAAGTATTTTTTCTTGCACACTATACAAAGTGTGTATAGTGCGTATGTACTATTGAGAGAGAAGGAAATGAGACTACAGAATGTAGAGTCACAGTTGTAGCTAGTGAAAGGTTAACTTAATGCTAGGTATGTCCATTCAAAAATCTGATGGCAGCAGGGAAAAAACTGTTCTTGAGTCAGTTGGTACGTGACCTCAAGCTTTTGTATCTTTTTCCCGACAGAAGAAGGTGGAAGAGAATATGTCCGGGGTGTGTGGGGTCCCTAATTATGCTGGTTGCTTTGCCGAGGCAGCAAGAAGTGTAGACAGAATCAATAGGTGAGAGGCTGGTTTGCATGATGGATTAGGCTACACTCACGACCTTTTATAGTTTCTTGTAGTCTTGGATAGAGCAGGAGCCATACCAAGCTGTGATATAACCAGAAAGAATGCTTTCAATGGTGCATCTGTAAAAGTTGGTGAGAGTTGGTGTAGCAAACAAGCTATATTTCTTTAGTCTTCTGAGAAAGTAGAAACGTTGGTGGGCTTTCTTAATTATAGTGTCGGCATGCCAGGACCAGGACAGATTGTTGGTGATCTGGATACCTAAAAACTTGACCATTTCTACTTCCTTCCTATTGATATAGACAGGCGCATGTTCTCCACTTCCTGAAGTTGACGACAATCTTTATTTTGTTGATATTGGGGGAGAGATTATTGTCACTGCACCAGTTCACCAGATTCTGTATCTCACTCTGAATAGGTGGGAAAGCAGGCAGTGATGATAAGATGAAAAGTTTACAGATGTATATTGACAGGCTAAGGGAATGGGCCAGTGTCTGGCAGATGGAGTTTAATGTGGATAAATGCAAGGTTATCCATTTTAATTGAAAAAATAAAAGAGCAAATTACTATTCAAATGGGAAACAGACTCAAAAGGTGTCACTCAGAGGGATCTGGATGTCTTTGTGCTTGAGTCTCAGAAAGTGGATATGCAGGTGCAGAATGTTAAAAGGAGGGCAAATGGAATCTTAGTATTTATTGCAAAGGGTCGAGAGATTAAAAGTAAAGAAATGTTGTTACAATTGTATAAGGTACTGGTGACTCCACGCTTAGAGTATTATGTTTAATTTTAGTCACCTTTGTTCAGGAAGAATGTGGTGGCATTGAAGGCAGTTCAGAAGAGGTTTACTAGATCAGTTCCAGGTTTGAAGGGGCTGTTGTATGAGGAGTGGTTGATTAGCTTGGGCTTGTGCTCGCTGAAATACAGAAGAATTAAGGGAGAATTGATTGAGGTATATAAAATACTCAATGGAATAGATAAAATAAATGTTAACCAAATATCCCCCTTCTAGAACAGTTTAGAACAAGAGGTCATAGTTGTAGAGTAAAGCGGGGAGTTCAAAACAAAGATAAGAAGAAGCTACTCCTCAAGCTGGGAAATAGAGTTAGGATGAGCTGGAGATCATATAGAATAGCAGTGCAGGCTTAAAGGGCTGAATTGCCTACTGTCCCTCCTAATTCCTGTGTTCCTGTAACAGAAGGAATCAGGAGTGAATTGGATGTGGGGTCCCTGACCTGTGAAATCCTCATCCTTTTGAGCTCAGAGGAAACCTTGGAGAAGGCTTTGAGGAAACATCCGAGGCTAGCAGCAGTCAATCGACATAGACTTATACCATACAATCCACCAATGCACATCTTATCATCACAGATAAGTTAGTGTTAAGTCTTCTACGTTAATCTCTGGTGCGCCCAACACAACCACTGATATACATCAGGTGGAGGAACATCCAAGGCCTTGGGCATGTGGAAGTCTGCCAGAGGCAAGGAATCAGCTAGCCCTAAGCCAGGTCTCGGGCTGCTGCAATTAGTTCTCTCTAAGCTGTTGGAGAGCCAGGGAATTCAGGAGGAGCTGTCAGCAGCACTTCAGCAACTGTGATGCTGTTAGGAGGAGTCCCACAGACTGCAGGTAAAGGAAATATTGCCAGTATTGCGTGGTACATAGACCAACATTGCAAGGGTGGTATCTGTCATTGTGAATAACCAGCCCCCAGTCATAGTCCCATCCTCAGTCACACCCCACTCCCACTCAGGCCACACCCCCAGCAATACCCTGACACACTTATGTCAGGTAGGCACTGTCAGGATGGCACTGCCCATTGAGCACTGTCCAGCCATGCCTTTAAGCAGCCAAGGCTTCAATGGACTCCGATCCTCTCTGGCATGGCATTTTTTTGGGGGGGGTGTGTGATTCTCCCAGTCCGCTGTGCTACTCTAGTAGTGTTGGCAGTTTTGTGGACTTCCCGCTGGGTGTCACAGCCTTCACGCATCTCCAGGCAAAGATTTCTGCCATAATCAGCTCCGCTTCAGAAATTGGCACAGAGCTGATTATCCATATGGTTCCCTCCAGTGCAGTTTACAACTGGTAATAGTGGGGATGGGATAGGGAGGGAGGGGGCTGGTGGGGGCTGAACCTTGAGCAGTGGCAGCCTGGCAATGCCCAAGGGACACCTTGGCACTGTTTAATGGAGTAGGGCCAAAGGGGGCAATGCCTGAGGACAGGGACTACTGGGAGGGGAATTGGTATGGGGGGTGGCCCACTGCCACTCTGCAATCGGGATTGTTGGGGAAGGGAAGGTGTGAGGAAGGTCATGGGTAGCCGGATGTAGATTTGGGGGTTGGGGTTGGGGCTCCTGGGAGGCTTGAAGCTGGTCATTGGGAGTGGGGAGGATTAGGACTGTTGGGGGTAAAACAGTTGGGTGATTTTTATTTTTTGCACCACTAGAAAGAGCTATAGCAGTTTTATGACTTACTTGGTACCTACGTTGTCAAAAGTAAGTACAGTATATTACAATATTAACCAAAAATGTACATTTTAATCTTACGACAAGATCACAGGAACAAGGTAACACAGCAACATTGATTAATAGTCTTTAGGCCCCTAGGAGTTGCATAACTGTCTATAATACCATCAGGACTGGCGGGGCAGGGAATTGCTGGTCATTAGGATTGGGGGATGGGGTTTGGGGGGGGTTGGGTGGACTTATAGCAAGTGGAGGAGGGTGACAAAGTAACAGGCCTGAGGAGATCCAGGGAGGTCTGGGAGGCCAATGATCGGAGCAGTGTGGGGCCAGCATTAGGAGGGTTGTGGGGCTGGCCAGCAATTGGGCTGCCAATGATCTGGAGGCTGGAGGTGGGGCACTGCTCATGTGCTGATCTCTACTCGGACAGATCAGTGCGTTCACAGTGGCCCACTCAGCACCAAGCCACCGGCCTCTGAGGGGGAATAGGCATTGCCCATTGATTTTAAGAGAAATCATTGTTAGGACACTGAGTGATGCACAGAATGTTAGAGATTCATTCTGGAAATCATGCTAAAAAAAGCAGGATTTTCTCTTATTTTCCCGAATGCTGGAAACTTTGAATATTTTTGGGAGAAACCCAGATCTGGTCTTCGCTGATGGAGACCATTCATGATTTTCATGCCGGTGAGCAGGGAAGCACCATGAGGCCAGGAACAATTCTGCACCAATGTCATGAAAATGATGTCATTAGTATGCAAATCAGCTTTCTGGGCACGAAGCCAATCCTGCCAGCAAAACAGGGCCAGGAACACTGTATGCCAGGTACCAAACAGGTGCGAACTTGACTTCTGTCCTGACATGCAATCCTACCGATTCTGAGCCAGTAAAATTGCACTCATCAGCTTTTCAGTTCCTCCACAAGCTCACCAAATCATGATCTGTTCAACCACTCTTCGCAACTTTCTCAAACATGATTTCTTCAAGCCAATTATGATTTCCTAATCCACAATTTCTTCAAATGTTCTGCAATTCTTCCTGATCTATGAACTCCTTGACCCATGGTACCTTCAAGCTGTTGTGGCCATCTCGATTTATGATGTCTTCCTATCCTTACAATCTCTTCACATGCAATCACTTCAATGTCACCGAGATCTCCCTGACTGCCTGGTACACAATCTCTTCAACTCTTCAATTTCCCCAACTTCTGATTTCCTGGTCTAAATCTCTGCAAACCACCACTTAGGAGATCTCTTTTCCTCTTCCCTTTGCATCTCCTTAGTGAAGGCCAACTCACCCAACAATCAAACAGCCTCTCAGAGAAACTCCAAATAGGTCATGACCTCCATAATATCCACATTTCTGGATGATTTGTTTGCTATAATTCCGCACTGCACTCTATTCCTCTCTCTCTAAATATCAGTGCCATAGTAATACCTATGTGCTGAAAACAAATGGTATGATAAAGATTTAATCCACAACTCTATACTGCAGTTTTGAGGGGAGAAACCATGCAGAGGCCTCAAATTTCTCATTTCAAAACAAAATTAAGGAGTCATGTACAGGTTGGGTAGATCCATAATGCATGCTTTGATTTATAAAAGCATCTCAGGTTATAGAGTTTAAATTTCTAATATATGTACTTTTTAATTGTTTGTCTTAAAAACTGTAGTGCCTTTAGCAATCTCGATCCAACAGTTAATGAGGTGAAGTTAGAAGTAGAGAAGCATTTGAAGAAGAAAAATCAAATAGAGAACACAATTCCTAGCACGATCACCATTGGACCTTTTGCTATCAACGTGGAATCATTGCGCACCAACCTTTCCAAAAAATGTAGTAACTTATCTCAAGCTGTGTTGAAAATGTTTGCCAAAAAACTTCAAGTTCAAATGGAAGAGGTAAGTTTTTTTTAAATCAGAATTTAATTTGCTGTGATATTCAACACTGTTATCCTTTAATTCTAGATTTCCCAGAAGTTGGACTTGAAGCAGCTGTGTTCTAACTCAACATGTTGTGCATATTAATTAATTCCCAAATGTTCTGTTTTCGTTTGCTTTTAAATGAACAAATAATTGGGCATCATTCCATACTGTGATTAAGTCAATAAATTTGCATGATTTGTATGTAGAATAGAATTTGTTACAAACTGGAATCAAAATAAGGGTTATGAATAGTTTATACTGTATATGGAACAAATGTATGTCAGTGGAATATTGGCAGAAATCTAGTAAGTGTTGTGTGATTTGGATATAAAATAGCAGACACCTCAGAATGTGTTACATGCTCTATGGAGATTGGGATAGTTTATATATGGAAAAATGAATGTCAGAGGGCATTAGAATAACTACAGCCAAGTGTTAAAGGAGAAAGAATGTCCTCTCTCTATTCAAAAGACTTCTCCAATAGGAGTGACAATTTTCGAATGAGGTCTGGTCTTGCCTTTCAATTGAGCATTAAAGTTCCCATGGAACTATTCAAAGAAAAGCAGAGTACTTGTCCTTATCAATATTTATCCCTCAATAAACATCACAAAAACAGATTTATTGCTGTTCATGGGACCTTGCTTTCAGCAAATTTTGCCTGCATTCTGAAACTATTTCATTGGCTGTATAATGCTTTGGGATATCCTGAGGAAATAAAAGATTTCAAATAAATATAACTTTTTTCTTTATTTCTCCTCCATCGATGCCTAAAATCCAAATGCAGTGGCAATTTATAAAATCAAAAGAGTAATTATTAAAATATTATTTGATTCTATGTAATGATTCAATGTCATTTTTATCTTTTAGATCAATGATGATTTTAAAATGATCAATAGAAAATTGTTTGAAAAGCCAAATACTATTGAAGACTTGACAGAGCACCGGGAATGGATGAAGAAAATTCCTGAAATGCTGAAAACAAATGAGGTACTAATATATAAAAATATGGAACAAGACCGCTCAATTCATTGAGCTCCTTTTTTACATGTACAATCATGGATTATGCAGCACCCATTTAATCTCCTGAGAGAAAATTCAACATCTGTATTTCTTGATCCAAAGAGCTGTTTAATAAAACCACACAAGATTAACCCGAGGAACGAGAAAAGCTTTTTGTCACTTCAGGGTTGTATGTTGTGAGGTGAATAAAATGTCCAATGCTGTATCCACACAATCCGCCATATATGGGACAGACTAGTTTTTGATGGAAAGTTTGGATTTGGTACCAACGTTCCATTGTTTATGTCTGGCCTCCATTTGACCTTGCCGGAGACATTCTCCAGTTTGGGACACATTCCCTCAGATTGGTGGGGATTTTTCATTTTTCTGGGAGGCTTTGAGAATATCCCTGAAATCTTTCCTCTTCCCTCCTGGTAACAACTTCTCTTGATGAAGCTTGGAGTATTGAGCTTGTTTTGAGAATATGAAGTCAGGCATAAAGACAATGTGGCCTACCTAACATGGCTAATTAACCATAATTAGTGCTTCTATTCTGGGGATGTTGGCCTGAAAAAGGACACTGATGTTGGAATGCCTATCTTACTATTAAATTTGCAGCATTTTGTGGAAGTATTAATGGTAATATTTTCTAGGGATTTAAAGGGTTTCCTGAATGGCGCCTAATACATACAGGGGAACAGGCAGCACTGCAGTGCTATAGACCATGACCATGGTGCTTGGTTTGATGTCTTTAATATCAAATACTCTTTCTCAGATGGCCAGTGTTTGTGCTGGCACATTGGAGGTGATGTTAAGTTATAGATATCTGCTTTTCCTGAGGAGGCTCCTACTGTAGGAGAAATGAACCGCGTTGTTCAGTGACTTGCCTTGGATCTTAATAGTTGGGAGGCAGTTCTGTGCAGCAGGAGCAGGCTGTAAGAGGACCTTCATCTTCTGAGTATTTAGTCTAAGGCCTTCACGAATGGATCAATGATAGTTTGGAGCTCAGCCTCATAGTGTGTAGGGTAATGCCTACCTTAACCCCATTGTTCTGTTCTTACCAAAAATTCTGTTGGACATCAAAATTATATAAACTGTATTACATGATACATTTCATGAAGATTCCAGGTGCCAGAATGTAGGGTTTAAATCTTATACCTTTTGCCTCAAGTTGCATATTTATTTATTTTTAGTAGTGTCACAAGTAGGCTTACATTAACACTGCCGTGAAATTACTGTCGTTGCCACACTCCAATGCCTATTCAAGTACTCTCAGGCATTACTTAACATAGCCACTCCACCTAATCAGCACGTCTTTCAATCTGTGAGAGGAAATTGGAACACCTGGAGGAAACCCATGCGGACACGGGGAGATCATGCAGACTCCGCACAGACAGTGACCTAAGCCGGGAATTGAACCCAAGTCCCTGGCACTGTGCCACCATGTATATTTTCATATTTAGCTTTTGTGAACAATAAACCTTATTTTGAAGGGATCCACTTAACTTGATGATTTTTCTCTTTCCATTTGTGTCAACTATAGTAATCTATAGCAGCATCAATTTACCTGAACCAAATTCAGACTCTGCTGCTGGAATTCTACCATCCTGCCCGCCACAGAATCAGAATGGGTGAGGGGCAGACAACGAGGTCCACTGACCTTGGGCGGGAATTTCCGGTCTCACTTGAGTGAGGTCATAAAATCCCGCCTTTCATCCCCCCAACAACCCTGCAGGTGATGTCCTCAGCCTGGTAGATGAAAGCTTGTATCATTATGTCTGGAATAGCTACTTGGAAGAGAAGGAGTTTGCATTGAATGAATGCCTTATTTCAAAATAGATCGCAATTACTTCTTGAGTTGCAGTCACTATTACTGTTCAAATAAATAACTTATTAAAATCAATTGAGAGGACAAAATGGTTTGCTTGAGAGAAAAATATTAGGAGAATTCTTCTGTGCTTCTCAGAAGACAAGACTGGCACTGAATCTTTATGTTCATCTGAACAGAACTCATCAAGAGGGCAGCACAATTCCACAAACAGCAGTTCTGCATGGGAGTATAAAACTATTTCTCAAATCCTGGAGTGGGACTTAAATTTGAGACCTTCTGATTCAATTATTATAGATGTTGACTTGCAATTAGTAGTACTACACACTGATTGTAGATTGATTGCTGTTTTAATCACAGTGATGATTACAGTTTCCTAATAGTTGCATTACTGTGATTCGGGCAAGTCATAGGCAAGGTACACAGAAGGCAGTTCAAGGTTCCACACGCTTCAAATTCCACCAAATTCCACAAAGCAACCTCAGACTCAGCAAAACAATGTGTTTCTGCAGGTCTGACCTCAGATTCCCTCCACACTAGGCTTTCTGGGGTCTAGGAGCTCACGTGGGTACAACTGATGAAATATGCATATGCAGTCCATAACTGGGTGTGCCTGTGCAGTTCTGCTGATAAACATCACAAATTATCACCACTAAATTTTAGGACGTCTTTGGCTACAAAACTTTCCATCAAAATAGAATATCTTCCAGAATCTTGCCTCATTCCCTGCTACTAGGCTGGTAAACAAGATCCCCTGTCTAATAAGACAGAATGCACAACTGATAACAGGATTGTAGGATTTCTAAAATTTTTTTTGTAAAGCATTGTTAGATGATTATAGTTTTTATAAAATGCTGTGATCTGTTATACATAACATTTAGCCACCAATAATGTTGACAAACCAACAGTCAATCTGTATTGTGTTACAATCTCTGAAGTGACCAATAAAAAAAATCATTGTGTTATGATCTACATAGTGACTGATAAGTTCAAATTGTTTTCTTTTAAGTTGTTAGTAGCTAAAAGAATAACATAACATGATTTTTTTCATATTTACAGTCCATGGTAGGCTTCCAATACTCAAGTATGTGAGTCTATACTGTGAAGTGTCAGCAGGCTAATCACGGAGGCATACATCATCCAATTTGATTTCATGGTCTATAGTATATATGTGTATTTTCCGTCAGTTGCATGACAATCAGAAGCAGCAATCCTGTCTAATTACCCTTTGTCTAGCTGATGGATAGAGAGAATAATTAATTGCCTATTAATGTTGGCCTGGCTGAGGAGAATAATTCAGTGGAAACCAAGGTTACTCAGCTCATGTGCTAAACAACATATCAGTGTTTTTCTTCCCGAATCCAATGGGGATTAGCTTCATAGATTTATTTAAGAAAATTATTCACTGTTGCACTATAGATTAAGTTTTGAAAAGATACAGCACTTAAAGATTATTTTAATTGTAATTTATTGTTTTCACTGCAGGAATTAACAAGCAAAATCCTAACTGATTATGATATCTTCGATGAATTCTACTACAATCTATCTGATGAAGATTTTGAAGCTAAGTAAGTACTTCAAATTTTAAAGGTGTTGTGAACCTTGAATTGTTGAAAAAAACTAGAAAACTTTCCACTGGGCACTTGCTGATGGTGGTGGTACTCCAATAACCTGGACTATGATGTAGTATGACACAGGCTAATAATCACCCACATGGTTCAATGGATAATCTACCCTAGTCATTTTCCTTTATGACTGACTAAACAGCAGCAATAATGGAGGATTGAGAAGAGGCTTTGAGCCCATGGCAAAAAGAGAAAATTTAAAATAATAGGGGCAGAGGAGGTTAATGGCAAAACAATTGTTATGTTTTAAAGGCAACAAGCTCTGAATGCTGAAAATTTGTATACGTTTCAAACAAGAGACACGGAGTAATTTTTACCATCACATTGTGCCTATTTTTGGATGCAAAAATTTGGCAAAGTTGGGCAAAGATGAGTGATGCAATCCATATCTGCGCCGGTTCTCCTTTTACCAAGACCTGAAAATGGCCGCAATTGGGAATGCACTCAAAATGGGCGTGGTGACTATTTAAGTGTATTTGCATGCATTTCCATCCTCTTAACAGGCTGCAAGCACAACTTTACCGGCACGTCCCCATTTACAACCACATTCGCCAATCTGGAATCGGCCTCAAACAGATATGCTCTATAAAAGTACGATTCGGGCACTCCATCAGTGAGGGTTAGCAAGGAAGTAAGTTCGTAGCGTCCAATGACTCTACACTGCTTATAGGGGTCTTTTTGTTGTGGCCATTTTGTTTTTTGGGTCCAGGACTGTTGCTCAGCCCAATGTCTGATTTGCAGCAGAAAGCAGGGTCTCAGCACTGACCCCGGGTCTTGTGAATGATGCTGGGTCCTAGCGCACTCAGCACTCTTTATGCTGAAAGATATGCACAAAGCTACAGCCTCAGAACTTTTCAGGGAACTGTGGTTTTGGGGAACATGTATATGGGGATCCTGTGATTCTGGGGGGTCATGTTGGTGGGGAAACAGGGAGGGCTTGTGATTCTGGGGGATATGTGGGTGGGGGAATGGACAGCATAGACAGTGTGTGTTGCTGGGCTAGGGGCAAGCAGTGTTCCTTAACCTCTACATGTGTTTCTCTCCATCTCTAACCACACCATGGTGACAAGATGGCTTTTGCAATGCAACCGATTAATTTTGCTGTTCTTTTGGTTGCTGGTGCAGCTGAGGAGGAGGAGCTAGAGGAAGAATTGGGGGCACAGGAGGCCCAGCTCTTACCACTTGTAATAGTAAAGAGAGATGACCACCAGAGGCAGGAAGGAGGGATGGAGTGGTGCAGATGAAGGAGGGAGTGGAGACTGTGGCAATTCAATGCATAAGTGTCATTTAAAAAGGTGTTGGACAATGTATGCTGCCAAAGGCTCCGCTTCTGAAAGGAGACAGTGCAACTCCTGTGCAACCTGTTGCAGGACCTAGTGGGGAGTTGGGGGGTGGAGGGGTTTGGTGGCTGTCAAATTGACGGCTGCTCTGAACTTGTATGCAGCTGACTCCTTTCAGACCCCTAGTGGAGACGCATGTGGTATTTCCCAATCAGCTGAGCACACCCGTGTCAAGCAGATCATGGAAGCCCTTTATGCTCCAGCTGGGCAGTACATAAAACTTAATCTGGATCAGACCCAGCAGGAAGCCCAGGCTGCAGGGTTTGCAGCCATTGCAGGGATGCTTAATGTATTGGAGGGCATTGACTACATACACATTTGCCCTCAAAATCCCACTGCAGAATCCATGAAGATTCGTCAACAGAAAGTGCTTCCACTCCCTAAATGTGCAACTGGTGTGTGACTAAAATGTAGACATTATTACATCTGCACAAGACATCCTGGCAGCATACGTGACAGCTGAATTCTCAGGACTCTGACATACCGAAGGCTTTTGAGGAGGAACCCAGGCTACAGGAGTGGCTCATGGATGACATGGGTTACCCGTTTCGGACATGGTTGATGATGCCTGTGCGGAAGCCTTTGACTGAGGTGGAGATCATTAAAATGAGGCCCATGTAGCCCACTTGATAGTGCACAGGGCTCCTGAAAATGTGGTTCAGTTGCCTGGACGGCTCTGGCAGACCTCTGCAATACAGCGCCCTGATCTCTTCCCACATTGTGCACAGCAGAGAACGGACTTTTTGAAGGAGGAGGAGGATGTGGAGGCTGGAGCTAGGTGGCCACCCAGCAGGAGGAGGAGAAAGAGGAGAAGGAGCACACCAGCAACACCACCAAGGCGCTGGAGAGCTGGCAGCTCGAATGAGGCCAGCATAGGTGGCTAGGGAGGCCCTGATCACCAAGCATTTCACTCACAAGAGGCTGCATCTGTGCATGTGGGTTCCATTCATCACTCCGCCCTCCCAAAGTCCATCTACCTCCTGCAACATTGTCACACCAGAGTGGTTGGACTGGGTACACTATGTTAGCAAGTTTCTTTTGGCAGGCAGGAGTATAATGAGGACTCACTAAGCACCATGATGCTAATGGCCTGGTGCAAAGTCTGACTTCGACCTGAACTCCGCATGCACGCAGGCACCTGGGCCTGGGCCCACGTCTGTATAGTGGGTAAGGGATCTGAAAACCCCCACACAGGACCCTGGGGCAAGTGGGATCACTGCTGCATTCTGGAGAACCAATGGCTTCATTTTCGTAGTGATACAGCATTGAGGGGCCTCCTATATGCAAGCTTTGGGACTCCTCCCAATGGCCTCACAATTGGTTCAGTGTGGCTGCCAGCCTCTCCTGCATTCCCTGGTTCTGTTGCTGCATCTCCAGCGGTTGAGGGAAAGGTGATCTCAGAAGTCTAGCATGTAGCCTGGGGCCAGCTGAGTCCTTGCTTCTGCAGACCCTGCATGCCTGAGGCCTTGGACATTCCCTTTTCTATTTGATGTACATCAGCAGATGTGTTATGCTCACCAGAGAGTGACCCAGAAGCCTCACCACTAACTGCATCCACCAATATGTCAGTGTCTGGCATGATGAGCTACGAGGTGGAAGCTGATGCTAAAACAGTGAGTCCTTTCACTCATATCCTCTGAGGACCCCGGCCGTCTGGATCTGATTCCGCATCAGAGGACACAAGATTAAATGCAAGAGAGGGAGAGGAATCTGGGATCCCAAAAACCTGATTCACATTTCTCCACTGACTATAGAACAAAGCACAAAGAAGATTACATCACAGGAACAGGCCCTTTGCCCCTCCAGGCCTGCAGGGACCAGGCTGCCCATCCCATTTACATAACTGTAAAGAAGCCCCTTTCATATCTGCCTCCGCAACCTCCCTCAGCAGTGAGTTCCAGCTACCCACCACTCTGTCTGGGCAAATAAACATGCCTCATACATCTCCTTTAAACCTTGCCCCTCATACCCAAAGCCTATGCTCTCTAGAAGTTGCCTCAAATGGAGGATTGACAGATACTCACTGCTTGACTTTTGCCTGACCATGCTGTTGCTGACAGCCTGCACTTCCCCTTCCCTGCCAGCTTCAGCATCTGCTGTTGAAAAGTGTGCGGGAGGACCTAATGGTCTAGCTCACTACGCCTTGTCTTCGCCCTCTCTCAGATGTGGACAGAAAGAGCCATAAAAGAAATAATGACATGACTCCTGCAGAGTATCAGGTGGTGGCTCTCAGAGGACAAGCACAGTGCTACTCTTGGAGGGGTGAGGAGGCGGGGCATGGAAGGAGGTGTTTGGGGATCAGAAGCTGGAAGCATCAGGGTAAAAATGTTAGATGGTGCTAAGCACTTACTGTTACTACCCGGATGAGGCCATTGACCTTCTTGTGGCACTGTTTTCCCACTCTGGGTTGTGCCATGGCACTGACAGAAGGTTGTGCCATGGCATTGACAGAAGCCATGATGTACAGATGCCGGCGTTGGATTGGGGTGGTAAGAACTCAGTAAGAATTTAGCAACACCAATTTATAATCCAACCGATTTATTTGATAGTAAAAAAGCGAGCTTTCGACTCTTGTGTCTTCCTCAGGCAAATGCAGTGTTCTGGTCTGCAATAGCACACATCAGCACAGACAGTCAGAGATTGCTGATTAGAATGCGAATCCTTACATCTAACCTGCTATTGAAGTGTTAAAGTGGCGAACAATGTGTGTGAAGGGAATCCTGAGCATTGTTGGAGAATTGTGTATTTTCTCCAGACAGCACAGTAAGTGAGGTTTTTTGCTAACCCAGGCAAGTTACGGGGGTTACAGATAGTATGTCATGAAGCCAAGATCCCTGTTAAGACCGTTCTCATGTGTGCGGAGCTTGGCTATCAGTCTCTGCTCAGCGACTCTGCGCTGTCGTGTATCACGAAAGCCCCCTTGAAGAACATTTACCCGCAGGTCGGAGGCCGAATGCCCATGACTGCTGAAGTGTTCGCCCACAGGAAGGGAACTGTTTTGCCTGGTGATTGTTGAGCGATGCTCATTCATCCGCTGTCGTAGTGTCTGCATGGTCTCCCCAATATACCATGCTTCGGGACATCCTTTCTTGCAACGTATTAGGTAGACAACGTTGGCCGAGTTGCAAGAGTATGTACCGTGTACCTGGTGAATGGTATCCTCACGTTTGATGATGTCGTCCATGTCTATGATCTGGCATGTCTTGCAGAGGTTGCTGTGGCAGGGTTGTGTGGTATTGTGGTCACTGTTCTCCTGAAGGTTGGGTAGTTTGCTGCGAACAATGATCTGTTTGAGGTTGTGCGGTTGTCTGAAAGCAAGAAACACTACGGACTTCCTGCAGAAACTCAGCACACATGGAGCAGTTGAACCAGGGACACTCCTTGTCACAATGGATGTCTCGGCGCTCTACACCAACATCCCCCACGACGATGGTATTGCTGCAACTGCCTCAGTACTCAATGCCAACAACTGCCAGTTTCTGGATGCAATTTTACAACTCATCCACTTCATCTTGGACCACAATGTCTTCACCTTCAACAATCAGCTTTTCATCCAGACACACGGAACAGCCATGGGGACCAAATTTGCACCTCAGTATGCCAACATCTTCATGCACAGGTTCGAACAAGACTTCTTCACCACACGAGATCTCAACCAAGGTTATATACTAGATACATTGATGACATCTTTTTCCTTTGGACTCATGGTGAACAATCATTGAAACAACTGTATGATGATATCAACAAGTTCCATCCCACCATCAGACTCACCATGGACTATTCTCCAGAATCAGTTGCATTCTTGGACACACGCATCTCCATCAAGGACGGTCACCTCAGCACCTCACTGTACCGCAAACCGACAGACAACCTCACAATGCTCCACTTCTCCAGCTTCCACCCTAGACACGTTAAAGAAGCCATTCCCTATGGACAAGCCCTCCGTATACACAGAATTTGCTCAGATGAGGAGGATCGTGACAGACACCTCCAGACGCTGAAGGATGCCCTCGTGAGAACAGGATATGGCGCTCGACTCATCGATCGACAGTTCCGACGTGCCACAACGATAAACCGCACTGACCTCCTCAGAAGACGAACACGGGACACGGTGGACAGAGTACCCTTTGTTGTCCAGTACTTCCCCGGAGCGGAGAAGCTACGACATCTTCTCCGGAATCTTCAACATATCATTGATGACGATGAACATCTCGCTAGGGCCATCCCCACCCCCCCACTTCTTGCTTTCAGACAACCGCACAACCTCAAACAGATCATTGTTCGCAGCAAACTACCCAACCTTCAGGAGAACAGTGACCACAATACCACACAACCCTGCCACAGCAACCTCTGCAAGACATGCCGATCATAGACATGGACGACATCATCAAACGTGAGGATACCATTCACCAGGTACACGGTACATACTCTTGCAACTCGGCCAACGTTGTCTACCTAATACGTTGCAAGAAAGGATGTCCCGAAGCATGGTATATTGGGGAGACCATGCAGACACTACGACAGCGGATGAATGAGCATCGCTCAACAATCACCAGGCAAAACAGTTCCCTTCCTGTGGGCGAACACTTCAGCAGTCATGGGCATTCGGCCTCCGACCTGCGGGTAAATGTTCTTCAAGGGGGCTTTCGTGATACACGACAGCGCAGAGTCGCTGAGCAGAGACTGATAGCCAAGCTCCGCACACATGAGGACGGTCTTAACAGGGATCTTGGCTTCATGACACACTATCTGTAACCCCCGTAACTTGCCTGGGTTAGCAAAAAACCTCACTTACTGTGCTGTCTGGAGAAAACACACAATTCTCCAACAATGCTCAGGATTCCCTTCACACACATTGTTCGCCACTTTAACACTTCAATAGCAGGTTAGATGTAAGGATTCGCATTCTAATCAGCAATCTCTGACTGTCTGTGCTGATGTGTGCTATTGCAGACCAGAACACTGCATTTGCCTGAAGAAGACACAGGAGTCGAAAGCTCGCTTTTTTACTATCAAATAAATCAGTTGGATTATAAATTGGTGTTGCTAAATTCTTACTGACTTCTTACTGACAGAAGCAGCAATTGCCTCCCAGGCTGCATTGCCATCAGTTCCCTGGATCTTTGTCTTGAATGGGGGGAAGAAAGTATCCACGTCTGCTTCATCCAGAAGCCTCCTGAGATCGCTTCAGTGAATCTGGGAGCTGGTCATTTTGTCACTTTTTTTTTGCACTGCCTGCCTGCCTGTCCATCCTCGGAGGTTTTTATGGAGCTGCCTCTTGTTATGGCAGATCAGTTGCAGCAATATAGCAGAGCATTCTAGCAAGTTACATGCAGTTTGCTTGTTAGCACTGAGGGGAAGGCAAGTTAGCACTTGCAGGTGTGCTGATGGTGGGATGGTGGATCAGTGTTTCAATGATGATTGAGAACAGAGAAAAGAGAGGGAGGTATTGTACAGCCATCAGAATCAGGGAAATATATGGATCTTGTGCAGGAAGGTCTGGGGTGGGAAGAAATAAGAATTACTCTGCTTGCGATTGGTGGGGACACTCCCACTCTGCCTGTGATTGGTAGAGGGAGGGGGCCGCGATCGATTTGGGTGGTGGGTTGTAGGGGAAGTAAGGAGCCAGTAATGTTAGGGGATGAGGCAATGTCTGTGGGGGCCAGTGGGAGGCACTTTCTGACCCAGAAGAGATGTGACAGAGGAGCAGCATTCCATTATTTGTTTTGTGCAGTTGGAGACTCCAATCAGAGCTGCAGGGTTTTGGGTGTGTTAAGGCTTCTGCAGTGCGATTCGAAATTGCTGATATTTTTGCAAGGAGAGTGAATATGGGGACACCTCAAAACAAGCTTAAATGTCAGATCTGAAACACTCTCAGTTTCAAATCCACCAAGCACTTTGAATAAAAATGGTTAGATAGGGCCCATAGAATCTGACAGCTGCTAGTGCTGGTATATCTAAGGGCAAATTCCAGTCTCAAGGGAAATTCTTTTTTAGATTCACAGTTGGGCGAAGTATGCCAATCTTTGCTGGGCAACAGGAAGGTGGATCATTAGTATAGAGCAGCTGAAGGGTGGGAACCTATGGAAAAGAAACAGCTTGCACTGCTGAAGTATACCTCCTGATGGGTATGCCAACTGTATGGACAGTATCTGACACGTGCCTTTTCGAAAAGCACACAATCTCATGTGCATACAAAAATCTGAAAACCACTTTAAAATTAAACTTATTTCAAAGTCATGGTGAGAAAGCAGGTGTTAGGTCTGCAATCACAGGTAAAGAGATGCAAGGAGAAAGTTTTAATTGTGTGATAAGCATTCAGCTGGAGTTTGTGCAAAATCAGTATAGAGAGAAGTGAGAAATGGGTTAAGCATTCACAATGGCAAATCTCTGCCTGTATGAAACTGTGAGGAAATTGTCCTCACTGTGGCCAGGTGACAGTTTCTGGGAAATATTACCTAGTGCCGATAACTCATAGATAAGTGGAGCTCTAAAGTAAGACATTGAATTTTTCTCCTTTTTGTCTATGGTCTGACTCCAAACTTGAATAGAAGAGGCAGCTGAACATGTGGAATTATAGTTTATGACCACCTTCTGAAAATTCTGTGATAGGTGTTTTACCTTCTACTTTGTTGTTGATTTCTTCAGAATTTTGCTTGCGTGTCGTTTTGTTGCAAAACCAAAACTTAGTTTTAGTTTGTCTTTTTCTTCTTAATGCATTCACCACAAGAAGCAGCTATATACCTCTTAGTAAATCCCATTCACCTCTGCCATGACCCCTTGCCGTCTGCGCAAAAAAAGTTTCACTTAAACAATGGTGATAGAAGTCACATGTTTGGAAGATTTTGTGGAAGAAGCGAGTTGCTGCAGTGCATTTTGAAGATTGTACATACAGTTATGTTGTGCCACTTGTGGAGGACATGAATGGTGGACAGGGTGCTCATCAAGCAGGCTGCATTACCCTGGTTGATTTGCATGCCGTAATGTCCCACAAACAGCAATGACCTAAAAACTAATGATGTTGGAAGCATTCTACAATGTACTGTTCTGAATGTTCTGAAACAATTATTCTATTTGTTTGCAGATGGAATGCGATTGCTGCACCTCACTTAATCACTGCACGAATGGAGGTTGTAAGGGCCCAACATATGGACGAAGAAGAACATTTCCGTAAAATCCAGTTATCAGACCAAAGCACTTTGCAGGAAAGGATTGAAGGATTAGAGGTATGCCACATTGACCGAACAATGAGTGTCTTAAAAAAATGATCTGAAACAGATTTTGCCGTTTTAGTATCACCTCCTGCAATTTGCCCAAGACAAAATTGATCACTTTTTTATTTTGTGCCTGTTTCAAAGTAGGTCTATCATCCACCTAAAGAAACATAATTTGGCAACTGATGGTTTCAGGACTTCCATGTCATTTGTAATCTTTGGATCTCATATGACCGCTCCCCCACCCCCCTGCTTCCTCTCATACCATTCTGCATGAAATCCACAAATGGTGTTATTTGGGATTGAGCCTATTCCAAAAGTTGGCGGATCTCCTCTTGTGAAATTCCAGCATGCTACAGTCATAGAGTCATAGAGATTTACAGCTTGGGAACAGAGCCTTCGCCCGACTTGTCCATGCTGCCCTTTTTGTTTAAACCCCTAAACTAGTCATAGTTGCCCACATTTGGCCAATATCCCTCTATACCCATCTTACCCATATAATTGTCTAAACGCTTTTTAAAAGAAAAAATTGTACCCGCCTCTAGTACTACTTCTGGTAGCTTGTTCCAGACACTCACTACCCTCTGCATGAAAAGTTTGCCTCTCTGAACGCTTTTGTATCTCTCCCTCTCACCTTAGACCCATGCCCTCTAGTTTTAGACTCCCCTATCTTTGGGAAAAGATATTGACTAGTGATCTATGCCCCTCATTATTTTACAGACCTTTATAAGTTAACCCCGTCATCCTTCTATGCTCCAGAGGGAAAAGTTCCAGTCTATCCAATCTCATTATAACTAAAACCATTAAGTCTTGATAGCATCCTGGTAAATCTTTTCTGCACTCTTTCTAGTTTAATAATACCCTTTCTATAACAGGGTGACCAGAACCCTATGTGTGGCCTTACCAATGTCTTGTACAACTTCGACAAGACATCCCACCTCCTGTACTCAATGTTCTGACCAATGAAATTAAGCATGCTGAATGCCTTTCTCAAAACTCTCCACTTTCAAGGAGTTATGAACCTCTACCCCTCAACCTCTTTGTTCTATAACTCTCCCAATGCCTACCATTGACTGAGTAAGTCCTGCCCTAGTTTAATCTACCAAAATGCATCACCTTGCGTTTATCTAAACTCCATCTGCCATTCATCAATTCAGTGGCCCAATTGATCAAGATCAATTGATGCAATCTGAGATAATCTTTTTCACTGTCTAATATAAAAAACAAAGAACAAAGAACAAAACAGCACAGGAAACAGGCCCTTCGGCCCAACGAGCCCGTGCCGCCACACCGATGTTCCCACCTCTACCCGTGATCCCTGTCCATGTTTATACATCTATGGATTAAAAACCAAATTTGAGACAATTTAGGGAGAATTTGTTTTGCCAATTAGCCTAAGAGCACATCTTTGGGATGTGGGAGGAAACCGGAGCACCCGGAGAAAACCCACGCAAGCACGGGGAGAATGCGCAAACTCCCACAGACACAGGCCCAAATCCATGTATCTGCACAGCATAGCGATAGTCACTGAGCTGTCGTGTTGCCCATCAAATGGTCCAGGTCAAGCGTACACTAACGACATAAAGCACTAGGATACTCTCAAAAAAAAAATCCAAGAGCAGCCCTGTCATGACCCATTGCGTGCATTCCCCTCGTTAGACAACAAGGTGGACCAAAGCACCTGTAGGATAAAAAACAAGTACATCAATATCATCATCTATTTACACACTTCCCAGGGACTCCCAAGGCTCATGATCCCTATTTTAAATCAGTTTTCTATACCCCTCCATTCCCATTCTGTTCATGTGCCCATCTAAGTATTTCTTAAATAACTCCAGAGTGCCTGCCTCCACCACTTTACTTGGCAGCGCATTCCATTCCCCCACCACCCTCTGTGTGAAAAAACTCCCTCTAGCATCCAAATTATACCTTACCCCCCTCACCCTAAGCCCATGACCCCTTGTGCTATTTGAGTCCATCTTAGGAAAAAGCTTAACCCTGTTTACTCTATCTATACCCCTCATAATCTTGTACACCTCTATTAGATCTCCTCTAAGTCTACATCTTTCTAAGGAAAACAGTCCCAATTTGACTAACCTCTCCTCGTAACTCAGACCTTCCATACCAGGCAGCATCCTGGTAAACCTCCTCTGCACTCTCTCCAGAGTCTCCACGTCCTTCCGGTAGTAGGGCAACCAGAACTGGACACAGTATTCCAAATGAGGTCTAACCAGCGTTTTATACAACTGCAACATTAAAGGCCAGCTCTTGTACTCTATGCCCCTTCCTATAAAGGCTAACATACTATATGCTTTCTTCACAACCTTCTCCACTTGCTCTGCCACCTTCAGAGACTTGTTCACCTGCACCCCCAGGTCCCTCTGCGTTTCTATACTCTTAATAGGTCTACCCTTTATCATATACCTCCCCTCTACATTCTTTCTCCTGAAATGCATCACCTCACATTTATCAGGATTGAATTCCATCTGCCATCTGTCTGCCCAAGCTACCAGCCTATCTATGTCCTGCTGCATCGCCTGACAATGCTCCTCACTATCCGCAAGTCCAGCCATCTTTGTATCGTCTGCAAACTTGCTGATCACTCCACTTACTCCCTCTTCCAAGTCATTTATATATATTACATATAGAAGAGGTCCCAGTACCGAGCCCTGCGGCACACCACTAGTGACCGACCTCCAGCTAGAAAAAAACCCTTCCACTATTACTCTCTGTCTCCTATTACCAAGCCATTTACTTATCCATCTAGCTACCTGTCCTTGTATCCCATTAGCCTTGACCTTCTCAACTAACCTCCCATGAGGGACTTTGTCAAACGCCTTACTAAAATCCATATAGACGACATCAACGGCTCGCCCTCCGTCCACCGTTTTCGTCACCTCCTCAAAAAATTCTACCAGATTTGTAAGGCACGACTTCCCCTTAACAAATCCATTCTGTGTATCCCTAATCAGATCGCAACATCCTATTTCTAAGAATCCCCTCCAACAGCTTCCCTACCACTGACGTCAAACTCACCGGTCTATAATTTCCAGGGTTATCCCTACTACCCTTTTTAAACAATGGTACAACATTAGCTATTCTCCAGTCCTCTGGGACTTCACCTGTGTCCAAGGAAGAGACAAAGATTTGCGTCAGAGGCCCAGCAAATTCACCTCGCACCTCCCTAAGCAGCCTGGGATAAAAGCCATCAGGCCCCGGAGATTTATCAGTTTTAATGCTATCTAGAAGCTCTAACACTTCCTCCCTCGGTATGGATATTTCCCTCAACTGGTCCACAGCTCCTTCAGAGACAGTAGCTGTCAACAAGCCCCTCTCCTTCGTGAATACTGACGCAAAGTATTCATTCAGGATCTCCCCCATTCCCTTTGGCTCTAAGCACAGTTCCCCTCCTCTGTCCCTAAGAGGTCCCATCTTTCCTCTAACCACCCTTTTATTCCTAACATAGGAGTAAAAAGCCTTTGGATTTTCCTTAATCCTATCCGCCAAAATCATTTCATGCCCCCTTTTTGCCCTTCTAGCTCCCCGTTTGAGCTCCCTCCTACTCTGTATATTCCTCCAACGCTGTCTCCATTCCCAGCTGCTTTGACCTATCATACACCTCTCTTTTCTTCCTAACCAAGTCCTCAATATCCCTAGTAATCCACGGCTCTCTAATCCTACCTTTCTCATCTTTCCCCTTGGCTGGCACATATTTATCTTGCAATAGGAGACAGAGAGTGGAAGGGTGTTTTTTGAGCTGGAGTTCAGTCACTAGTGGTGTGCCGCAGGGCTCGGTACTGGGACCTCTTCTATTTGCAATATATGTAAATGACTTGGAAGACGGAGTAAGTGGAGTGATCAGCAAATTTGCAGATGATACAAAGATACATTGTCAGTATTCCCTTGAAAGAGTCCCACATGCCTAGCGTGGACTTACCCTCGAACAACTGTTCCCAATCAGTTTCCATAAGTTCCTGCCTAATCCGACGGTAGTTAGCCTTCCCCCAATTCAGCACCCTTCCCCCATGGCAACAAGCATCCTTTTCCATCTGTATCCTAAAGTAGACAGAATTGTGGTCACTGTCAGCCACATGTTCCCCTACTACAACATCAACCACCTGCCCTGGCTCATTACTCAGAACTAAATCCAATATAGCCCCTTCTCTAGTCGGGCAAGCTACATACTGCTCCAACGATCCTTCCAGTACACATTTTACAAATTCCTGCCCGTCCAAACCCCCAGCTGTAGGTACTTTCCAATCCACTCTAGGGAGATTAAAATCTCCCACTATAATGACTCTGTTCTTTCCGCACCTATCCAAAATGTCTTTACATGTGCCTTCTTCAACTACCCGCGGGCTGTTGGGTGGCCTATAATACACCCCTAGCATAGTAATTGCCCCCTTTCTATTCCTCAACTCCACTCACAGCAACTCCACTCCTAACTCCTCTGTATTGTCCTCCCTCTGCACCACCGTGATGCTCTCCTTAATTAACAACGCCACTCCTCCACCTCTTCTGGACCCTCCTCTGTCACGCCTGAAACACTTATACCCAGGAACGTTCAGTTGCCACTGCTCCCCTTCCTTTAACCACGTCTCCATCACCGCAACCACATCCAAGTTCCTTGCAAACATTAAGGCCCTAAGTTCATCCGTTTTTCCTGTTACGCTCCTCGCATTGAAACAGACACACTCCAGACCTCCAAGCTCACTCGGAACCTCCTTCTCCCCGGTGTATTTCTTCTCATCTAATCTTACTGTATCTCCCGTCTTGCTCTCTACCGAGCTATCGGTCTCAGCCCCTCCCTCCCTACATATTAGTATAAATCCTGCTGAAACACACCAGCTAACCTTCCAGCTAAGATATTCACGCCCTTCCCATTTAAATGTTCCCCGTCCCTTCTATACAGGTGCCCTTCTTTCGCAAAGACTTCCCAGTTATCCACAAATATGAAACCCTCTGCCCTACACCAGTCCTTCAGCCACGCATTCAGCTGTAGGACCTCATTTCTCCTGGCTCCGCTATTACCCGGCCCTGGAAGCAGCCCTGAGATTGCCACCCTGGAGGCCCTGCTCTTCAGCCTACCCCCCAACTCCCTGAATTGCCTTCGTATATCCTCCCTGCACTTCCTTCCTACATCCTTCTCTCCTACATGAATAATCACATCCGCCTGGGTCCCCTCACCCTTCAAAATGCCCTCTACCCTGTCTGATACATCTTGCACCCCTGTTCCAGGGAGGCAAACTACCATCCTGGAGTCCCGCCTTGGACCACTGAAGCGCCTATCTATTCCTATAACCCTCCCATCCCCCACCACTATCTCCCTTTTAGCCCTTTTCCTCCCCTTTGAGGTACTCTGGTCCTCCTGCCTTGCTTTTTTTACCCCTCTGCCTTGATATTTGGGGGGCTGCCACTGGGGAAGTCTTTGGACTGTCTCCCCTCTCCTTTTTTCCCTTCCTGACAGTAATCTACCTGTAAGGGTGGGGTTCCCCCCGCTTAGGCTCCAGGTCCGCCACCTTATTCTGCCTCCCTTCCATGATTGCCTCGTTCTCCCTGACTAAAAATGCATCTTCCAATTGCCGCTCTAGTTGCTTGACCCAGTCAAGCCCTCAGACACTGCAGCTCCAAACACTTGACGCATATGTGGACTTTTGGGAGAGGTCTTGCCTCCAGGAACTCCCACATATGACACTGTACACAGGTGCGGCATCTTCCCTTAATCCCCGCCATTGTCACGAACACCTTTGGAGGTGTGAATTCCAATGGAAAACCAATAGCACACTCTGTCTAAGCCTCCTCTTGCCCAAGCTCTGCGAGCCAAAGCCCTTATATCTCTCACTCTGCTTCCCTATTCACTCTGCTGCCCGCTCCCGACGCTGCCCACTGTCTACTGCCACTTTCTTTTTTAATAGTCCCCAGTTTCCTTCCCAGCTAGCCCCAGGCCTAACTACAGCAGCAAAAAGCACTCAAAAAGAGAGAGAGAAAAGAAATCAAATTGAAAAATTCACACTCAGCCACCAGCACTGCCACCAATCTTGTGTCTTCTGCAAACTTATTAACCATATCTTCTATATTCTCATCCAAATCATTTATATGAATTATTTATTTATATAAATAAATATTTATATTTATTTATATCGATCTCTGAGACTCACCACTGGTCTCCAGTTTGAGAAACAACTCTCTACAACCACCCTCTGGCTTCTGTCATCAAGCTAACTTTGTATTCATTTAGCTACCTCACTCTGGACCACGTGAGATGTAATCTTATGCAACAACCTACCCTGTGGTACCTTTTCAAAGGCCTTGCTAAAATCCATGTAGACAACATCAACTGCATTGCCCTCATCTACCTTCTTGGTTACCCCTTCAAAAAACTGAATTAAATTTGTGAGACATGATTTTCCAATCACAAAGCATGCTGACTGTCACTAATCAATCCTTGTGTCTCTAAATGCCTGTAGATCCTGCCTCTCAAAATACCTTCCAACAACTTACCCACCACAGGTGTGAAGCTCACCGGCCTGCAGTTCCCAGACTTTTCCCAGAAGCCCTTTTTAAACAAGAGCACAACATTTGCCACCTTCCAATCTTCAAGGCACCTCACCTGTGACTAACGATGATTCAAATATCTCTGCTACGGGACTCACAATTTCCTCCCTAGTCTCCCACAATGTCCAGGGATACACTTCATGAGATTCCGGGAATTTATCTATCTTGATGTGCTTTAGAACTCCTTCTCTATAATATGTACACTCTGCAAAACATCACTATTTATTTCCCCAAGTTCCTTAACACCCATGCTTTTCTCAACAGTAAATATTGATGAGAAATATTCATTTAGGATCTCACCCATCTCTTTTGGGTTCCCACATAGATGACCTTGTGGATACTTAAGAGACCTTCTTCTCTCCCTAGTTATTCCTTTGTCCATTATGTATTTGTAGAGGCTTTTTGGATTGACCTTTGCCTCTCGTGTCCTTTTTTGCCTTACTGATTTCTCTCTGAACTCTACTTCTACACCCTCTATACCCTTCAAGGGATTCACTTGATCCGAACTGCCTATACATATCATGTGCCTCTCTTCTTCTTGAACAGATCTTAATACCATGAGTCATCCACAGTTCTGTACTTCTATCAGCCTTGCCCTTCACTCTAAGAGGAATGTGCTTATCCTGAACTCTGTTAACATACTTTTGAAAGCCTCCCGCTTACCAGATGTCCCTTTGCCTTCCCACAGACTCCCCCAATTAACTTTTGAAAGCTCCTACCTGATATTATCAAAATTGACCTTGCCCCAATTTAGAATATTAATTTTTGGGCCAGACCCAAAACTATCTCAAAACTAATATAATTATGGTCACTCATCCCAAAGTGATCCCTCACTGACGCTTCTGTCACCTGCTCTCCCTTATTTCCCAAGAGGAGGTCGAGTTTTTCCCCCTCTCTAATTCGGCCATCCACATACTGAATAAGAAGTTATTGAGAATACACTCAATAAATTTCTCTCCATCCAATCTTCTAATACTATGGCTGCTCCAGTCAATGTTGGGAAAGTTAAAATCTCCTACTATTCTCTCCCTATTTTTCTTAGAGCTATCTGTAATCTCCTTACATATTTGCTCTTCAATTTCCCACTATTTGGGGCCCTATAGTATAACCTTAGGAAAATGATTTCCCCCTTCTTATTTCTCAGTTCTACCCGTATGAACTCAGTGGTCGAACACTCAGATATATCCCCTCTCAGTATTGTCATGATGTTTTCCTTAATCAAAAGTGCAACTCTCCTTCCTCTCTTACCTCCTGTTCTATCTTTCTGATAGCATCTATACTCTGGAACATTAAGCTGCTGGTCCTGTCCCTCCCTTAGCATGTTTTAGTAATTGCTATGATATCCCAGTCCCACATACCCATCCATGTCCTGAGTTCATCTGCCTTGCCGTCAGGTGCCTTGCATTGAAATAAATGCAGTTTAATCTGGAGTTCCCTTGCTCCCTGCTTTTGCCTGACCTATCTGGTACTAGGATTATTGACAGTGCTACTTAATGTGCTCTCTTTAACTTCTGTGCTGTCCCCAACCTTCTCTTCTGTCTCCCTTCTGCTTTGAGTCCTGCCCCCTTGCCAAACTATTTTAAATCCTTCTGAGTTGAAATAGTCAAAGTAGTTTGCAGTCTAAACTTAATCAATGTATTACAATGGCAAATACATCCACAGAGGTAAAAGTCCCCCTACTATAAGTTCCTTTATTTACAAATCATACTACACAGAATGCTCCCTGTTTCAGCAGGCAGAGAGTCTGACACCCTTGCTTTAAATAGGAAACATGAGGCCTCCTGATTGAGATCTAATTGATTGCTCAGTCAGGGAACTCTTCCTGTTGAATCAAATAAACAAAATCAATATAACTTAGGGATAAATCAAAAAGAGGAATTGCCTGAAACAAAAGACAAAGCTGAAAGGAAACTTAAAACATTGAATCAAAATGCGATTAAAAGAGATCAGTAATAATCCCAGTCCCTGTGGTGCCCAGTGGGTACAGAAGGCATCAACTGTGCTCTCCTGTGCCACATGCTCTCTTTCCAGGAACAGCTGGCTGTGAATATAGCCATGGTAGAAGGGTCGACAGTAGGGGTGGATGACCCCCTCGATCGCCCGCTGTCTAGACCAGTAAATGGAACATCTTGCCATGCCCACGAGCAGGTCCGCAAGGAGGTCCTCCTCCTTCCCTGCCCCCCTCCACACCGGGTGCTTGTGGATCACGAGCGTGGAGCTGAAGTGCAAATAAAACATTAATAAAAAGTTATTTAGAAAACTGAAAAGGTTGTGCTGCCTATAAGACGCAGTATAGACATGGTCCATGGACTCCACAAGGTTGCAAAAAGGGCACTTTTGGGAGTCCATGAACTGAAAGAACCTACAGTTCATGTAGCACCCTTCACCCGAGGTCCCCAAGGTAGAGAGGAAATATGCCTCCGTAGAGGGACCTCCACTGGGGACTTCCACCATCCAGCAGTAACAAGGCTCACCAAGGTTTATCAGGGTGATGGGTAAGGACACAAAAGTGAAAGATGTGCAGCATCAGCCTGTACAGGAAATGCCTCTACGTGGTAGCAAAGGACACGAAAGACACTTCCATGAGGTGGCTCAAGCTGTGGGGCATCTGACCCAGGAGAGTGGGTCTAGGTTTGGGGCCAATGTGAAATTCTGTCCAAGAGACGTACAGTTATGCCTCTGAGACCGCATGTGCCCTCGGGTCCGAGCACAACAATCCTTAGGTTTTGGATGGCTTTGACCACGTGCCAGACGGCTACCTTCACACACTCAGCCAGCTTGTGGGGTTCATCCAGTTTACTCCTCCATCACCCAGCATGTCTCTGATCCTGATCATTCCGACGTCCACAACCTCCTCTCCAGCCACCAGAAGTTATATGGTTGGAGGAGCGGAATCCTGAACAGAGGCTCTCACACAGTAGCTGCTATTCCTGATGGGGGAGAGCTGCATCGCAAGGCAACCATGTTCCAGACTTTGAGCAGGTCCTGGTAAAAGACAGGCAATGCCTGCAAGGTGGTCTGAAGACTTCCCTGATTTATGTACACAAGTTGCACATCATAATTCAGGATGTGCACCTGGCGGAAGAAATAAGTCACCAAAGCACACAATTGTGGGGGAGGCTTGATGTAAAGGTATCTCTGCAGGGCCTAGATGTGGAAGGTCACCATTTGGGTGCAAAGGCACACCAATGCTTGACCACCCTCCTCAAGTGGGAGATGCAGAACCTCAGCAGAGACCCAGTGTAGTCGGTTATCCCAGAAGAACTGCATTAAGGTTTTCTGGATGTTTGTGACAAAATCAGGAGGAGGAATCACAGTGACCAGCTGGTACCACAATATGGAGGAGATCAGCTGGTTTATGATGAGAACTCACACTCAGAAGACAGCACCTGGAGCAGTCATATCCAGCGACTCAGGCGAGCAGTGACTTTGGTCTCCAGCTCTGCCAGTTCGCTGGCCAGGAATCCTCAGCTGGGCAAAGATGGACTCCCGAGTAGAGGAGATTGGTGCTGCTTCAGGTCTGAGCTCCTCCAGGAGAGAATCCATCTGCCACAGACCGACCAGACTCCTGACCACTTGGCCCAGTTGACCCTGGCAGAGAACACAGCGGAGTAATGGCCTGCCACTCTCGCATCCTCCACAGGTCATGAACATGAGGAGCATATCATCAGCGTAAACCAACAGGACCACCCTGACGTCCAGCCCATGCAGACTCAAACCCGACAACCTCTTCTGCAAGAGGCGCAGGAATGGTTCCGTGCAAATCGAATACGGTTGGGAGGACAAAGGACAGCTCTGCTGCGCTCCTCTCTCAAAGAGAAGGGGCACCATCAGGAACCCGTGATCTTTAATGAGTCACTCTGCAGTAGAGTACAGTAATCAGATCCGGGCGACAAAATGCGTCCCGAACCCAAATACCCACAGAATTCTGAGCAGATACTCATGATCCATCCTGATCAAGGGGTAGGAAGGCGCTCGACAGACCAACCCTCTGGGAGTGATGGATCAGATCCTGGACCGCTTGGAGGTTGTCGTGTATTGAATGGCCCAGGACCATGTAGTACTGGTCAGGGTGGGTCATGTGATCCAGCACAGAGCTAAGGCGTGTTGACATTGCCCTAGCAATAGTCTGTGTTGAGGACGGAGACTGGGCGCCAGTTTTTAAGAAAACAGAGATCCCCTTCTTGGGCAGCAGGGCAATGATCGCCCTGCACCATGAAAGGGGCATCTCTCACTTTGCAAGACTCTTTCCCAGGACCCTTGCGTAGTCATTCCCCAGGACATCCCAGAATGCCCTGAAGAACTCTACATCAGCCCGTCCAGTTCTGGGGTATTCCCCCTGGAGAGGTTGTTGAGGGCAATAGCCAACTCCGTCACGCATATCAGGGCATCAAGCCTGCTGGCACACTCTGGATTGACCTGCTACAGGTCCTCCCACAAATCTGTGGGATTCTTGCTGGACAGATCCAGAGAGAAATAATCTCGGGCAATGGCCCTGATGCCCTCAGGATCCGAGACAGTGGAACCGTTTCATAAGGAGCTGTTGATGGTTATCCTGCCTTTTTTCCAGCCAGTGATCCAGGTCTACATGGAACTGGAGCCATTACCTCACTTACATACTGCGAGACCTGACGAATTGCAATCCCGCAGCACGGCCTTCTCCCTGTACTCCAGCTGCAGGGCAGGATCCGCATCAGGCTGACTGAAGTGTGATTCCAGGTGGAAAACCTCCCGCTCCAATTTCTCGACCCTGATTCCTATCTCTTTGTCAACTCCTTCACACATTCCTGATGGTAAATACATATGTGAGCCTTGATCACATACCACCATAACCTCAAGGAGGGGAGCCTCTCCACTTCCTTCTCAAAGCTGGCCCAGAAATGACTCCAGGAACCACCCGTCCTCCAGCAACAGGTTGTTAAAGTATCAGTATGCGGACCCCCACACCTCTTCATCCCCCTCCCCCTGCCCTTGCCCCTAGCCCTGATGCAAAAAAAAACAAAATCCTCCCACACCAGGTGATAGTCCAAGCGCGGCACCTACTGTATGGAAGCCCTTGGAAGGGGGGACGTTTATGCTCTTGAAATGTAAAGGTGGTTGAGTCTGGATGCACCAGCTCCAGGCCTCACCTAAGTGAAGGTTCTGGTTTGGGATGGAGATGTCTCCAGATGTCCACCAAGTTGTGAGTCCCTAGCAGGTCTCATAACTTCACCACTGCTGTGGTGCACTGCCAAGGGCCAGGAGTGCAGTTGAAATTCTGCCCGAGAACGATGCATTCACCTCCTTTGATGGTGCCCAGATGAATGGACAGTTGCTTGTAGAAAGTCGCTCGCTGTGATCCAGTGATCAGGGTGTGGACATTCAAAAAGTGAATGATCACACCCCTGTCCTGGACCGTCAAGTGCAGCAACCGGCCTGGCAAAGACTGTCTGACCACTAAGATCTCTGGTTGAAAATGAGGGGCCAACAAGATAGCCATCCCACTGGAAGCGAGTGTGAGATGGCCCATGTAGACCCCTTTGCCACTCCAGGGGCTATCTCCTGGGTTTTCTGCAGGAAGCACACTACATACTTCCTGTCGCGGAGGACGGAGAAGTTCTGGATCCTGCGGAGTGGCTCAATGCTGCCGTTGATGTTGAGGCTGGCTATGGTCACTTTCATATCAGTAGCTTAGTATTCCAGTCACCACTTACCTAATTGCCTGAAGGGGTGGTGATGCAAGATGTGTCAGTTCACTCCCTCATGAGTCCAGAAAGAACCCTTCTAGCTAGCTTTTTCATCCATGCTTGGTCCTGCCTGCAAGCAGGCTTGGACAGGCCAGATAAGCAGCGCCAGATCTGACCAATAGTTGAGGACCGATTGGATTCTGTCATGGTGCCCATCATGCTGTTCTATCTGAGTTCCCCTGGGGGATGAGGGATGGCTTTATAGAGGGGGCACAAGGGAATCCCCTGCCTCACTCCAGGCAGACTCCAAAACTCTCCCATAGCCACGACTGAGCATCTCCGCGCCTCAGGGCAGTCGCCTTCCGGGTTTCCCACCACAGTGCATACGGCAGGGTGGCATGGAGACGCCAATCAGTCCTAGCACCCCCCTCCCCCCACATTCCATCCCCAGATTGACAGAGGATGGTTTTCCCCTCTGCTCCTCCCTTACTTCCAAGCCTAAGAGTGGCAGAGGTTCCCCTACTCTGTCCCAGACACTGGGACACCCCACAACTCTCCCAGTTGGAGAGTGGGGATGCTCAGTGTCAGGGATTGGGACAGACGGGGGGATGGGGCTTTCCTCATCACCACCACCCAAACAGCTGGGTGCTGCAGCAGTCCTCCAGTGAACAAAAAGCGGACTTCTCTGGGTTACTAAATTGCACTGGTGGAACAGAACCATGGGATCTCACTTACACCTGGTCCAGAGGATTCCTGCTTGGCGGACTTGGCAATTAGTGTTTGGTCTTCTTCTTGTTCTTGTGTCAGCTCTGGGGGCAAGGCATGAAAACAGAGGGGGGCAGGGGCTGGTGTGAATTGGAAGGGGACATGGGTACCATCACCTCTTTGCTAGGGGAAGCAGTGTGAGGAGTCCTACTAGTCTTAGGGTTCCCCTTCTCTGAAATGTAACACCTTTTCTCGAGGGTCATCGTCTTGGTAGGGAGTGCCCCTCGCACTCTGCCCCTCTTCTTTCTGCCCCATCCCTTGGGCTTTCCCCTCCATTCCCTGGGAGGGGTTATGTTTACAGATTTGGGGTAATGTGCCACTCCACACTGGGAACCCACGCACTCACGTCGCCAGGCCCAGCACAGGACGCTAAGGCATCAATGTGTCTGGTTGATGGATTGGAAAGGGGACAGGAGGTCTTCATTCTCCCCCCTCCACTGAGCCGGCTGCTGGTGTAACTGGGGTAATAGGGGTCAGTGTTCTGTTCCCACTCTTTTTTTTCTGACCTTTGTCTCCTGGTCACACAGACACTCCCCTCCCTCCCTGCCAGCAGCCAAGATGATACTCGCTGCCAGTGTGGACTTTGCTTGGGGATAGGGGGGTATTGGTATTTTGTTTGGGGAATGGAGGTGGGAGGGGGGAGATGAGAGAGGGGAGGGAGGTGTCTGCGGTGCCAGCTCTGGCTGCCTTGGGGTTCAGGTCATGGCCTTGGAGGAAGGGCAGTTCCTCTGTCATACCCCACCTCCTTATAAGCATGGCAACGCATACTGTACGCGGACCAGAAGACCTGCTACTGCATCACATCACATCAAAGGGGGCTTCACCCTCCAGGCACTCCTCAAGGCCAAGCAATTGAAAATGTGGCACCGGAAGGAGTACACGTGGCTAAGGGTGGATTCCCGAAGGCCAAGCAGGATTGAAGTCGCCCCAGCACTGCCCTCCCCTCGTGTATGGAGGTGAAGGGAGGAGAAGCTCAACAGAATAAACGGCAGGATGTTGGATAAAATGACACTCTGGGCAGTGCCTTCAGTGGGCACATCACCAGGTACGTCCCCACTGTGAGCCCCTTTTCCAGGGTGGGGTGAACCCAGAAAAAATACAGCCTTCCTGTATGTCTTTGAGGCCACAACAATGGCTGAGGGGCCAACAACGCTAGCCATTCCCCTCATGCAGGTCTCGATGATCATGTCGGGGTGGCGTACCAATTGACCCCAAATTGTTTGGTTATTAGGGCAAAACGTGGTAAGGTCTTGAAAGTGGCGAGGACTCTCGATACCATACACAGGCCTGGAAGACCCTGCCACCAACAACAATGACGCTGCACACGCCCTGAGATTGTCTGAATGTAATTTTGTTTTTTTTCCCACAAGAGGATGGAGGGAGGGTTGAGTGGGGGCCTCTTTGGTCTTTGTGTGAGGCACACACAAGGGTAAAGAGGGGAGGGAGGATAAGTCTGATTGGGGGATCAAAGAAGAGGATGAGTTGGGGTGGGTTGGGGTTTGCTGCTCTCTCCCTCTTGTCAGAGAGGGAGAGAGTGGGATGGAGGAAGAGGAGAGAGGAAGAGGGATGGGGCGCTGTGATAGGTTAGTGTCCCAGGTCAGGAGAGGAGGGGAGTGTGCCGGTGTTAATGAATAGCAGCAGTGAATGAGGGGGGGGACTTTATATCTTTGGCCCAAAGGCCAAAAAAAAGTTCAGGGCACCTTTACCAACTCCCCCTGCCTTTCTGTATATGGAAAACGAGTCTTCTTTCTCCCTTTTTTGAAGGCACAGATCTTTGTTTGAAAGGGTACCAGCCTAACAACTCGGTCCTTGGACATTTTGTTTTGATAGACCTCTGCTCTCCCTCCTACAGATGATGTTAGGCTCTGAGTCCAAACCCAAGCTTTTTGTTTTCTTGGCCCCTCTCTCTCTTCCAAGAAGAGGGCACTTACCAACGGATGGAGGTTGGGGTGATGGTTCTTCCTTTTTGCCTTGATAATTCCACGGAGGCAAAGGTCCTGTCACCAAAGTTCCTTTATTTATATAACATTTCATACAACAGAGTGTTTTCTGTTGTGCTCCTTGCTCCTAGCAAACAGAGAGACTAACATACCTGCTTTAAATAGGGAACGTGAGGCTTCCTGATTGGGTCATCAATTAGTAGAGAGAAAGAGCAACTTAGTGCAAGGTAAGTCCATTCAAAAGTTTGACAGCAGCAGGGAAGAAGTTGTTCTTGAGTTGGTTGGTACGTGACCTCAGACTTTTGTATCTTTTCCATAAAGGAAGAATGTGGTAGAGAGAATGTCTGAGATGCATGGAGTCCTTAATTATGCTGGCTGTTTACCAAGGCAGTGGGAAGTGTAGACAGAGTCAATGGATAGGAGGCTGGTTTGCATGATGAATTGGGCTACGTTCATGACCTTTTGTGGTATTGAGCAGAGCAGGAGCCATACCAAGCTGTGATACAACCAGAAAGAAACTTCCTATGGTGCATATGTAAAAGTTGGTGAGAGTCGTAGTTGATATGCCAAATTTCCTTAGTCTTCTGAGAATGCAGAGAGTTGGTGCACTTTCTTGTCTATAGTGTTGGCATGGGGAGACCAGGACAAGTTGTTGGTGATCTGGTCACCCAAAAACTTGAAGCTTTCAACCCTTTCTACTTTGTCCCCATTGATGAACTCAGGGGCATGTTCTCCTTTCCACTTCCTGAAGTCGATGACAATCTCCTTCACTTTCTTGACATTGAGGGAGAAATTACCACCAGTTCACCAGATTTTCTACCTCATTCGTGTACCCTGTTACATCACTGTTTGAGATCCAACCCACTGCGATGGTGTCGTCAGCAAATGTGAAAATCGAATTGGAGGGGAATTTGGCCGCACAGTCTTAGGTGTATAAGGAGTATAGTAGGGAGCTGAGAACACAGCCTTGTGGGGCACTGGTGTTGAGGATGATCATGGAGCAGGTGTTGTTGAACATGCTTACTGATTGTGGTCGGTGACTTGGGAAGTTCAGGATTCAGTCGCAGAGAGAGGTGCTGAGCTCCAGACCATGGAGTTTGGAGATGAACATAGAACATAGAACATAGAACAATACAGCACAGAACAGGCCCTTCGGCCTTCGATGTTGTGCCGACCAAAATAAAAAGCATGCCCCTCCAACTAAACCATTCCCTTCTCTCCATATACTATCAATAACCTCTTAAACGCCACCAAACTTGGCGCATCTACAACAGCTGCAGGCAGGGCATTCACTCCCTAATCACTCTTTGAGTAAAGAACCTACCTCTGATATCCGTCCTATAACTCATACCCTTAATTTAAAGTGTGTCCCCTCGTGCTAGCTTTCTCCATCCTAGGAAAAAGGCTATCACTGTCCACCCTATCAAACCTCTAATTATCTTATATGTTCAATAAGATCCCCCTAGCCGCCTCCTTTCTAACGAAAACAACCTCAAATCCTTCAACCTCTCTTCATAGGACCTGCCCTCCATACAGGCAACATCCTAGTAAACCTCCTCTGTACCCTCTCCAATGCCTCCACATCTTTCTTATAATGTGGCGACCAGAACTGCACACAATACTCTTCAAGGGAATAATAATGATGAAGTCTGAGCTGTAGTCAATAAATAGGAGTCTGACATAGGTTATCTAGGTGTTCAAGGTTGAGTGCAGGGCCAAGGAAATGGTGTCTGCTATGGATTTGTTGTGGCAGTACGTAAAATATAATGGATCCAAGTAATCCGGGAGGCTGGAATTGACTAGGCAAAAAAGTCAACATTAGGCCGAAGGTAGAGGTGCTGTTAAAAATTTAATTTACAGGTTAGGTTTTAAGAATTGGGGAGGGTGCGGGCGGTGGAGAATGCTAAGTGGACAATTACCAAGCTTGGGGCCTCGATAGGAGGAGACATTAGCCTAGTGATATTATCGCTAGACTATTCATTCAGAAATTCAATAGATGGTGGAATTTGAATCCATAAAAAACATCTAGAATTAAGAATCTTAAGAATTCTTTGAAACCATTGCCAGTTGTTGGAGAAACCCATATGGTTAATAATGTCCTTTAGGAAAGGAAATCTGCACGTGACTGCAGAGCCGCAGCAATATGGTTGACTCTCAACTGTCCTATGAACAAGGGCAACTAGTGATGGACAATAAGTGCCTGCCAGCCAGCAACACCCATGTCCCACAAATGAATAAAAAAAGGCACGATTGCTATTAGTGGGATTAAATGGATTTCCGCATGCACAAGAGGCCAGAGTTTGAGAAATTTACAAAGTTAGGGATAGAACACAGATTGTTCGCAATGTATTTGACCCTGAGCTGAGCTTCCAACCCTACAACTTCTTTATCTTAAAATTTACTTCTATCTCAATACTCTCCTTAAAATCAATCTTTTTGATCAAGCTTTTAGTCATTCATCCTAATTATTCAGTTAACCTCTCATGAAGTATTTTGACACATATTCCGATGCATCAGGGGCTATATTGCCAGCTGTTGTTACTATAGATTGGACAAGGATTGAATAGTGTAGAATTTAAATCTGCAACAGTTCACATTAATTCTCAGTGTACTGTTACCCTGGAGACTAATGTAGAAACTAGACAGCTATTAATAATCTCATGCAACTTTTATATTATAGATGGTGGTAGCTGGATTTTCTGCTTATACCGATATGCATCGTGCACATGAAATTGCCAATGAAGTTAGAAGAATTCACAAACAGTTGACGGAATCCCAGCATTTAGCACAACTGTATAACAGCAGAGAACGACTCTTTGAACTGCCAGTCACTAATGTGAGTAATCAAACACTTGGATAGGGAGAATGGGTATGAACTTGAATTGGGATAAATGACTAGTAGTGCCCTACAAGCTGGAGTCTCAACTACTCACAGTATTTGTTAATTACCAATAGAAAGCTATATATTTAAGTTTGCCAGTTCACAAGATTAGAATGGTTTAATAAATGGTGTGGAAGGAGAGCATAAAATTACAAAGACATTGAAGGATCGAGCAAAATGGGAAGGGCAGATAGCAATGTAATGATAATGTCACTAGACTAGTAACCTAGAGGCCCAGGCTTTTCCTTTAGAGACACAGATGCTCTAGACCATAGCATCTGGCAGAATTTAAATGCAATTGTTAAAAATATCTGGAATTGGAAACTAATTTCAGTAACAGTAACCATAACACTATCATCAATTGTTGTCAAAACCCATCTGGTTCACCACTGTCTTTTAGGGGAAGAAGCTGCTAGCCTTATCTGGCCTTGCTTATATGTGATTGCAGACCCACAGCAATGTAGTTGACTTTTGAAAATAGCTACCCTCTGAGATGCCACTCAATTCAAGAGCAATTAGGGATGAGCAACAAATGCTGGTGATGGTCACATTATATGAACAAATTTCCCAACAGATAGATTGCAATGATGTGGAGATGCCGGCGTTGGGGTAAACACAATAAGAAGTCTGACAACATCAGGTTTAAATCCAACCAATTTATTTGGTAGTAAACTCACAAGTTTTCAGGGTTTCTCCCTTTGTCAAGTGAATAGAAGCGAAGCATATAACAGCACAGACAGTTTACAGATTACTAATTAGAATGTTAGTCTTTATAACTAACCTGCTATTCAAGTCTTAAAGATGCCGAACAATGTGAGTGGAAAGAGCATTATGCATAGGTTAAAGAGATGTGTATTGTCTCCAGACAGTACAGTAAGTGAGATGGACCCCAGAGAACCTCAAGGAACTCAGGAGGGTTTACCACGGTTGGAGGACGGTGAAACCCTTCTTTGAGTCTCCATTGTTCTGGTGGACAACATCAAAAGGTTCTTCATTCACAAAGGGGTTCAGAAGGCCAGGGAGAGACGGGGGGAAAATGTCCTGACTCCAGAAAAGCATGCAAGAACTGCTCCAACTGCAGTCAATGGGGGTTGATGTCAGGGAGGATTTCCAGGAGGTGAAGAACCAGTAAGTCTCGATCTTTGCCTCAGAAGTCGCCAAGATCATCTTCCAGTCCAGGGTCCACTCTGTGGAGCAGGACGAAAAGTGCTCGTGTTTCTTCTTCCAGAAGGTACACAGAGAAACCTCTGTGATCAACAGCCTGAAGGAAGAAGATGGCTCAGTAAGGTCATCACAGTCTGACACTCTGAGGATCTGTAAATCCTTCTGTGCCGGACTGTATGACCTGAAGCCAAGGTCTTTCCTGTCATCTATAACGCAGGTCTTAGATGACGGCGAGCGGGACAGTCTGGACAGACTGGTATCTCTGCACAAGCTGACAAAGGCCATCGAGTCCTTTCAGAAGGGTAAAACTCCTGAAAGCAATCGCTCACCAGCTGAGTTTTATTCGGCATTGTGGGGCTTGACGGGCCCGAACTTCCTGGAAGTATACAAGAGTATGCTTCTGGAAAGCAGGATGTCAGAATCCATTAGGAAAGCTATCATTACCTTCATCTACCAGCAGAAGGGGGAAAGGGAAGAAATTAGAAATTGGCGACCCATTTCACGATTGAACGTGGATTATAAAATTCTGGTCAAAGTCATCGCCAACCGGTTCAAATCTGCTCTGGGGTCAGTGATCCATCCTGACCAAACCTGTGATGTACCCGGCAGGAAGATCTCTGACAGCCTCGCGCCATTCAGGGATACGATCGTCTACATGTAGGACAGGCAGGTGGATACCTGCCTCATCAGCCTAGACCAGGGAAAGGCGTTTGACAGAATATTGCACAGCTACATGATGGATGTGCTCTTCAAAATGGGCTTTGGGGAGGGAATCCACAATTGGATCTGACTGCTCTACACAGACATCAGTAGTGCAGTTTCAGTCAATGGGTGGGAATCAGATAGTTTTCAAATCAGGTCTGGAGTCAGACAGGGGTGCCCTCTCTCCTCTGTCTTTTTTGTGCAAGGGGAAATTTTTGCTTCCTACCAGCATAAAAGACAAGCAGACATGAGTACAGTACAAAAGGCAACACAATTTCCCCTGGCCATTGTGCACTTTCCAGTTTATAGGGTTTTGAACTTTGCGCCAAACGTATGATAATGGGCTCATTCAAAACAGTTGCTGATAGTATGAATGGGACACATGTGGCTTATTGTCATTTACTACAAGTTACGTGATCATTTACTACAAATTATGCAATCAGTACATACTAAAACAATCAGCAATAACACAAAGCAGTGACACAATAACGAAGTATTGAAAACCCATTATAGATAGGTGGGGTTGATCTGTGGCTAATGGTGAAGTGATCCTATTTCTCCTGGGCTGATCTCTTTCTGGAGAGTACCCTTTGTGATTTGAATTTCTTGCATAATCTAATCAGTTGAACTATTGCCTATGTTTCCTGGCCTAGAGTCTAAAGTGATTAAGACTGTATGTAGTGATTAGAGGTGCAAGGAACCTCTCCATGAGTCATTGCATTGATGTGAGCTGCTGACAATATTTTCCATCATTCATTGCCGGGTAAAATAAATTCAATATGAACAGGTACACACATAAAAATGTCTATGATATTAAACATAAAAGTCGGCCCCTTCACTCAGCATGTGATTCCTGCTTGGTAAAATGAACGGGCATAGCAGTGCAGTTTGGAGCACAAAAGTGGAAATCCAAGATGCCCCTTTTAGCTCAGAGAGAGTTAATTAAGCAAATTATGGATTTCTCGAGAAGCATGGCACCAGTGCCTCTTTGTACTGTGATGCATTATCTCAAGATCATGTAATCAATAATTTTGATTATACACAGCATATAACCCATACAAGTATCTTGAAACTTCCTTCTCCAAAAGAGCTTAAAATTCTTTGATGTGTTCTACTTAATTATTTGGATCAATAATTTGGCCTTTGAAAGTAAGAAAGTAAAGATAGTGCCATATGCTGACACTCTGTCCTTTATGTCACAGTATGAAAGGCTTTATAAGATGGTAAAGGAATTCCATCCCTATCGGGATCTATGGACAACTACATCAGACTGGTTACGCTGGCATGACAGTTGGATGAATGACCCACTGACTACTATTGATGCTGAACAAATTGAGAAGAATGTAATTGAATCCTATAAGACTCTGCATAGATGTACCAAATTCTTTAAGGACATTCCAGGTAAATAATTATTTCTATTTCCTTTATAGAATATAAATAAATTCTGATAATGCAAATAAGTTTTTATTGAAAAAAATTGATCATCCAATATTTTTTTTAAATAATGAACTGAAGAATGTGTGTGGTTATTATTTATAAGAATTTCCATAAGACATTTGATAAAGTCCTCATAAATGTCTATTAATTAAAGATGAAACCCATGGACTTGAAAATCAAATTATTTATTTGTTAAAAAATTGACTGATTGGCAAGAGACAGACAGTGGAGCTAAGTTTGTAAGGCATGACAAGAACTGTAGTTTGTAAGGCATGACTAGTTTCCTACAAGTGTCTGTCTGGGGCCACAGCTATTCAAAGTCTTAATGACTTAGATAATGGTAGAGAAAGCAACATGTTCAAGCTTAATGATGAATCAAAAATAGGCAGAATTGTAAACAGCATAGGTTGAAAACCACATATACAAACTTGTTGAGGACACAAAAATAAGGAGAATTGTAGGTTGAAGCACAAAATTATACAGAGATGTTGGTATATTAAAAAATTGCTAAAACATTTTAATGTAACAAAATATAAGGACATCCACTTTGGTCCTTAAAAGGGCAAAACAGAGTACTTTCTAAAGGATAAAAGCTAGGAAAAGGGAAGATCCAAAGAAACATGTCAGTCCAAGTAGGCTGGGATTTTCCAGTTCTGCCCACAGCAGGAATTGTTGCAGTATATGATGAGCACGAGGAGGACAAGGACATCCCCTTTCCATCTGGAATCTGGTCCATGTAACTATTGAAAGCAATGAACCCAACCGTAATTTTCCATTCAATAGCAATGCTACGCTTATCAAAGAACGAAGAACAAAGAACAAAACAGCACGGGACACAAGCCCTTCGGTCCAACGAGCCCACGCCACCACCTCGATGTTCCCACTTCTACCCATGATCCCTGTCATCCCTGCCTATATTTATAGATCTATGCATTAGAACTAAATTTGAGACAATTTAGGGAGAATTTGTTTTGCCAGTCAGCCTAAGAGTACATCTTTGGGATGTGAGAGGAAACCGGAACACCTGGAGAAAATCCATGCAAGTACGGGGAGAATGTGCAAACTCCCACAGACACAGGCCCAAATCCATGTATCTGCACAGCACAGCAATAGTCACTGAGCTATCATGTTGCCTGTCAAATGGTCCAGGTTAAGCGTTCACCAATGACTTGAAGCACCAGGTTACTCTTGAAAAATCCAAGAGCAGCCCTCTCACGACCCATCGCGTGTATGCCCCTTCTTAGACAAGGTGACCGAAGTACCTGTAGAATAAAACAAATATATCAATATCATCGACAATTTACACACTTCCCAGGGAACTCCCAAGGCTCATGATCTCTATTTTAAATCAGTTTTCTATATCCCTCCATTCCCATTCTGTTCATGTGCCCATCTAAGTATCTCTTAAATAACTCCAGAGTACTTGTCTCCACCACTTTACTTGGCAGCACGTTCTATTCCCCCACCACCCTCTATGTGAAAAAACTCCCTCCAACATCCAAATTATACCTTAGCCCCTTCACCCTAAGCCTGTGACCTCTCATGCTATTTGATCCATCCTAGGAAAAAGTTTAACCCTGTTTACTCTATCTATACCCCTCATAATCTTGTACACCTCTATTAGATCTCCTGTAAATTTATGTCTTTCTGAGGAAAACAGCCCCAATTTGCCTGACCTCTTCTCGTAACTCAGACCATCTGTACCAGGCAACATCCTGGTAAACCTTCTCTGCACTCTCTCCAGAGTCTCCACGTCCTTCCGGTAGTAAGGCGACCAGAACTGGACGCAGTATTCTAAATGAGGTCTAACCAATGTTTTATACAACTGCAACATTAAAGGCCAGTTCTTGTACTCCATACCCCTTCCTACAAAGGCTAGCATACCATATGCTTTCTTCACAACTTTCTCCACCTGCTCTGCCACCCTCAGAGACTTGTGCACCTGCACCCCCAGGTCCCTCTGCGTTTCTGTACTCTTAATAAGTCTACCCTTTATCATATATCTCCCCCCTACATTCTTTCTCCTGAAATGCATCACCTCGCATTTATGAGGATTGAATTCCATCTGCCATCTATCTGCCCAAGCTACCAGCCTATGTCCTGCTGTATCGCCTGACAATGCTCCTCACTATCTGCAAGTCTAGCCATCTTTGTATTGTCTGCAAACTTGCTGATCACTCCAGTTACTCCCTCTTCCAAGTCAATTATATCTATTATAAATAGAAGAGGTGTCAGTACTGAGCTCTCCAGCACAGCACTAGTGACCGACCTTCAGCTAGAAAAACACCCTTCCACTATTACTTTCTGTCTCCTATTACCAAGCCAGTTACTTATCCATCTAGCTACCTGTCCTTGTATTCCATTAGCCTTGACTTTTCAATTAACGTCTCATGAGGGACTTTGTCAAATGCTTTACTGAAATCTGTTATTGAGCATTATTGTGCCCTCTTGGCTACAATGATGAAATAAAATTTGTCACAAAACAAACATTTCAGACTAACAAATTAAATCATCCAATGATTCATATAAAAGTTGACGAGTCATGTCTTGTGTATTTGCTTAGTGTCTACCAAATACTTCTAAGCAATGCCACCCTGACAGCTAGCACACTGTTCAGTGAAAAGGACTACAGATGGCCTTGCAGATTGACTTCGCACAGCTTGTTGTGGTTCCCCAGGACGACAACGAACTTTTAGCTGATTAAATGAGAGTCTGAGCCTTGATCTTCCAGGTAGTAAGACTTTATTCTCCTGTGCAAGAGAATAGAGCCGGGATGTCCGGAACAATCCAATGAACCATCTGCTTACAGTCTTTTTATACACATTACAGCTCCATACCTCAAGATTCTTATCTGACTTTTAAGATTCGACCTCGTTTAGCCACCATTGTTTCTGGGTCGACCCTTTATCTACCTTCTTTGAGATTGGTCACTCATTGGTGCATCTCTTTGCTTCTTGAAACCATGGTAGTTACGACCTTTGCCCTTATCTAGACAATTCTGCTTATACAATAATTGTGGCTTAGTTTAGCTGACTTAAGTCAAATAATAAAAAAGAGCATATTTACTTCATTCTTTTCTTTTAGTTATAATCATATTGAGTTGAGTAACTGAACAACAACCATTGTTTCTCAAGGCTGTTACTGTTTACATTCATTGACTATAAGTGATTACTATACTAATTTCATCACATTGGTTAACATACATTGATTACATTGGCTATATTTGATTAACATGCTGATCTCATCACATTTCAACATACAGGCTTTAATTACGAGTTTCAGAGCAAATTCTCTTACAAGCTCTAAGAAGCCTACTTTTGTATTGTGCAACCATAATATATGCAGCAGCATTCTGTCTAACTGAAAGTCTAATAGCAATTTTATTGGCAGAATAGAAGCTGTGAGAGGACAAATACTTTATTGTCAGAGAATTTTATGTTTTAGGGCATTGCTGCTACCTGCCTCTAGACTGTTAGTATCTGAATTGGTGGCTAGGTCGTACTTGGCTTTAAAAAGAAGGAAAGAACATCAGCAGAGTAACAGAAAAGGTTGTTAACGGTGCTGTCAAACAGCACTTATCCAGAAACTGACTTGAAACAGGGCCTGAACTTACTGCCTATTTGTCTCCCACTGCTATTGTAAGCGAGGATGGAGAATTTGGCACTCAGCCAAATCTTTGTTCATTGTAATGGGACTAGAAATTCCCAAATGGCTGGAAAATTCTGCCTTCAGTTTGGGTTCTACCAGGGCTGTCAGCTCCTGACTTCATTACAGCCTTGGTTCAAACACGGACAAAAGAGCTGAACTCAACAGGTAAGGTGAGAGTGACTTCAGCGCTGCAGTTGATGAAGTGTGACATCAAGGAGCCCTAACAAAATAGGATTCTATAGGAATCATGGAAAACTCTTCACTGACTCTTCACTGGTTGGAGTCATACCTAGAACAGAAGAAGATGGTTATATTTGTTAGAGTTAATCATTTTAATCCTAGGTCATTGTAATGTCTTCAGTCAGGTCATTGAGGTTGGCCGAATGGAGTATGAGCTCCCTGATTAAGGATCCAATTCATGGGCCAAACAAAGAGTCTTTGCCTTCTATTTAATCAGGAATGTCAGTTCCCCTGACATCCCTGGAGATAGATTGCCAACTACTAGCACTCTGTGTACTGCTGTTAAAGTTTGTAACTAAAGGGATTTTGGTGAAGGGACAAAAGACATATTATAGGCTATACTGCAGAAATTTTTCAGCGAGCTAGGCACAACTGTCATCAACTGGTTCATCAATGACTTTCACTCCGTCACAATGTCAAAAGTGGAGATGTTTGCTAAATATTCAGCACTGTTGCAACTTCTTAGATACTGAATCAGCCTGTGCCCACATGGGGCAAGACCTGGAAAACATTCAGGCTTGGCGAGTAATTGGCTAATAACATTAGTGCTAGATAAGTGCCAGGCAATAACCATCTGCAACAAGAGAGAATTCAACTATTTCCTCTTTACATTCAAAGGTATTTCCATCACTCAATGCCCTACTGTCAACATTCTGGAGAGTTACCATTGACCAAAAGCTGAACTAGGGTGAAAGGTCATTGGAATTGGAAAAGGTCAAAGGACTTGGAATTCTGCAGCAAATAACTCATGCCTTGACTTCCCAAAGCCTATCCACCTTTTACAAGGCACAAGTCAGGAGTGTGATGGAATACTCTCCTTTTGTCTGATAAGTGCAGTTCTAACAGCGCCCAAGAATCTCAATACCATCCAGGACAAAGCAGCCCACTTGATTGGCATCCCATCCAGAAACGTTCACTCTCTCCACAACTGACACATTGGCATTAGAGGGTATCATCTACAAGACTCACTGCAGGATCTCATCAAGACTCTATCAACAGAACCTTGCAAACTTATGACCTCTACCACCTAGATGGATATCTAGATGGTAGAGGTTGGCATAGTGGCACAGTGGTTAGCATTGCTGTCTCACAGCGTCAGGGACCCAGGTTCAATTCTGGCTTTGGGTCACTGTCTGTGTGGAACTTGAACATTGTCCTTGTGTCTGTGGGTTTCCTCCACTGCTTCAGTTTTCTCCCACAGTCCAAAGATATACAGGTTAGGTGGATTGGCCATGCTAAATTGCCCCTTAGTGTCAGGACTAGCTGTTATAAATGCATGGAATTATGGGAATAGGGTGTAGGTGGGATTGTGGTCAGTGTGGACTCGATAGGCCGAATAGCCTCCTTCTGCTGTTTCTGTAGTTCTATGAAGGTTTCTATAGTTCTATGATTTACAGCCATTTGTATGTTCCCTTTCAAGCTACTCACCAGCCTGACTTGGAACTATATCACTGTTCCTAGGTCAAAATCTTGGTACTTCCTTACTACTGGCACTGAGGATGTACGTATAACCACAGGGATTGCAGCAGATCAAGAAGGCAGCTCACCACAACTTTCTCAAGAGCATTTAAGGATGGGCAATAAGAATGCTGGCCTAGCCAGTAATGCCCATGTCCCGTGAAAGAATAAAAAAAATTGTTTTAAAGGAAGGGAGAATGCTAGGTGTGCAGATTTTGACATTTTTGCAGATCGTAAAGAAGAAATTGTGCAGTTAGGGGAAAGTGGGATGTGACAAGGAAGATTGTCAGCTTCAATGATTACATCTCTAACAATAGCCATGGAGGAGTGGACTGGCTTATCCCGGAGGGGACAGTCTACATGGAATGCTGAAAGAGGAGGTGAAGGGAAGATGTGTTTGATGGTAGCATCACACTGGAGTTGGCAAAAATGGTGGGGGATTATACTTTGCACGCGGAGATTGGTGGTGTGAATTGTGAGAACAAGGGGAATTCTATCCTTGTTCTGGGAAGGAGGGGAGGGGGTGAGGGCCATGGCACGGGAGTTGGACTGCATGTTGTTGAGGGCCCTGTCGACAACTGTAGATAGCTGTACAAGTATCACTTTTTTAGGTTCCAAAGATGCAGGCCATTAATTCCAGAAGTTTTTACACTCTTTTCTCCAGTCCTTTTTCTCTACTGATATTAATTAGTTTAACTTCCACACTCTCATTAATCCTGTGGTTCTCTTCTATTTTTTGTGTGCTTTGTGTCTTTTACTTAGAAGGCAAATACAAAATATTTGTTGAATGTCTGTTATTTCCTTATTTCTCATTATGATTTCTCAAGGAACTTTTGCTAATCTATTTCTTTTGACATATCTATAGAAATTCTTAGAATTTGTTTGTTTCTTGCTATTTTATTCTCATTTATTTTGTCATCTCTTTATCAATCCATTTGGTTGCCTTTTACTTGTGTCTAAACCTCTCTTTATCTCTAAGCTTCCTGCTATTTCTCATACCATAAAGAAGCCTCTTCTTTTAATCTCACGCAAACTTTAATTGTTACTGGAGTTTTTGTTTATTGTTGAAATGCATTGTTATTCAGAATATTGAATTATTTCCTTAAAATATTTATCACTGCTTAATCTACTACTTTACCTATTTAATTATTTTGCCAATCAATCTTACTGAACTGCCCTTCCTATCTCTGTCATTGACTTAATTTTAAGTTTCTTGTTTCGAACTTCTTGTTTTGAAGTATGTAACTTTCAAACTTAATATGAAATTCTGTCATGTTATAATTAATCTGGCCCATAGGATCATTTATACAGGGTTACTAATTAAGGCTGACTCATGACACAAAACAAGATCTAAGATAATCTTCTGCCTGGTTGGTTCAGTGATATATTGTTATATAAAGCTGTCTTAAATGCATTTCATGAATGTGTTTTTCAGCGCATTAGTCCATATGAAGATTAATTGTTCCTCATGATTACTGCATTATATTTATGTTCCCATCAGTTTTTTAATTACTGCTCTGTCTGTTACAGATAATTTTGGTGGACGTGTACACTACTCCTACCATAGTTTTCTGTCCCTTATCTCCAATACGGCATGGTAGCACAGTGGTTAGCACTGCTACTTCACAGCTCCAGGGACCTGGGTTTGATTCCCGGCTTGAGACACTGTCTATATGGAGTTTGCACATTCTTCTCATGTCTGCACGGGTTTCCTCCAGATGCTCCGGTTTCCTTCCACAGTCTAAAGATGTGCGGGTTATGTTGATTAGCCTTGCTAAAATTGCCCCTTAGTGTCCTGAGATGTGTAGGTTAGATGGATTAGTGGGTAAAATACGTAGGGATAGGGCCTGGATGGGATAGTAGTCGGTGCAGACTCGATGAGCCACATGCCCTCTTTCTGTACTGTAGGATTTCTATGATTTTATGAACTAACACAATTTATTTCCTGATCTTCCGAGCAAAAATCCTTTCTTATGACTGTTCATTAATATCAGAGCCATTTCCCATCCACAACCTCAGCTACCTTTTCCATTTTGCTTGTCTTTTCAAACACTCAAATACTTTTAAGTAATTTGTTTCATCTTGATCACTTGAAACACTTTTGTTACATTTATTCCTTTTTTGTGCCAGTAGTTCTTCTATCTTGTTATGAAAACTCTGCTTCAGTTACTCTTCACTTCAGATTTCTAAATTTCCCCTTGCCTGATCCCTCCCTCCCAGCTTTTTAGTTTAAAGCCTTATCTACCACTCTGGTTATTCAATTCTTCAGGACACTGATCAGAGGTTGGCTTAAATGGAGCCGTGATAGCTTCCATTTTTCTGTAGTAGTGATGGTGTGCGCTAGAAATTAAAACATCTCCCTCCCATATTACTCTTTGACTCACACATTTAACTCTCTTATCTGCTTGATCCTAAACCAGTTTGTGTGTGGCTCAGATGTTAATCTTTAAAATTCTGTTTATTAATCCAAACACCAGCTTCTCAGTCTCTGCAGGATCTCATTTTTTGCCCTATGTTGTTGATTCCAAGATAACACATCCTGCCTGATGCTGACATGATGGGCAAAGGGCCTCTTGCCCTTTTGTTGTAAAACAAAAGTTGTCACAAAGTTGTAAAACTTTGTGACAATTTTTATTTTACAACTTCGTGACTCTATGACACAGGAAATTCCTTTGTCACCATGTGGATGGTGGTGTGATCTTGCAATTCAGAATGCTCTTAAAGTTGAATCTACACTTTTGACAATTTAACAATCGATTAGAATTCAATACTTTCAAATCATTTTGAATTAATAAAAGTCCAGATCAAATACATAAATGGGGACTTTGAAGGAAAAGATTACTTCAGGTTTAGGTAAATAGATTAACAGATTGACAGGTTAGGAAGTTAACAGGTTGCTTTAGCAGGTTAACAGATTGCTTTACTCGGTAGTCTGAATTGTGGATGGCATTGTAAGGGAAGGAATTAATGAATTATCTGCTAAATTTGAAAAAGTAGTAAAATCTTTTGATGTTTTATTTTAATCTAAGAAGCAATAAAATATTGGAAAGAGCTACATTAGACAAATCAGCGCTGGAGCACATCATCCTTCAACTTCAGCCCAGTATTTTCAATGCAACAGAACTGAACACTGACAAACTGTGTAGGGCAGAAACTCAGAAATGTGTAAAAGGCCCAAAGGTTATCCACGAGATTGAAATTGCAAACCCGGAAGAGAGATAACCATGCTTCTTCAGCGAGGTCAAAGATCTTGGTCTCTCATTTTGGAATGCATGCATTTAACTTTTAACATTTTTTTAATTAGGCACAGGAATCAGAGTAACAGTCCTGTCCGACAAAAAACCATGGCTGGTGACCCACTGGCTGATGTTGCCCATAACATACCAACATGGAACCAGAGGCTTAAAGGCACTGGTGAAAGGTACTCTGTAGGGGGACACTGAAATACAAAAATAAAACAATTCATGAGACTCTCCTTATAAGCCACAAACAAGACTGTTCATTACTAAGCCACAAAACTGGTTTGATCTTAGCCTGCAACAAAGAATTGACAAACTAGGAATGGCCTAGCTCCAAGACCAAAAGTAAATTCCTCAGTGTTCAGAGGACTGGGGCAACTAAAACAAAATACAGGATCAAATTAAGAGAGGATGCCTTGGACCTATTCAAACTGCATAAAATAAAGTTTATTTATTTATTAGTCACAAGTAGGCTTACATTCACACTGCAATGAAGTTACTGTGAAAATCCCCCAATTGTCACACTCTGGTGCCTGTTCGGGTACACCAAAGAAGAATTTAACATGGCCAATGTACCAAATCTGCACGTTTTTGGACTGTGGGAGGAAACCAGAGCGCCTGGAGGAAACCCACACAGACATGGGGAGAATGTGCAAACTCCACAAAAACAAGGACCAAGCTGGAAATTGAACCCAGGTCTCTGGTGCTGTGAGGCAGCAGTGATAACCACTGTGCCACCATGCTGGCCCACATCCTTACCTACTCATGAAGTAGCAGTGATGAAAGACATATGAATCATTTCCCCAGTCACACAACACATGGTGTTCTGGGATAGCCCCTATTCCAAAATCCATTGACTGGATACAAGTCAATAAGGATACATTCAGAGAAGTATATACCTTGTCGTTATTGGATGAAAGTCTGGCTAAATTCCCAAAAGCATGCTATTTTCAAAACAGGATGCAGACGGTGGCTTTTTGCACTTCCCTCTTGATGGAGAAGCCAGGCTGCTGACAACATTTATACCCACTTTGGCAGATTCTGCTTTAACAGCCTACCTTTGGAATCACATCAGTGCCAGAAATATTCCAATGTATGACATTCACCATCTTGCATGGTTTTTAGGGCGTCATATGCTATATGAACAGTGTATTGGTTTATGGTGCAATGGTGGATGAACATGGCAGGAGATCCACAGCAATCTTAAGAGTACCTTCAGGAAGCAGGGCTGATGATAAATGTGAGCTTTCCAAAGCATCAATTCAATTCCTTGTCTACATTGTCAGCAATAAAGGGAACATGACAGACACACAAAAAAAAACAAGGCTCTCAGTAAGTTCCCAAACCCATTCTCAATTCCAGACAACCAACTATTCTTGTGGATGATGAACCAGCTGGCAAAATCTTTACCAAATTTTACAGAGATCACAGAACTCCCGAGGCATCTACTTAAGAAAGACTAAGCATGGTGCTTGGATTTACATCAGAAGCAAGTATTCACTTTTGTAAAGGTGATGCTGAGGCATTCTGACCCACTATGACACAGTCCTGCCTATCGTTAAAGCAGTGGATGCATCATCCACAGGCCTGGGAGCAACCCTGTTCCAGAAGCAATTGATGGAAGTTGCCAGCCTATGTGCTGTGCATCCAGAAGGCTGAGCGAGTGTTAAGAACAGGAGAGGGATAGTTCGTATTGACCCTTACCATCTGTCCATAAACAGAAAGTGTTTTGAATTACTTTTTAAAAGAATAGGCAGTACCTTGTTTTCCGAATTCCTTGATTTTTGTGATCTGATTTTACTAATAATCCTAGCAAATTTGAGTAATTATGTAGGCAGTATGGTAGCAAAGTGGTTAACACTACTGCCTCTCAGTGCCAGGGACCTGGATTTGATTCTGGCTTGGGTGACTGTATGGAGGTCGCATGTTCTCCCCTGTATGCATGTGTTTTCTCTCAGAATGCGAAGATGTGCAGGTTAGGTTGATTGGTCTTGATAAATTATTCCTTAATTTCAAGGGGATTAGCAGGTAAATATGTGCAATTATGGGGATTGAACCTGTATGGGATTGTTGTCGGTACAGATTCGATGGTGCCAAATGGCCTAATTCTGCCCTGTTGATTCTATGGTTCTATGAATTCAAAAGGTTTGTTTGTTTTACACTTTTTAACCATTTCACACAGTGAAAAGGAAAGAGATGAAAATAAAGAAAAGTGTTTTACAGTTTAGAAACAAACAAATGAATATTAGCTCATGGAATCATAGAATCCCTACAATGCAGAAGGAGGCTATTTGGCTCATTGAGTCTACAGCAATAACAATCCTAACCAGGCCCATCCCTGTAACTCCATGTATTTCCAAGTATCCCAAATCTTATCCTTAATAATGGACTCTAAAATCTTATCAACGACTGAGGTTAGACTAACTGGTCTGTAATTTCCTGTCTTTTGTCTCTCTTCTTAAACAGGGGTATTACATTAGCAATTTTCAAGCCCTCTAGGACCCTCTCTGATTCCAATGATTCCTGAAAGACCACCACTAAAGCCTCCACAATCTTTTCAGTTATCTCCTTCAGAATTCTGATGTGTAGTCCATCTGGTCCAGGTGATTTAGAACATAGAACATAGAACATTACAGCACAGAACAGGCCCTTCGGCCTTCGATGTTGCGCCGACCAATATAAAAAGCAATGCCCCTCCAAACTAAACCATTCCCTTCTCTTCCATATACTTATCAACTAACCTCTTAAACGCCACCAAACTTGGAGCATCTACAACTGCCGCAGGCAGGGCATTCCACTCCCTAACCACCCTTTGGGTAAAGAACCTACCTCTGATATCCGTCCTATAACTATCGCCCCTTAATTTAAAGCTGTGTCCCCTCGTGCTAGCTTTCTCCATCCTAGGAAAAAGGCTATCACTGTCCACCCTATCTAAGCCTCTAATCATCTTATATGCTTCAATAAGATCCCCTCTTAGCCGCCTCCTTTCTAACGAAAACAACCTCAAATCCTTCAACCTCTCTTCATAGACCTGCCCTCCATACCAGGCAACATCCTAGTAAACCTCCTCTGTACCCTCTCCAATGCCTCCACATCTTTCTTATAATGTGGGGACCAGAACTGCACACAATACTCCAAGTGCGGCCGCACTAGAGTTTTGTACAGTTGCAACATGACGTTGCGGCTCCGAAATTCAATCCCCCTACCAATAAAAGCTAAGACTCCATATGCCTTCTTAACAACCTTATCGACTTGACTGCCTACTTTCAGGGATCTATGCACATATACACCAAGATCCCTCTGTTCATCAACACTATTAAGAATCCTACCATTAGCCCTATACTCTACACATTTATTATTCCTGCCATAGTGCATTACCTCACACTTTTCCACATTAAACTCCATTTGCCACCTCTCGGCCCAGCTCTGCAACTTGTCCAAGTCTCTCTGCAAACTATAACACCCCTCTTCACTATCTACCACTCACCGACTTTAGTGTCATCTGCAAATTTACTAATCCATCCTTCAATACCCTCATCCAGATCATTTATAAAAATTACAAACAGCAGGTGCCCCAAAACAGACCCCTGAGGTACACCACTTGTCACCGAACTCCACGATGAATATCTCCCATCAACCACCACCCTCTGTCTTCTATCTGCTAGCCAATTCCTAACCCAATTAGCTAAATCACCCTCTATCCCATACATCTGCATTTTCTGCAGAAGTCTTCCATGGGCCACCTTATCAAACGCCTTACTAAAGTCCATATATACCACATTAACCGCCTTACCCCCATCCACCTCTTTGGTCACTTTTTCAAAAAACTCAATGAGGTTAGTAAGGCACGACCTACCCTTCACAAAACCATGCTGACTATCCCCAATCAATTCATTTCTCTCTAAATAACTATAAATCCTATCCCTAATAATTCTCTCCAATACTTTGCCCACAACAGAAGTAAGACTCACTGGCCTATAATTCCCTGGAAGGTCTCTCTTCCCCTTCTTGAACAATGGGACCACATTCGCTATCCTCCAGTCCTCCGGAACCACACCCGTAACCAACGAGGACCTGAAGATCAGAGCCAGAGGCTCTGCAATCTCCTCTCTTGCCTCCCAGAGAATCCTAGGGTAAATCCCGTCCGGCCCAGGGGACTTATCCAACTTCAAACCCTCGAGAATATCTAGCACATCCTCCCTATCTACTTCGATACTTTCCAGTTTGCTACCCCATACCTCAGTGTTCTCCATAACTACATTTACATCACCCTGCGTGAATACCGAAGAGAAATATTTATTCAGTGCCTCTCCAATCTCTTCAGGCTCCACGCACAACTTCCCACTGCTGTCTATGACTGGACCTAATCTTGTCCTAACCAATCTTCTATTCTTAACATATCTAAAGAAAGCTTTAGGATTCTCCTTAATCCTATCAGCCAAAATCTTCTCGTGTCCTCTCTTAGCTCTCCTGAATTCACTCTTTAGCTCCCTCCTGGCTAATCTATAGCTATCCATTGGACAAGATTTATCCATCTTCAGACTTCTCAGCTTCCCTAACATCTTTAGTAAAGGTCACCACTCTCACCTGTGCCACCTGACCCTTAAATTTTTGATATGTTACTGGTGCCTTCTGTCTTGAGCACTGATGTGAAGTATCTATTCAGTTCCTCTGCAATTTCTTTGTTGCCCTTTTTAGTTCTCCAGTGTAATTTTCAAGTTGTCCAATGTTCACTCTTGCCACTTCCTTATCCTTTATATATCCAGAAAATGCTCTTGCAATCTTCTTTTATATTACTGGCTAGTTTATTTCATCTTCTCTCCCTTATTGCTTTTTTAGTTGTCTTCTGTTGGTTTTTAAATGCTTCCCAATATCCTGGTTTCCCACTAATCTTTGCCAGATGATATGCTTTTTCTTTTACATTTATGTTGTTCCTGATTTCCCTCGTCAGCCATGGTTATCTTGTCATCTCCTTACTATGCTTTTTCTTCCATGGGATGCAATTCTGCTATGTTTCCTGAATTACTCCCAGAAACTCCTGCCATTGCTACTCCACTGCCTGTTCTTTTAGGCTCCTCTTCCAGTCAACTCTGGCCAGCTCCACCTCCATGCCTCTGTATTTACCTTTACTTAACTGTAATACCGTTATATCTGATTCCAGCTTCTCGCTCTCAGACTGTAGGGTGAATGCTGTCATATTATGGTCACTGCCTCCTAAGGGTTTCTTCACTTAAGCTCCTTTATAAAATCGAGTGCATTCTACATGAGCTGCTCCAAAAAACCCTTTTGTAGACATTCCATAAATTTCTTTTCTTGGGATCTACTACAAACCTGATTTTCCTTGGGGGAGGTCCCCCATGATCACTGTGATGTTGCCTTTCTTACACACCTTTTGCATCTCCTGGTGTATCTTGTGCCCCACATTCTGAGTATTACTTGGAGGCCTGTATATAACTGTCATTAGGGTTTTTTCACCTTTCTTCAACTCTATCCACACAGATTATACATCTTGTGATCCTATATTGCTTCTTGCTATTGATTTAATTTCATTTATTATGAATATGGCAACTCCGTATGCTGTGCCCACCTGCTTGTCTTTTTGATAGACAGTATATCTTTGGATATTTAGCTTCCAGCCCTACTCCTCTTGCAGCCACGCCATTGTGATGCCCACAACATTACACCTACCAATTTCAATTTATTTTAATTTCAAAAATATACCTTATTCATAAAAAAACTCTCAAATAAGCCATTGTAAAACAACATATCCAATGATTACAAACAGTGCAAAAAAACCTGTCAATTTTACAATACTACACAATGCTTAGTTACAAGACATTACATTCATTACATTCCAATACTTGAAACTACATACATTCATTGGACTTCATTGTGTGGTGTTGTTTTTCAGATTAGCATACAGTTATGCAGGCTGAGAGTGTTCTACAGTTACTGGGCCCTTGGTCTGCCTTGGTTGAAAGGCTTTACACGGTGGCATTTCCCCATTGTGCCTTTGCAGCAGCTGCCCCAAGCTTAAGCACATCTTTGAGCGTGTAGCCCTGGACTTTGGAATGTGCCAGTCTGTAACACTCGGTTGAATACTAATCTTTCAACTGGAAAATTAGCAAGTTTCAGGTGGACCAAAATGCAATCTTCACTGAATTGATGATCCTCCAGCAGCAGTTGATGTTGTACATAGAACATAGAACACTGCAGCACAAACAGGCCCTTTGGCCCACGAGTTGCGCCAATCACATCTATACCTACCAATCCACAGACCTATCTATAACCCCCTATCCCATTCGTTCCCATATACTCATCCAGAAGTCTTTTAAAAGACTCCAGCGAGTTTGCCTCTACCACCTCCAACGGCAGCCAATTCCATTTACTCACCACCCTCCGAGTGAAAAACTTACCCCTAACATCCCCTCTGTATTTGCTTCCCTGCACCTTAAATCTGTGTCCTCTCATAGTGACCATTTCAGCTCGGGGAAATAGCCTCTGAGAATCCACCCTATCTATTCCTCTCAACATTTTATAAACCTCTATCAGGTCGCCTCTCAACCTACGTCGCCTCTGAACCTACGTCTCAGTGTGCGTCTCTGCAAACAGCCCTTACAGCACAGAATCCTGCGTTACCAAGCTACTAAGGATGAACCTTTATCAAATACCACTGCATCTCACTCTAGATCTTCTTTGCAAAGGCATATTGCACAAGAAGGTGTGCAACCATTTCATCACCCTGCAGCCGCTTTGAGGGCAGTGTTCTGTGATGTTGAGATCTTGAGATCTTGAGCGTGCATAAAGGATCTGATGGGAAGTGCCCTTCTCACCACCAGCCAAGTCAGGTCTTGGTGCTTGTTTGTGAGTTCTGGTGATGAGGCATTCTGCCGGATGACCCTGTCTGCTCAGGAGCCATCCAGTAGGATCCACCATCTTCTTTCCTGTCAGGGCCTTAAGGACATTATGTGCTGACCACTTGATTGCAATGTGGTCAAAGGCATGTTTCCAGAAAAATTTTTCCACGAAGGATAGGTGCTGAGGCATGGACCAACATGGAGCATTCGGTAAGTTAATGAAAAGGGTCCTGAGAGATAGAATTTATGATCATTTGGAAAGATTAAGTTTAATCTGGGATAGTCAGCATGGCTTTGTGAGGAGTAAATCTTGCCTCACAAATTTGATTGAATTCTTTGAGGAGGTAACTAAGTGTGTGGACGAAGATAGAGCAGTGGATGTTGTAAGCATGGATTTTAGTAAGGTGTTTGATAAGGTTCCCCATGATAGGCTCATGAAGAAGATAACAAGGTGTGTGATAGAACAAAATGTGGCCAATTGGATAAGTAACTAGCTGTATCATAGAAGACAGAGGCTGGTGGTGGAGGGAAAATTTTCAGACTGGAGGCCAGTTATCAGTGGTGTACCACAGGGGTTAGTGCTGTGTCCTCTGCTTTTTGTGATTTTTATCAATGACTTGGAAGAAGGGGCTGAAGGATTGGTTAGTAAATTTGCTAATGACACCAAGATTAGTGGAGTAGTGAATGAAGTGGAGGACTCTTGCAGACTGCAAAGGGACACTGATATGATGCAGAGTTGGGTCGAAAAGTGGCAGAGGGAGTTTAACCCTGATAAGTATGAGGTGATTCATTTTGGTAGGATAAACTTGAATACAGATTACAGGGTCAACGGCAGAGTTCTAAGGAATGTGGAGAAACAAAGAGATCTTGGAGTCCATATCCACAAATCTCTGAATGTTGCCCCTCAAGTGAATAGAGCCATGAAGAAGGCTTATAGTGTGTTAGCGTTAATTAACAGAGGGTTTGAGTTTAAGAGCTGTGGGGGTTACACTGCAACTATACCGGGCATTGGTGAGACCACATTTGGAATATTGTGTTCAGTTCTGGTCACCTCATTATAAGAAGGATGTGGAAGCACTGGAGAGAGTGCAGAGAAGATTTACCGGGCTGCTGCCTGGTTTGGAGGAAAGGTTGAGAGAGCTGTGGCTTTCCTCCTTGGAGCAGAGGAGGATGAGACGCGACTTAATAGAGATTTATAAGATGATGAGAGGGATGGATAGAGTGGACGTGCAGAGACTATTTCCTTGGGTGGATGTAGCTGTTACTAGGGGGCATAACTATAAGGTTCATGGTGGGAGATCTGGGAGGGATATCCGAGGTAGATTCTTCACCCAGAGAGTGGTTGGGGTGTGGAATAGATGCCTGCTGTGATAGTAGAGTCAGACACTTTAGGAACTTTCAAATGGTTATTGGATAGGCACATGGAGCACCAGAATTATAGGGAGTGGGATAGCTTGATCTTGGGATTGGATATAGCTCGGCACAACTTTGAGAGCTGAAGGGCCTCTACTGTGCTGTAATGTTCTATGTTCTATGTCCTGCAGCAGGGTGGCCAGACCCATCCTCCGCAATACTTGATTCAGGTAGAACCTCAAAAAGTAGTGGCACTTGCTGTTAGCGTACTGAGGATCTACACACAGCTTGATGCAGCCGCAGACAAAGATGGCCATCAGGATGAGGATTGGGATTTTTCCCTCTGTTCTCTTGAGATTTGTGCATCGCTAATCTCCAGATGTGATCCATCTTTGATTGCCAGATAAATTTGATTATGGCTGGATCACTGCTGCTGCTCAGTATTTAGGCATAGGCTAGACCTGTGCCACATACAACAACATGGTCTGTACCTTGTACCAGATGACCAGGTTTTTTCCGGTGCTAGAGAGGGAGTGTTGCTCCCACATGCCCAATTTTTGCCTCACTTTTGCGATGCACTCTTCTCAGTTTTTGGCGCATGCCCATGCCACTCCAAATGATATACCCAGCACCTTAAGGTAATCTGCCCTGATGGTGAAGGGGACAAAAGATCTGTCAGCCCAGTTCCCAAAGAATATGGCCTCACTTTTGCTGTAGTTGACTTTAGCTCCTGAGGCCAGCTTGAATTGCTCACAGACTTGGTGGAACCTGCAAATAGACGAGGGGTCTGAGCAGAAGACAGCCACATCATTTATGTACAGGGAAGCTTCGACCTGCGTGCTCTCTTGCCTGGGATTGTAACCCCTTTTGATGCCTGGGTCCTTTCTGAGGGCCTTGGCAAAGGGTTCCATGTAACACATAAAAAGGACGGAGGAGAGAGGGCAGCCCTGCCTGACTCCAGATCTGATCTGAAACCTATCTGATTCCCACCCATTGATTGAAATTGCGCTGCTGATGTCTGTGTAGAGCAGTTGAATCCAATTGCAGATTCCCTCCTCAAAGCCCATTTTGGAGACTACATCCATCATATAGCTGTGCGATATTCTGTCAAACGTCTGTTCCTGGTCTAGGCTGATGAGACAGGTATCCATCTGCCTGTCCTGCACATAGGTGATCGTATCCCTGCGTAGCACGAGGTTATCAGAGATCTTCCTGCCGAGTACAGCACAGGTTTGATGAGGATGGATCACTGACTTTAGAGCAGACTTGACCCGGTTGGTAGTGACCTTGACTAGAATTTTATAGTCCACGTTCAATAGTGAAATGGGTCGCCAATTTCTAATTTCTTCGCTTTCCCCCTTCTGCTTGTAGATGAGGATAAAGTTGCCTTTCCTCGTGGATTTTGACATCCTGCCTTCCAGAAGCATACTTTCATAAACTTTCAGCAGGTCTGGGTCCAACAAGTTCTGATGTAGAGGTGCTGGCGTTGGACTGGGGTAGAACAAAGAACAAGAACAAAGAACAAAACAGCATGGGAAACAGGTCCTTCGGCCCAACGAGCCCGCACCGCCACCCCGATGGTAACACAGTAAGAAGTCTGACAACACAAGGTTTAAGTCCAACCGATTTATTTGATAGTAAACTCACAACCTTTTGGGGTTTTGCCTCTTCATCAGGTGAATAGAGTGTTCTGGCCACAAACACAGCATATAACAGCACAGACAGTTTACAGATTATTGATTAGAATACAACTAACCTGCTACTCAAGTCTAAAAGAGGCCGACAATATGAGTGGAAGGAGCGTTATGCTCAGGTTAAAGAGATGTGTATTGTCTCCAGACAGTACAGTAAGTGATGTTTTGCAAACCCAGGCAAGTCACGGGAGTTATAGATAGTGTGACATCTCCCAGAGACCTTGATATCAACCCTCATCTTCAGTTGGAGCAGATTCTGCATGCTTTTCTGGAGTTGGGACATTTCCCTCCATCTTTCCCTAGCCTTCTGAACTCTTTTGCGGATGAAGAACTCTTGATGTTATCCTTGATGATTTCCCAACAAAGCATTGGAGACTGAAAGAAGGGTTTCACGGTTCTCCAACTGTGGTAAACCCTTTTGAGTTCCTTGAGATTCTCTGGGGTTAACAGTTCTACATTTAGCTTCCAAGACCCCCTGCCTACTTTCTGGTTTTCTTCTAGCTAACATTGGCCAGCAGGAGAAAGTGGTCAGAAAAGAACACTGGCTTGATATCGATGGACCTGACCATGAGGGTGCGGGATACAAACATGAAGTCAATCCTGGAGAGGACAGACCTGTCTGGCCATAACCACATGTATTTAAGCTGCATACCATCTGCTGGTTTGCTGAAGACATCATGCAGCTTGGCATTTTTGACTTTCCAGCAGGAGTCTGGGTGTAGTGTGCAGTTTGTTTTTAACACTGTTGGATCGGCCAGAGATGTCTATAATGCACTTAAAGTCCCCACCCAGAATGATTAGCCTGGAGGTGGTGAGCAGCAGTGACAGCTGTTCAAAAACTGCCAGCCGCTCACTCTTGATGGCAAAGGCATACACATTAATCAGCCTGAGAGGGCAGTTCTTGTAAGTGACATCTGCTACGAGGAGGCGCCCTCCCACCACCTCCTTAACTTTGGAGATAGTGAAGTTGCTTCCTCACAGCAGAATGCCTAGGCCCGAGGAATGTCAGTCATTCCCACTTTATCAGATGGATAGTCCAGGGGACCATACACTCGACCAATGCTTGTAGCTGCTGACATGAGATATCCTCCACTCCTGCAGGAACAGCAGGTCAGCTTTGACATTGGTCAGGTAGGATAAGCTGGCCACACATCTCAAACTGTCTTTAATACTGCATACATTTATGGATGCAAACTTCAAAGACATTTTAAAATTTAAAAGATTTGACAGTTCTTACATGTCTTCCAGTCAGCGTGCTCCAGTAGCTGCGTGTCTGTGGCACTGACGAAGTTCTGCAGGTCGAAGGTAGTAGTCCGACGTTGCCTCAACTCCCTGACCATGACTGGATGATATTACTGGTGTTGTGTAGCCCTTGATTGATGCCAGGATTGCAGGCTGCTCTCCTTCTTGGACGTTGTTGATGCTGTCGTTGTCCCTATTTCTGTTTTGCGCAGTCAGAGGAGCGTTGGCTACTCTGCTGCTTCCATCAGCTATATCGTCCCCAGCTGTTTCGATGTCGGTGGTTTGCGCCTACTATGGTTTCTGTGCTGCTTTTATGTTGAGCCCCTTGATGTTCCATCAACTGCCAGCTTTTTTTCCCTTGTCTGAGGAGGCGTCGCCACTGGAGGCTCTAGCTGCAAAAGATTTTCTTTCGCCAGTGTTTTTCTTGGAGGTTACGCCTTGTCAGGGCCCGTCGGGATCTCTGCTGTCTTGCTGCATGGCCCCTGTACTCTCTGCTGGTTGTGTGGATGTGTCATCCTACTGTGCTGAGGAATCCACCTTTGTGTCAGAAGCTGTCTCCGTGCCAGTTTCTTTTGCGTGGATTTCTTGTTCTAGGAGGCAACAGGAATATTTACCTTCTTCACTCTTCCACCGGTGATCTGGGCAAGTGTTACTTTACGCTTGGGCAGACTTTGTAGACATGGCCAGTCTTCCAGCACTCTTTGCACTGGTTTATCGAGTGCCCCTCCTTCAAGCAGTTTCTGCAGAAGGTAGTGCTGCAGCTTGAGGCAAAATGGCTAGTTTTCCCACAGATGTGGCACACTCATGGCTGTCCCGTGTAATACATCGGTTCCCTCCGATGGCAAAATTTGAGGGCAGGTGCAGAAGGTCTCCCTTGGGGTCTGTCTTCAGGGTGACTCTCACCTGCCTTTTACAAGTCCAGACTTGTAAAAGTATTTGTCTATCATGTCCACACTCTCTCCCTTCTCTTCCACATACCTGGAGAGGAACGTCAGCCACAGGAACATAGGTATTATATGTGTGGTATGTGATATAATCTGGTTCCGCTGGGATGGCATCGTGAACATGGGCTCTGCCATCAGGATAAAGAGGAGTAGCGTTTTGCCTTTCTCCTTCAACGCTGTCAGGAACTTGAAGCATCTGACAGGCTTCTGAAACTGACATCCATGTACAGCTGGTTGTTGTACTTAACCACACCATAGACATCTGCTGCTTGAAATCTGCAGCACTCAAACAACACCTTCTTCATGAGATAATCATGACCCGCAGGCCAACTGCCTCCTGAAGGTTTCACCTGGATGGTGTTGGGCACCCTTTAGTCTGTAGCTCTTGGAGCAGCTGCAGCCATAACTCAAAAACACTGAGTCTAACTGTATCGGCGTTAGGTCTAAGCCATGGGCTTGAAACCAGCATAAAGATCTACCTGTAGCAGCAGAACTCAAGTATTATCTTCTTCTGTGTAGTCAGTCATCTGCTGTCTGCTTCTTCAATCCATAATCCTCCACTGAAATTTGATAGCTCTTTGCGAAATCCAAGCCCTTGACTTTGATCATACGCTTACAATTTCAATGTTTTTTTTTTCAAAAATATACTTTATTCATAAAAATCTCAATTAAAACATTGCAACTATATATGTCTACAAATTGCAAACAGTGCAGAATAAAACATTTTTACAGTTCTGTACAAATTACAGTTATTTCATTTCAATACTTAAAACTATATAGATGCCTCAAAAATTACAGTGTGGCGTTATTGCTCAGATTGGCACAGAGTTCCACAGGTCAAGGGTATTCTGCAGTTCCTGAGCCCTTGATCTGCCTCTGTTAAAAGGCCTGATAGTTGGCCTTTCCCCATTGTGCCTTTATGGCAGCAGTCCCAAGCTTTAGCGCGTCCCTCAGCACGTAGTCTTGGACCTTGGAATGTGCCAGTCTCTGATAGACTGATAGCCAAGTTCCACACCCATGAGGACAGTCTTAACAGGGATCTTGGCTTCATGTCACACTATCTGTAACCCCCATGACTTGCCTGGGTTAGCAAAAAACCTCACTTACTGTGCTGTCTGGAGACAATACACATCTCTCTAACCTCAGTGCTCAGTGTTCCTTTGTTAGCCACTTTAAGGCTTGAATAGCAGGTTAGGAGTAAGGATTCGCATTCTAATCAGCAATCTGTAAATTGTCTGTGCTGATATGTGTGCTTTTGGAGACCAGAACACCTCATTCGCCTGATGAAGGCACAAACGCCGAAAGCTAGCAGATTTACTATCAAATAAATCGGTTGAATTTAAAATTGGGGTTGCCAGACCTCTTACTGAGTTTACCCCACTCCAACGCTGGCATCTCTACATCATGGACACTGGCACTACCCAAGGGGGCAAACTGTCCAAGCCCAGGGGCACCTTGGCACTGCCCACTGGCCTTGAGACAGTGCCAAGGTGGGGCAATGCCATGAGGTAGGCAGTGCCAAGATGGACAGTGTCACGAATCAGGGCTGGCTGGGGGCAGGGCCTAGGGGATGGTCATGGGGGGGTGCCTGCTGCCACTCTGTAAGAGCTCAATCAGGGCGGCCCGGGTAGAGTGGTCTACTGGGGGTGAGGGGGTGGTGGTGGTGGGGATGGTCTGCCAGGAGTGTGGGAGATTCTTGTTTCAAGTCCCAGTGAAAAAAGAACCAACCTGATTTACACCAGTTTTCCTGTGAGTTCGACACTTAGAACTTTTTTAGGAGAATTGCGCCCATAAAGCCACTGCATCTATCAGCAGAGTCTTCTTGAGCAAACTAAAAACAAATCAACTAATAAACTAATAGAAGCTCCTTAAAGGCATACTATAACAAAAATCAAAATACTCTTAACAGAAACTTATCAAATTAAATGAAAATACATTTCCTGCGGTCTGGGTGTTTTTTTTTCATTATTTCTTGAGCAAGCCAATCAATAAATGAACTGTCTCTTTAAGGGGCACTGTAACAAAAGTATCAAAGGAAATTTAAATTAAAACATCATTATGGGAAATGATAATCACTCTGGCATCTTGGGTGCCCAGTGGATACAGTAGGCTTCAAAGCAGACACCATTGCCCCCTCTGCAGGAAGCAATTGTAGCTGCAGGAAAGGGACAGATGCCAAACAACCCTTTCAAAAGGTCCAGGCTGCAGGTGTGAAGTGTCTCTTCATGCTCTCTTCTTGTAAACCAAATGAACAACTATAGATTAATTAACTTATTGAAAGCCCCTTGGAAGAAGTAGAGTCACCACAAAGATTGGAACTCAGGTTCTCCTGCTGACCAGACTGGTGTTTTAATCCACAAAGCCATTATATCCATCAGCAGTGTATTCATATTCTTTTGAGTACAACCATAGAACAAATACACAAAATAACGAAGTAGCAAATAAAAAAATGTATTTTTTTTATTTGAATAAAACAATCACTGAATTAAACAAAAATGATGGGGTGACAGCCACTGGTCAGGCACTGTAACTAATGTAAGACGTCAAAACGAAATTTAACAGATTAAAATGCCATTCCCATGGAGGATGTGCTGACAATGTAAGACATGTTTCCCAATGCTCCTTGGGATAGTGACTAAATTAATAATATTTTAAGCATACTTTCATTATTTTTCTGTCTCTCAATTAACATACTTTGTTTATAATTACAAGTGCATATAATTTTGGTCAAAAAACTTTGGAAATGCTTAGAATCTGATTTCAGAAGCATGCTGCAATAGCAGACTGTGAAACCTCAACCTGTCCTGATTCTATTCTTGCTGGCAGAGAAACAAATTGCAAGGGGGTCTGTCCGAGCATGGAGCTGTTACAGATGCATTGGAATACTCAAAAGTGATATGTGTGGAAAGACACACTGACCACAAGTCTCCATTTGGAGATAATCTCTGTCAGTGAAGAGTTGAAGTGTTTCACTACGACACTGCAAATAGCTTCTCAGCAGTGTTCTATGGCAAGTGGAATGCACTGCCGAGTAAGGTGGTGGGAGCAGGCACGCTGGGGCTGTTTAAGGGTCTCTTGGACAGCCACATGAGCGGTATGCAGATAGAGGGATATATTAGGACTGTTTAACTACGGCTTTTTTCCACAGGTAATTCGGTCCATAATTTGAGCACGCATTCGGCAGGTGGTGCGGGTACAGCTCTTGGATGTTGATTCATGGGTTGCCTGGTACCTCATGTCGTATATGAGTGCTTTATGTGGACCACCTGAAGGGCACCATGACAGCTCAGAGACTATCGATGTGGCTGTGCAGACACTTGGAATTGGGCCGGTGTCTGCGGGAGTTTGCGCGTTCTCCCCGTGGTTGCGTGGGTTTTCTCCGGGCACTCCGGTTTCCTCCCACAACCCAAAAATTCGCTCTTAGGCTGATTGGGTAACAAATTGTCCCTATGGTGAAAATTTTCCAAATTAGGATTAATATATATATTATTATATAGGACTATTAAAATAGGATAATGATTTGGTATTACGGTGGCGCGGGCTCGTTGGGCCGAAGGGCCTGTTTCCCGTGCTGTGTTGCTTAAAAAAAAAAAAAGATCATGATCTAGTCGAGCAGACTAGAGTAAATCAGCTCTTAATTGAAGTCAAATCATCAAAAATGAAGTGTGAAGATTTGGAGGGATGTCAGAGGGTGGATGAGGGGCTGGAGGGCTCATCCCGACAGAGTTTATGTGCAATTGTTATAGGACATGCTAAAACTGAAGGACAGGCCTCTCTTGGACTATGCCCACGGTACATTGCAAACGAGACCTTGGAATGGCAATGATCTATGCCCCTTGATTATACATGTTCACTAGTACCGTGACCAGATCCTCTGCCAAGCTGAGAAAACTGCTCCTCTACTTTACCAGAGGCAGAGACTATATTTCCAGACTTCATCTCTACTGTAGCCAAATTAAGAGCTGACTTCAACACTTCAACCCTGTGACACATCTCCTGCACTCCTGGCCACAGATCAAGTTTGGCATCTCCTTGCCTGCGAATTAAGAATCACACTATCAAGTGGCCAAGGACTTGTTTGATAGCCCACTTTCGTTGTTGGTATGCTTTTTCTGTTTGACTTGTTAATGTCACTTGATCTCTGTCAACAAAAGAACTTAGTACATAAGTTATATTTCATGAACGGTGTTATGTAGAAATTAAAGAGAGTTGGATCTATGTGCATCTCATTTGGGGGCGAAGCTTTGGGGAATGGATAATGTATTTTTAATGTTTCTGTTGTCTCTCTTTTTCATTTTATTAGTTCTTCTACAGTTCTACATCATTTGTTTGGGCATTAGAACATTGCTTAGCATATGCCATGTTATCTTTACAGTATGTACTTCTCTACCCATGATAATGGCTGAAGTTATGTATTTTCTTCAGAAAATATGACTCAGACTAAAGATATGCTTTTATGTTTGCCAGCTGGAATGTTAAGGGGGTTGAATCAGCATCTTCAACATCAGAGCGTTCCAGTTGTTTTTTCTCCAGGAAACCCACCTTAGTATCTCAGATCACTTTAGGCTTCACAAAGGGTGCCGTCTTTATCATTCAACTGTTCACAGCAAAGCAAGAGGAACAGCATTTTAATACACGAGTCCTTACCTTTTGTAGTTTCAAATGTTATGGCTGATTTGGACAGCTGGTATATTATTGTTATAGGTAGGGTATATAACATACTCTTAAGTTTTGCAAATTTTTATGCCCCTAATTGGGACAATGAAAATTTATTTTGCTCTTTTTTTTGTCCCTGCTAAACATGGATTCATGTTTACTTATTTTAGCGGGTGACTTTAATTGTTGGCTGAACTCTGTCCTTAACCATTCCTCTATTGAAACCAGCATACCTTGAAGTTTGTTGAGATTATTACATCATCCTTTCAGGCAGTTTCAAACCCATGGCTTTTCTTTAACCCAACTAGTTGGGAGTATTCATCCTTCTCCCGTGTTCGTCACACATACACATATTGATTATTTTTTATTAGATAATAAACTTTTTCAGCTATCCATTCCTGCTCACATAATGCTATAATTACTTCTGATCACATTCCTCAAACAATGGATTTACTACTTTGTGGCAGGTCTGAATCACTTACCTCTTGGTGATTTAATATACATATGCTCTTAGATGCTGACTTTTATAACTTTTAGTTGGTCCAGATAGATGCTTTTATAGCTATTAACAATACCCCTGATATCTTTGTCTGTCTTATATGGAAGTCCTTAAAGGCTTACTTAAGAAGGCAGATCATATCCTATGCCATCTACAAAAAGAAACAGGAAAGCTAAAAAATTATCTGCACTATCAGAAAGTACTGGGTATAAGTGATTCAGGCGTGACAGAGGAGGGTGCAGAAGAGGTGGAGGAGTGGCGTTGTTAGTTAAGGAGAGCATCACGGCGGTGCAGAGGGAGGACAATACAGAGGAGTTAGGAGTGGAATCACTGTGGGTGGAGTTGAGGAATAGAAAGGGGGCGATTACTATGCTAGGGGTGTATTATAGGCCACCCAACAGCCCGCGGATAGTTGAAGAAGGCATATGTAAAGATATTTTGGATAGATGCAGAAAGAACAGAGTAGTTATAGTGGGAGATTTTAATCTCCCTAGAGTGGATTGGAAAGTACCGAGAGCTGGCGGTTTGGACGGGCAGGAATTTGTAAAATGTGCACTGGAAGGATCGTTGGAGTAGTATGTGGCTAGCCCGACTAGAGAAGGGGCTATATTGGATTTAGTTCTGAGTAATGAGCCAGGGTAGGTGGTTGATGTTGTACTAGGGGAACATGTGGCTAACAGTGACCACAATTCTGTCTACTTTAGGATACAGATGGAAAAGGATGCTTGTTGCCATGGGGGAAGGGTGCTGAATTGGGGGAAGGCTAACTACGGTCGGATTAGGCAGGAACTTAGGGAAACTGATTGGGAATGGTTGTTTGAGGGTAAGTTCATGCTAGGCATGTGGGACTCATTCAAGGGAATACTGAAAATGTTGCAAGATAAATATGTGCTGGCCAAGAGGAAAGATGGGAAAGGTAGGATTAGAGAGCTGTGAATTACTAGGGATATTGAGGACTTGGTTAGGAAGAAAAGAGAGGCGTATGATAGGTCAAAGCAGCTGGGAACAGAGATAGCGTTGGAGGAATATAGAGAGAGTAGGGGAGTTAGAAAGACAAAAAGGGGGCATGAAATGATTTTGGCAGATAGTATTAAGGAAAATCCAAAGGCTTTTTACTCCTACGTTAGGAATAAAAGGGTGGTTAGAAGAAAAATCGGACCTCTTAGGAACAGAGGAGGGAATGGGGGAGATCCTGAATGAATACTTTGAGTCAGTATTCACAAAGGAGAGGGGCTTGTTGACGGCTCCTGTCTCTGAAGGAGCTGTGGACCAGTTGAGGGAAATATCCATAGCGAGGGAGGAAGTGTTAGAGCTTCTAGGTAGCATTAAAACTGATAAATCTCTAGGGCCTGATGGCATTTATCCCAGGCTGCTTAGGGAGATGCGAGGTGAAATTGCTGGGCCTCTGACGCAAATCTTTGTCTCTTCTTTGGATACAGGTGAGGTCCCAGAGGACTGGAGAATAGCTAATGTTGTACTGTTGTTTAAAAAGGGCAGTAGGGATAACCCTGGAAATTATAGGCCGGTGAGTTTGACGTCAGTGGTAGGGAAGCTGTTGGAGGGGATTCTTAGAGATAGGATGTATAGGCACTTAGAGCATTGCGATCTGATTAGGGATACACAACATGGATTTGTTAAGGGGAGGTCATGCCTTACAAATCTGGTAGAATTTTTTGAGGAGGTGACGAAAACAGTGCACAAAGGGTGAGCCGTTGATGTCGTCTATATGGATTTTAGTAAGGCATTTGACAAAGTCCCTCATGGGAGATTAGTTGAGAAGGTCAAGGCTAATGGGATACAAGGACAGATAGCTAGATGGATAAGTAACTGGCTTGGTAATAGGAGACAGAGAGCAATAGTGGAAGGGTGTTTTTCTAGGTGGAGGTTAGTCACTAGTGGTGTGCTGCAGGGCTCGGTACTGGGACCTCTTCTATTTGTAATATATATAAATGACTTGGAAGAGGGAGTAAGTGGAGTGATCAGCAAGTTTGCAGACGATACAAAGATGGCTGGACTTGCGGATAGTGAGGAGCATTGTCAGGCGATGCGGCAGGACATAGATAGGCTGGTAGCTTGGGCAGACAGATGGCAGATGGAATTCAATCCTGATAAATGTGAGGTGATGCATTTCGGGAGAAAGAATGTAGGGGGGAGGTATATGATAAAGGGTAGACCTATTAAGAGTATAGAAACGCAGAGGGACCTGGGGGTGCAGGTGAACAAGTCTCTGAAGGTGGCAGAGCAAGTGGAGAAGGTTGTGAAGAAAGCATATAGTATGTTAGCCTTTATAGGAAGGGGCATAGAGTACAAGAGCTGGCCTTTAATGTTGCAGTTGTATAAAACGTTGGTAGACCTCAATTGGAATACTGTGTCCAGTTCTGGTTGCCCTACTACCGGAAGGATGTGGAGAGTCTGGAGAGAGTGCAGAGGAGGTTTACCAGGATGCTGCCTGGTATGGAAGGTCTGAGTTATGAGGAGAGGTTAGGCAAATTGGGACTGTTTTCTAGCTGCAGGTCAGTCACTAGTGATGTGCCGCAGGGCTCTGTACTGGGACCTCTTCTATTTGTAATATATATAAATGACTTGGAAGAGGGAGTAAGTGGAGTGATCAGCAAGTTTGCAGATGATACAAAGATGGCTGGACTTGCGGATAGTGAGGAGCATTGTCAGGCGATGCAGCAGGACATAGATAGGCTGGTAGCTTGGGCAGACAGATGGCAGATGAAATTCAATCCTGATAAATGTGAGGTGATGCATTTCGGGAGAAAGAATGTAGAGGGGAGGTATATGATAAAGGGTAGACCCATTAAGACGTAGACTTAGAGGAGATCTAATGGAGGTGTACAAGATTATGAGGGGTATAGATAGATTAAACAGGGTTAAGCTTTTTCCTAGGATGGACTCAAATAGCACGAGGGGTCATGGGCTTAGGGTGAGGGGGGTAAGGTATAATTTGGATGCTGGAGGGAGTCCTTTCACACAGAGGGTGGTGGGGGTATGGAATGCGCTGCCAAGTAAAGTGGTGGAGGCAGGTACTCTGGAGTTATTTAAGAAATACTTAGATGAGCACATGAACGGAATGGGAATGGAGGGGTATAGAAAACTGATTTAAAATAGGGATCATGAGCCTTGGGAGTCCCTGGGAAGTGTGTAAATAGATGATGATATTGATGTACTTGTTTTTCTCCGACAGGTGCTTTGGTCCACCTTGTTGTCTAACAAGGGGCATACACGCGATGGGTCGTGAGAGGGCTGCTCTTGGATTTTTTTTTTTGAGAGTATCCTAGTGCTTCACGTCATTAGTGTAAGCTTGACCTGGACCATTTGATGGGCAACACGACAGCTCAGTGACTATCGCTGTGCTGTGCAGATACATGGATTTGGGCCTGTGTCTGTGGGAGTTTGCGCATTCTCCCCGTGCTTGCGTGGGTTTTCTCCGGGTGCTCCGGTTTCCTCCCACGTCCCAAAGATGTGCTCTTAGGCTAATTGGCAAAACAGATTCTCCCTAAATTGTCTCAAATTAAGTTTTTAATCCATAGATCTATAAACATGGACAGGGATCGCGGGTAGAGGTGAGAACATCGGGGTGGCGGCGCGGGCTCGTTGGGCGGAAGGGCCTGTTTCCCGTGCCGTTTTGTTCTTTGTTCTTTGTATTATTCAATTGGACAACATTTACACCATTAATTCATCTCCAACTGTAAGTAAGTAGCATTTGATTTCTTGTCTATACATCATGCTGAGAAGATGCATAACATCATGAACATGATGCACGTGCATCATGAGCATGGTGACAAGGCAAGTAAATTGTTGGCCCACCAACTCTGTCAGTTGTCCTCATTTAATTTATCAAGTTCAAATTCCTACAGGCATATCAGTTGACTCTCAGCAGATAAACAATCAATTTAAAGAACATTATGCTACCTTGTACAAATCCAAACACCTTACTGACACATTAGCCTTTGAGTAATTATTTGAATCTTTGAATGTCCCCACCATTGAACCCAACTCAATAATATGCTTAGAGGAGCCTTTCATCAATGATAAAAGGTAGCTGGAGCCATGCATTATGGAAAATATGCTGGACCAGATGGATATCTTACTGAATTTTATAAAAAATTCTCAGATAAATTGTATTCTATCACTTAATATGTTTAATGAATCTTTTCAATATCTCACTGAAATTTTAAGGCAGCCCTCAATTTCATTAACCTTAAAAAAACAAAGATCTCCTTGTATGTAGTTCTTTTAAGTAATTTAGTTGCTCAATGTGGATCTTAAGCTAACAGTTAAAATACTAGCCATATGTTTAGAGTGTATTCTTCCCTCCATTATTTCTCCTATCAGACTGAATTTATAAAAATTAGAGGAAATGGAAGAGGAGGAAATGGTCGAGTAAGAGAACCTTGGTGTACGAAAAAAGTTGATTTGCTGGTTAAAAGGAAAAAGGAGGCTTATGTCGGGATGAGGATTGAAGGCTCGGTTAGTGCAATGGATAGCTATAGATTAGCCAGGAGGGAGCTAAAGAGTGAATTGAGGAGAGCGAAGAGAGGACATGAGAAGACTTTGGCTGATAGGATTAGGGAGAATCCTAAAGCTTTCTTTAGATATGTTAAGAATAGAAGATTGGTTAGGGCAAGATTAGGGCCAGTCATAGACAGCAGTGGGAAGTTGTGCGTGGAGCCTGAGGAGATTGGAGAGGTACTGAATAAATATTTCTCTTCGGTATTCACGCAGGGTGATGTAAATGTAGTTATGGAGAACACTGAGGTACAGGGTAGCAAACTGGAAGGTATCGAAGTAGATAGGGAGGATGTGCTAGATATTCTCGAGGGTTTGAAGTTGGATAAGTCCCCTGGGCCGGACGGGATTTACCCTAGGATTCTCTGGGAGGCAAGAGAGGAGATTGCAGAGCCTCTGGCTCTGATCTTCAGGTCGTCGTTGGTTACGGGTGTGGTTCCGGAGGATAGCGAATGTGTCCCGTTGTTCAAGAAGGGGAAGAGAGAGCTTCCAGGGAATTATAGGCCAGTGGGTCTTACTTCTGTGGTGGGCAAAGTGTTGGAGAGAATAATTAGGGATAGGATTTATAGTTATTTAGAGAGTAATGAATTGATTGGAGATAGTCAGCATGGTTTTGTGAAGGGTAGGTCGTGCCTTACTAACCTCATTGAGTTTTTTGAAAAAGTGACCAAAGAGGTGGATGGGGGTAAGGCGGTTGATGTGGTATATATGGACTTTAGTAAGGCGTTTGATAAGGTGGCCCATGGAAGACTTCTGCAGAAAATGCAGATGTATGGGATAGAGGGTGATTTAGCTAATTGGGTTAGGAATTGGCTAGCAGATAGAAGACAGAGGGTGGTGGTTGATGGGAGATATTCATCTTGGAGTTCGGTGACAAGTGGTGTACCTCAGGGGTCTGTTTTGGGGCCCCTGCTGTTTGTAATTTTTATAAATGATCTGGATGAGGGTATTGAAGGATGGATTAGTAAATTTGCAGATGACACTAAAGTCGGTGGAGTGGTAGATAGTGAAGAGGGGTGTTATAGTTTGCAGAGGGACTTGGACAAGTTGCAGAGCTGGGCCGAGAGGTGGCAATTGGAGTTTAATGTGGAAAAGTGTGAGGTAATGCACTATGGCAGAAATAATAAATGTGTATAGTATAGGGCTAATGGTAGGATTCTTAGTAGTCTTGATGAACAGAGGGATCTTGGTGTGTATGTGCATAGATCCCTGAAAGTAGGCAGTCAGGTCGAGAAGGTTGTTAAGAAGGCATATGGAGTCTTGGCTTTTATTGGTAGGGGGATTGAATTTCGGAGCCGCAACGTCATGTTGCAACTGTACAAACTCTAGTGCGGCCGCACTTGGAGTATTGTGTGCAGTTCTGGTCCCCACATTATAAGAAAGATGTGGAGGCATGGAGAGGGTACAGAGGAGGTTTACCAGGATGTTGCCTGGTATGGAGGGCAGGTCTTATGAGGAGAGGCTGAGGGATTTGAGGTTGTTTTCGTTAGAAAGGAGGAGGCTAAGAGGGGACCTGATCGAAACATATAAGATGATTAGAGGTTTAGATAGGGTGGACAGTGATAGCCTTTTCCTAGGATGGAGAAAGCTAGCACGAGGGGACACAGCTTTAAATTAAGGGGTGATAGTTATAGGACGGATATCAGAGGTAGGTTCTTTACCCAAAGGGTGGTTCGGGAGTGGAATGCCCTGCCTGCGGCAGTTGTAGATGCGCCAAGTTTGGTGGCGTTTAAGAGGTTAGTTGATAAGTATATGGAAGAGAAGGGAATGGTTTAGTTTGGAGGGTCATTGCTTTTTATATTGGTCGGCGCAACATCGGGGGCCGAAGGGCCTGTTCTGTGCTGTAATGTTCTATGTTCTATGTTCCAGATACTCCTTTTTAACATACTGCAACTGTTTAATGCTATGTACAACCCTCAATGACAGAATTCCCAGAGATTTTAATTTTTTTAGGTGTTGAGCAGACATTTGATCATATTGATTTGAACTATCTTTTTTATGCTTTGGAGAAATTTGGATTTGGCACGAATGTTATTTCTTGCTTTAAATATTGTATTTGGCCCCACTGTTGTTAGTAATACCATTCTGAATATTTCCCTCTTTTCTGAAGTACCAGGTATATTTCCTCTCGAATATTTGCTGTAGCCATTGAGCCCCGAGCTATTGTACTTTGTAACATCCAGTGCATGGTAGAATTATGTAGGGGAAACATTGAACGAAAGATCTCACTTCATGTGATCTTACAGATTCTTTCATGTCTTTGCTTAATGCTTCGTCTATTTTTGATGAATTTAGTCACAATTCAAGTTATAACCTCAATTTAAATATAAGTAAACTTTTTCCTTTGAATGTAGCAGCTTGCAATTTTCCACTGCATATATTACCCTTAGGATGTTTTTTAATCAATTTATTTAGTTGGGAATGCATGTATCAGACAAATTTGATAATCTCTTTAAATGTAACTATTTTCCTCTCTTTGCAAGTGTAGAGCAGAATTTAACACACTGGTCCATCCTTCCATTGTCTAGCGGATCACATTAACTCTGTCAAAATGAATTCCCTCCCCAAATGTTCATACTTTTTCAATATATCCCAATTTTCATCCCTAAATCGAGTTTTCATAAACTCAATTACTTTTATTTCGGACTTCTGCTGAGATTCTCTCAAAATAATTCCAAATATCGAAGTCACATAAAAGCTTGCTGGCTTTTTTCAACTGGATTTTCAAAATGAATCCTCCACAAATGTGCATCATGGAGTCCTAGCGTGAATTTTGTGAACAACTAGTGGGTGGGGCTTATTCTCACTGGAGAAGTCAGCAGCATTGTGCTGAGCTGGCCACTGCACATGCTCCAATTTGTTAACACCAAGATCGGCGCATATGCAGTGATCCACACTACCAACCTCCCGATCGCTGGCCAGTTCTGTGACTTCCCCCCACCCAATCAGTTGCAAACCAGCCTGCCTCAATCTACTCTGGCCCGCATTGATCTGCCCCCCAGCCATGTGGCCAACCTCAACTACCCTCTTCCCAGCAGTCTGTTATCCCCCTTTCTGGCAGTCCCAATCTCTCCCTTGACAGCCTCCCCCCCAAAGCAGGCCGACCACCCCCCCAACCCTGATGGCCAGCCCAGTTTGCTGGTCTCCCTCCCTCTGTCATCACAGAGTGCAGAGTGACAGCGGGACCCCTCACCCTGACTGATCTCCCCCTACCTAGGCCCGGCCCCATTTGGTTCTACCCCCTTAGCACTGCCAAATGTTTGGTAGGCAGTGCCAAGATGCTCAGCGACCATTGCCACTTTGCCCTTGGCAGTGCTGGGGGCCTGGCTGGCACTCCCAAGCTGGCAATGCCCAAGAGCAACAACTCTAACCTCCTGGGGTCCTCCATGGCCCCTCTCCATTCCAGCGGGGTCAGACTGCCAGCTCCCTGCAAGTGGGGAGCTACTGTAAACCCCATTGGATTGAAACCCAAGCCTATTAATGGGACAGTATATCTCATTTTAATACATTATGCAGCTCTGCACAAGTTTCTAATGCGGAGCTGACACCTCCTGAAATTTGGTGGCCGGAGACTTACGGAGGCTGGAAGCCTGATACACGGCCTCCGCTTGAGTCTCCCGGCCCACTCTGCTGCAAATAGTGCAGCAGACTGGGAGAATCATCCCTTTGTTTGGAATAGAAAGGTCCTAAGAATTCATGGACTAATTTTCCAAAGACCAAAATCTTTGGAGGCAAGGTTGTAACCAATTTCCAATTCTTTTACTGGGCTGCCAACTTTAGAGCTTCTAATATTGTTACAGGCCAATGCTCAACTTTGTACACAATACGACCCCTCAGTTCCCTACACTTCTCTTGTACTGTCCATATAATGTACACCAGAATTGCTGAATATACACTTGAAATTCATTAAAAAAATGAAAAAATTGAGCATTATAAGCAATCATTTTGATAAATAGTTAAATGGGATCTCATTTAGCTTGTGTTTCAGACGAAGTATGTTAACTTTCAACAAGTGACAATGTAAACCATAATAACTTTTGGATTTTCTGACTCTTTTGCATTCTGGATTCTCCCTAAGATTCAGAAATCCATCAATCAATGTAATTCTTTCAGACTAACATTCATTTGCTGTTATACAGGCCTTGCAGATGTTGCACTAAAAATCCGATCAATGGTTGAGGAATTTAGGCCAAATATCCCACTTATTCAAGCACTGCGGAATCCTGGCATGCGAAACAGACACTGGGATATGATATCAGAACAGATCCAAATACCAGTCAAGCCTAAGGCTAACCTAACATTTGCACGGTGTTTGGACATGAATCTTCAAGAGCACATAGAGACCATTGCCAAGGTGGCAGAAGTAGCCGGAAAGGAGTATGCCATAGAACAGGTAAGTACTTTGGAACCTTCAGAAACCATTTTTGTAATTTATACTAATTAGTTCACAAAATAAAATCTTGTAGTATCGTAAGAATCTGAAGTGCTGAATTAGAAATTTCATTCCAATCCTGCAGTCAAAATGTTGTAGCTAATGACTATTGTTCATGATGGCAGTTCATTATAAATGTCATCCCCCATGAATTAATCCTAAACCTGCAACTATTTACAGTCGTTATTAATGACCCAGACAGTGATGGTATGAACATGATTAGTAAATGTACAGGTGGCACTAAATTCTGTGCAGGGGTTAGGACGTCACGGGGGTAATCAAATGTAGAAAGACTTTGATGCATCAGTGAATGGGCTAAACAATAGTGAATTGTCTAACTTGAAGAGATGTAGTATAATCCATGATGGTAGGGCCAACGCAAAATGCATATATCACTTGCAAAGAATAATCTCAAATGAGGGTGCAAAGAAAAAAGTTGTTGGTGTGCACAGATCACTAGTGGTTCTTGACTTGACTGTAATAGGATATTGGATTCTGTTTATAAAACCATTCAGCATAACTCAGTGGAGGTCATTTCGACAGTACGTAGCTTGCTGATCAGATCTCACATGGAGTACTGTACCCAGTTTTAGTCCAAGGGGAGCTAAAAGGATGTTTCCTTGTTTAAAGCATCTTTTTTAAAAAATAATTTACAGGATGTGGATTTTGCTGGCTATGCATTTTTGACCATCCCTAATTGCCCTTGGGTAGATGATGGTGAGCTCCCTCAAACAGCAGTGAATCTCTGGAACCAGCTGGTTTGGTGCTGACTTTATTTCTGACTTTAAGAAGAAGCTGTAGCAGAGCTTGACCAGACTGAAGGTAGCATTATATTAGAGATAAGTGCCTTGATACAAAACACTTAATAATTGGTCCAAATTATTAGTTGGAAAGATTTTGATCACCTGAAAGAATTGTTGCTACCCCTCGTTGACTTTTTTTTCCCTGTTTTATACCTCTCCCAGGAGGTTAATTGGATGTGAGGAAGGTAGGTGAGAAGAGGTTAGAGAAGTGTCTGTTCATAATGTTCCAGACATCATGGTGTGTGGAGTAAGTTTGATAGCCCCAGTTGGTTTATTTTTTGCCCATCAATCTCATATTTTTATATCATGTGTAACAGTTTCACTACCAACTAGTTGTGGCAAATGAATGAATGTAATTTCTGTATTGTAAGTAAAAACATATCTGGTAATTGAGGGATTTAGACTGCTTTGTTAACAATATTGTTCTAGGAGTGGGTGGTGGTCTCGATTGCCCTCTACTAAATAAAGATAAGTTTCCAAGTATTTCCAATGCCAGGCTGTAGTGAGCTGTCAAAGAAGGAGCAGCTTCTTTGAAACTGGACAGTACCAACTAATCAGTATCTATTGTGATGTTGGGGACTGGTGTTATCTTAAGTAACATAGAGTATTGGATATCCTTCTCTCTTCTAGAGACTGTCAGGAGTTACCCTTATGGATGACAAAGTCACTATTGGGAATTGTTTGCTTCAATTGGCACACAGTCTGTAGATTTGTTGCTGGTGCTGTTTGGTAAAGAGTAAGGCTAGGATTTTCCATTCCAATTTGCGGCAGGTGGGTTTGGAGGTGGCAGTGGAAAGTATCATGTTTCGTATCAACATAAAAGCACGATCGTACCCTTTCCCCACCAGTGATGGCCTGCATTTCCCACATTAAATGTCAGGAACCTCACTGGAACGTTACTGGAATATAATTTGCATCCTATCATTGGACTTCTAAACTGGGAGTGTACCTCCAATCAAAAAAAAATCCATAGCATGTGATGTAAAAACAAGGTTTTACATTTACATTGAAGGACAGCAGGCTTGACTCAGGACTACTAGGCACTATTACCCAGGGGTATAAGGTAAGACTTGCAGGTTAGACTCAGAAAGTACCTGGGGTGAGACTCTGAGGGTAACTGGGTGAGATTCAAGAATATCATGGTAAAACTTGGGAGAGACCAGAGCTTGATCCCTTGGGAGAGACCAGCGCTTAACCCCTTGGACTCTCCCGAGGGAGTCCAAGGGATTAAACTGGAAGGAGATGCGTTGGGGGAGTGCAGTTTGATTGTCAAGTTCTTGAGAATGCTTTCTGCTGCTGGACAAATGAGCTTCTTAGAAAGGACTTTGCAGAGGGAAGGGAAGCTAAATGCTGTTTTTCCTGCCTGACATCAACCTTTACTGCTATCTCACCTTAAGTTTCTTGGTGGTTAAGAAAGCTGTATTCCCTACAGGTTTTTACAATTGTGTTATATTTATAACACAAAAACATGGTATTCAGTCTATATGGTATACAGCTCTATGCGAATATATATCCACTCAAAAGCATTATCCCATCCTATTTCACCAAACCCTAACAGCATAATCTTCTATTCAGTTCTCCCTTATATATTTGCATTTTTGAGATCAGGCTTGTATGGATGTCATCATCAAGTTTTGCAAAGAAGTTTCATATTCAATTGAACTTATAGCACTCGCATAACTGTGTTTTCGAACTTTGCAGGTGCTCTCTGATGTCATGTTTCACACTGTTTGGAAGCTGTATTTCTGCCATAGCCAAACATATCTGACAGATCATAAAACAAGTTATAATTTGTTTGGCCCACATCTCTATTTTCTTAATCATCATTTCTATTTTGTCCCGCAAATGAAAAACTGTCACTGATTCTGCAATAAAATCATTGCTTATGGTCACCTGCAAAATGGGACTCACTGTTCAACTGCCCATAGTTCATAATTTTGAATGGATTGATGCTGAACTCTGCCAGGTCCTTTCATCACTGTCTGCAAACTCTGAACAATGATGAGTCAGCTGACCAGATGTAGTTTCTGTTGGAGGTGGAATTTGTTGACCAAAACTCTTTGGAATTGTGGCTGCTATGGCTATTTCTGGACTTGTTTGCGGCTGATCCTCTTTAGATCTTTCAATAGAGATTATCATTCAATTTGTGCTGCTAAGAAATCGAGCAAAGAGTCCACATTGAGTGGTTTGTCTCTATATTTTCTTGAGGTGACTTCTTCCTGATGAAAGTTGGAAAATGACCTGTTAATTAAATCAACATTCTATTCATAGAATCCCTATTGATCATAGAATCCTTATAGTGTGAAAGGAAGCCATTCAGTCCACCAACTCTCCAACAGAGCATCTTATCCCAGTCCCCATAACCCCACATTGCTACCCCACTAATTCTCCCTCATCTACACATCTCAGGATGCTAAGAGACAATTTAGCCTGACCAATCCACCTAATCTGTTCACCTTTGGACTGTGGGAGGAAACTGGAGTATCTGGAAGAAATCCACTCAGGCATAGAGAAAATGTGCAAACTCCACACAGATAGTTATCCAAGGCTGGAACTGAACCCAGGTCCCTGGCACTGTGAGACAGCAGTGCTAACCATTGTGCCACCATGCTGCCCACAGATTCTGTTGGAGATCTTCATTATGTAGATTCCTCATGCCCATTTGCCTCTCCACATTTTGATCAGATTAGTGATCAACAATGCTGAGGAAGTTGAACTGTTTTGACTCATTGTTTACCTGTATACTCATTAAATATAATAGTTAGGGAAGTCTATCTATCTCTGGGATTTGGTGGCCACTGATACATCTTCAACCACCTTACCAATCAGCCATCTTCAACAGCCTCCTATCCATTGACTCTGTCTACACTTCCCACTGCCTTGACAAAGCAGCCAGCATAATTAAAGACCTCACACACCCTGGGCATTCTCTCTTCCACCTTCTTCCTTTGAGAAAACAATACAAAAGTTTGAGGTCACATACCAGCCGACTCAAGAACAGCTTCTTCTCTGCTGTCCGACTTTTCAATAGACTTACCTTGCATTAAGTTGATCTTTCTCTACACCCTAGCTATGACTGTAACACTACATTCTGCACTCTCTCATTTCCTTCTCTATGAATGGTATGTTTTGTCTGTATAGTGTGCAAGAAACAATACTTTTCATTGTATGCTAATACATGTGACAATAATAAATCAAATCAAAATTACAGGAACTATTTCTTTGATCAGATCAAATCTCTTTGCAGTTGCATCCGCTGCGCTGTGCAAGATCCCACTGGCAGCACAGCTCAAATCACAAAACTGATTGTCTGATGCTACAGTGAAGCTCAACACACTTTCTGTCTATTTATTATTCAACTCTTTGAATCAAATAGTGTGGTTTCAGTTTGCTCATGTCCCTCAGACTCTGGGAGACAGCAACCAGAGAAATCCCCTCCGTGTGTGAGAACACAGGAAATGTGATTTGTAGCTCCCAACCAGGTAAAGCATATGGATAAGCAATGTTATGAGGCCTGGGCACAACGGCACTGCAGCACATAGTACAAGTATGCTGAATACTTTTGCAACATTTTTTTCACTTCACTTTTGTATAACTTTATGTCTTAAGAAAGCATTTGTCTATGTGAGGTACACGTAAATGTATATTATTTCCTTGGACTACAGATTGGAAACCACTGATCTATGTCATTTGTCTCAAGCACTCTATGTAATAACAAGTTCTCATTTCAATCATTCTCTAGTGAATAAATTCCTTCTGAATTTTCTATTTTAGTCACTATTTTATATTTATTGCTTTGACTCCCAACAAACAAAAATATGTTCCTTACAATTACCCTATCAAACCCATTCACAATTTTAAAGACCTCTATTAGTTCAACCCTCAGCCTTCTGTTTTATAGAGAAAGAGGCCCCAACCTCTTCAGTTTTTCATAATAGTTCCAACTTGTCAATCCTGGTAGCATCTTGTAAGTCTCTTGTAGAGCATCTATATCCTCCTTATAATATGTAGATCAGAACAGTGACCGAGTTTCCCTCTAGGTTTAATGTGAATTATTCAATTCTATTCCTCTAAAATTGAAACCAATGCTAAGAGATAATGTTACACAGCAAAATGTTGCAGCCCACTTTTATCTTTTTTTAGCCACCTGAATGTGTTCAGACACCTAAGTTAATTACAATCAGAAAGATTGCACTTGAGAATTACCTTACCTCATGTCAAGGGTCTTTATTGAGTTACATCTCTGTAAATATTGGAGTCTTCAGTTCCTCCTTGGGGTGTTTTTCTTGATTTTCACTCTCCAAGTTCTAGAAATCTAAATTTAAAGGAGTTGAAAATAAATCAAATAGAGGAGATGAATGAGAGCCGTCCTGTCTGAATGACACCTTAAGTGCTTGAAGGCAATTGACATTCCAGTAAGAGATAGAATCAGAGACCAACTAAAGTTTAAATCAATATACTTCAATAAGCAGTATATGTTGTTAGATGATGCTACAAAGAATTGGAGAAAAACCTATCATAATGAAATCTATAACCTCAAAGTCAATAAATTAGAAGTGAAAGATAACCACAATGTCACACAAGTGAATATTTGAATAGAGTAGAATCCCTACAATACAGGTGGAGGACATTTGGCCCATGAGTCTGCACCAACCACAATCCCACAGAGGCTATTTCCCGTGGCCCCTCATTTTTACTCTGCTAATTTCTCTAAAACTAAGATCAATTTAGCATGGCCAATCCACCTAACCTGCACATCTTTGGACTGAGGGAGGAAACCAGATTACCACACAGACATGGGGAGAATATGCAAACTCTGCATAGACAGTAAGCCAAGACCGGGAATTGAACCCAGGTCCTTGGCACTGTGAGGCAACACTGCTAACCACTATGCCACCTGTTTTCACTGAATGTGGAATAATGCGTGGAATTTCCCATCCTGCCTGCCATGAATATCATAGTGGGGAGGTTGGAGGTGGGGAAAGGGGGAACCATTGGAAATGTCCTTTGACTTTGGGCAGGATTAACCAATCTTGGGGCGATGCAGCTGTAAAATCTACCCAAAATCTTCTAGAAGGATAAAAGCTGATTCCTACATCATTTAGGTGTAAATGATGTTGGGGATTGTGATCTCCTTCTGTGATATTATGTTGCCTTTACAAACCTTGCTACCTTGAATCACAAGTCCAGCATTATTAGAATAAACATGGTGGCTTTTTTAACCCAGCTACTCTTTCTAATATGGGTAGCATATTAACTTGGTGCTTCAGTTCATTACCCAGACTGTGCTGTGCAGTCAGCACTAAATGATCTCCATGTTTCCCAGCAAGTGGCAGGTTCTTATGGCACTGCTTATAGCTCACCTCCATTACTTAACACGCAGATATTGTAACTAACTGGACAGAAAGAGGAGAAATTAAATTTTGGCACAATAGAGCAAAGAAAGAGGTTTCTTTGATGCAGCACTGGGAGACTTCATGCAGGAGAAGAAAATAAGGAGAAAAGTCCTCACTCTGCAAGGAATCAGGAAGCCATCGAGGCAGATACCTCAATGAATTTGGAGCCAATAGCCAATATGGTCAATGCCAGTTATATAGCCCAAGGACCTGAATGCCACAAGTTTAGCAACCTAACAAGAATGTTCAATGTTATTGCATCTTCAAACGCCATATCCCTACAAATGATATGTTACTTCATTCATAACCCAACCTTTACTCACCTATGCACAATCTCTATCAACCACAAGTCACACCCTCACTTTATCTTTTCGTGATTAATATTACTGGAAACCTCACAGCCATATCTTGCAGCTTGGTAAACACACCATGAAAATAGATTGCAGTATGCTCTTTCATCTCTTATACCTAATCCTCTTCCTCATGTTTCACGTTTCCTACAATCTCTTCTGATATACAAATTGAAAATAGTTAAAATGTATAGCTTTTAATTCCCCACCCTACTATACCCTCACCACAAACTTATCTTTGTGCCTTATGCTGCAAGAACTATAATCTTGTCAAGATAGAGGAGCAAGAGCATAAAATGGAAGAGGAAGACGATGTTGATGATGACAAAACACTACCATTCAATCTGTTATGAATGCAAGGTTTTATAAGATGGTCATGTTTTAAAATGCCTGTTTTAATTCAAGGTAAAATGGAGCATGTGACTCCAGCTTGTTCTACTTGGTGACAAATTGATACTAGGTCCCAGGTCAAGTCCTATTGAAATCCAACTGATATATTTAATACCTCAGCACAAAGGGAAAATCGGATGTTCTTCTTTTCACTGACTTATTTGCAGGAATTCTACCACCCAGCCCACCATGGAATTGGAGCGGGTGAGTGGAAATGTCCATTGGCCTCAGATGGGATTTTCCAGTCTAGCTCGAGTGAAAGGGAACCAGCAACTACTATGAACAGTAGGAGTAAAAATGCTATTCTGTGTTAGCCACCAGGCAGATTGCAGGTGGGAGCACATTCTCTGCTCAAAGAGATGGGACCAATAAACGTTTAAGGACACAAGAAAATTCACCCTAGAATGGGCAAAAAATGGAATCACCAAAACGAGTCTTGCTTCTAGAAGCAAATTTCAGGGATTCTCAGAAGATTGAGGGAAAGGATTTCCAATGGACATTGAATGTTAGTACAGTAAGAAGTCTGACAACACCAGGTTTAAGTCCAACCAATTTATTTAATAGTAAACTTAGTTAGGTGATGAAGACAAAGAGGATAACCTCGAAAGCTTGTGAGTTTACTATCAAATAAATCGGTTGGACTTAAATCTGGTGTTGTCAGACTTCTTACTGTGTTTACCCCAGTCCAACACCGGCATCTTTACATCATTGAATTTTACACAGCATTGAAATGGGGAGAAATGAGCCCAATAGAAGCTGGGAGTAACTTTGATCTAGTTGCTGTAAAGACTAAATTCTGTAGAGAATAGTGTAATGTATATATGCACATGGGAATTTTGATCATGTTAGGAAGTTAAGAGAGTATTTTTTTTAATTTAGTGTATTAGTTGCCACCTAAGTAATGTTTAGTTGATATTACTTTTGCAAAATTCATTACAGTAAAAGTCAGAAAAGTGAAATCTTGGCTTCTGGTCCTTTGCATCAGTTACTATGAATTCAAATCTTCTGTTAAAAGTCATTGGTCTTTCTGGGGATCGTAACAATCTCACACTTGTAATCACCAGTTCATGTTCTGACGACAGCAGGTATTTTATGGATAAGGCCTGCATGTTGAGTTATCAGGCATGAGATGCCTCCAGCCAAGGCAGGTGGAAAACTTGCTAGCAGGTAAAGTTGTACACAAGTTCTGTTGTGGAGCTGTCAAATGGTGTAACTTGTAGATAAAGCCTTGATCCAAACACATAAATGCTTACTGCATATGGCAGACTTGTCAGAGAGCCTGTAGCCACTGACAAGAAGTACAGTATTGCATGGAAAAGCCTTGTGTTCCAATTTGGAAGTGATGGCCCACTTGATTTTCACACTTGTAGATCCAGCATATTGATATCTTCAGCGAAACAGATGATGATTCTTAACCATTGGTGTGTTAAGCCTGTGCTGAACTGAAATGCTTCATCATGTACAAAATGCACTGCAGCAACTCACCCAAGGCTCCCTTAACAATATCTTCCAAATCTGTGACTTTTAGCACCTGGAAAGACAAGGGCAAAAGATGCATCAAAACTCCAATATCTGCAAGTTTTCCAGCAACCCACACATCATCCTGACTTATTTCCTTTGCTTCACTGTAGCTGGGGCAAAATCCTGGAATTCCCTTCCAAACAGCACTGTGGGAGTGCCAATTGCAGTGGTTTAAGAAGGTGGTTTAACATTACATTCTAAAAGGCAATTAGGAATGGGCAGCCTGTGGCACCCATATATTGTAAAATAAATTTTAATAATCAGAGCATGAGCAACAACTGTCAACATCTATGTGCTATAGTGAAAACTGAAGGTATGCAAACTCAGTTGCAGACCACCCGTCATTATGGCTGCAGATACAAGCATTCAAAGGGATTTGCAAGGTTTCACAACAGTCCAACAGGCTGTCTTCTGACACATTGTCAGGACTGCTGAACAACTATGTTTTGAAAGTAGCAGTGATTCATGAAGAACAAACAGGCAATCTTTTCCTCATTCTGCTTGGGTCTTTGGTGTTGTCTGAATTCACTGATATTATAGTTTGTATGCTGGATACTAGTATACCAATATACTGGTATACTGGATACTAGTATCCCAATACTATATAGTTGGTATACTGGATGCTATAGTTACTATACTGATACTATACTATAGTTGGATGAGCCAATCATGGACAACCCAGCTAAAAAAGAGATGCGGTAGTTATTTCATCCTTTCCTCCTCCTCCTCCATTTCAGACACCCAGCATATACTATGTGGCAAGAATGACACTGATATTATGCAAGAAGCTGTAGACCATGGCAAATCTTGGTCCTTCAGAATAGTTGAGACAGAGGTAGCATTACTTAAGAACCTCAGTAGTCTCTTACTGACATTTTTGTGTGACAGTATGGTTGTCATTGTACACATGATGCCTATATGCATGTTAATTGCACTCCAGAGTTTTGAGGCAAGTGGGTAGCAGACAGTCCTTGTCTATTATCTGGTTTCTCATGGTGGTTCAGTATTGATGGTACAGTGGACTGGTGCAGAATAAAGGCATCGTGACTGCTCCCAGGATTCAATGCATGCTATCCAGGACAATGGACAAGATGCACCGAACATGATCTCATCTAAACTGCACATTTAGGACTGGAATTTTTTCTGATTGCTGTAAATTTAGATACAATATCCACAAAATGACATAACATTTTGTGGACACTATGGTGAAGCCTTCACTTGTTTGTGACAAGATTACAGTTTAGATCTTTCTGCAAAGGGGATATGATTGCAGTACCTTAGTTTTAGATGTAAGTCATAGTTAATCAACAGAACTGTCATTGTCAATTTTGGATATCAGTGTGCTAAAATCCATTGGAATAGAGAAGCTGGTTACAAAAGAACTGGAGAAAGTTACATAACTGAAAGAAGAGACAGAATCATGTCTTGTGTACAAGATGATAGAATGAAGAACAGTATAGCACAGGAACAGACCCTTTGGCCCTCCAAGCCTGCCCTAATCACATTATCCTATCTTGTCAAGCCATGTATATCCCCATTTGTTCACATGCCAATCAAAATAAGTCTTAAATGTGGCTAACGTAACTGCCTCAACCACCTCACCTGACAGTGCATTTCAGGCCCCCACCACCGTCCGTGTAAAAGACTTCTCCCGCACATCTCCACTGAACTGTTGCCCCCTTATCTTGAACTTGTGCCTCCTTGTAATTGTCATTTCTGTCCTGGGAAAAATCTTCCAACTATTCAACCTATCTATATCTCACATAATTTTATAAATTCTATCAGGTCACTTCTCATCCTTCATCTTTCCAGGGAGAACAACCCCAGTTTATTCAATCTCTCCTCATGGCTAATACCTTCCATACCAGGCAACATCCTGGTAAACCTTTTCTGCACTGTCTCCAAAGCTGCCACAGCCTTCTGATAGTGTGGTGATCAGAATTGGATACAATATTCCAAATGTGGCCAAACTAACGTTTTATACAACTGTAACATAATTTACCAACTTTTATTTTAGATGCCCCGTCCAATGAAGGCAAGCATGTCATATGGTTTCTTCACCATCCTTTCCACTTGTGCAGCCACTTTTAAGGATCTGTGGACCTTTACTCCCAGAGCTCTATGCTCCTCATTGTTCTGCCATTTATTTTATAGCTCCCACCTGAATTGGATCTACCAAAACGTATTACATAGCATTTGCCCAGATTAAATTTCATTTGCCATTTCTCCACCCAATTTTTCAGTCGGTCTATATCCTGCTGTATCCTCTGACAATCTTCATTACTATCCACAAATCTGCCAATCTTAATATCATCTACAAACTTGTTAATCAGACCAATGTTTTCTTCCATGTCATTTATATGTATTACAAACAGCAGAAGTCCCAGCACTAATCCCTGCAGAACATCATTAGTTATAGACCTCCATTCAGAAAAACATCCTTCCTCTGTTACCCTCTGTCTTCTCTGGCCAAGCCAGTTCTGAATCCATCCAGCTAGTTCACCCCGATCCCATAAGATTTAATTTTTTGCAACAACCTACCATGAGGGATCTTGTCAAATGCCTTACTAAAGTCCACGTATAGAACATTCACAGTCCTTCTCTCGTCAACCATTTTTGTCATCTCCTCAAAAATCTCAATTAAATTAGTGAAACATGACTCTTAGGTACAAAGCCATGCTGTTGTTGCTAATAAGACCATTCAGTTCTAAATAGATCCTATTTCTAAGAATGTTCTTCAACAGTTTCATTATCATTGAAGTAAAGCTCACTAGTCCATAATAACCTGGGTTATCCTTGCTAGAATAAATCTTCTAAAATAACAGCACAATATTGACTATGCTTCAGTCCTCTGGGACCTCATCATCAAAGTTGATCATCAAAGTTGTGAAGGCACTATAATATTGCATCCCTGAATATCCACTACTATGTGCAGATTAACTCACATTCAAAACGAAATGAAGATTGCTCTGTATATAAGATAACTCTCTAATGCAAATATTCTATAGTTCTAAGAAGTCTGTGATACATATTCATATTTTAGAGCAATAAGAAGTTTTCAGATGTAGCTTGAGCAGACAGATGGCAGATGGAATTCAATCCTGATAAATGTGAGGTGATGTATTTCGGGAGAAAGAATGTAGAGGGGAGGTATATGATAAAGGGTGGACCTATTAAGAGTACAGAAACGCAGAGGGACCTGGGGGTGAAGGTGAATAAGTCTCTGAAGGTGGCAGAGTAAGTGGAGAAGGTTGTGAAGAAAGCATATAGTATGTTAGCCTTTATAGGAAGGGGTATAGAGTACAAGAGCTGGCCTTTAACGTTGCAGTTGTATATAACGCTGGTTAGACCTCATTTGGAATACTGCATCCAGTTCTGGTCACCTTACTACCGGAAGGATGTGGAGACTCTGGAGAGAGTGCAGAGGAGGTTTACCAGGATGCTGCCTGGAATGGAAGGTCTGAGTTACGAGGAGAGATTAGGCAAATTGGGACTGTTTTCCTTAGAAAGACGTAGACTTAGAGGAGATCTGATAGAGGTGTACAAGATTTTGAAAGGGATAGATAGAGTAAACAGGGTTAAGCTTTTTCCTAGGATGGACTCAAATAGCACGAGGGGTCACGGGCTTAGGGTGAGGGAGGATACATGGATTTGGGCCTGTGTCTGTGGGAGTTTGCGCATTCTCCCCGTGCTTGCGGGGTTTTCTCTGGGCGCTCCGGTTTCCTCCCACATCCCAAAGATGTGCTCTTAGGCTAATTGGCAAAACAAATTCTCCCTAAATTGTCTCAAATTTGGTTTTTAATCCATAGATCTATAAACATGGGCAGGGATCGCGCGTAGAGGTGGGAACATCAGGGTGGCAGCGTGGGCTCATTGGGCCGAAGGGCCTGTTTCCCGTGCTGTTTTGTTCTTTGTTCTTCTTTGTTCTTTGTTAAATTACAAATGTTTTTGTCAACTAAATGGATTTCCATTGCTAATGTTAGATTTTCTTTCACTTATAGGCTCTTGATAAGATGGAGGGTGAATGGGAAAACATTAATTTTGATGTGATGCCATACAAAGAAACAGGAACATTTATTTTGAAAAGTCCAGATGAAGCTTCTCAGTTACTGGATGATCATATTGTCATGACACAGAGCATGTCCTTCTCACCCTTCAAGAAGGCATATGAGGCAAGGATCAGCAGTTGGGAAAACAAACTGCGCATGACCCAGGTGAGACTCTTGCAAGCATTTCTAGGCAATATGCAGATTTTTAAGTTTATATATCAGAAACCATATAAATTATTATGAATAGAAAAAAGAATGCAGGTAAATCTGGTCTTCTATATCTTATATGAAAGTTATTAATTCAAAATTAGCCGTATGTATTTGAAAGAATTGAGCAGTTCCAATTGTGGCTGCATGGGTAAGTATTAAATTGACCCTTAATTTCTGGCCTGAATGCTGGGTTAAGCCGATTGTGCCAGCAAATGTGTGTGGGACAACACAGAAGTGCCACAGCATGCGCATGTGCATTGAACGAGTACCAATTTTGAATCTCTGATTGAGATTCTGAAAGCTGTCAGTGTTGAAGTGCTGAGCTGTAGTTATGCCAAAACTTACATCACTTGAATTGTTGTTAGGTGACTTTTTGCCCTTATCTATTTGCACTGTTATATTTTGGTTTAGCTGCAGTGAATAGAGGCAGCTAAAAATATATTTAATGCGTATGTAATACACATAAAGTGAAAGAAATATTTTTTAAACTTTTTTTAACAACTCTGTCATGACAACTAATTCCAGTAAAAAGGTATATTCACGTATAACAAACTGGATGTTAATGTCTGGAATAAATTTCAATTGAAGTGTATTTGGATTTTGCTGTATATTTTAAGCAGTGTTTAATCCTATTTTCAAGAGTTTCTCTAATGCAACATTGTGTAACTTGGCTAGTTCAAACACTTCAGAAAAGTGTATTCCTTAACATAATGACCCATAATGTCTGATTGCTGGCAGACAGCTATCATGTGCCAGAAAGAAAAGAATTTTTAGTGCTTACCTGTCCTGCAAATTGTGCCAGAACTCCCAATGTGAGCAGCAGCCTTTTGTCTTCAATGAAACCATCTCCACGGACCCCAGCGAGTTGTAGGAGCACCCAAACCATGCCCCTTATGATTCAGCCAGACTGGGGATACTCATTGAGGTCTTGTTGTGAAGTTGTATGAATGAAGTAGTGGCATGATGGAAAATTGGTCAAGTATTTGGTACAAAATAAGAAAAGCTGGTCAAGCTATTCCAAAATGCCAGACCCCTGTAAGACTTAATAAGACGGACCCTGCATAACTTAAGACATGAATTAGACCAGAGAAGGTTAAGCTGTGCCTAACCTCAGTAAGACCTGATAAGGCTGACTTCACCTGACTTAGAACTGTATAAGTATGACAAGACAAGGTCAGGGATGAAGGAGTCATCAACCTTCCTCTGTTCTATCAAAAGACAAGATAAAGGTATGACTGATGAGACAAAGAGTTCTAGGAGGTCTGCAGGTCATATTATGATTTATGACATTCCTTATGATGCTATTACTGATCAAATTCCTGAATAAACTCTGGTCATGCAAACTGATAATGATTATGTATAAATACTGAGTTGATTCTTTATGTAAGAGCGGACTTGAGGAAGAATTAGCAAGTTGTAATGACGGATCTCTGAACTCAAGTTTTTGCCAATACTGCATGCAGTCTTTCGGAAATAAAGACAAGTTATTTTGTTGGAACAAACCTTGTTGAGCCTTTCTACCACAGTCAAGAATCGGAAAAATTTCCACTTCAACATTTGGCGCTGTGAGCGCCAAATACTTGACCAATTTTCCCGTCATGCCGCTACTTCATTCATACAACTTCACATTGTGACTTTTAAGTCAAGTGTTCAGTGTTTGGTATTTCTACAGACTTTTCAGGTTATAGCACCTGTGACTGTGATGTGAACAGAGGTGGAAATCATGTCTCATACGGAGTGCTGTGAAGGTGTATGATAAGGGGGTATTGGAAGGCACAGGTGCCTTGTTTGGGAGGGTGTTTGTTGGGGGCAGGGAGGATTTGGTCCGAGTGAGTATTTTTGTGTCTTTGCAATTAATTTTTTCCCTGTTGGTGTGGTTGTGGTTTGGCCTCTTTCAACCCCAGCCTCTCTTGTGGTTTGTTCCCCATTGCTGAGGGGCCCCTCAGGTGTGGCATCTGCTGATGTCAGCAGTTGAGGGGAGACTTGCCAGTAAGGAGGGATACCAAGCTACTGTTAGGAATGTGGGATGCTGGCTAGGAGGCTCTTACACACCAATCTCGGAACAATTAAGTTCACAAGCTGGAATGTAAGGGAATTGAATCATCTAGTTAAGCGCAGTAAGATATTTCAACACCTTTGATAACTGGTACTCAAATTGCATTCTTCCAAGAGACCCACCTTAGGCCAGTGGACTATTTTAGGCTCTGCAGAGTATGAGGCGAGGGAGGGGGGCTCAATGTTTTCACTCAACTTTTCACACCAAGATGCAGGAGGCAGTAATCCTCATCTGTAAGTCCTTACCCTTGATAATAGCCAATGTCATTTCTGACTCAAATGGCTGATACATCATTGTCATGAGTATCCTGGATGGAATGCCCCTGATGCTACCAATGTGTATGCCCCAAACTGGGACTGTGAAAACTTTTTCCAGTTGTTTCTTATGCTACTCCCATATTTGAAATCACATTGATTGATACTGGACAGACATTTCAACTGTTAGTTGAATCCTGCCCTAGACCACACCTCCCCCAGGATTGCAGAAACTTCCAAGTCGGCAGAAATTTCTCAGGGAATGTAAGATCCATGGAAGTTTCTTAACCCAGCATTCTTTTTTTTTCACCTGTCAACCGAATATATTCACATATTGATTATTTTTTGGTAGATAATAAGTTGCCCCTGGCTGTGCGCTCGTGCTCCTATGAAATTATTGTAATCTTGGCCCGTGGTCTCTTGACAATGTTCTTGGTAGTGGGAAGAAGAGTGGGCTCCTGTATAGCTTGGTGATTTAATATTTGTCTGCTCTCTGATGATGCTACCTTATGGGAGACATTGAAGACTTATTTAAGAGGTCAGATCATATCTTATTCAGCACACGAGGTGAAGCAGGGAGGGAGGAGGTTATCGATTGCTGGGGCGTATCTCCCAAGTTGATGCTGTGTACGCTATGGGTCTGTCAGCAGAGGTATATTAGGAAAGTTTACTACTACAGGCGGAATTTGAGATCTTGTCCTCATGTCAAGTGGAAGAGATTCTGTTCAAATCAAAATATGCACACTACGAGCATGGGGACAAGGCAAGCAAGCTACTAGCTCATCAGCTGCGCCAATTCTCTACCATAGAACATAGAACATTACAGTGCAGTACAGGCCCTTCGGCCCTTGATGTTGCGCCGGCCAGTGGACCCTCTAACCTAAACTATTCCAATATCATCCATATGCCTATCCACCGAACATTTGAATGCCCCCAAAGTAGGCGAGTCCACAACTGCTGCAGGCAGGGCATTCCACGCCCTCACCACCCTCTGTGTAAAGAACCTGCCTCTGACATCCGTCTTATAACTACCACCTCTTAATTTAAAGTTATGTCCCCTCGTGTTGGTCATCACCATCCGAGGAAAAAGGCTCTCACTATCCACCCTATCCAATCCCTTGATCATCTTATACGCCTCAATTAGGTCACCGCGTAACCTTCTTCTCTCTAATGAAAATAACCTCAGGTCCCTCAGCCTTTCCTCATAAGGCCTTCCCACCATACCAGGCAACATCCTGGTAAACCTCCTCTGCACCCTTTCCAATGCTTCCACATCTTTCTTATAATGCGGCGACCAGAACTGTACGCAATACTCCAAGTGCGGCCGCACCAGAGTTTTGTACAGTTGTAACATAACCTCACGGCTCCTAAATTCAATCCCTCTACCAATAAAAGCTAACACACCGTACGCCTTCTTAACAACTTTATCAACCTGGGTGCCAACTTTCAAAGAGCTATGTACTTGTACCCCAAGATCCCTCTGCTCGACAACACTATTAAGGGTCCTTCCATTAGCCCTATATTTCATATGCCTGTTATTCCTACCAAAGTGAATCACCTCACACTTATCCGTATTGAATTCCATTTGCCACCTCACGGCCCAGCTCTGCAACCTATCTATGTCCCTCTGCAAACTGTAACATCCATCCTCGCTGTCTACAACTCCCCCCACTTTGGTATCGTCAGCAAATTTACTAATCCAACCCTCTACACCCTTCATCTAGGTCATTTATAAAAATGACAAACAGCAGTGGCCCTAAAACAGATCCTTGAGGTACACCACTTGTAACTGCACTCCAGGTTGAATATTTCCCATCAACCACCACCCTCTGTCTTCTATCAGCTAGCCAATTCCTAATCCAAACTGCTAAATCACCTTCAATCCCATGCATCTGCACTTTCTGCAGTAACCTACCATGGGGAACCTTATCAAACGCTTTGCTAAAATCCATATACGCTACATCAACTGCCTTACCTTTATCTACCTCTTTGGTCACCTCCTCAAAAAACTCAATAAGGTTTGTGAGGCACGACCTACCCTTCACAAAACCGTGCTGACTATCCCTAATCAATTTATTTCTCTCTAGATGCTTATAAATCCTATCCCTTATAATTCTTTCCAAGACTTTGCCCACAACAGAAGTCAGGCTCACCGGTCTATAATTTCCAGGATGGTCCCTACTCCTCTTTTTGAACAAAGGGACAACATTTGCCATCCTCCAGTCTTCCGGCACTATACCTGTAGCTAACGACGACATGAAGATCAAAGCCAAAGGCTCTGCAATCTCCTCTCTAGCCTCCCAGAGAATCCTAGGGTAAATCCCATCTGGCCCAGGGGACTTATCAATTTTCATACCCTCAAGATTCGCTAACACCTCCTCCTTATGAACCTCAATCCTGCCCAGTCTACAACCTGGTATCGCAGTATTCTCCCCGACAACATTGTCTTTCTCCTGCGTGAATACTGACGAAAAATACTCATTCAGTGTCTCTCCTATCTCCTCAGGCTCCACGCACAACTTCCCACTGCTATCTCTGACTGGCCCTAATCTTGCCCTAACCAATCTTTTATTATTTATATACCTGTAAAAAGCTTTAGGATTCTCCTTAATCCTATCCGCCAAAGTCTTCTCGTGTCCTCTTCTAGCTCTTCTCAACTCCCTCTTTAGCTCCTTCCTGGCTAATTTATAGCTCTCCAGTGCCCTAACTGAGCCTTCACGTCTCATCATTATATAAGCCTCCTTCTTCCTCTTCACCAGAGATTCAACTTCCCTAGTACACCATGGTTCCCTCACTCGACCACTTCCTCCCTGCCTGGCAGGTACATATTCATTAAGGACATGCAGAAGCTGTTCCTTAAATATGCTCCACATTTCAGATGTCCCCAGCCCCTGCAATTTCCTGCTCCACCCTATGCATCCTAAATCTCTCCTAATAGCCTCATAATTACCTTTCCCCCAGCTATAACTACTGTTATTTGGTATGTGCCCATCCCTTTCCATCACTAAGGTAAACGTAACCGAATTGTGGTCACTATCACCAAAGTGCTCACCCACCTCCAAGTCTAACACCTGGTCTGGTTCATTACCCAGTACCAAATCCAATATAGCCTCACCTCTTGTTGGCCTATCTACATACTGAGTCATGAAACCTTCCTGCACACATTGAACAAAAACTGACCCCTCTAACGTACTTAAACTATAGCTTTTCCAATCGATATTAGAAAAGTTAAAGTCCCCCATTGCAACTACCCTGTTACTTTCACACCTATCCAGGATCAACTTTGCAATCCCTTCCTCTACTTCTCTGGAACTTTTTGGAGGCCTATAAGAAACTCCCAACAGTGTGACCTCTCCTTTCTTGTTTACCAAAGTCTTAATACCATAAATCAGATCCTGAGTGGGGTCTCTACTGATCTGCAGTGAATAAATTAACTGTTTGGGGACTTTTACTCAACCCTTTGTAGAGGCGGACTTTCAGGAGTTCTGTGAGGTACTGAATCTCCCCGTGATGGACAGGGCAGAGGGGCGGCACTGGAGAAATCAATCAACGGTGAAGAAATTGTTAGGGCGGCCAGAACTATGCTGAGTGAGAAATGTCAGGACAAGATGGGTACCCCATAATCAAAATATTTATGTTTAGGCTGCCTCCCCTACAAGCAACAATTTCACTTATCCTTAAAATAAATAAGGACCCGCAAATCTGCTGTTCTTATAGACCAATCTCATTGATGAATGTGAATCTGAAACTGACCTGTTAGATTCTGGCCATTCGCCTGGAAAACTGCCCTTTTTTCAGACTGGATTAATTAAAAATACACATATGTACTTGAATATTTGGCAGCTGTTTAAAATTATGTATGTGCCTGCTACCTCTAAGCTACCAGAGATGTTAATCTCGTTGGATGCTGAAAAAGTGTTCAATTGGGTGGCATGGGATTATTCATTTTATGCTCCTGGGAGGTTTGGCCCAAAACTCATCTCCTGAATCAAAATGCTGTACTCTGCCTTTGTACCCTTGGTCTAGACAAACGATGTACATTCAGCTATTTTCCCTTTGTCCTGGGGCACCAGGCAAGAATGCTCCCTTTCCCCCCTGTTATTTGCTATTGCTATTGAACCCGTGCTGCAGCTTTTCACAACAGCAAATGAGTGGTGGGGATTGGTTGGGAGGGAATTGAGCATAGAGTATCATTGTATGCAGATGACCTACTATTGTATGTCAGCTACCTGTCCAACCCAATTCCCGAAATCTCTTCTATACTGGAGAGATTTGGTCTTAATTCGGGGTACAATCTTAACTTGAATAAGAGTGAGCCCCTTCCTTTGAATGCAGTGGTTTGTAGCCTTCAGCTTCATACCCTGCCTTTCAAGATTGTCACAAAGCAGTTTACTTACTTGGGAGTGCAAGTGACTAGCAAATTTTGTGGGCTGTTTGGAGCTAATTTTGCTCTACTCATGGGGGGACAGAACAGGACCTCAAACATTGGTCCATCCTCCCATTATCTGATAGAGAGCCGTATCAATGCAGTAAAAATGAATGTACTACCTAAGTTTTTATCTTTTTCAGTGCATTCCGGTGTTCATCCCAAATGTCTTTTTAATAGACTTAATAAGCTCATTTCAAGCTTTATCTGGAATAGGAAAAACCCAAGAATGTGGAGGACAGTCTTGCAAATGGTAGGGGAGTATGTGATTGCCCAATTTTCTAATTTATTTTTGGGCAGCCAATAAGAAACTGGTAGTGTGTTGAGTGCAGAGAGAGAGGCAACAGGAGGTTCCTTGTTAGTTGCAGTTAGAATCCTTCTCTTGTGCTCCGTCTTCCTTGGCTGCCTTGATATATTCCCTGGTAAATTTTCTCTTCTCCCAGTATGGGAGGTTAGTTGAAAAGGTCAAGGCTAATGGGATACAAGGACAGGTAGCTAGATGGATAAGTAACTGGCTTAGTAATAGGACACAGAGAGTAATAGTGGAAGGGTGTTTCTCTAGCTGGAGGTCGGTTACTAGTGGTATGCCTCAGGGCTCGGTACTGGGACCTCTTCTATTTGTAATATATATAAATGACTTGGAAGAAGGAGTAAGTGGAGTGATCAGCAAGTTTGCAGACGATACAAAGACGGCTGGACTTGCGGATAGTGAGGAGCATTGTCAGGCGATGGAGCAGGACATAAATAGGCTGGTAGCTTGGGTAGATAGATGGCAGATGGAATTCAATCCTGATAAATGTGAGGTGATGCATTTCGGGAGAAAGAATGTAGGGGGGAGGTATACGATAAAGGGTAGACCTATTAAGAGTATAGAATTGCAGAGGGACCTGGGGGTGCAGGTGCACAAGTCTCTGAAGGTGGCAGAGCAAGTGGAGAAGGTTGTGAAGAAAGCATATGGTACGCTAGCCTTTATAGGAAGGGGTATAGAGTACAAGAGCTGGCCTTTAATGTTGCAGTTGTATAAAACGCTGGTTAGACCTCATTTTGAATACTGCATCCAGTTCTGGTCGCCCTACTACTGGAAGGACGTGGAGACTCTGGAGAGAGTGCAGAGGAGGTTTACCAGGATGCTGCCTGGTATGAAAGGTCTGAGTTACAAGGAGAGGTTAGGCAAATTGGGGCTGTTTTCCTTAGAAAGACGTAGACTTAGAGGAGATCTAATAGAGGTGTACAAGATTATGAGGGGTATAGATAGAGTAAACAGGTTTAAGCTTTTTCCTAGGATGGACTCAAGTAGCACAAGGGGTCACAGGCTTAGGGTGAGCGATTAAGGTATAATTTGGATGCTAGAGGGAGTTTTTTCACACAGAGGGTGGTGGGGGAATGGAACGTGCTGCCAAGTAAAGTGGTGGAGGCAGGCGCTCTGGAGTTATTTAAGAGATACTTAGATGGGCACATGAACAGATTGGGAATGGAGGGGTATAGAAAACTGATTTAAAATAAGGATCATGAGCCTTGGGAGTCCCTGGGAAGTGTGTAAATAGATGATGATATTGATGTACTTGTTTTTATCTTACAGGTACTTCAGTCAGCCTTGTTGTCTAACGAGAGGTATACACGCAATGGGTCGTGAGAGGGCTGCTCTTGGATTTTTTCGAGAGTATCTTAGTGCTTTGCCTGGATGGCACAATTGATGGGCAACACGACAGCTCAGTGACTTTCGCTGTGCTGTGCAGATACATGGATTTGGGCCTGTGTCTGTGGGAGTTTGCGCATTCTCCCCGTGCTTGTGAAGGTTTTCTCTGGATGCTCCGGTTTCCTCCCACATCCGAAAAATGTGCTCTTAGGCTGATTGGCAGAACAAATTCTCCTAAATTGTCTCAAATTTGGTTTCAATCCATAGATCTATAAACATAGACAGGGATCACAGGTAGAGGTGGGAACATCGGGGTGGCAGCACAGGCTTGTTGGGCCGAAGGGCCTGTTTCCCGTGCTGTTTCGTTCTTTGTTCTTTATACTAGGAGTGCACTTGTCAAGTCAGTTCTTAGAATTTGGATACAATTTAGACATCACTTTGAGTTTCAGGCGTGGTCGCTGGCGTCCCCAGTATCGGCTAACCATTTTTTTCCCCTGTCTGTTTTGGATGGTACCTTTAACATACGGGTCAAGCATGGGATCAGAAAATTCCGTGACTTGTATGTGGATGGTATGTTTGTGTCATTTCAGCAAGTGGTGGATAAATTTGCTTTACCTGCAATGCACTTTTTAGATACTTGCAAATTTGAGACTTTGTGCTTAGGGTTGACCCTTAATTTCTGACACTCCCATCTCGTGCCTCCATTGACATCTTCTTAGTGCTTTTTATTATTATGCATGGTACCATTTCTGTTCCTTATTCTTAAATTCTATCCCATCAAAACTCTCTATCAGTGGTTAAATCTTTATGGGAACGAGATCTGGGGGAGGAGTTTTCAGAGGAGGATTGGATATGGTGCTGCATTGAGTACATTCCTCCTCAATATGTGCCAATATTCACAGAGTATATCTAACTGGGGATAGACTCTCGCAAATATACCCAGACAAAGTTGGCTCTCTGTCTCTCTCCAGAGGCTTTCTGAAAGTTTCAGGTTTGAGAAGATTCAGAAAATTGATCCAACATTCAAAGGACAAATTCAAAGCAGGGGTTAAAAAGCTGAAAACCCAGCATCACGTGAATATAGCTGTTTCTGTACCAAATCTAAAGAGCAGGTTATGTCTGTGGGATAGTGTTTGACTTGGAGCAATATAGATAGCTAGCTTTTAGTTTTTATACTATGTTATGCACAAATTTTGTAATTGGTAAAAGTTACGCTAATTTCTTTTTGTTATTGTAGAATCATATTTTAACTGTGTTATTAAATAAACTTTGTTTGATAAAAGCTTCCTAGTGGATATCTTGGGGAGGAAAATGGAAGAGGGAAAGGTCTGGATTTTACATGAAGCCTGACTCTTCCACACCTACATTCAAGCCTCAAAAAGGACTTATGAATCAAGCTAAAAACATGATGTTCCAGCAGTGGTGGAACGTAACTCCAAATTTTCAGTCTTCGCTAGATTCTGTAATACCTATCAGAAAGATAATTCACATCAGTTTACAGAAGATGTGCATATTTCATTTTAAGGAATACACTTTTCCAAAGCATTTGAACTAGCCAAGCTGCATAAGGATCAATGTTACATCAGGGAGATTCTAAAAATTAGTTTAAACATTACAGGAGACTTGCAAACATTTTTGAATTCCATGTTTCAGGATGTACTAGATGAGTGGCTGCTGTGTCAGAGGTCCTGGCTTTATCTAGAACCTATCTTCAGTTCTGAGGACATCAATAGACAACTGCCAGTGGAAAGCAAGCGATACCATACCATGGAGCGGTTATGGATAAGCATTATGAAAAATGTAAATGAAAACAGAAAGGTATAGTGCTCTTGTTGTTAACAAAATTATTTTTTCAATAACCTTGTTGTACTCAATCTTTTCTTGCTTTATCTCGCATATACTTAGTTGAGAAGATGCTCAAGTCCCTCATAATTGATTGTGAACACCGACAGACTCTTTATTCTCTTGGAATGCAGTTATATAGTCATATATGGAACAAAAGGAGACGATTTGGCCCATTGAATCCATGCTACCAGAGCTAGCCAGTTAATTCCAGCAACCCAGTTGAACCCTGTAGACTGCAATTCTATTTGAAAACCTCTAGTATTGCATCTTCTGATACTCTATCCCTTCAAAACAGTTAATAGATCATTCTCTATACCAGGTATCTTTCTATTTCCCATTTATTACCCATTTATTACTAATCTTGTTAAGTAGGCCTATGCATCTTGAGTTTTCTTGTAAGCAATTCCATGGATATTTTGGTGGCTGTTCCAGATCCAAACCCATCACTTTCATTTCCATCTCTTCTCCCATTTTTCTTTTTTTAAACTTTATCCCTTCTGGACTCTTCTATCCTGTTGGCATGCCTCCTTTCATTTTCTCCCACAAGTACTCTGCCCTCCCAAGTCCCTACCCCATCTCTTCAACTCTCCTCAAACTTCCTACTCTCCTGCTGCCATATCAGGCTTCACTGAGTTTTAGATAAGCCTGTTCTCTTTATGTTTTTATGCCATTGTCTCCTTATGAAATACATCCCTCCAGTGCCCTATCCTACATTCGTGTCATCTATTACATTCAACATGTCCTCCATGGATTAATTTTTTAAATCTCATTTCCATCCCACTCACCACCTCCCTCCCCCAGTGCTAGTCCCATACAATCTCATCCACTGAATTGCAAAGACCCATGTCATCCATTAACTTATTCTGGATGATTGTTTCGATGTCATGGTCTCGATAAAAATCTGGATGAAGATTGATGACATCTCCTTTCTTATTGAAGCATCTTTGTTTGGCTATACCTTCCACCAATTGCTCTGCACAAACCGGGTGATGGTGTGGTTCATTACCAAATCACACCTTGGTCTGTCCCCTACTCATGGGTACTTTCTCTTCCTTTGGATATTTCATGTTCCACTCTTCTCACTTTCCATTTAAATTACTTGTTCTCTACTTCCCATTCAAATACTGTACTAAATATTTGTCCAAAGTATTTTCTCTGCTTTGCTCCTTCAGCTTCTGCACTAAGCATTGCTACATCCTCAAAGATTTCAACTTCTATCTCAAATCATCACATCTCTTTCTTTTAAGTTTACTGCCCTCCTATCCTTCATGTAAATTCTCCCACCCTTATTTATAGCCACTTCCATGATCTTGGCATCTCATGTGGCCTCACTGCTGCCATATTGTCAATCAGAAAAACAATCCATCTTTGATTACTTTCTTGAATTAACCTCCACCTTCTCTCTTTGAAGCCTACTTCACTTACAATTGCATTTTCAAAAATCCCAACTGTATACTCTATTCATCTTGATGGTCTGCAGCTATTGATCTGCCCTAGTCCCTCATTAAAATAATCCCTTGCATTCACCCTGGTCTTTGTCTCTGCTTCCTTAGTAATGTAAAAGTGAATGTATGTGGGCCATTCATCACTTGATCTGGCTGGATCACATAAAGCACAATTGGTTCCTGCTTTCTTTTGTCAAGACATTTCCCTAATGACTTAGCCCCTAGTACTTAAATTGCAGCATGGCCATACCCTTCTTTAACTATTGTTATCTACGGTGGCATTACAGTCCTCTAAGATTTTTGCACTTTATTGGGCTTCTTGAGCATTCCTAATTTAAAGGGTTCACTATAGATTCCCATGCCTTCAAATCTTTCCAACTCTAGACCTTTTTTTCTTTCTTTAAGACTTTCTCTAAAACCTTCCTCTTTGATTGGACTTATGGTTACCCATCCTAATATGTTTTTATTTGGCTTAGTAGCAATTTTTGCTGAATCATGTTCCTGCGAAGTGCCATAAGACACCTTGCTGCTTCAAAGCGCCATATATATTCAAGTTCTTGTTCTGCACTGAAGACTTAGGAATTAAGTGCTTGAAAAAGACAGCAGACAAGAGTTATAGCCTATTCAATAGCTGAATGAAAAAGCTGAACATGTGTCACATGTATTGAATAGCTCCAGTCAAACAAACATTGTAACAAGCTATCTCTGGAAATAGCCTGGATCCAATACTACATATAAGTTGCCATACAAGTGCTCTCCAATTCTGCAGTGCTGTTTAAAAAATAGACCACATCAGATGAAAATTCTTCAGTTCGATCTTGAGAAAGCTTAATGGACTGATTACAAACAGCCCATTCTGGTATAAACCAGAGCCAGTGTGATCTCAGCATGAGCAAATTCAATCTTCTTAAAAGAGTGATTGTTACTGCCATTTGCCTATGTTACCATGGCCTGAGGAAGAAACATTCAATGAGAGTTTCTACTCTTGATCCTTGTTGAATGATATTTACTGTAACATCTATATGCACATAAGATGAAGATGTCAATAAATTGTCCCTGAATTGGATCTCCCTTAATCTGGCACACATATAATTCCCCAAATTTGCACCCCCATTATTGTGGAGTTCCACTAAAGGTAGACAAAAATGTCGACGATTGACTAAAGACTTGAATAAGGCATTCACTGAATGTTAAAATAGGCAGTGTGCGGGCTCATAGGGCCAAAGGGCCTATTTCCTGTGCTGTGCTGTGCTTTGTTCTTTGTTTTTTGTTCTTTGAAGTCAGGAACAAAGAGAAGACCCTCACCACCTTGCCGTTGACATGCCCTGATAAAAGCCGCATCTGAAACTTTAACCATTCTTTTCTCCTTTAGAAGCTTGCTGCCTTGCTGTGCATTTCCATCATTTTTCTTTTTATTTACTTGATGGGGTTAAAATCTTCATGTCTAATGTTCTATTTTATAAATGCAACTACCTATACACATGTAAAATCAGTTAAATCAGTTATCTTCGCAGTTGGAATCATGTGAAAAGGAAGTAAGTTCAGTGCGATTAACTCAGACGCCATAGCTCTTTATGGTTTAAAAAATTCAAGGGCAGAAATTAGTGTTAGTGCTAATATTGTACAATTGCTCTGGCCGGAATTTTACCAGCACGCCTGCCCTGATTCTGGGAGTGGGCCAGGCTCAGGGAAAGGCATTCCCCTTTGGCCTTGGCTAGGATCGTATGAACTTTGGGCAGATGTGCCAGTAAAATTCCTGCTGTGCCAAATTCTTGCCCAACTCCTATACCATTTGTATGATAACATCACCATCAGTAATCTCCAAGAGTTCATCTTACTATTACAATATTTCACTTGGGAAAAATCTACTACCATGTAAAGAAATAATTAATTATTGACCTGAGAATTAAGATTACTTATTGATTGACATTTTAGCTTAATTTCACAGGTTATTGAGGTATGTCCTGAACTAAGGCTGTTGGACAACTTACGTGAATGTAACAAACAGCTGGACCTTGTGCAGAAAGGTCTGAGTGAATATCTGGAGACAAAGAGAGCTTCTTTCCCTAGGTAAAAGATTTGCTTTCTTTTCAATATCAAGAAATTGTATGAAAGAGTGAATCATTTTTCTGGAGTTGATGACAAGAGAGATTGTAGAGCAGAACTCCTGTAGTGCTTCTGACTAATAGGGGCCAGGTTATGAAAAAAAACTCAAAAAACAGTATCTATTTAATTTGAGAAAATGAAGTGATGTCAACATCAGGAGGTTTCCTTAAAAGAAGTCATTTAACTAAGCCAAAATACTTCTTTTCTTGAGCTCTCTGTCTGAAGGCAAGACTGATCATGGGTACAACAAGGAAACAGGTCCCAAATCTACTCCTGCCAGAATGGAGAATCAAACTCTATGCTGTTTGCACTCGAGGTTCCAACTTCTTTACATCACATGGTTAAACTGGGGATCACTATTACTCCTACCACCTATCATTGATGTATGTTGGAAGGAGCTGCACATTAATACTCAACCTGTTTGGCTGTGTTATGAACACATCTTCCTTGGCAATCAAGTACAGGAATAGAACTTAAACCTAGAGTTTCTGGCTCAAAGATAGGATTTTACCAACTGTGACACAGGACTTTCACCTGCCAAAAAATTCTAGGGACTAAAATAACGTATAACCTTGGTGTTCAACTGTAAGACAACACTTGGAACAGCCATAACACTCTCAATAAATATGTATAATTGGATTATCAGCAGAGCTTTAATTTGGTATACCAGTTCTAGTGGTGTTCATTAACGACTGATCAAAAGTTTCAATCTCAATCAAAGTGTCGGCTGTGATTTAGTAGCAGCATTATCACACCTCGACATTCCCAAGGTGCACTGTTGAAGATGGCATTGTTCAGATAAAATGTTAAAATGGCCCTGTTTGTCCTAAGTGGACACAAACAATTCAATGGATCTATTTTGAAAAAGTGTAAGGAAGTTCTCCCTGGTGTCCTGACCAGTATTTATCCCTCAACTAAAAGCACTAAAACAAACTACCTGGTAATTTATCATATTGCTGCTTGTGAGACTTTACTGCTTGCAAATTGGCTATCACGTACATCATTGCATATATCTCAATAATACATCTTCGTCTGTAAAGCACTTTAGATCCTGATGTTGTGAAAGATGCTACATAAGATAATAAGATGCATAAGGGCGGCATGGTGGCACAGTGTTTAGCACTGCTGCCTCACAGCACCAAGGACCTGGACTGGATTCCTGTATTGGGTCACCGTGTGGAGTTTACATGTTCTTCCCATATCTGCATGCGTTTCCTCCGGGTGCTCCGGTTTCCTCCCACATGCCAAAGATGTGCGGGTTAGGTGGATTGGCCATGCTAAATTTGCCCCTTAGTCAGGGGTACTAGCTAGGGTAAATGTATGGAGTTATGGGGATAGGGCCTGGGTAGGATTATGGTCAGTGCAGACTCAATGGACTGCATGGGTTCCTTCTGCACTGTAGGATTCTATGATCTATAAATATAGGTTTTTTTATTACCTATATTTAGTAATAAAATATAATTTTATTATACTTTAATATAAAATATTATTTATATTATAGGAACAGAATTAGATTTATTATCTTTGTGATGGCCTTTGGTGTTAAATGGGTGTATATTACATATTTTAAACTCCTAATTATTGACCTCATTTGCCATAAAAATAAGCCTTTTCAGAAATAAAAAAAAGCATAGTAAGTAATGGTTTCTTTATGCCCAGCTTTCCTGTGGTCATTTCACCTCTCATACAGTGCAGGAGGCAATTCAACTCACCAACAACAATCACCCCATGTCGTATCCCAGTAACCCAACATATTTTACCTGCGGACCCCCCAACACTAAGGGGCAATTTATCAGCTGCGGTGGAAACCCATGTGGACATGGGGAGAATGTACAAACTCAACAGTCACTCAAGGTCAGAACTGAACCCAGATCCCTGGCGATATGATACTGTGCCACCGTGCAGCCCACTCCCTGTCTCCAGAGAGACAGAGCTTCTGTCCCTCACTCAGGTGGTAGTCCTGCCTCAAATATCAATCAGATTGACTAGTGCTATCTCTGCAGTGCGAGTAACGCCAGGTATTGACCATAGGCAGTCCCCAAAGAAGAGGAATTAATGGATACCAGACTAAAGGTAAACCCCTGGTATTGAAAGAGCCTGCCTGGCTGGTTCCAGTGAGGAAGGTGAGAGGGGTGTAAGGGTCAAGTATGAGAAGTTGGGGGAGAATTAAGAGCAAAGGGATTATATGACCTTGTAGGGCAGTGCCTCTGATTGGCACAAGGACTCCCAAATGAGGTAATCCCCTGCCCCTTGGCCAACACTGCCTCAATGGGCTTCCTATCTGATGTGGCCTCTTCCTGCAGCACATTAAATATTGCAGTGAGGTTGAGATGAAGTACTTGAATGGCCGTTAATTAGCTACTCTGAGGCCTGAGTATATGAAAGAGCATGATTGAGTTTTGGATGATTTGCTGGCTTTGGACCTTTGATATATGCTTTGCTTTTGAAGGAGACTGCACTATTTTTATTTAGTTGCACCAGGTGCAATGGCATTGGGCAAAATTATCTGATGGTTTACAGCATCTATCAAAACTCCAAAGTGTAGCTTTTAGTGTGTCCTTATAGTGCTTCCTTTGACTGCCATGAAAGCACACCCCATAGAAGCTTTCCTTAGAAGATTCATTTTGATAACAATGTGTTAGACACTCTGGCTACATGATCAGTCCAACTCATTTGTGACTGTCTCAATATAGTATGGATACTTGACATGTAAGCTTAGGTGAGCCCCTCAGTCTGGTACCTTGTATTACATTTAGGAGTTTCCCAAGACAGCTGAAATGAAAGAAGTTGACCTGTTAGCATGATCCTGCTATACAATCCAAGTTTGGCATACGTAAAGAAGATTGGACAGGTCTATTACTCTTTGGACTTTCAGTTTGATAGGGTTATTCCTCTTCATTCCCATACTAATGTTTAAAGTGTACCAAAGGATGCACTTGTTTTAGCAGTTCTTGCACGCATCATGTCCGTCAATATAGACAGCTTGAGAAAGTGTGCGGCCAAGTTATGTGAACTTCATCAGCTTCTGGAGATGTGCTGTTTTGAAGCAGGCTGGTACATTTCTTCAGTTATCTTTGTGATGATTGTAAAGCTGAATTATATTATTGGAGTTCATGTGCATATTACATTGCATGTCCAGCTTTGAACTGGTAATCATTGGCAAACAGGAAATTGTGAAGTATACCCTAAGTGAATTTGGTCTTTGCCTGCACCTGTCTCAGATTGAGCAATTTCCATCCATGCAATATCGGATATCCATACCAGGACCATGAATTTGAAAGGTAGTAGAAAGCATGGTAGAGAAAAACTGTTGGCACTAGCCTGTTTAACTCTATTAGTGACTGGGAATGGATCAAATGATTCATTATCAACCAGGTCACAGGCAAGTTGCCATTGTGGAATATTGACTCTTGCAATGAATTTCTCTAGGAAGGTGACTTTTTCCATTCAGTTCCAAACAACTTCATGATTGACTTGTCAAAAACTTGATGGGTCAACCAGACTTGAAATGTTGGCTCTATTCTTTCTCCACAGAAGCTGTCAGACCTGCTGAGCTTTTCCAGTGTTTTCTGTTTTTGTTTTAGATTCCAGCATCTATAATACTTTGCTTTTATCTTAGTGTAGAGGTTTATATTCTTTTCACGGTAATTTTCCTGGAGCTTTCTAACTGCAAACACCAAAACAGTGGTACCTCAAGCTTTTCTGAAGCCACATTGACTAGCAGATTCTGGTCCAGATATTACACAAAATGGTTCAGAAGGATTCTAGAAAAGGTTTTAGAACATGAAACATAAAACAGCACAGTACAGGCCCTTTGGCCCTCGATGTTGTGCCAAGCTATTTCCAAACCCAAGATCAAGCTATCCTACTTCCTATCATTCTGGTATGCTCCATGTGCCTATCTAATAATTGCATAAAAGTTCCTTAGTGTCTGACTCCACTATCACATCAGGCAGTGCATTCCACACCCCAACCACTCTCTGAGTAAAAAACCTATCTCAGACATCCCTCTTATATCTCGTACCATGAACCATATAGTTATGCCCCTAGTAACAGCTACATCCACTCAAGAAAATAGTCTCTGAACATCCATTCTATCTATCCCTCTCATTATCTTATAAATTTCTATTAAGTTGCCTTTCATCCTTCTCTGCTCTAAAGAGAAAACCCCAACTCCCTCAACCTTTCCTCGTAAGACCTACCCTCCAAACCAGGCAGCATCCTGGTAAATCTCAAAGAACAAAGAACAAAACAGCATGGGAAACAGGCCCTTCAGCCAACGAGCCCATGCCGACACCCAGATGTTCCCACCTCTACCCGCGATCCCTGTCCATGTTTATAGATCTATGGATTAAAAACCAAATTTGAGACAATTTAGGGAGAATTTGTTTTGCCAATTAGCCTAAGAGCACATCTTTGGGATGTGGGAGGAAACCGGAGCGTCCGGAGAAAACCCACGCAAGCACAGGGAGAATGCGCAAACTCCCACAGACACAGGCCCAAATCCATGTATCTGCACAGCACAGCGATAGTCACTGAGCTGTCGTGTTGCCCATCAAATGGTCTCGGTCAAGCATACACTGACGACGTGAAGCACTAGGATACTCTCGAAAAAGATCCAAGAGCAGCCCTCTCACGACCCATCGCGTGTATGCCCCTCGTTAGATAACAAGGTAGACCAAAGCACTTGTAGGATAAAAACCAAGTACATCAATATCATCATCTATTTACACACTTCCCAGGGACTCCCAAGACTCATGATCCCTATTTTAAATCAGTTTTCTATACCCCTCCATTCCCATTCTGTTTATGTGCCCATCTAAGTATTTCTTAAATATCTCCAGAGTACCTGCCTCCACCACTTTACTTGGCAGTGCATTCCATATCCCCACCACCCTCTGTGTGAAAAAACTCCCTCTAGCATCCAAATTATACCTTACCCCCCTCACCCCAAGCCCGTGACCCCTCGTGCTATTCAAGTCCATCCTAGGAAAAAGCTTAACCCTGTTTACTCTATCTATCCCCTTCATAATCCTGTACACTTCTATTAGATCTCCTCTAAGTCTACGTCTTTCTAAAGAAAACAATCCCAATTTGCCTAATCTCTCCTCGTAACTCAGACTTTCCATACCAGGCAGCATTCTGGTAAATCTCCACTGCACTCTGTCCAGAGTCTCCACGTCCTTCCGGTAGTAAGGTGACCAGAACTGGACGCAGTATTCCAAATGAGATCTAACTAACATTTTATGCAACTGCAACATTAAAGGTCAGCTCTTGTACTCTATGCCCCTTCCTATAAAGGCTAGCATACTATATGCTTTCTTCACAACCTTCTCCACTTGCTCTGCCACCTTCAGACACTTGTTCACCTGCACCCCCAGGTCCCTCTGCAATTCTATACTCTTAATAGGTCTACCCTTTATCGTAAACCTCCCCCCTACATTCTTTCTCCCGAAATGCATCACCTCATATTTATCAGGATTGAATTCCATCTGCCATCTAGCTGCCCAAGCTACCAGCCTATCTATGTCCTGCTGCATCACCTGACAATGCCCCTCACTTTCCGCAAGTCCAGCCATCTTTGTATCGTCTGCAAACTTGCTGATCACTCCACTTACTCCCTCTTACAAGTCATTTATATATATTACAAATCCTTCTTATAGTGAGGTGAACAGAACTGCACTCAATACTCCAAATGTGGCCTCACCAAGGTCCTGTATAGTTGCAGCATAAACCCACAGTTCTTTAACTCAAACCTCCTGTTAATAAACACTAACACACTATAAGCCTTCTCCACAAATCTATCCACTTGAGAGGCAACCTTCAGAGATCTGTAGGTATGAACTCTAAATCCCTCTCTTCCTCCACATTCCTCCAAATCTTGCTGTTGGCCCTGTAATCCACATTCAAGTTTGTTTTACCAAAATGAATGACCTCGCACTTATCAGGGTTAAATGCCATCTGCCATTTTTCTGCTCAGGTCTGCATCATACCAGTGTCTCTTTGCAGCCTACAAGAGCCCTCCACTTCATCCACTATCCACTAATCTTGGTGTCAATAACAAATTTACTAACCCATCCTTCAGCCCTCTTTTCCAAGTCATTGATAAAAATTACAAATAGCAGGAGGACCAGCACTGATCCCTGTGTACACTGCTGGTAACTGCCCTCTAGTCTAAAAATTTTCCCTCCATCACCACCCTCTGTCTTCAAAGAGATAGCCAGTTACTTATTCAATCGGCCAAATTTCCTTCACCTTCCCACACCTCCTTACTTTCTGCATGAGCCTACCATGGGGAATCTTATCAAATGTCTTACTGTAATCCATGTATACAACATCAACTGCTCTACTTTCATCTAGACAGTTAATTACCTCCTCAACGAATTCAATCAAATTTGTGAGGCAAGGTTTACCTCTTATAAATCCATGCTGATGATCCTGGATTAAGCTGCATCTTTCCAAATGGTCATAAATCCTATCCCTCAGGACCTTTTCCATTAACTTTTTGACCACCGAAGTAAGATTAACTGCCCTATAATTACCAGGGTCGTTCCTATTTCCTTTCTTGAAGAGAGATACAACATTCACTCCTCTGCAGTCCTCTGGCATAACCCCCATGATGTAGAGATGCCGGCGTTGGACTGGGGTAAACACAGTAAGAAGTCTGACAACACCAAATTTAAACAGTCTGTGCTGGTATGTGTGCTGTTGGAGACCAGAACACCTCATTCACCTGACGAAGACCATAGAGTCGAAAGCTTGCAAGTTTACTATCAAATAAATCGGTTGGATTTAAACTTGGTGTTGTCAGACTTCTTACAATCCCCATGGATAGTGAGGGCCCAAAGATCAAAGCTAAAGGCTCTGCAATCTCATCCCTCGCCTCCCAAAGTATCCTAGGATGTATCCCATCTGGCCCAGGGGTCTTATTAACCCTCAGGTTTTTCAAAGTTGCTAGTACATCTTCCTTTAGAACATTTACCTCCTCCATCCTATCAGCCTGTATCACATTGTCATCCTCAAAAACATGGCCCCTCTCCTTAATGAACACTGAAGAAAAGTATTCTTTGAATGCCTCACCTATGTCTTTTGACTCCATGCGTAAGTTCCCACCACTATCCTTGACTGGCCCTAACCTCACCCTGGTCATTCTTTTATTTCTTACATAAGATTAAAAAGCCTTGGGGTTTTCCTTGATGCAACCTGCCAATAACTTCTCATGCCTCCTCCTAAGCCCTTTTTTTAACTCATTCCTTGCTACCTTGTAACCCTCAAGTGATCCAAGTGAACTTTGTTTTCTCTTATATACACTTTCTTCTTCCTGTTGACAAGAATTCAACCTCTTTTGTGAACCATGGTTTCCTCACTCAGCCATTTCTTCCGTGCCTGATAGGGATATGCCTACCAAGGACATGCAGTATTTGTTTCTTGAACAAGCTCCACTTTTCATTTGTGCTTTTACCTGACAGTTTCTGTTCCCATCTTATGCTCCCTAATTCTTGCTTAATTGCGTCATCATTACCCCTGCCCCAATTATAAACCTTGCCCTGCCATGTGACCTTATCCCTTTCCATTGCAATAATGAAAGACACCAAATTGTGATCACTATCTCCAAAGTGCTCTCCCACAAACAAATCTAATACTCGGCCCGATTCGTTACCCAGTACCAAGTCCAACGTGGCTCTACTTCTTGTCGGTTTATCGACATATTGTGTCAGCAAACCCTCTTGCACACACTGTACAAAAAGTGTCCCATCCAGATCATTTGACCTATAAAAGTTCCCATCAATATTTGGAAAATTAAAGTCAGTCATGATAACTACCCTGTGACAACCACATCTATCCATAATCTGTTTTGTCATTTCCTCCTCCACATCTCTATTACTATTTGGGGGCCTATAGAAAACTCTTAACAAGACCGATCCTTTCCTATTTCTAACTTCAGCCCATATTACTTCAGTAGACAGATCCCCCTTGAAATGCCTTTCAACAGCCGTTAAACTATCCTTGATTAACAATGCTACTCCTCCACCTCTTTTATCACCTTCCTTACTCTTACTGAAACATTTGGAATTGCTGACAATCATTCCTGTCCCTGTTCTAACCATGTCTCTGTTATGGTCACAACATCGTAATCCCAAGTACCAATCCATGCTTCAAGTTCACCTACCTTATTCCAGATTCTCTTTGCATCAAAGTAGATACACTTCAAGCCACTATCCTGTCTGCCTATAGCCTCCTGCGATCTTGATACCTTCCTCAGTACCTCACTACCCTCAACACTGGCTTCTGGACTACAGCTTTTGTACAGGTAGGCAATGGGGGAATCTTTGTATTTTACAGGATACAATAGAGTGAAAGAGTGAGCTTCTTGATTAGGAATTGATTCCCAGTCTTGTGGACCACAGCTGGGGTAGCATCAGCTGTTGGAGCTGTGCTGCTGGACAGATCTTGATTATATTTATTGTTTCTAACAGTATTGGGAAGATTATCGAGAGACTAGACGGAAACTTGTAGCAGCCTGTTTATTGATTTTTCATTGATGGATGAAGTCAATTGAAGATGTGGTTGAAATGCTGTTTGACCTTTGTAGAATTTAGACATTTTGTAAGTAGTGCCGACCCATTAGCACTGGGGATTGGGGATGAATTAGTGAACATGATGCAGATTTCAGAATAACGTAGAATCTCTTTGTTGTTTGGCATATGACTCAAATTGTCTGTTTTTTGATTCAGCCAAATTTTTTTTAGCTCTGTGAGCCTGCATTGGGCAATCCTGCAAATGTTTCAGTAGGCATCATGCTTTGAAGCAAATCCAGTGGAGGCAGTGTTTATCAACAAATAGTTTCTGGATTATGTCATTGTTTTCATCAAAGTAGGCTTAATACTTATGTGAGGTAGAACCATGAAATGAAGTACACTATATCACTGAAGATCATCCAGTCATCCTCAATGCAATGAGTGTCCATTTTCATTGTACACGAGTGCCTCTCGTGTTTCTTTGAGAGAGATTCCTTCATGATTGCCTGTTTGACTCTTGACATATTGAGATGTTTCTGGACTTTCACACTCAGAATACCTAGGAGGATAGATTTTAATGTTGAACTTTGAAATGGTAAGATGGTGGTCAATCTGGCAGTTGGTGCTGAACATGGCTTTCATTACACACATATGTTGCCTATTTCTCTGCTATGATGACATAGTTAATTAGATGCCAATGCACAGAACAGAAATGCATCCAAGACATGTTGTTGGGGTTAAGTAGGAAGAGAACTGCGTTGATAATTTAGAGTTCATGCTCAGCTCATCTGTTCATTTTTCCAATGATTCCTTCCCATGTCTGCTAATGCAAACCAATTCTTGTCTTAAGTCATTAAGAATGATTAACTTAATATATTTTGTATGATGGTATTAAATATACATTGCATTTTAATCTTGTCTTTTCTAACCCTAAATTCATGCTCCCTGGCTTCAGAGTTTATGGTATGTCAAATAATTTATTGGGATTCAGTTACTTATAGCCCATAGAATCTAGAAGATTTTAAAAGGATACCTTCTGTAATTTTTTTTTCTGCAGTGTAATCATTAACAGGTTTCTTAATCTCATTTTGAAACTCTGGTGCGTAAAGCTCACTATTGTTTTATTTGTGCTCTGTACACACTTCAAAACTGAAATGGCAGAAGTGTATTGGTATTGTATTGCCACTGAACCCGTAGTTCAGAGACCGATGGTAATGCTCTAGGATCCAGGTTCAAAACCCACCACAGCAGATGGTGAAATTTGAATCCAATTAAACTAGGAGGTCACTCAGACTGCTTCACCATTCCGTATCATCATGGTTGATCCTCTATTTTAACACTGTACTCCCCTCTCTCCCCATATCCGTCGATACCTTTACAGTCAAAAAAGCTATCCCTTTTGAATATTTTCAGTGACTTCTATGGTGAGGAATTCCACAGGTTCATACCCTTGAAGTAAAGAACTTTCTTCTCATCTTAGTCATAAATGGCCTTCCACATATCTTGAGATTGTGACCTATTGTTCTAGATCCATATATGCAAAATTCTATATGAACTCAATATTATCTTGGAATTCCCCAGCTATACATCCTAAGATCTTGTTTGACTTCCCTATTTCTATCTGTTACCACACTGATGGTTTCAATAAGCTATTTACTAGTACCACCGAATTTTTTTCTCGCTGCCTGCTGTATGTACCTTATATTCACACTACTTTTTACACTTCTTTAATTTCATAATACTGAATTTGTTCACATTAAATATAATATATTGTTCATAAACATATTTCTCCTAATCGATCCAGATTCCTTGAATATAGTTGGCAGAATTCTCTGATCTTGCTCACCATGCCACCAAGAATGGAGAATTTGGCACTCAGCCAAAACACCATTCAGTGCAGCGGGGTTGTAGAATCTCACCCATGACCAATGTTCGAGAATTCCAGCCAGAATTGAGAGGTTAGAAAATCAGTTTAAGATGACATGGTGGTATAGTGATTAGCAAGGTTGCCTCACAGCATCAGGGACCTGCGTTTGATGCAGGTACTGGGTGACTGCCTGTGTTGAGTTTGCACCTTCCCTCCATGTCTGTGTGGGTTTCCTCCAGGTGCTCTGGTTTGCTCCCATACTCCAAAGATGTGTGGGTTAGGTTAATTGGCCATGGTAAATTTCTCCTTGGTATTGGGGGCTAGCAGGTTACAGGTTTAAGGTCTGGGTTGAATTGTTGTCAGTGCAAGCTTGGTGGATTAAATGGCCTCTCCTTGCACTGTAAGGATTCTATGATTTTATGAAATATATAATAATTCCAGTTTAGAAACTAGGGTAAGTAAAATGTTTAGATAGATTTAATTGTGATAAGCTAACTGTAAAAATGCACAAAGAGCCACAAATATGATGGTGTTTGTTCCATTTTAACATTAATCTATTCATTGTACTACAGATTTTACTTCCTATCAGATGATGAACTACTTGAAATCTTATCTCAGACTAAAGATCCTACTGCTGTTCAACCGCACTTGCGCAAGTGCTTTGAAAATATTGCTCAAGTAAGCCAAAAAGAAAGCTAAGTTATATGCTTTCATCATTGTATTCCCATCTCCTGGAACCTTTGTCAGTGACAATAAGGATCCTCTGTGAAATGAAGATGGAGCATCATAATCCATTTTCTCGTGGACAAGAGATTGCCCACAGATCAAAAGAATGGTCATTCAGCCTTGTCTGACTTTCAACTATCCTTGTTCCAGGAGGAGATGGTAAAAAGTAGGTAGGCATGCGTTTGTGAGGAAAATGTAAAACGGCTAGAGGAGGATATTGACAAACTTAGTGAGTGGGCAAGAACATGGCAAATGAAATATATTGAGGAAAAATGTGAGGTAATCCATTTTGGTAGAAGGAACGGATGTGCAGAGTGTTTCCTAAATGATAAGAAATTATAAAGTGTAGTTGTACAAAGAGACCTGAATGCCCTTGTTCATAAGTCACTGAGAGCTAACATTCCTGGCATGGATAAAGGATTGGTTGACTGGCAGAAGGTAGAGAGTACGGATTACGGGTTTCTTTTCAAGATGACAGCTGGTGACTAGTGATATGCCTCCAGGTCAGTACTGGGACCACAACTTTTCACAATATATATTAATTAATTGAAAGAAGGAACTGAAGGCACTGTTGCTAACTTTGCAGATGATGTAAAGATACGTAGAGAGGCCGGTAATATAAGGAAGCAGGGAGGCTGCAGAAGAACTTGGACGGGTTAGGAGAGTAGACAAAGAAATAGCAGATGGAATACAATGTGGAAAAGTGTGAGGTTATGCACTTTGGAAGAAGGAATAGAAGCATAAACTATTGTTTAAATGGGGAAATCTTAGGAAATTAGAAGCACAAAGGCACTTGGGGGAGTCCTTGTTCAAGATTCTTTAATTTGCAGGCTTATTCAGCATTTAGGAAGGCAAACGCAATGTTAGCATTCACATCGAGAGGTCTAGAATACAAAAGCAGGGGTGTACTTCTGAGACTTATAAAACTCTGGTCAGACCCCTTTTGGAGTATTGTGAGCAGTTTTGGGTGCCATATCAAAGGAAGGATGTGCTGGCCTTGGAAAGGGTTCATAGGAGGTTCACAAGAATAATCTCTGGAATGAAAAGCATATGAGAAATGATTGAGGACTTTGGATCTATACTCATTGGAGCTTAGAATGATGAGGAGGGATCTTATTGAAACTTACAGGATACTGTGAGGCCTGGATAGAGTGAATATGGAGAGAATGTTTCCATTAGTAGGAAAAACTAGAACCAGAGGGCACAACCTCAGATTAAAAGGACGATCGATCCTTTAGAACAGAGATGAGGAGGAATTTCTTTAGCCAGAGCGTTGTGAATCTGAGGAACTGTTTGCTGCAGAAGACTGTGGAGGTTGCATTATTGAGTGAATTAAGACAGAGGTAGATAGATTCTTGATTAATAAGGGGATCAGGGGCTATGGGAAAAGGCAGAAGATTGAGGATGAAAATAATATCAGCCATGATTGAATGGCGGAGCAGATTCAATGGACCAAGTAGCCTAATTCTGCTCCAATGTCTTATGGACACCAGAGCAGTGAAAAGAGAGGTCATTACAAGTGATATTCTAGCTCTGATTAGGGGATAAGAATGTTCCACATAGCTGGACAATAATGGAGAGCGTGGTGTTTCAATGGCTGTAAACAGATCGAGTAGGACAAGGATGGATGGCCATCTAAGGGAACAAATCTGCCTTTACATTAATTTGACATGGTGTTTCAATCCAAAAATGCTTTTTGCTGCATTAGAGTGACATTTTACATTTCTCACCTAATTCTGTTCCATTCCTCATTAACGAGGAGAGATCCAGCCTTAGCAAAACCTTATGCATGGCCCCTACAATTTATCAGGGAAATAGAAAAGTCTGAGGCATATCTGTTTAAATCCAGTTCTTGCTTAACATATCTATATATTAGATTTTTTAAAAAATCATTTTTGATTTCATTTTGTTGCTTTAGTGTAAGAGTTTAATACTTTTTGTTATTTTTAAGTTACGTTTTGAGGAGGACCTGAACATCACACACATGTATTCTGCAGAAGGAGAGGAGATTAAATTTTTCAGAACCATCTACCCCACAGGAAATGTGGAGGACTGGCTCCTGGATGTAGAAAAAGTTATGAAGGAGAGTGTGAAAGATAACATTGAGAGATCATTGAAAACGTATCCGGAGGTAAGAATAATGTGCTGACGTTGTTGTTACGTTGGTCCCTCATGTACTTTGATTGGGTAATAGAGCAGGAAATTGCTGCTGCAATATAATTAATGATAATTATATTAGCAGCTCTTCTTGCTTTTAACAGGAGAATAAAATAATCTTCATGACTAAATTAGCAATCATGGGCCATGCCGAAAAGCCAAATCAAACATGTAAAATGAAGGTTATATCATAACTTATTATTAACGAGGTACATATTGAGACCTTGGCAAATTCTAAAAGGACATTGCCCACAATTTGCCTTCAGTGATGTCAAGGATCCATAGTAATGTTGGGATAGCTTTCATTCAGATGCTGTCAACAAAACCTTAGAAAATAATCAATGTGACTACCATAGTTGTGGATGCTTTAAAAAGCATTTTCCCAGTCACAGAATCACAGAATTCTTATGGTGCAGAAGGGAACAATTCAGCTCATAGTGTTTGCACCAGCTGTCCAAATGGGCATTATGACTTAATGCCTTTTTCCCATACCCCTGCACATTGCTTCTGTTCAAGTAATCGTCTAATTCCCTCATAGATACATCAATTGAACGTTACTCATCACGCCACCAGGCAGTGCACTCCAGACCCAAACCACTTATGTGAAAATGTTTTTTCTCACATCACATTTATTTCATATTAAAATCAATTTAACTCTGTGTTTGTGTGTGTGTGTGTGTGTGTGTGTGTGTGTGTGTGTGTGTGTGTGTGTGTGTGTGGGGGGGGGAATAGTTGGGGAGTCAGGATGATCAGTAGGTGAGTTGTAAAGTGGGTTGTGGGTTTTACAGAAAAAGATTTGGTTTACAAATGTAGATTCAGAATAACAATAAGGTTTATTCTGAGAGCTGTTGCTCGTATTGAGTAGAAAATGAAACTAAATAGGAGCCTTTGAAACAGTCAGTGGCATCATCATCAAATCATGCAACTGGCTATTAAAGCAGTCATTCAACCACTTAAATATGTAACGGAACTGTAGAACAGAACTATCCAAATCCAGCACAGGGTTAGAGCCATTCACAGAGGTTCCCAGGGTGCAGGGAAATCGCCTATTGAAAGTTGAAACTTCCTAGGCAATTCTCACAGAGGTCTGCTCATCAGTACTTCCGCAGGGCCTTCATGTGGAGACCAGAAGTTGTGGCCCAACAAGTGCTGCGAAGTTGGAAAGAGTAATTGTAGATTTAGAGGTATGAAGTAAGAATTTGGTGTTTGTAAGAATAGTAAAAGTTAAAATGCTGGGGAGGTGGTGGGGGGGGGGGGGAGAACATTGCATAGTCCCTTTAAAAGATGATGCGTTTTCTATGTTTAGAGAATTAAAAAAATGCAGATACATAAAGAGCCCCAAACTGAACATTTGTATTGAAAAGCTAAGCAGCAGTTCTTACCAAGACAACAAGTCTTTGAATTTAGCCAGCCAATTTAAGTCAAACACTTACACACTAAGAACCTATTAAATTTAAATCTGATGGTTTTGACAACCTAGGACCAATGCTATTGTGGGAAATGTTGAAATATCATCATGGTTATAAAAGAAGGGGACAATGGGACAAAAAGAGAGAACAACTGCCACCTGCCAGAGATAACAGCTTGCAGCTCTCAACCTGCAAGGGAGAGAGAATCGCAGGCTCTTATAGCTTCATCTATATCTTAAAGAAAACATCATCTAGATAGCAAAGGTACCAAAGAAGAAAGAAATTCCAGACAGAAGAATCAATAGCGAAAGCCCAGAATATTCCAGAGGACTCAAAACCTAAATTCTATTTATGAATTTTGTTTATGATTAAATTCTATTTTTGTTAATGAGTGGTAATTGTATTTGTTTGAACAGCATTCCATTAGAATCTTGTTTTATTTGGAAATAGTTAATAGAAGGGATTTATTGGATTTGTTAATAGTTTTGTTAATTTGTTCAGTGTTAAATAATTTATTATGTGTGATTTCAGATTAAGTGCCAGGGATTTATTTTGTATTTAATGACCAGAAGTTGCAGAAGTGCAGGTCATTCCACTTCATATGCACTTTATATAGATTCCCCTCCTTGGGTGTTTTGGTGTTAGTTCTCAGAGGGGGATCAACCTCCACTTTATAGCAATAGATAATATTGTATAATATGATGGGCAGCGTAATGACTGAAGTAGTAGACCGAAATTAAAATTACAACCTTGAATAATATTCAAATTAAACTATCTTCAAAAGTCAAGATGGATTGGCTCTTCTTTGGGAGGTTTGATCCTACACTTGGCATTAGCGGAATGTTCTGTTACTATTGATGATTAAATAAACATGGTGGCACAGTGGTTAGCATTGTTGCCTTTCAGCACCACAGGACTCGGATTCAATTCAGAATCAGTTCAGAGTCTGCATGTCCTCCCCACATCTGCTTGGGCTTCCTCCGGATACTTCAGTTTCCTTCCACAGTGGTGGATAGGTACATTGTCCACACTAAATTTTCCGTCAGGAGACACAAACAGGCATTGGGGTGTGGTGACTAGGGGATTTTCACAATAACTTAATTGCAGTTTTAATGTATGCCTATTTGTGACAATAATAAATAAACTTAAACTTGATTAGTTCAAACTTACTTATGTAGGTTATTAGGGATGCTAGTGCAGCAGTAATGTCACTGGATTTCTAAAAGTTTAAAGTTTTAAGGTTTAAAGGTTATTTATTAGTGTCAAAAGTAGGCTTACATTAACATTGTAATGAAGTTACTGTGAAAATCTAGCCATTGGGAATGGTAATGTCATGGTTACATCTCTGGATTAAGTCTACTTCTGAATTAATAAATAAATTTTAAAAAATAAAACTTTAACTTTCAGAAGGCTGTCTTTGACTGCCCCATAAAGTGTATTTTGCACTGGCCATTACTTAATGGAATTGTTAACCGCCACATCTCATGGTCCCTCAAACATCCTGCTCAACATTCCACTGACCTTTTCTGTATTTTTTTATATTCTTCATTTGTAAATCAAAGCATCATTAACGCAAAGTCATGTTCACAACTTTATTTTCAATTGGAAGCAATTTTAAATTTTAAAAGCAGAATCATTTAGGAATATACAAAAATAGGAATTCCCAGATATCAAATAACCATATCTAGTTTGTCTTCTGCTAAATTATAACAATCAATCTTGATCAATTAGTCTACAACAGACCTAGACATGAAATGGAAAAATACCCAATGATAGAGAACTTTGGAACCAAGTGTCCAAAGTCATCCGTTTCTCCTAACTAAGATACAAGTACCACATGTTTTGACTCAAAATACTCATGTACTATCTTCCAAAATATTATCCTCTTAAAAGAAAACTTTTCGAGTTTGTATTTACTATCTGCTTCTGCAATCTCCCTATGGACCTGTCCAGTAGATTGATTGTTTGTTTACTGAAGTAATGTTTGCAGAATTGTTAAATGCAGAAGTCTTTTTAAGTGCTAAATTAGCTTTTCGTTCTGACAGTTGGAACTGTCTGATGATCATTATTAGTAATGAACTCCGTGTATAAATTAATATTATGTTGTTTTATGCAGACCGTCCGTACAGAGTGGGTTCTGATCTGGCCTGGACAGGTGGTTATTGCAGGCTGCCAGACCTTTTGGACTATCGAGGTATCTGAAGCACTCCAGATTGGAGATCTGGGAAGCAGACTATTCCCAAAGCTTAGCATTCAGGTTTGTATGGCACCAACTGTTAGTTAAAATACAGAACACTGGTGGATACAATGGAATGAATGATATGAGGTATATAGGATTATATATAAAATAGACATGATTATTATATTCTCTTATATGGATATAATGTGAACTGAGCACAATTTCATAGTAATTGACTGTAAAATACTTTTAATAATGAAGATACATTTAGTATAAATATTAACACAAAAGATATTATCCAAATAACGGATAACATTAATAAACAGGGACAAATGTTAGATTGGTATTGAACAGCACATCACATTAGTCTCTTTGTGAATTAATTTGCTCACATGTCTTGTATTAACTTGAACACAAGTAATATCTGAAACTCATACCCTGATGTTTGTCCTTGCCCTGTTCATCCAGTGCACCTACCTTCTAACTAAACAGAGTGCATAAGGAGGTCAATCAGAGCAATGATGTACTCCATATTTGTTGCCCATTCCTAGTTGTCCTTAAGAATGTATTGGTGAAATGCTTCCTTGAACTGCTGCAGTCCATGATGTTTGGCTATATCCACAGTTCTTTAGAGAGTAAGCTCCAGGATTTCATCCCAGCAACAGTAAAAAAAATTATATATTTCCAATTCAGAATGTTCAGACTTGAGAAGAATTTACAGACATCAATGTTCTTGTGCACCAGCTTTCCTTGTTCATTTAGATGATAGAGAGCATGGGTTTAGAAGGTGGAAAATTCTGTCGAAGGAGCCTCAGAAATTTGCCACAGCCCAAGTTTGAATTTGCCCCAAGTCATGCTGCAACTGGGCACAGTCTGCTTCAGTGTTGGAGATGTTGCGAATAGTACTGAAGACTATGCAATCATCAGCAAATATCTCCAATTCTGACCATATGATGGAGGGAGTTTCATTGATGAAGCAGCTGAAGATGGTTGGACCTAGGACCTCAGACAATACCCTGAAGCAGCTCATTTGTCTGTTTGTACCAAGCTGAGATCTGGAGCTCACTGGTCCTGCTAAAACACAAAACTGAATAATTGGGTGAGCAGGTTATCAGTATGTGCCACTTAATAGCACTGTCAATGACCACATCCATCACTTTGCTGACAATTAAGCAGTCTGATAGCGTCCTAATTGACTGGATTGAATTTGTCCTACTTTTTGTGAATAAACATACCTGGGAATTTTTTCACTCTATCAGGTAGATGGCATTGTTGTAACTGCACTAGAACAACATGTCTAGAGGTACAGCTAATTCTGGACCACAAGTCCAGATTGGTTGAAGATTGGCATAAATCAAATTGGTTGAAAATTGGCATATGTTATGATGGAGACCTCAGAAAGAGGTTGAGATGTATTATTCATTTGGGATATTTGACTGATATTTGAAGATGATTGCAAATGTTTAACCCTTGATTTTTGCACTGAAATATTAGGCTCTACTTTCATTAAGGAAGGAAATACTTGTTGAACTCTCTCCTCTTGTTATTTGTCTATTTGGATAAGGCAACACTGCAGATCTGTTGGTTGTGAGATCGCTTAGCTCTCAATGTAGAATGTTGCTTCTGCTGTTTAGTATGTTTGTGATCCTATGTTATAGGTTTACCAGGTTGGCACTTTATTTTTAAGTATGCCTGGTACTGTTGTTGGCATGCAATCCCACATTCCTCATTACACCTGGACTGGTCCCTTCCCTTGACAATAGTGTCAGGCCTAATTTTGCAAATTGCTCTTAGTACCTCGTGGATACCCAACCTTGTACTGCTAGAACTGTTTTGAATCCATTTCATTTTATTTCATACAGGACTGACTGCAGATAGTGTTTGATAATGGACCTTATCACAGATTCATTGCAAGCAGTGTGCGATGATAGATTCTGGGCATGATTTTACTGCCTGCTGTGCTGGGTAAATAACATAATGGGGTGGGAAATTCCAATGGGACCCAAAAAATTGAATTCACACCTGGTATTTGTCAGGTCACAATCTTCCAGGGGCACTTTTTATGATGTGATCAGCTTCATACTCTGATTCAAATATTCATAATGTCATTTACATTTGTTATACAGGCTCTGAAAGCTATTATCTGAGGTCACTTAGATTTCCAACTTTGCCAATGAAGGTTCCCATTCACAAGGATCGCAGCTGGTTCCCAAAACAAGAACCAGATGTAATGGGCTTACTGGTGGGTCTGGAGGCTGTTGAGGCCCTCTGAGTGGTTGGGGCATGGGGGGAGACGTGGCAATACCTTCTGGGCACCCTTGTACTGCCCACCAGGTAACTCTACATCGGGAGAGGAGGGCTTGTGGTGGGGCCATCAGTCAGGTATTGGGGCTGCTGATTGGGAGTCCAGCAATTGTGGGTAGGCTTTTATTGGGGGGGGGGGCGCAATTGGCAATCAGGAGTGGCTATGGGACGGTCAGCGGAGGAGGTCTGTGAGCGATGAACCTGAGGAGGGAAGGATAGGTTGACCAATCTCTCATATACTGTGTAGATTTATAAGTGTCTTAATTCTAAGCATCATAAGTCTGAAAACTGGAGAGTTTATGTATGACCCCCCAACTACCATGAAACTCCCTACTGCCAAAAAAACGACAAAGTGTAGGAAAATTGTATGTGGTAGCTCACTGAAAAACCTGGAGTGAATCTCTCTGGTTTTCAGACTACTTTGACACTTACAGCAGAATTTTAACACTGCTTTACAGCCACTTTGCAGCGGCAAAATGCTGTAAAATTGAATGTAAAACGGCTAGCGCAAATGGCATGTGTTTTCGCAACTGGCACGATTTTACGACACCTGGATTTCCAGTGTGGTCAGTCTCTCACTGGAAATGGATGAGAGGCTTGTTAATTTGTTGAAATTATGAAATTCCATGTTTTTAGTAACCCTGGTGCTCAATCATCCGAGCTCACTTGCCTTTATAGTCTTGTCAAGAAACGTTCTATCTGATGAGGGAAACCCCTGCTCCCCATGAATAGGGAACAGTTGTGTTGACCTCGCTAGTGAAACTGGAAGCCATTGAGGCGTCCCCAAGGAGGCAAAGGACAAGGTAGGGTTGCCCCTTGGCAGTGCCAGACTGGTAGTGCCAGCTTGGCACTTTAGCAATGCCAGCCTGGTCCTGGGCAATGTCCATTGGGCACCTGGGCAATACCCACTGAGCAGTGCCAGGGAACAGGGTCTGTGGGAAGCAGTGCTTGGGTGGGGCCTGTGTATGGGCAGGACCTGTGAGGGCAATGCTGGGGGCAGGGCCCGTGAGTGCATGAAGCCTATGGATGGATAGCCAAATGGGGATGGGTCTCTGAAGAGGGGGTCAATGAGAGTGAATTCTGCAGGGGAAGGGGGCCACTGTCACTCTGCATGCAATCAATGGGGAGGGCGGCAGAGCTACAATCAGTAGAAGAGTGAGTGGGTCTGTGATCGGTCCGGGCAGTGGGGAGGTGGCGGGGGCTGCATCTCCAGCTCTGGGCCCTGTAATTGCGGGGAAGGGCATGCAGGTTGAGGTTGCCTGCAGTTGCCTGACAGCTCTCTCTCTCTCTTTGTCTGTCAGACCCTTGCTACTGTTAATGTGCGTATGCAGCATCACAGGTCTGCACGTGGAAAATACTTCTCCCAATAGGCTGTCAGGCGGGTTAAGTCCCATTAAACAGCTTCTCTGGTCAGAAACAGACTTGTCCAACATTTTAAAGACAGAATACACAATGTTGGGTCTGAAAATGTGTCCAAAAATGGATCTGGAACTCTCTCAGTTTCACGTCTATCCAACACTTAGAAAAAAATCTCGTAAAGTTCCACCCTTAGAATTTTTGGGGGAAAGTTATGCTCCTTATTTCAGACTGACAGAGGTGCAGTGTGATGAGAGGTCTAGTATAGTTATGGACTTACTGCAGGTATTTTTTAAAAATTGACTTGTTTTTCTCCTTGCCTGTGAAAAATAAAACAGAGTAGAAGAGATACATACTGAATCGTGGCATTTCTTTTTGCAAATCTTTGCAAAAAAAAAATTTAGACTCTGTAGACACATGTCAGCTGAGGCCTAAATAACAATCTACTGAAATAGAGCTGAAGTTGCTGCTTCTCTCCAAGTAAGTTGTATGATCAAGCAGTCACTGAACAATTGCAAGCATGAAACTTTTACTGTTATTAATCTAACTCATTGAGTGAGAATTCACAATTCAGTTAAAATAATCTCTCTAATTAGGTTATGTTTTTCTGAGCATTCAGAGGGGCAATTGTCTCAAAATAATTCTAAGTGCCGAATTTGTGGAAAAACTGGAGTAAATCATGCTGGATTTTTCAGCAGGAGTTTCAAAATGTATTTCCCACATTCTGTGCACTGTGGAGTGCCTCAGTGTGAGTCAGTTCAAAAAACAGTGAGTGGGGCTTATTCCCACTGGAGAGAATGGCAACATAGCACTCAGTGGGCCACCGTGCATGCACTGGTCTGTCAATGCTGAGATCAGTGCACACACAGCGGCTCCTGTCTGCCAGAGTGCAACCCCCCTCGCCCTCTATGCAGTTCTGACTCCCTCCCAACCTTCTTAGCAGGCTGTCCCCACTTCAACCCCGATAGCCAGCCCTGATCGCTGGCCTCCCTCCCTCTGATCACAATCACGAGTGCGGAGGGGCAGCAGACCCTCTGCCCCATTAGGTCCTGCCTCCATTAGGCCCCACACCTTGACATTAACTGATGCCTCGTGAGCAGTGCTAAGATGCCTCCTGAGCATTGACACATTGCCCCTTGGGCAGTGTCAGAGATCCCAGGTTGGCATTGCCAAATTGGCAATGCCCAGAGGGCACCCCCAACACCTCGATTGCCCCCCCTTTCACTCCAGCGGAGTCAGGCCGCCAACTCCCTGCATTTGGGGGCTATACTGAACCCCGCTGGAGTGAACTACTCCTTCTGGGATGGCAGGGAGAGGCTAGCGACTTTGGAGACTTCAGTCCCGGGCTCACTAATTTGTTTCATATATTTTTAAATGATAATCTACATGTATTATGTAGCTCCATGCCAATTTCCAGCATGGAGCTGATTGGGCTGGACTTCTGGTGCTGGGAAATACATGGAGGCCTTGGGCCCAGTAGGAAGCCCGTGAAACAGCCTTCACTAAAGTCTCCTGGCCCATTGTGCTACAAAAGCATGTAGTGGGATGGGCGAATCAACGCCTGCATATTTCATCAGATTCAGATCAGGACGACAAACATAATTACAGTTACACAGAAACATAGAAACTAGAAGCAGGAATAGGCCATTTGGCCCTTTGAGCCTGCTCCACTTTAATTCATCTTAATTATGGCTGATCGTCAAATTCAATATCCCAATTCCTCTTTCCTCCCATATCCCTTGATCCCTTCAGCCCCAAGAGCTATGTTTAATTTCTTCTTGATATCAGACATCTCAACTACATTCAGTGGTAGTGAATTCCACACACTTGCTACTCTCTGCATGAAGAAATTTCTCCTCACCTCAGTCCTAAAAATTTTAGCCCTTATCCTCAAACTAAGATCCCTAATTTTGAACTCCCACATCGAAAGGTAAATTCAGAAAAAATGTTCCCAATCTAACCCCGTTAGCATGTTATAAGTTTCTATGAGATCCCCTCTCACTGTTCTAAACTCCAGTGAATATAATCCTAACCAACTTGGTCTCTCCTGATATGACAGACCTGCCATCCCAGGAATCAGTCTGGTAAACCTTCGCTGTAGTCCCTGTATAGCAAAGACATTCTTCCTCTGATAAGGACACTAAAACTGCATACAATACTCCAGGTATGGCCTCACCAACGCTCTTTTCAATTGATGCAAAACATCCCTATCCCTATACTCAAATCCTCCCTTTTTAAAGGCCAGCATACTATTTGTCTCCTTTATTGCCTGTAGTACCTGCGCGCTTACTTTCAGTGACTAATGCACAATGACTCCAAGGTCTCCAAGTTCAAAAGAAGAGTCATACTGTGTTTTAAATGTTAATTTTCCACAGATGCTCCCAGACCCGCTGCGTTTTTCCAGCACTTTGTTTTAGTTTCAGATCTGCAGCATTCACAGTATCTTGATTTTATTAAACAAATTTTCTCGCCTTTTGTCTATTTTCCTCTCTTGAGCAAATTTTTAATTCACTGTTGTACTTGGCACACAATACCTGTTTCTCAAGGTTTTCAGAAAACGACAATTGTGCCTCCACCATCTCCCTCCCAATTTCTTTCAAGTATTTTGGAATATGTACCCATATGGTAACTTTTTTATTTTTAATTTTGTTAACATTTTTTAAATAGTACGTCCTTTTGAATATTTATCTTAAGTATTGGTTGTTCCTCACACATTCCATTTACGATTTCAATAATGAATGTTAACTAACTCAAGGTTTCTGTCCAATACTTATAATTTTCTTTTTCTTAAATAGCTGAACGATTTGGTTGGCCTCGTGAGAGGGAAACTGACAAGAATGCAGAGAACAATATTGTCAGCACTGATTGTAATTGAAGTACATGCTAAAGACGTAGTGGCTAACCTGCTAGATGAAAATGTTCAAAGCGTGAATGACTTTGAATGGATTAGTCAACTCAGGTAAAGGCCAGAAAGATTTGCATGATATGTAACAGAGATTAGGGGTTTTCTGCCGTGACCTCATTATATCAAGGTAACAAAAAGCAAATGGTTTACTGGTGTGATTCTTTCACCTACTTCCCCAAATTGATGAAGTTACTAATACAATGGTCAAAGCCTTTGGCCGAGAAACTCATTTGGTTGTCTTTATAAATTAAGTATTGGTAGACAATAGATGATTTTCTGAAACAAAAACAGAAAATACTGGAAAATCTTAGCATGTCTAACAGCATCTATGGGGAAAGAATGAGAGCCATCGTTTCAAGTCTAAGTAACCTATCATCAGAGCTAAGAGCAAAGAGAATCAGCAGAGATTTATACTATGAAGGTGGGAGTAGGGGGATGGAATGGGACAAAGGATACAGAAGGCTGATAAGATGCTAAAAGGTTTATTAAGTGATCACAATGTGTGAATGGCAAAACAGAGGTACAGATGCTTAAGGAACTGTCTTAGGGATGATAAAATGCAGGTAAGGTTGGGCGAGAAACCATTAATTCAATTTAAATGCATGCAAATACATTTAAATCACTGTTGTGCCTGTTTCAGGCATGGTTCGGATCGTGGCCATTTTCAGGCCTTGGTAAAGTGGGCATCTGCATGGAGGTGGACACGGACCGTGCTAATCATGCCCGACTTTACCAAGTTTTTGCGTTCCTATGTCTTAGTAACATTAGTATTGAAGCACGGAAAATTGTCTTTCAGATACTATTGGGCACAGAATGACCTCCGTGTGTGTGCAGTGAATGCTGAATTTCTCTACGGATATGAATACTTGGGAAACACCGGTCGCCTGGTCATCACCCCACTCACAGACAGGTAAAATTGATCTTTTCACTTTTATATTGTCGCATTTTGGTAATAATTTTTCTTGATGGTGGAATGTTTAAGTGTTTAAATATTTTATGTATTCAATCTATGTTATTATTTCTATAAATTATTAAAGTGACAAAGTCTGATTAGTGAACTGTGGGTTAATATCCAAGAAACAAAAGTGCAGGCAAGATTGTAGTAAGAATTTATAATGTGTTTATATGTGAACTTAAACAATTAAATTTCTAGCCTTTAGTGTCTGCAGTGCCTTTTCAAAATAGATCATGACAAAGTGCTAGTGAGTGAGCCATTTCCTTGTCTGCCGTAGCATGCAGCCATCAAGCAGTGAGTTCAAAACCTCCACAACTCTTTGGGTGAAAAGTCTTTTTCTTATCTCCCCTCTAACCTTTCTATCAATCATTTCAAATTATGTTCCCTACTCACTGACTTCTCTGCTAAAATAAATAGGTCCTTCCTATTCACTCTATCCTGTCCCTCACAGTTATGTACATCTCAATCAAATCTTCTCTCAACCTCCTCTGTTCCAAGATAAACAACCATGCCTGATCCAATTTTTCATCAAAGCTGCATTTTCCAGTCCTGGCAACTTCTTGTAAATCATCTCTGTACTCTCTCTCTAATACAGTTACTTCCTTTTTGTAAGGAGGTGACCAGAACTGTCTATAGTACTTAAGCTTGTGGCCACTTGCCTTTGAAACCACCGTAACAATCTGTCCTGCTACTTTCAGAGATCTGTGCACTTTCACTTCAAGATTTCTCACTTTCTCTACACCTTTAGTATCCTCCCATTTATTGTATCATCTTTTGCCTTAATTCCTTGCAATATTCCTTTTGAGATGAAAGATGAAGAACAACATTTGATCTTCTGATTAGGCACTTTGAAACCTTATGGACTCAACATTAAGTTCAACAACTTGAGACCATGAATTTTATCTTCCACTTTATATTTTAACCCTTGATACCAGACTGTATCTTATTATCATGTTTTGTCTTAAGAACATAAATAAGAATATGAGAACTAGGAACAAGTGTAAGCCATCTGGCCCCTCGAGCCTGCTCTGCCATTAAGTAAGATCATGGCTGATCTTTGTGGACTCAGCTCCACCTATCTGGCTGCTCACCATAACCTTTAATTCCTTTACTGGTCAAAAATTTATCTATCCTTGCCTTAAAAACACCTTAGGAAATATTACAACAACTTAATAATGCTGTTAAAGAGCGTGCAGAATCATTAGTTTTATAAATAGAAACATGGAGAGGGATTTTCTGGCTGCACTCACCCAAAAACTGGAAAATCCTGCTCGAGAGCAATGGATCTTTCCATTGTCCAACCCTCACCCTCTCTGATTCCTGTGACAGACAAAATTCATTTTATGGGAAGAATTTTAATCCCCAGGATAGGTAGGAGAGAAAAGGGTGGTGCGTGGTGGGCTTAAGATAAAACTGACTCCATTCTGCCGTGAATAAGCCTACTTCCAATTTAACAGGGGCAGGTTAATGAGGTGGGCCAGCAGCTAATTCTGCTAGTAAGGCTGTGTGTTTAAGATTTTAACAGACTTTTGCATACAACACCTATAGCTTAGGATTCCTAGGCTTGGGAAACTTGGGAAAAGGAAATGGGATATCCAATGCAACAGACGAGACTTTCCAACACTGTTAGTAGGTCAGGAGTCGCACTCTCCCCTCTTTCTTTCTCTCTCTCTCTCCACCCCCCTCCCATGAAAGCGTTGGTGAAGAGAGAAACAGAGTTAACATTTCAAGCCCATAGGACTCTTCTTCAGGGCTTGAAATATTAGCACTGTTTCTCTCTCCAGCTGAGTTTGTCCAGCATTTTCTGTTTTTATTTCAGAATTCCAGTTTCTACTGAATTTTGGTTTTATTTCAATGGAAAAAAAAAGTTGAGTTCTTACCATATCCCTACGAACTAGAACTGCCTAGCCTGGTGCATGATTCATCCTGTTTCAGTTTATAAGATCCTACTTTATTATATAGATTTTGTTATGTTAACTACAAAGGCCATGGTGCATCATTAATAGATCTATCTGTGGACTTTGTAGAGTACGAGCTGCCTTATTGAGCGAACAGAGGTTCACACAATGGAAAGAAGTCAGCGGGTAAAATTACAGGTATTTTTTATGCCTGTAACTTTACCCAGACTGGAGTTGTAGATCTCGAGTATTTGACTGTAAGCTGCAGGAGCAGCCTCTTCCTTAGTTCACAAGGAAGGATGGGAAAATGACACATGGCTGAATCACTACATTATATAAAAATTTGCAGTGATACAAGAATGATTTAAAATCATTTTTGACTGCTTACTGGGAGAGAGAATTTTTTTGGAAGGAATGAAAATACGACCTATCTGAATTTGAGCAATTGTAATATTTGTTAATATTTTTCCCTAAGCAGTCTCTTACTAGTTCCAGATTAGTTATTCAGTGATCTCAGATCTAAACACTAAATTGAAAAATTTTCATTTATTTCATGCCTTTCATGACCTCAGGAAATTATGCAAGTACTTATTTGTATGTAAATTACTATCATTTATCCAATGTCTCCAGGACCGGATGGGATGTACCCCAGGTTATTGTGGGAGGTGAGGGAAGTGGTTGCAGAACCCCTGGCGATGATCTTTGCATCGTCCATGGAAACGGGAGAGGTTCCGGAGGATTGGAGGATTGCGGATGTGGTTCCTATCTTTAAGAAAGGGAACAGGGATAGTCCAGGAAATTACCGACCGGTGAGTTTGACTTCAGTGGTTGGTAAGCTGATGGAGAGGCTTCTGAGGGATGAGATATATGAACATTTGGAGAAGTTTGGACTAATTAGAAATAGTCAGCATGGTTTTGTCAAGGGCAGGTCATGCCTTACAAGCCTAGTTGAGTTCTTCGAAAATGTGACTGAACACATTGATGAAGGAAGGGCGGTGGACGTAGTGTACATGGACTTTAGTAAGGTGTTTGATAAGGTCCCACATGCCAGGCTTCTGGAGAAGGTGAGAGGGCATGGGATCCAAGGGGTTTTGGCCTCGTGGATCCAGAACTGGCTTGCCGGCAGAAGGCAGAGAGTGGTTGTGGATGGGTCTTGTTCTGCATGGAGGTCGGTAACCAGTGGAGTGCCCCAGGGATCTGTTCTGGGATCCCTGCTGTTTGTCATTTTCATAAATGACCTGGATGAGGAAGTGGAGGGATGGGTTAGAAAGTTCGCCGACGATACAAAGGTCAGTGGTATTGTGGATGGTCTGGAGGGATGCGAAAAGTTGCAGCGGGACATAGACAGGATGCAAGACTGGGCGGAGAAGTGGCAGATGGACTTCAACGCAGATAAATGTGTAGTAGTCCATTTTGGCAGGAATAATGGGATGAAGGAGTACAATATAAGGGGTAGGAGTCTTAGCTGTGTTGTAGAGCAGAAGGATCTCGGGGTCCGGGTCCATAGGACTCTTAAATCGGCCTCGCAGGTGGAGGAAGTGGTCAAGAAGGCGTACGGTGTACTGGCCTTCATTAATCGAGGAATAGAGTTTAGGAGTCAGGAGGTAATGATGCAGCTCTATAAGACTCTTGTCAGACCCCAGTTGGAGTATTGTGCGCAGTTCTGGTCGCCTCATTATAGGAAGGATGTAGAGGCTATTGAGAGGGTTCAGAGGAGATTTACAAGGATGCTGCCTGGATTGGGAGGCAGGCCTTATGAAGATAGGTTGAAGGAGCTGGGACTCTTCTCACTGGAGAGACGTAGGTTGAGAGGCGACCTGATAGAGGTTTATAAAATATTGAGAGGAATAGATAGGGTGAACTCTCAGAGACTATTTCCCCGAGCTGAAATGGTCACTACGAGAGGACACAGATTTAAGGTGCAGGGAAGCAAATACAAAGGAGATGTCAGGGGTAGGTTTTTCACTCAGAGGGTGGTGAGTGAATGGAACCGACTGCTGTCGGAGGTTGTTGAGGCAAACTCACTGGGGTCTTTTAAGAGAATTCTGGATGAGAATATGGAAAAGAATAGGATAGAGGGTTATAGATAGGTCTGTGGATTGGTAGATGTGATCGGCGCAACTCGTGGGCCGAAGGGGCTGTTTGTGCTGTATTGTTCTATGTTCTATGTAGTAAGATAGGAAATGTGTCTGAAGATTTTCATACTGGAATGTTCAAAAATAGCAATGAGACATGATGGGATGGATAAAACCAAAATACTGGAGATGCTTGAATCTGAAACAAAACAAAAAATGATGGAAATTCTCAGCAGGTCTGACAGCATCTGTATAGAGGGAATAGAGCCAATGTTTAGAGCTTGGATAACCCTTCGTCAGAGCTCTGATAAAGAATCATGCAAACTCAAAACATTGGTACTAATCTCTCTACATAAATGTTGTCAGACTTGCTGAGATTTTCCAGTATTTTCTGTTCTTGTGACTTGTTTCTATGATGTTGATGGAGGGGTCTTCTACTTATACTTGTTGTTTTCACATTGCTTTTCTTTTTCTGTCACTTCTTCTTTTCCCCTTTTGTCCTATACTTTTCATTCTTTTTCTCCATTTTTGACATTTGTGCTTTCTTTCCTGTCTTTCTTCTCCTTCTCTGTGTTTTTTTTCAGGCAAGTGATGAAGGGTAACTTGGTGCATAACATGATATGGTGTGAAGTAGTGAAAGATTGACTGTCAGCAACACTTTCAGGGAACTTGGAGGGAAATCATGGTGCTAGTAGCTCTTTTCCTATTCCTTTCCCTAACATATATACCCACTTCATTCTCCCACTTTTATCTCCCTGTGTCCCAGTTTGTACCATTCTTTCATCTCAACATAACTGTTGTTCAATCCCAATGCTATTCCTTCCTCTTCTCTTTTGAAATACCACAGTATGTTGCTCAGCTGCCATTTATCTCGTCTTTAACTCGCTATCAACTTCTCTGCCTAATTCACAACTCTGCATTCCAAAGCAACACTTAGAAACCAGAGTTCCTGTCACTAACTTACTCAAATTACTCACCCTTTGATCTTATTATATTTGATTTCCCTCAACTATGCTATTATACTATGTTTCAAAATTCAATTCATAATTTTAAAATATCAAATTAGAAGGAAGAAAGACTGACTTTCTCCCTCCCTCACTTTGTCTTTCTGTTTGGGGATGATTTTAACCTTCTCTGATGGAAATTACCTGTATAAAGTTTTCCTGTTTCTTTTCAAAAAAAAATTCCCGAACAGCCAGAAACTAAGAAGAACAGTTTATTGTTTTAACATATGCATGCTGGGAAACTCGGTACAATATACCTGTTTAAATGGCACAATCTGCATTTAGCAAGAAAATTTCCCAACACTAAACAAAAATATCAAGTCCAACTCCAGGCTTTTTTGCAGTTCAATTCAAAACATTAATGAAGGGGCTTAAGAACATAAAATGCAACTTAATTAACAATTTTTAATTAATTGTTTGTGAAATACCATTTTTATGTTTTGAATTTTCTTTCAATGTTTATTTTGGATAATACAAATTTTTATTATTGAGAAAAATATAACATTTAAGACTTTTATGAAGATTGAGAAGTGGTATTTTTACTCCATAATACTCTTCCATTCAAAATACCGTAATGACTAATTGTAGAAAAATTGTACAATATAAATATACTTAGGAGTGACTAACCAATGCCCCTCTATAGCTGAGGAGTGTGGGATTTTAGTTGGCTCTCATATTGAGCAGGAGGCAGGTTCACTCGTGGGGAAGGTGGCGATTCCAAGAAGCACCTTGAACAGGCTAACAGTGTTCTTGGATTTTCCTGGGTACTTCTACTTTGAGTGAATTTTCACTGATCTCTTTTGAGGATCACTGTTTAGACTACTACCTGCTTGGTATGACTAGGCAGAATATTTATGACATTTGCTCTGTCCAATTGTACCTGAATTTCATAATCCAGGTCCTAAGCTAATGTAGAAATACAGTTTGCTTATCTAAGAAATTTATCATCAGTGACATCTTGCATGTTGTCTTTGACTTCGGGTGCGCCAGAAAATTAATCAAGTTTTTCCCTGAAAAATTGGGTGGCCCTGAATTGCATTTCTTCCATTTCATCTCTTCAACCTGATAAATGATTTAGTTTATGAATGAAAATATCATTTCATTGCAGTCAAAGGTATGTGAGTTATCTTGAAGCACAATTTCAATAAAGTTCAGTTTTTCAAATAACTCATCTCATGTAAAAATTAGATGTAAATGGAATATTCTAGTGGAGTTTCACAGTAACTTCATTGCTGTGTTAATGTAAGCCCACTTGTGACACTAATAAATAAACTTTAAGTTTTATTTTTCATTCACTAGTTATCTTTTAACTTCACAAAATCAACATTTAAACCTGTTTTTCCGCTGTATTATTATAATGGATTTTGAAACACCTCTTCCTGTTTCTAGATGCTACCTCACATTAACTGGTGCTTTGCACCTTAAATTTGGTGGTGCACCTGCTGGACCTGCTGGCACAGGGAAAACTGAAACTACCAAAGACTTGGGTAAAGCCCTTGCAATACAAACTGTCGTTTTCAACTGCTCTGACCAACTGGATTTCTTAGCAATGGGCAAATTTCTTAAAGGTTTGGCCAGGTATGAGATGACAATAATCCATGATGTAGGATACTTGTGTTCCCATGCTTTTGCCATGGAAGTCATATTCCATATTTAAAGGTCAGCCATTCACTCAATGCAGGAAAAAGCTCCACATTACAACTCCAAAATCCTTGCAGTCGCAACTACTACTGAAGACGTTGGCAGATGTAAACAACCAGAGCCCAGTACATATGAAGATGCCTCTGGCATTGCCTTTCATTTCGTTTCTCGATTAAAAACATCACCCAATACACCCATGGTCATTGGATAAATGCCTGCCATTGCAGTGGATCATGATCACTAATGTTTTGAGTTTATAGAATCCCACTGTTATTTGCTGCTCAGGCCCTTGTTTTTTTCCTGGCCCTGTGCCAACTTGTGATGGACCCTTCTTCCCCTCATCTGAATGAGAGCCATTACCAAGATGGGCTGCCTGCAGTCTGCATCATCAATACCTAAATGGATCTGTGAACAAATTGAAGTGATTTTGTAAACATGTCCTTTACAGCTTTCCCTCCATCTCAAAGTTAGCAAGCTAAGCTAAGCCCTTTGCCTGGCCTCCATCTAAACATAGCATCCATACCTCACCCCTTCCAGGTGAAGGACATCATCCCCCAAACACTAATTCTCCAACTTCCCTGATTAATCTTTCTTGCATGTTCAGCCTTGGCACAGTTTTTGCTAGTGGCATCCAGCATGAATTAAGTTATGTAAGGCCCCCAAGAAAGCAAAAGCAGCATCTACTCACCTCAAAGCCATGGAAGCAGTCAAGCTCACCAGATTCTCACTATCTTTTTATAGTTGTAGAAATGAATGCTTTAAATCCTCACCAGCAAGGAACTTAATTTGGATGATGAACTTAATTTCAGTGGGTGGTATATTAATGAGCATGCTAATATATGTTAATATAACTCGACCCAGCTTTAACCTTCCCTGAAAATTGAAAGAACAAATTTCACAGTTTATCTCACCATTGGGAAACAGATTTTTAGTCTCTTGCCAGATTATGCATTTGGTGATGCATTTTGGCCGGAAAAATGTAGAAGAGAGTTATAGGATAAAAGGTAAAACTACACGGAGCATAGAGACGCAGAGAGACTTGGGGGGGCAGGTTCACAAGTCTCTGAAGGTGTCCTCACAGGTGGAGAAGGTGATAAAGAAGGCGTATAGTATGTTAGCTTTCATAGAAAAGGGTATAGAATACAAGAGTAGGAGTTTGATGTTGCAGATGTATAGAACGTTGGTTAGGCCTCACTTTGGAATACTGCGTCCAGTTCTGGTCGCCGTACTATCGGAAGGATGTGGAGTCCTTGGAGAGAGTGCAGAGGAGGTTTACCAGGATGCTTCCTGGTGTGGAAGGACTGTCTTATGAGGAACGATTAAATAGACTGGGGTTGTTTTCCCTTGAAAGACGTCTGCTTAGAGGGGATCTCATAGAGGTGTATAAGATTATAAGGGGTATAGATAGAGTAAATGGAGGTAAACTTTTTCCACCTTTAGAAATGGATAGGACGAGGGGTCATGGACATAGGGTGAGGGGGGCTATGTATAGGACGAATATTAGAGGGCAGTTTTTCACACAAAGGGTAGTGGGGGTGTGGAATGTACTGCCGAGTAAGGTGGTGGGAGCAGGCACGCTGGGGCTGTTTAAGGGTCTCTTGGACAGCCACATGAGCGGTATGCAGATAGAGGGATATATTAGGACTGTTTAACTACGGCTTTTTTCCAAAGGTAATTCGGTCCATACTTGACCAACATTGAGCATGCATTCGGCAGGTGGTGCGGGTACAGCTCTTGGATGTTGATTCATGGGTTGCCTGGTACTTCATGTTGTAAATGAGTGCTTTATGTGGACCATCTGAAGGGCACCATGACAGCTCAGAGACTATCGATGTGGCTGTGCAGACACTTGGAATTGGGCCGGTGTCTGCGGGAGTTTGTGTGTTCTCCCCGTGGTTGCGTGGGTTTTCTCCGGGCGCTCCGGTTTCCTCCCACAACCCAAAAATTCGCTCTTAGGCTGATTGGGAAACAAATTGTCCCTATAGTGAGAGTCTTCCATATTAGGAATAACCTAAATCTATAATAGGATAATGGAATTGCTACTATATAGTTATGACGGCGGCGCGGGCTCGTTGGGCCGAAGGGCCTGTTTCCCATGCTGTGTTGCTCTAAAAAAAAAATTAAGTACGACTGCTTGGCACAATTCTGACTGCTGGTGGAATAGAAGATTCCATCCATAAAAATATATCATAAAAGCTTTGATTATAAAAACAAACAGATTAATGAAAGTAAATATAGATCACTTTGAGACAGAGACAGGGGAATTTGTAATTGTGTTTAAGAAAATTACAGTAATTGTTAGCGTATCTTCACACTTTTATTTTTCCTTCGGGGAATAGTGGCTGGTAGTGGAAAGTTTCCCAGGCTGATTATCAGCCCATTGTACCACATCATGATTATTCTTTTCAAGGGCCAACAAGACCTGTGGAGCTTCTAGCCTAAAAGTAGTGACCCTACCACTATGCCAAAAGACCTCCGTACAGAGATATTCAAAAAATATACTTTGTCTGTCTTCATGAAACAGTCTCGAAGTATGGAGGAATCATAATCTAGCTAGGATGAGAAACTTAAGGAAATTAGTATCAGTAAATAAATAATACTATAGAAACTAACGTAACTAAAAACCGCCAAATCTGGGCCTGATGGCAAACACCTAAGAGTTTTAGGAAAGGTGGCTACAGAGATCGAGATATATCTGTTTTGATCTTCCAAATTCTCATGTTCTAGAATAGTTTCTGTGGATTGAAGGTAGCAAACTTAACTCTGCTACTCAAGACAGGAGAGCGAGGGATAAAAAACAAGGAATTAGATTGAGCATCTTTTATCACATCCTTTTTCCCAGGGCTTTTGAAAGCCACCAGCTCTGTGCCTTTATCTATCTCACCTTATCACAGTGAAAACATCTGGGGTCTTTACCTCCTTTCCACCCTTTTGGGTTTCTTTTCTCACAGGCAGTAAACTGTTCCCAGTGTGATCTGATCTTCATTGAAGAATTTCCCTCTTTCCCAATTTCTCTCAGCAGTGTAGAGGATCAGAAGGACCTTGGGGTCTGGATCCACAGGACTCTTAAATTGGTCTCGCAGGTGGAGGATGTGGTCAAGAAGGTGTATGGTGCACTAGCCTTCATTAATCAAGGGATTGAGTTTAGGAGTCGGGAGGTAATGCTGCAACTTTATAAAACCCTAGTCAGACCACGCTTGGAGTATTGTGCGCAGTTCTGGTCGCCTCACTACAAGAAGGATGTGGAATCTATTGAAAGGGTGCAGAGGAGATTTACAAGGATGTTGCCTGGATTGGGAGGCATGCCTTATGAAGATAGATTGAGGGAGCTAGGGCTCTTCTCCCTGAAGAGACGAAGGTTGAGAGGCAACCTAATAGAGGTTTATAAAATGTTGAGAGGAATGGATAGGGTGGATTGTCGGAGCCATTTCCCAGAGCTGAAATGGTTGTTACAAGAGGACACAGGTTTAAGATGCTGGGGAGCAGGTACAGAGGAGATGTCAGGGGTAAGTTTTTCACTCAGGGGGTGGTGAGTGAATGGAATCGGCTGGCATTGGTGGTGGTGAAGGCAGACTCACTGCAATCTTTTAAAGGAGTTCTGGATGAGTACATGGGATTTAATGGGATTGGGAGTTACAGATAGTTCAATGGCCTGGTAGGTATGGATATGATCAGCACAACTTGTGGGCCGAAGGGCCTGTTTGTGCTGTAGTGTTCTGTGTTCTATAGGTCAATTAGCTGAGTGGAAAAATGTTGGAACCTGTTGCTAGTGAAAACAGGGTACTTGAAATTTCATGAAGTAACTAAGCAGAGTCAACCCCGATGAAATCGTATTTGTTAAATCTTTTAGATTTTTTTCAGGTTGTAACCAGCAGGGTGGATATGGAGAAATCATTGTATGTAATGTATTTGAATTTCCAGAAAACATCTGACGAGATACCACATGAGAATTTACTGCAAAAAGTTAGGGCTCACATGACTGGGAACATTATATCGGCATGAGTCAACTATTAGCTATCAGACAAGAGTTATGAATAAATGGGTCATTTTTGGCGACTAATGAAGCGCCACATGGATTAGTGCTTCGTGGGCTTCAAATAGACCACAACTATTTATATTCTATATGAGTGACATAGATGAAGAGATGTGTAATGTGTATAAGTGTGCTGATGATATAAAATTAGATGCAAAAGTAAGCTGTGAGAAGGATGTAAAAAGTCTGACAAAGGATTTAAACAGGTTAGCTGAAAGAGCGAGAATGTTGCAGATGGAATATAATGTAGGGAAGTGTGAAGTTATCCACTTTGATAGGAAAAATAGGAAAGCAGAATATCTTTAAATGACAAAACATTGGAAAATATTGATTGGGGAATTACAGTAGGTTAACATGCGGGTACAGAAAAAGTTTGGAAGGCAAATGGTTTATTAAGAAGGTATTGTGAGTATTAGAATAAAGGATTATAATTGGATAGGACCTTGGCAAGACCCCTTTGAAGAGCTGTGTAAAGTTTTGGTCTCATTACCTGAAGAAAGTTACTCTAGCCCGGAGGTTGTGCAGTGAAGGTTCATGAGACTAACCTCTAGGATTGCAAAATTATCTTATGAGGGGAGATAGACGATGCTAGGCCAAATTCTGTAGCGTTTATACGAATGGGAGCTGATCTTATTGAAGATCAGCAACATGCTTGCGGGAAGTGACAGGTTAAATATAGGAAGGATGTTTCCCTGGTTGGCGTTCTAGAACCACAGGACACAGTCTCAGCATAATGAGTGGACATTTAAAACTGAGATGAGAAGAATTTTCTTCACTCAGAGGTTCACATGAGAGGACTGACAGGACTTCAGTTTAATATCACACCTCCAAAAAACAATCCCATGCAACAATCCTTCAGTATTGTACTATAATGTCAGCCTAGGTTTTGTGCTCAAGCATCTGGGGTGGGCCTAAGACCCACAAAATTCTGACTTAAAGGCAAGTGTGCTACCAACTAATCTACTATTGATACCTGCTGCCTTCATCCCAAATGCTTGCTATTAGTGTTTCAAATCAGTTTTAACCACATTCTTGTCCATTTATCTCTAATTCAGCCACTCACTGTCTGTAGAATTGCATCCACCTATTTACATTTACAGTGCTTAAATCTATTTCTAATTATAGCTTCCCTTTTGGATATGTCTAAATATGAAATCTCATACTGTGTCTATATCTCAACTTACATTTCAGGGGCACGTGGTGACACAGTGGTTAGCACTGCTGCCTCACAGCACCAGGGACCCAGGTTCGATTCCTGGCTTGGGTTACTGTCTGTGTGGAATTTGCACATTCTCCCATGTCTGCATGGGTTTCATCTGGGTGTTCTGGTTTCCTCCCATTGTTCAAATGGCATGCATGAAAGATATTGACCCAAGCAGAAATGTGGCGACTAGGGGAATTTCACAGTAACTTCATTGCTAATATTGATTGGAATAGCTATAGCTCTAGCTCGTTAGAGGGGTCAGTTTTCGTACAGAGTGTGCAGGAAGGTTTTTTGACTCAGTATGTAGATAGGCCAACTAGAGGTGAGGCTACATTGGATTTGGTTCTGGGCAATGAGCCAGACCAGGTGTTAGGCTTGGAAGTTAGTGAACATTTTGGTGATAGTGACCACAATTCGGTTACGTTCACCTTAGTGATGGATAGGGATAGGCATGAAGCTGGGGGCAGTAGTTATAGCTGGGGAAGGGTAATTATGAGGCCATAAGGAGAGAATTAGGGTGCATAGGTTGGACTAGGAAACTACAGGGACTGGGAACATCTGGAATGTGGAGCTTATTCAAGGAGCAGCTGCTGCAAGTCCTTGATAAGTATGTCCCTGTCAGGCATGGAGGAAATGGTCGAGTAAGGGAACCATGGTGTACTAAAAAAGTTAATTTGCTGGTTAAAAGGAAAAAGGAGGCTTATGTCAGGATGAGGCTTGAAGGCTCAGTTAGTGCATTGGATAGCTATAGATTAGCCAGGAGGGAGCTAAAGAGTGAGTTGAGAAGAGCTAAAAGAGGACACAAGAAGACTTTGGTTGATAGGATCAAGGAGAATCCTAAAGCTTTCTTTAGGTATGTTAAGAATAGAAGATTGGTTAGGGCAAGATTAGGGCCAGTCATAGACAGCAGTGGGAAGTTGTGCGTGGAGCCTGAATAGATTGGTGAGGCACTGAATAAATATTTCTCTTCGGTATTCACGCAGAGTGCTGGAAATGTAGCTGTGGAGAGCACTGAGGTACAGGGTTGCAAATTGGGGAGTATTGTAGTAGATAGGTAGGATGTGTTAGAAATTCTCGAGGGTTTGAAGTTGGATAAGTCCCCTGGGCCGGACGGGATTTACCCTAGGATGCTCTGGGAGGCAAGAGAGGAGATTGCAGAGCCTCTGGCTCTGATCTTCAGGTCCTCGTTGGTTACGGGTGTGGTTCCGGAGGACTGGAGGATGGCGAATGTGGTCCCATTGTTTAAGAATGGGAAGAGAGACCTTCCTGGGAATTATAGGCCAGTGAGTCTTACTTCTGTGGTGGGCAAGGTATTGGAGAGAATTATTAGGGATAGGATTTATAGTTATTTAGAGAGAAATGAATTGGTTGGGGATAGTCAGCATGGTTTTGTGAAGGGTAGGTCGTGCCTTACTAACCTCATTGAGTTTTTTGAAAAAGTGACTAAAGAGGTGGATGGGGGTAAGGCGGTTGATGTGGTATATATTGACTTTAGTAAGGCGTTTGATAAGGTGGCCCATGGAAGACTTCTGCAGAAAATGCAGATGTATGGGATAGAGGTGATTTAGCTAATTGGGTTAGGAATTGGCTAGCAGATAGAAGACAGAGGGTGGTGGTTGATGGGAGATATTCATCTTGGAGTTCGGTGACAAGTGGTGTACCTCAGGGGTCTGTTTTGGGGCCCTGCTGTTTGTAATTTTTATAAATGATCTGGATGAGGGTATTGAGGGATGGATCAGTAAATTTGCAGATGACACTAAAGTCGGTGGAGTGGTAGGTAGTGAAGAGGGGTGTTATAGTTTACAGAGTGACTTGGACAAGTTGCAGAGCTGGGCCGAGAGGTGGCCAATGGAGTTTAATGTGGAAAAGTGTGAGGTAATGCACTTTGGCAGGAACAATAAATGTGTAGAGTATGGGGCTAATGGTAGGGCTCTTAATAGTGTTGAGGAACAGAAGGATCTTGGTGTATGTGTCAATAGATCCTGAAAGTAGGCAGTCAAGTGGATAAAGTTGTTAAGAAGGCATATGGAGTCTTAGCTTTTATTGGTAGGGGGATTGAATTTAGGAGCCGCAGCATCATGTTGCAACTGTCCAAAACTCTAGTGCGGCCGCACTTGGAGTATTGTGTGCAGTTCTGGTCCGCACATTATAAGAAAGATGTGGAGGCATTGGAGAGGGTACAGAGGAGGTTTACCAGGATGTTGCCTGGTATGGAGGGCAGGTCTTATGAAGAGAGGCTGAGGGATTTGAGGTTGTTTTTCGTTAGAAAGGAGGCGGCTAAGAGGGGACCTAATCGAAACATATAAGATGATTAGAGGTTTAGATAGGGTGGACAGTGGATAGCCTTTTTCCTAGGATGGAGAAAGCTAGCACGAGGGGACACAGCTTTAAATTAAGGGGTGATAGTTATAGGACGGATATCAGAGGCAGGTTCTTTACCCAAAGGGTGGTTCGGGAGTGGAATGCCCTGCCTGCAGCGGTTGTAGATGCTCCAAGTTTGGTGGCGTTTAAGAGGTTAGTTGATAAGTATATGGAAGAGAAGGGAATGGTTTAGTTTGAAGGGGCATTGCTTTTTATTTTGGTCGGCACAACATCGAAGGCCGAAGGGCCTGTTCTGTGCTGTAATGTTCTATGTTCTATGTTCTAATAATGGAAGCCTTACTATGATTAATAAATGAAGTTTAATTTTAACAACTGTTCTTTGTATTCTAATTTTCTAACATACGACATTCCTAATAATTTAGTTTCTTATGGTGATTTTGCAGTTCAGGAGCTTGGGCTTGCTTTGATGAGTTTAATCGGATTGATATTGAAGTTTTGTCAGTGGTGGCACAACAGATCACAACAATTCAGAAAGCCCAACAACAAAGGGTGAGTTTTGACTTATTCCCAATATATTTACTGTTTATTCAGAACAGCTCCTTTCTCAAGCCTTGTTGGTCTACCATGGTGGTATGGACAAAAACCAAGAACGATTATAATATTCAGGCAGGGGTAAAGGATAATAGATAATGGAATGAAAGTATTGAATGTATTCCAGTAATAAAATGAATGTATGAAATTATCCAACTCACCCAAAGTATTATTCTACACTCATGCTAATTTCAACTCAAGTGACAGAGACAAAAGAGTTGAGTGTTTAAAAAAAATGTTTTTGTTATACATTTTATTGCCAAACCATTTAAAATACGTTACATTTGTAATATAAGAATGAAGACAAATAAAATGTTTTTGAAAAGTATTCAATATGGACAACTGAAAGGATTCAAAATTGAAAAAGTGAATTCCTACCCAAAGAGACCTAATAAATTGGGTGCCAAATGCATTTTATGAAATCATGTTCTAAGACTGAGGTGCTCAATTTTGCCATTCGGGCGCAAGAACGTAGTAAAGTTGGGCATGAGGTAAATAGCACGATCCATGCCCGTGTCCACGTAGATTCTCACTTTACCAAGGCCTAACAATGTTCGTGACTGGCACTGTGCCCGGAACAGATGCGACATCAATTTAAATTCCTTTGTATGCGTTCAAATTGACTTAATGAGCTGGACACCCAAACTTAGCTGCATTTCCCCCTTTACCATCGTGTTCGCCCGTCCAGATTTGGTGCAAAACAGACATGCTTGGCAAAGATCTGTTTCGGGCACTCCAGTTTCTGAAGAGATACTTAAGTTCAAAGCTTCTAGCAGCCCTTTAACTCATCCTTGGATGGAAGGGGAAGAGGGGGATTGGACAGGAGGGAAACCAGATCATTCTCTGGTGGTGGTGGTGGGAGGTGGGAGTGCGGTGGAGAAGGGACACCAGATTGTTCTCTAATATCGGGGGTATGGAGGGAGGCCCAATCATTTGCTGTGGAGGGAGGGGAGGAGTGGCTGGGTGAGGGGGGCAGGAGTAGAGGGTATCCACTGCTACTCTGCGGGTGATCGATACGGGGAAGGATGGCAGAGGGTCACGATCGGTCGGGGTAGAGGGAGGTGTGTGTGGGTGGATAAAGGGAACAGTTAGGTTGTAGGGTGATATCTGTAGGAGCCATCACTCCCAGGCCGCTTTATCCGCTTTTTGTGGCCTGGGAGCGATGTGACAGGAAAGCGCTTTTCAAATTTTTTTTTCAAACTGTACATGTGCAGTTGAGAGCTCTGATCGGAGCTGCAGTGTTTCAGGCGCAATAAGCCCAGCCCACAGCGTGATTAAGATTCATGATTCTTTTCTTCAAACTGAGTGCATTTGGAGACCCAGAGAACAGGTTTCCAAGTCAAGTCTGAATTACATCCAAATTCAGAACTTAGAATCAAAATGTAAAATTGCCCTCTAAGACTTGAATATGGGTGTAATCTGCAAAAATAATTCCAGAAATAGGTGCAAAGTTAATTGCCATCAAAAATGTAGAAACAATGAAATTATGTATGCCCTTGGTATTAAAATAGGTTTTTTTTATTTATCCTTCCCATTCACTAAAACTTAATCTGTTCAGATATTAAATTGATCTCTAGATATTAAACACCTAAGTCCTCTAAGGTTTCATGGTGTCCTTTTAAATGTATTGGACAAACATTTTGCTCCATTGCAGCTAAACTTTGTCTGTATTTAGTTTTGTTTCCACAGTTTATGATGAACCTTTACTTTTCTATGTGGCATTTATAGCTTGTACTACCTGTTTGACTGTAAACAATATGGGGGTGATTTTCCCATCCCGCTGTGCTGATTTTTTAGTGCAGCAGACCAGGAGATTTAAGCAGGGCCAGATTAGTGTGATTCTGGTCCCAAGCACATCTCTCCACATTGGATTTCCGGCGCCATCAGCTTCCCACTGGAAATAGGCGTGGAGCCGCATTATATGTGCACACCTTCATTGTTATTTCCTTCAATTATCATTAGCAAGCCGGGACCAAGGTCTGTGACCCATTAAAGTGAAGGGGACACAATCGGGGCTCCCCAGAGGATTGGAGTGTGCCCCGCAGCATTGGTACCTTTGTTGTGCCAGCTTAGGCACCTCGGGAACTACCCAAGGAGCAAAGTGCCACTGCCCAGAGGGCATCTTTGCACTGCCCATCGGGCGTGGAGCAGTGCCAAGGTGACGGGGCCTGATGGGGACAGGACTATCTGGGGGAGGGGGGTTTGGGGCTGCAGGGTATTTGGCACTGTGGGAGCGATCGAGGGGTACATGAGGTGGGAGGTCAGGATGGGGGATTGAGGCTGGGCTCAGGCATGCTTGGGGGGCCAGCGATCAGGCCTTGGAAGAGGTGAGAGGGCTGGTAGTGTGGAAATATGGGCTGGCAAATGATCGGGTTGGCCAGCAATCAGGAGGCCAATAGACAGGGGCACTGCATATGTATTGATCTCGGTGCTGACAAATCACCACATGCGCAGAGGCCTGTTCAGTGCATTGATTTCAGTCTCTCCAGCAGAAATAGGCCCAGACCATAGATTTTTTATGTGATTTACACTGAAACATTCTGCAATGCGCAGTATGAAAGATTCTTCTCTAACCTTCCACTGGAAAAAAAGGTATGATTTACTCCAGTTTTCTCACAACTTTGACATTTTGGGAGGAAGAATTGCCCTCTATGGCTGCAAACCCCCACTCCCCACAGGAGGTAGAAACCACCCCCACCTCCAGCCTGCCCCGATCACAGGCCTTCTTCCAGTCCCAACCGGGAGAATCAGGATTCGCCCGTGCATTCCCGACATGCGCGCATCTGCCAGCGTCGGATATCAGGTGTGGTCACGCTGGAAACTGGCAGGAATTGCAGGTAATTTATTATAATGTAATTTAAATACGATCAGCGAGTCTGCATTTAAAGTCTCCGTGCCCGATAGCATCTCCCACCCTGCCAATACAGCTTCACTCTGGTGGGGTTTAGAGTAACTTCAGACTTTCGGAGAACTAGCAGGAGACCCTGCTGATGTGAAAGGGAGTCAACTGGGGCCTGCCCAGGGGGTTGGACAGCAGCGGATGAGCAAAGTGCCCATGCTCAGGGGACACCTTGGCACTGCCCAGCAGAAATCAGGCAGTGCCAAAGAGGTGGGGCCTTGGGGGCAGTGCCAAAGGGTTGGTGCCTAGAAGGCAGAGCTTAGGGCGATTGGTGGGGGTCAGGGATCTTGCTGCCACTCTGCATAGGGATCAGTCAGGACTGGAGGAAGGCAAGCAATTGGGGCGAGCAGGGGGATCTACTGGGAGAGGTCTGTCACTTGTTGGAGGGGGTAGAGGGTGTCGTAACTACTGAGGGTGATGCTAGCAATCCGGATGGCTGGGCGGGTTCTGCAGGGAGTGTCTGCCTGTCGTGGAGAGGTTGTATTGGGGGTGTGTGTGTCTGCTGAGGTAGAGTCTGTTGGGTAAGAATCGTCACTGCTGGGTGGTGGGGGTGAGAGTATGTGCTGGAGATCAGGGTTGGGCTGGGTTGATCTGGCCTGGAAATGCTTGTGGGAGCTGCCATGGTGGAAGGTGCAGGAGCAGCACTGTGGGGCTCCCGGGCTTGCAAGCTGACAGTTCGGGGCCACTGCACATGACTGTCTGATTCTGACGTGATTAGGCCCCAACCCTCTGAGCTTTTAATGATATTCACTGTTGACCTCTACAGCGCACAGATTGAGGGAGATTGGAGTCTGAATGCCCACTGGAAAAGACAGTCGTGAATTATACCAGTTTTCCTGCAATTTCAGCACTTAGAATTTTTTTGGGAGAATCACTTCCTATATCTCAAAAGCTAGTGGGCAGAATTCAACAAATCTTGATGCACATATAGGCTGTAGTAAGTAGTCTCACAACAGCTGGTTAGAGTCCAACAGTTTTATTTGGTAGCGCAAGTTTTCGGAGCGCTGCTCCTTCATCAGGTGAATGCCTGTTACACTTTAATTTGGTGTTGTGAGAATACTTACTATGCCTACTCCAGTCCAATGCAAGCATTTTCACATATATGACCCAAGAAAGAATTATTAATTTTTGGCAAAGATACAAATGCAGATCCAAATCTTGGAATTTTTTTAAAGGATTTGTTAACATTTGGATTTCTGGTCACAACCTTTAATGAGGAGCCGGGAGGAACTAGAGAAACAAATTCTAATTAAACTGGGGAGATAATGGAAATTGACAGTTTTTTATTGAAGGTTGCAGCTTGTTTTATTTAGAACACAATTGTTTCAGAATGTTTCAGATTGTCTCAGCTGCTGTGGTAGAATTTGTAACACCTGTCAAATTATGATCAGAGCAGAATTTTCAGAGCACGTTGTTGGATGTCGATTGGTCTGAAGCCTCCTCAGTGATATAGAGTGTCTTATTAATAAGATTTCAGCATTGTTGCTATACAGCATCAACAAAGCTAGGAAAAGCTTGAGGAAGAGTTGCATAATTGAAGTAACATTGAGTTAACATAGCATGGCAGCAGTATTCACTCTATTAAGTATCATTTTCAATTGCATCTATGTATAAAAATTATAATTCTCTGGTAGTTTCGACAGTGCAAATGCTTTGATGTCCTTCAAAAAGAAACTTGCAAATCAGGTTCCAAAAAGCAAGTTGAAAATAATTACTTTGGTAATTTTTTTTCATCCATCTATAATGTTAAAAGTCAGTTGTTGTCTATCTGGACTGACTTGGTTGCCCAAAGAAACAGGTCTGTTGGTAGGTTTATTTAATAGGTAGTACTTGGCATATACATAGGCATAGTGCACATATGACTTCTGCCTTTACTCAGCCCATATCCTTCTACTCCATCCTATTCCCATACCCACCCAGATGCCTCTTAAATGTTACTAATATGCCCACTTCCATCATCTCCTCTGGCAACGCATTCCATGCTCTCACCAGTTTCTGTGTAGAAAACTTCCTCTACACATCTCATAGAGTCATAGAGATTTATAGCATAGAAACATGCCCAACTTGTCCATGCCGCCTCTTTTTTTAAACTTAAGCTAGTCCCAATTGCAATAGGCTCATATCCCTTTATACCTTTTTTATCCATATAACTATCAAAGCAATTTTTAAGACAAAATTGTACCCGCTTCTAATACTGCTTCTGGCAGCTTATTCCAGACACCCATCACCCTGTAAAAAAATTGCCCCTCTGGACCCTTTTGTATCTCTCATCTTAAACCTATATTCTCTAGTTTTAGACTCCCCTACCTTTGGGAAAAGATGTTGACTATCTAACTGATCTATACCACGCATTATTTTATAGACCTCTATAAGATCTGTAAGCCTCCTAAGTTCCAGAGAAAAAAGTTACAATCTGTCCAGCCTCTCCTCTCACTCAAATCAGCAAGTCCCGGTAGCATCTGGTAAATTTTTCCTGCACTCTTTCTAGTTTAATACTCCAAATGTGGCCTAATAAAGGTTTTATACAGCTACAACATGATTTGCCAAATCTTGTACTCATTGCCCTGGCTGATGAAGGCAAGCATGCCATATGCCTTTTTAATCACATTAACTACCTCTGTTACCACTTATTGGGAACTTTATGTTAATATTCCATTTGCTACCAAAACCTGTTGGACTTTAACCTGGTGCTGTGAGACTTCTAACTGTGTTCTATGACCAAGCCAGCTCTGTATCCATCTAGACAGCCTACTTTTAGTCCCATGTGATTTTAGTTTTTAGATCAGGGTTCTGCCACTTACAGTATAATTCACACCTAAATTGTGTCCTCCAAAATGCATTACCATGTATTTGTCTGAATTAAATTCTATCTGCTGTTTCTGTGCCCAAGATATAGATAGATTGATCTATATCTGTTTTATCCTCTGACAATCCCCGGCACTATCAACAATCTGCACTAATGCAAAATTACTAATCAGATGATTTTTCCAGATCATTTATATATACTACAAACAACAGAGGTCCAGCACTGACCCCTGCAGAACACCACTGGTTACAAATCTCCATTCTGAAAAACACCCTTCCACCGCTACTCCCTGTCTTGTGACCAAGATGTGGTGATGCCAGCATTGGACTGGGGTAAACACAGTCAGAAGTCTGACAACACCAGATTAAAATCCAACAGGTTTATTTGGTAGCAAAAGCCACTAACTTGGACTAAATTGTCTCCAGACAGGACTAGATGTGTCCTGTCTGGAGATACTACACATTTCTTTAACCTGTGCTTAACGTTCTCACCACTCACATTGTCTGTATCTTTAAGATTTGATTACCTGTAAAGACTCGCATTCCAACCATTATTTTGTAAATTGAGTTTGTGTCTTTATCTGCTCTGGGTGTGAACAGAACTCCTACTCACCTGAGCGCTCTGAAAGCTAGTGGCTTTTGCTATCAAATAAACCTGTTGGACTTTAACCCGGTGTTGTGAGACTTCTTACTGTATTCTATGACCAAGCCAGTTGTATATCCATGTATGCAGCCTACTTCAAATCCCATGTGATTTTAGTTTTTATATCAGCCTGCCATTGTCAATCGTCTTACTGAAGTCCATATAAATTACTGTTTCCTCATCAATTATCTTTGTTACCTCTTCAAAAAACTCAATCAAGTTAGTGAGACACCAACCTTCACCGTACAAAACCATGCTGCCTGTCAGTAATTAAATATAAATATATCCTGTCCGTCAGTATCTTTTTCAAAAGCTTCCCCATCACAGACATCAGCCTACTGGCCTACAATTTCATAAATTATCTCTACTCCCTTTCTTAAACAAGAGACAACATTAACTACTCTCCTTTTCTCTGGAACTTTGTCTGTGGTTGAAAAAGATGTAAAGATATCTGTTAAGGCCTCAGCTATTTCTTCCTTTGCCTCCCGAGGTAACTTGGGGTAGATCCTATCCAGAATAAAAAGACAAAATTATTATAAATCATTGGTTAAATCACAAAATGTAAAGATGTTAGAAAGTGTTCAAAGAACGTTTGACTGGATGAGGGACTTCAATTGTACGGAGTGGTTGGAAAAGTCCTTGGTACAGAGAAAGTTAAAAGATACCCTAATGGAAGCACTCAAAAAAATTAGAGGTTTGAAAAAAATAAATGTGGGGAAAAATACCCTGTAGATCAATAATAGAGATTATAACTTAAAAATAATTGGAAAATGATATAAGATAGAATCCTTTTCCCCCATACTGAGTTTTGTGGTGGGACCATATAATCAGCAGGAGTGTGAAGGTTTGGGACCCTGCCACCAACCTGCATCCACCCTGATGGAAAACTTTTCCATTCTTCTGCCAATTGAGACCCATACGTGGAAAACCAGTGTCCAAAGAACAAAGAACAAAACAGCATGGGAAACAGGCCCTTCAGCCCAACAAGCCTGTGTCGCCACCCCGATGTTCCCACCTCTACCCATGATCCCTGTCTATGTTTATAGATCTATGGATTAAAAACCAAATTTGAGACAATTTAGGGAGAATTTGTTTTGCCAGTTAGCTAAGAGCACATCTTTGGGATGTGGGAGGAAACCAGAGCACCTGGAGAAAACCCACGCAAGCACGGGGAGAATGCGCAAACTCCCACAGACACAGGCCCACTTAACAGCCTCATCCCACTGTATTAACCTGGTGGTGAGTGGGGGCTTGCCACGTGGGGAGCAGGACAAGTGACCCCTGTTAAGGTTGCTTGCAGGAGTGGGGAACTCATTCAAAGGCCTAATGCCTGTTTGAAAGGCCTGGCACCCAGCATTGGGAATGGGATGGTCTGCTGAGAAGCACCCTTTTTTTTGCTGACCAACTCTTATCCCCCTCCTTCTCCCTTCCGTCATCACTCACTTCTGGTTTGGGATCCAGAGGTGACCTGAGGCTTCAGTTGGACATTATACAGGCAGCAGCGACTAACTGTCCGGCTTTCAGTGGGCAAAACCTCTGTCTTCTAGAATTGACCCTGAGGGAAGGACCGACGCTGGCCTGTCAAGTATTCGAGCGAATCAGTGGGTCTTCCCATAAAGAGACTCCTGCCAGCTCTCCAGCCAGCAGCTGAGATCCCTGTCACCTCCAGAAGATTCGACTATCGAGGAGAAATGAGGATTTTTTACTCAAAGTTGTCATGATCTGGAATGCTGTACATGTAGAGGTGGTGGAAGGGAGTTGGACAGAACTTAAGCATAAGGAAATTACAGGATAATGGGCAAAAAGTGGGGAACATAGAACATAGAACGTTGGACTAAGCATGACTTCTTATTTAAAGAGCTCGCAGAAGCACACCGGGCTGAATACCCTTCTTGTATGCCAAAAGTTTCTATGATTCTATTAGAATATCTCATTTAAAGAGTGAGCCTGAATCCCAGGTGGTATAGCAACCTCTGAGATTTGCCTTCAAATCTCTGCATTGCATTCTGAGATCAACTAGAAATAGATAATGAATGTGGTCTTTTCAATACCTCTCCAGAAACCAAATAAAAATAAACTATCCAAGGCCAAATCTGATGTTGCTGCCAAAGATCAATTCCCAGTTACTGCCCCACACTCCAACAGAATTCCTGAAGCACTCTGGAAAGCCACTTCAAATTTGAATTGAATTTTTCACTCAGTTTAGCAACGGGATGAAAAATTGCCTCTTGACTTTACAAATATATTTGATGAAATAGAACAGTAAATCACATCTAAATTTATTAATAAGCACTCTGTTTATGCCTATTAATTGGTATTTCACAGTGAAGTGTTAGTTTAGTAACAGAGGACCTAGCATGCCCATAGGTGGAGCTGACATTGTCTGGATTTTCAATCCGGAGTCAGGAACCCAATGACTGGATCATAGAAGCATAGGATCCCACTGTGCAGAAGGAGGCCATGTGGCCCTTTGATTTTGTCCTATCCCAATAGCTCTATGCATTTACCCTAGCAACCTCCACTGACACTAAGGGGCAATTTAGCTTGGCCAATACACCTAATTCACACATCTTTGGACTGTGGGAGAAAACAGGAGCACCCAGAGGAAACCCATGCAGCCATGGAGAGAATATGCAAACTCCACACTAGGCAAACTCCAAGCCAGGAATTGAACCAAGTCCCTGGTGCTGTGAGGCAGCAGTGCTAACCATTGTGCCAATGTGCTGCACTAATTTTTGTGTCTAATCTGGGAGCCCTCTAATTTAATTCTGGGTCCCAAGTCCACACCGTAACAGTCCTTATCAGTGATTTTTAAAGGGAAAAAAATTAAATGGCCCAGAAGTAAGCTCAGCACCCAATTAGGGGGAGTGGAGCAAAAAGGAGGTAGGAACTAGTTCTGGAGTGCAATTTTAAAAGATAAATGGCAGCCATTACTAAGTTTACCAATCCCTGGAACAATGGAGCAGGGGAGCAGAGGACCATCATTTGCTTCATGATCCACACAAGTGCCTGAATGCTCACTGATCAGGGACTTCATGTGGCTGTTCAAGTCATGGCAACTTTGTCACTGCTTGATCATCACAATTTGACTATAGCTTTTTAGAAACAGTTTTTAATCAGCAGTATAATCAGTAATGTCGCCTTGTGTGCACCCAAAGGCTATGTATTAACATTCCCAGAGCATTTGCTATTTTTAATATTAACTTTGGAAACTTGATTCTATCCTTCTCCAGCCTGTTAACAATCATATCAACAAGACTAACTGCAAGTTAATTGGAGAATTGGAGGCATTCCTCCCAAACCTTCCTTTAACGCCTCCAGCGTGTTGGAAAATTGACATAGTATCCAAGTTCCCTAGTTTCAGAATATTATTAAAAAGGATGATTGAAAATTCAGTCTCGTACCTCATTAGTGATGAAGTACAAGTGTCAGTCTTTTATATGCTATGACAATGACAAGTTGTATTGTCTATATAATGATTGCAATCACAGTTATGTATGGGCACTTTGATGATAGAAAGCATTTCAGTCTTGTGCTGCAAGTGATGCTTACAGCCTTGTCAATCCAACAAAGTGTCTCATTTCTGTGGTTGCTTTTGTAGGTTGATCGTTTCATGTTTGAAGGAGTCGAGATCGCACTGATACCATCTTGTGCTGTCTTTATTACCATGAACCCTGGCTATGCTGGTCGCACAGAATTACCTGACAATCTGAAGGTAGGCAAAGATTTAATCACAAGCAATCTCCCCATTGTCTTTTGTAATACAGAATGCAACATTGTAATGATATAAAACAGTGGTAGAGTGCATTGAAGTAAGGCTCGTGTGGGAAATGAATGCTAGCATAGACCTGTTGGATCAAATAGCTCATGTCTGTACTGCAAATGTACTGCTAATTGAAAAATATTTTCCTAATTTACCTGGGTTTGAAACAAGAATAGAGGGGGCAATTTTGAGCGTGCAGTCTCCACCTGTGTGAATGGAGGCATGCATCCAAAATCCAGAACTGCAATTCATGCCACAAATTTCCAAGTTTTGACTTCCTGGGTCTTGCCAGTGGAGTGACATGCAACATGCAGAGAAATCTTTTTAATATACCAGCATGTCATTAGCGAGCACTGTTTGGAGAGTCAGTGCAGACTTGATGGGCCAAATGGCCTTCTTCTGTATTGAAGAAATGCTATGGTATTCTCTGGTGTCTGTGGAAGTCATCTTTTAATGTATGTCCCAAACTTTGAGCTGACATGCACCAAGCCAGGATCAGCGCCCTGCAGAGGGAGAGACTGGGACTGTTATTGTTCTGGGAGCAGCTCCGCAGATGCATAGGTAGCAGCCAAGGATTTTCTGATGTTAGAAATTGTACCTGCAGATGTCAGATATGCAATGTTGTGAAAGATTGCATTTCTCCCAGGAGATGACTCACCAGCTCTGAGAGCTGACAGTATGTGGTATGGCGGACACCCATAACCTGTAGTCCTTAAACTCACAGCTGCACTGAATTTCTATGCAAGTGGTTCATTCCAGGGCAGCACAGGCAACCTGTGTGGCATCTCTTTGTTGACACACAAATATATCCGGGAATTTACAGATGCTCTTGCTGCAATGGCTCCCATGTATATTAACTTGGACTGGGCCAAAATGTTAGGGCTATTGGCTGTAACACTTAGTAGGCTTGACCCAGGCACAAGGTTTGATTATCTGCACCCACATGGCCTTGTGTGCTCCAGGGTGCCACATGGTGCTATTCATGGACATTTGTCCCTCAATGTGCAGCTTGTCAGTGACATGATGCAATTCACATGGGTGTGTGCACATTTCCCGGGGAACGCCCATGACAGATACATCTTGGAATGTTCTCAGATTCCAGCTGTCTTTGAGTAAGCAGTGGCTGGAGGGATGGCTCTCGGGGACAAGGCACTCTTTTTCAGAAGATGGCTGATGATGCCAATACAAAGATCAGAAGCAAGAGCAAACTCATTACAATTAGGCTCATGCTGCGATGTTTGTGCTGGTCTAACAGGCAATTGACCTGCTGAAAATGAGGTTCAGGTGCATGGAGCAGTCAGGGGGTATCCCCTGACAGTACAGTACAGCTCCCATAGGATCTCTCACATCTCTATAGTCTGTGGCGCTCTCACAACTTTGTGCTCAGAGGGAGGACCACCTGGACCTGGATGAAATGGAGGAGCACCACATCTCCTCAAATGAGGACGATGTCAAGGAGGGCAATGAGGTTGACCATGCAGAGGAGGTGGTAGAAGAAGCCTAAGCAATGGTCAGGGACCAACATGCCAACACACTAGAGATAGCCTTATAATGTCTTGCTTTGGGAAGGAGCAGGACTAGGATCAACTAGCTCTCCCATCTTGGGGACAAACATTGAACCACTTATGTGATGCCAGTAGTATGCTCCCCATGCTGTTGCCAGGCAGGTACTGAAGCATTTAGCCTGACCCTGTGGAAGAATGATAATGACTTCTATTGAGGAAAGAGCAATGCTCCTCTCATCCTCAATGATATTTCTGACTCCTGCCTGGCCGAGAGTTTAACACATTCTGCATTCAAATGGGTTAATCAAAGGGCTCAGAAACATGAGATGCACAGTGTCAGCTGCTGCAAGCCCAACCCATGTCAGGAGTCTTTATTCACACCTATCTTACAGCCAAGGTGGGCAGCCTGGCAACACCTGAACAATCTTTGGAGTCGCAATCATTAGAAACACTGTTAGATATGAGAGTGGTGTAATTTGATGGATGTGGGGCAGGGATGGGCATGTTAGCAGCAATATCTCCTATATTGCACATAGGAGAATTCTCACGTTCTGTGCTTTCTCCACTTCATTAGCAGCATGGGCACACTCTTCCTTCTCCCTGGATAGGTCGAGGGCTGGCTCCTTAAAACATGAGAGTTTTCAGCTCAGGCATAACTCCAGGAAGTTATGTGCCCATCATGCCTGTTCTGGTTGAGTTTGTCCTACAGTGCCACAGAAAGGAAAAGTGTCAGTGGGAATGTTGACATTTAAAATGGTGATAAGGTGTGACAGGCATGGGCTTAGATGGGAGCTGGAATGTGAGGAGCATAGCAGCTGATGGGGGAACATAGTGTTTGTGGGAAGGAGGAGAGATCTTGGTGCCTGGTATGAGTGGCTGAGTAAGAGAAATGGTTGGAGTGTGAGGGGTGTTTGAGGGGGTCCACTGGAGGACTGAGAATAGCTCACTTGCCCTGGCTGAGCGAAGAAGATCTTTCATCTTCTTCCAACACTCCTGCCTCATACTCTTCTGGACTAAACCTGCCACTGTATGCCAGGTGGTAGCGGTGACCCTGCTGGAAAGCCACCTCCTAGACCAGGGGTAAAGCGTGTCCTGTCTCTGTGCCATTTCATCCAGCACCTTGGGAGTGAATGGAAACCTCCATTTTCTTGCCTGCCGTCCCCTGCAATTATTGTGGTATAAGTACTGGAGAGTGGTGGGGAGCCAGTGCTTGCAGCAGTCAAGTGTTGTGGGATAGGTTGCAGTGTGATTCTTGTGGCATGAAAGTTATTACTAATGAGAGGCAGCATGTTGGCACAGTGGATAGTACTGCTGCTTCACAGTGCCAGTGACCTGCATTTGATTCTTGGCTCGAGTCACTGTCTGTGTGGAGTTTGCACCTTCTCTCCATGTGTGTGTGGGTTTCCTCTGAGTGCTCTGGTTTCCTCCCACAATCCAAAAGACATGATGGAAAGATACATCAGCCATGGTAAGTTCTTCCTCAATGTCTTGAAAAGATACCAGAGTGTGGTGACTAGGGGATTTTCACATTATTTTCATTGCATGTTAATGTAAACCTACGTGTGACTAATAAATATATTTTAGTTTAATGAAGCATAAGATTCAGCCCAAAAACACACTGATGCCATTGGTGGAAATCATTCCAATTTTAGCATTGGAACTAACAAGTGCCATTATTTTGGTAAAATTTCACCTGGAGTATATATTAATCAGAAGGCACATGGTAACTGATACAAGAATGACAGAGTAAAAGTCACACAATGTGTTGTAGTCTGGAAAACACTGTCTGAAAGAACATCAGAAGCAGATTTAGTAGTAACTTTCAAAAGAGAATTGGATAAATATATGAAGAAATTTTGCAGGGCTATTGAAAAGAAGCGGGAGGGGAATGGAACTAATCAGTTAACTGTTCAGATAATAGTGCCAGATATCCTTCTTTATTGGTCCACTATTATTTCATGATAATTCTTTGTACATGTGTCTAATAATAATTATAATATTTCACTTCAAACAGAAATGGAATTTATAGCACACATCAATGCTTATTTACTGCAACACTTCTTAAAAAATTGGAATATGTAAAGTACATGTATATAGATCTGCCAGCTCCATACTTCTAACAGAAATCAACCATTTATCAAATTAAATGTTCTTTGTTCTTAAATCATAAAATATTATGACACAGATAGAGGTAATTCAGCCTGTTATCTCTCTGCTGGCTGAACAAAAAAACTAGCTGTCCATTCTAATTCCACTTTCTAGCGCCTGGTCTGTAGCCTTACAGGTTATAGCACTTCTGATGCATATCCAGGTAACTTTTTAAAAAGTTGAGTGTTTCTACCTCAACCATTAATCTAGCTAGTATATTCCAAGCACCTACCACTTTCTAGGTAAAAAGGGTTTTCATAATATTTCCTCTAAGCCTTTGCCCAATCACCTTAAATCTCAGCCCTGGTATTTGACCTGTGTATTGGAGGAAACAAGTTTCCCTGTCTATTGATCAAGGGCCCTTCATAATTTTGTACTTCTCAAATCAAGCCACCCCTCAGATTCTTCCATTGTGAGAAAAACAACACTAACCTACCTAACCTTCCCTCATAATTGCAATTTTCCAGTCTGAGCAGCATTCTTGTAAATCTCTTCTGTAATCTCTGCAAATGAAATTATGGGTGGGATTTTACAGCCTCACTCATCCTGAAACCATAAAATCCCGCCCAACTTCAACAGAGTTTTCCATGATCTGCCCCTCGCACTCTGGTTCTTGTGGCAGGCGGGCTGGTAAAATTCCAGCCTATATCTTACTATAATGTGGTGACCAGAAAACTCTAGCTGAGCATTGCTTCCCTGCTTTTGTATCCTACACCTCATACAATAAAGAAAAGCATTTCCTATGCCTTCTTTACCAATTTATCTATCTGTCTTGCCACCATTAAGGACCAACCACCTCCTTAGTTGCCAAGTAGAGAATCAGTAAAACTCAGTTCCACATACCACGATGATAGCCTTTGATCATCAATCTGACTGAAATTTTACCAGCAAGACAGCACCGAGCCTGTGCTGTTGGACTTCATGGGCAGGGGTGATTTTATTCCCAGCAGTCAATCACAGTCGTCGCCATCTGATTAACAATGGCGGCCCACTTTTCAAAGCTACCAGCCCAGCCGGCTGCTATACGGAGAAGGAGAGGGAGCCTCCATGTCGAGTCACCCTTGAAGGCTGGGGAGGTGCTTGAGCCAAGCAGGCTGGCCCCTGTGATCAGACCCTTGACCTGTGATCAAGTTGTCTAACTTCCTCTACCCCTCTCACTATTTTCCGATTTAACAAGTATTCCCTTGCTTTGTTTGCCCTCCCAAAATGTATATACTTACACTTCTTTGGATCAAATTCTTTTGCCACTTTTCCACGCACTCAACCAAACCATTGATATCATTCTGGAGTCCACAGCTATCCTCTTAACTATCAACTACGTGGTCGATTTTCAATTATGCCTCTTACTTTTAAGTCCAAATAATTAATATATATCACAAGCATCAGGAGACCTAACACTGAGCCTGATGGAATGTTAGGGAAAAGGCATTCCATTCACTAATGTATCCATTAATCGTTACCCTTTGTTTTCTGTCACTGAGCTAATTTTGGATCCAGCCTGCCACCTTCCCTATGCAATTTACCACGTGGCACCTTGTCAAATGCCTTATTAAAATTCATGTATACCACATTCACTATGCCAACCTCATCAATCCTTCTTTTTACTTCCTCAAAAAATTAAATTCAGTTAGTAACACAAGATGGAGCAGCACGGTAGCACAGTGGTTAGCACTACTGCTTCACAGTTCCAGAGATCTGGGTTCAATTCCTGGCTTGGGTCACTGTCTGTGTGGAGTTTGCATATTCTCCTCGTGTCTGCGTGGGTTTCCTCCAGATGCTCCGGTTCCCTCTCACGTCAGAGATGTGTGGGTTAGGTTGATTGGCCGTGCTAAGATCACCCCTTAGTGTACTGGATGCTTGGGTTAGAGGATTAGCAGGTAAAATATGTAGGGATATGGAGGTAGAGCCTGGATGGGATTATGGTTGGTGCAGATGCGACGGGCCAAAGGGCCTCTTTCTGTACTGTAGGGTTCTATGATTCTAAGACTGTTCCTTAACAAAACCATGCTCATTGTCCCTGATTGATCCATGACTTTCTAAGTGGCAGCTTATCCTAGTTCTCAGAATTGATGCTGTTTATTTCCCCACCACCAAAGTCAGATTGACTGGCATAAAATTATTTTGCCCATACCTCATAGCTTTTTTAAACAAAGGTCAACATCGCAAACCTTCAATTCTCTTGTACCTTATCGATGTCTAGCAATTTAAAAAATAATCTTCAAAGCATCCACTATATCCTCTCTGGCTTCATTTAACAGCCTGGCATACAATCCATTTGGCTCTGGTAATTTACTCTGCCTTCAAGAATATCAGTCTCTTTAGAACTTCCTTTCTCATTGTGCTTACTGTATCTAATATTTCAGACTGCTCCTCATAAACTAGAAGCTCTGTATCATCCCTCTTCTTTGTGAAGGCAGAGACAAAGTATTCTTATAAGAACTCTGCTATCATCTTCTTCAACACATAAGTCACCTTGTACATCCCTGATAGCCCTTGATTATGCTTTTGTTCTTCATGTGCTAATAACATCTTTGGCTGGTAAAATCAAAGAAATCCAATATTCATTCATATCCTCTCTTTGTTTTCCTGATTTAATTTTTTACAGCATCCCTGTATTTTCTATATTCCTCTAGGCTTTCTAACATACTCATTTTTTTTGTGACTGTCATAAGCTTTCTTTTTCTGCTTTATCTTACTCTTTTATCTTCTCATCTTCTGCTCTTTTATCTTCCTCTCACTATCTGGAAATCTTTAACACATGCCTAGTAGTTGTCTAACCCTTTTTTATTTATGAGCTCAACCCATATGGTCTCATTTGATACCACATTTAATATTTCTTCCCTCCTCATAGCAGTATTGATTCTTTGACTAATAATGCTACACTCCCATGTTTTTAGCCTCCTCTCTATTCTGTCTGAACAGTCCATGTCCAGGACATTGAGTTGCCAGTTTTGTCCCTCTTTAAAGTCAAGTTTGCATGATAGCTATCATATCATGTTGCCATGCGTCCATCTGCACCCTCACCTCATTGGTTTTGTTTGCTATATTCCTTGCATTTAAATATATACATATTAACATTGACAAATTCCTGTATTGTGCACTTTTTAATCTTTGCTTCTTGTCTTTCATAGAACATAGAACATAGAACATTACAGCACAGAACAGGCCCTTCGGCCTTCGATGTTGCGCCGACCAATATAAAAAACAATGACCCTCCAAACTAAACCATTCCCTTCTCTTCCATATACTTATCAACTAACCTCTTAAACGCCACCAAACTTGGCGCATCTACAACTGCTGCAGGCAGGGCATTCCACTCCCGAACCACCCTTTGGGTAAGAACCTACCTCTGATATCCGTCCTATAACTATCACCCCTTAATTTAAAGCTGTGTCCCCTCGTGCTAGCTTTCTCCATCCTAGGAAAAGGCTATCACTGTCCACCCTATCTAAACCTCTAATCATCTTATATGTTTCGATAAGGTCCCCTCTTAGCTGCCTCCTTTCTAACGAAAACAACCTCAAATCCCTTAGCCTCTCTTCATAAGACCTGCCCTCCATACCAGGCAACATCCTGGTAAACCTCTCTGTACCCTCTCCAATGCCTCCACATCTTTCTTATAATGCGGGGACCAGAACTGTACACAATACTCCAAGTGCGGCCGCACTAGAGTTTGGTACAGTTGCAACATGACGTTGCGGCTCCGAAATTCAATCCCCCTACCAATAAAAGCTAAGACTCCATATGCCTTCTTAACAACCTTATCGACTTGACTGCCTACTTTCAGGAATCTATGCACATACACACCAAGATCCCTCTGTTCGTCAACACTATTAAGAATCCTACCATTAGCCCTATACTCTACACATTTATTATTCCTGCCACAGTGCATTACCTCACACTTTTCCACGTTAAACTCCATTTGCCACCTCTCGGCCCAGCTCTGCAACTTGTCCAAGTCTCTCTGCAAACTATAACACCCTCTTCACTATCTACCACTCCTCTGACTTTGGTGTCATCCGCAAATTTACTAATCCATCCTTCAATACCCTCCTCCAGATCATTTATAAAAATTACAAACAGCAGGGGCCCCAAAACAGATCCCTGAGGTACACCACTTGTAACCTAACTCCATGATGAATAATTTCCATCAACCACCACCCTCTGACTTCTATCTGCTAGCCAATTCCTAATCCAATTAGCTAAATCACCCTCAATTCCATACATCTGCATTTTCTGCAGAAGCCTTCCATGGGCCACCTTATCGAACGCCTGACTAAAGTCCATATATACCACATCAACTGCCTTACCCCCATCCACCTCTTTGGTCACTTTTTCAAAAAACTCAATAAGGTTAGTAAGGCACGACCTACCCTTCACAAAACCATGCTGACTATCCCCAATCAATTCATTTCTCTCTAAATAACTATAAATCCTATCCATAATAATTCTCTCCAATACCTTGCCCACAACAGAAGTAAGACTCACTGGCCTATAATTCCCAGGAAGGTCTCTCTTCCCCTTCTTAAACAATGGGACCACTTTCGCTATCCTCCAGTCCTCCGGAACCACACCCGTAACCAACGAGGACCTGAAGATCAGAGCCAGAGGCTCTGCAATCTCCTCTCTTGCCTCCCAGAGAATCCTATGGTAAATCCCGTCCGGCCCAGGGGACTTATCCAACTTCAAACCCTCGAGAATATCTAGCACATCCTCCCTATCTACTTCGATACCTTCCAGTTTGCTACCCTGTACCTCAGTTTTCTCCATAACTACATTTACATCACCCTGCGTGAATACCGAAGAGAAATATTTATTCAGTGCCTCTCCAATCTCTTCAGGCTCCACGAACAACTTCCCACTGCTGTCTATGACTGGCCCTAATCTTGTCCTAACCAATCTTCTATTCTTAACATATCTAAAGAAAGCTTTAGGATTCTCCTTAATCCTATCAGCCAAAGTCTTCTCGTGTTCCCTCTTAGCTCTCCTCAACTCACTCTTTAGCTCCCTCCTGGCTAATCTATAGCTATCCATTGCACTAACTGAGCCTTCAAGCCTCATCCTGACATAAGCCTCCTTTTTCTTTTTAACCAGCGAATTAACTTTTCTAGTACACCACGGTTCCCTTACTCGACCATTTCCTCCTTGCCTGACAGGGACATACTTATCAAGGACTCGCAGCAGCTGCTCCTTGAATACGCTCCACATTCCAGATGTTCCCAGTCCCTGTAGTTTCCTAGTCCAATCTATGCACCCTAATTCTCTCCTGATGGCCTCATAATTACCCTTCCCCCAGCTATAACTACTGCCCCCAGCTTCATGCCCATCCCTATCCATCACTAAGGTGAACGTAACTGAATTGTGGTCACTATCACCAAAATGTTCACTAACTTCCAAGCCTAACACCTGGTCTGGCTCATTGCCCAGCACCAAATCCAATGTAGCCTCACCTCTAGTTGGCCTATCTACATACTGAGTCAACAAACCTTCCTGCACACTTTGTATGAAAACTGACCCCTCTAACGAGCTAGAGCTATAGCTATTCCAATCAATATTAGTAAAGTTAAAGTCCCCCATAACAATTACCCTATTACTTTCACTCCTGACCAAAATTGACTTTGCAATCCTTTCCTCAACCTCTCTAGAACTTTTAGGAGGTCTATAAAAGACTCCCAACAGTGTGACCTCTCCTCTCCTGTTTCTAATCTCAGCCCATACTACCTCAACAGACAAGTCCTCATCAAACTTCTTTTCTGTCACTGTGATACAGTCTTGATCAGAGTTCATTGCTTATTTTCTGTTTCATGCTTCCTGAACAAAAGTTGTCCTATCTGAATCTGTCCTCAGGTTCCCACTGCCAATCCAGTTTAAACCCTCCCCAACAACACAATGTATACATTTATGTGTAAAACTGTATCAGTAATATAAATTGAACATATATAGCATTTGTACATATATACATAATATGTATCCTAAACAAAATTGGAATATGCACAATCCAATAGAAGATAGAATCTTACCAAAGAATCACAATATCAGGATCTAACTGCAAACTGGTATGTTTCTCTCCAGAGAAACAGGCAGGTTTTCTCTCCAGATCTTCTGACACTTTGTCAAAAAATGCAGGGGAATGTGTTTCAAACATCATTTTGATGGGCAGGGTCTAACGATGCAAGCAAAGACACATCCATGGAGGTAATCCCCCCCTTCTCCCACACTATCAATGCCAGAATCTCCCTCTTCCCTCCATTCCCCCTAATCACCAGCATCCCCCTCCCAGCTTCCATCATCGTTGACATTTCCCTTTCCCCACAAATGGCACCAATATTTCCTCCCATATTCAGTGAAAATAAAGTTAAAGTCTATTAGTCACAGGTAGGCTTGCACTAACACTGCAATGAAGTTACTGTGAAAATCCCCTAGTTGCCACACTCCGGAGCCTGGTCAGGGCCACTGAACGAGAATTTAGTATGGCCAGTGCACCTAATCGGCATGTTTTGCAGACTGTGGGAGGAAACAGGAGCACTCGAAGGAAACCCATACAGACAGAGGGTGAATGTGCAGACTCTGCACAATCAGTGACCCAAGCCGGGAATCGAACCCAGATCCCTGGCACTGTGAGGCAGCAGTGATAGTAGTGCGTGCTCTCTCTGTCCCTCTCTCCCTCCTCTCCTTCCCCTCTTCCCAACTGTACACACATGAAACCCTCCCCCCAAAATGGGGGTCCCACTAGGGTCCGCTCCTGACACAGTTTGCCACTGCCAGGTGATGCACATTACATAAAATTTCTTTCTCTGCTGTTTCAGTAAAGTATTAGCTCATCTAAAACAAATATTAAAGTAACAGAGACGTGTCATATTAGCATGTTGAACATAGTCATAACATGATTTCTAGGCTATAGTTTTTGTTTGTCATTCATTTCACCAATAGTTTGGGCTGTTCAAGTTCAAAGTTTGTTATTCAGAAGGGACATTGGTATGTCTAATAAATCAGCTGAAATCAATTATATTCTGAAGTTGGGTGGAGTGATTGTAGATTGATCTTTGTAAAATTATAAAATGCTGGGGAGAAAGCATTGCAAAGTCCCTTCAAAAGGTGGTGCTTAGAGAGTTAAGAAAATGCAAGTACACAGAGAGTTCCAAACTAAAACATTTATATCGAAAGGCCAAGTAGCAATTCTACGAAGACAACAGACTTTTGAATTATTTGAATTTAGCCAATTAATTTGAATCAGGCATTTAGAATCTAAGAATCTATTAAATTTAAATCTGGTGGATTTGAAAACTAGGACCAATCTTATTGTAGGAAATATTGATGTGTCATCACAGGAATAAAAGAAGCGGGGTAGTGGGACAAAAAGAGACCAATTGCTACTTGCCAGAGATAACAGGTCAGAGCTCTCAGTGAAAGAGAATCACTGGCTCTCAAAGCAACAGTTTCTTAGAGAAAGCACCATCTGGACAGCGAAGGTACCAAAGAAAAAAGTAGTTCCAGATAGAAGAATCAACCGAGAAGCCCTGCAGTATCCCGGAAGAACAAAACCTGGTTGTAATTTAGACGAGACTAAATTCTATTTTTGTTAATGAGTGGGAATTATAATTATTGGAACAGCATTCCATTAGAATCTTGTTTTAATTGGGAATAGTTAATAGTTGGAAGGAACTTATTCAATTTGTTAATAGTTTAGTTAATTTGTTCACTGTTAGTTAGGTAAGTAAATTGTTAATGTGTTGATTTTAGAGTGCATGCCAGAGATTTATTTTGTATTTAACCACTAGTAGTTGCTGAAGCGCAGGTCACAGCATTTCACACATGCATTTTACAGATTATAAGGTGAAGTACTCCTCTTTGGGTGTTTTGGCGTTAGTTCTTAGAAGGGGGATCAACCTCCACTTTATAACAATTAGAACTAATTCACCCTTATATAATACGCAACAGAGCAAACACACGGAGGAATTGTGATTGAACAGTCTTACTGTCCAAAGGTGTGTAGGTTAGGTGGATTGGCCATATTAAAATTGTTCCTTAGAGTCAGGGAGGCTAGCAGGGTAAATACACAGAAGCTACGCGGATACAGCCTAGGTGGGATTATTGTCAGTTAGTGTAGGATCGAGGGACCGAATGGCCTCCTTCTGTACTGTAGGGATTCTACGAATTAATAGCAATTGATTTCTATTTATTTCCAATGCACTTTAGTATTTTCATCATTAAAATGATACATGAAGAACTGATCTCACATAGTATAGTAAGTTTAAAGGGACCAATTCCTCTTGTCTGACAAGGCTTGATTAAAGATCTATTATTTCTGTGAATATGTTTCTTTTCAAAACTATATAGTATAATACTCTAAATGATTTACAATTACAAGAAATTTACATTAAAGGTATAGGCCTAGTCAGTTTCCACCAGCGTTTTTGCTGCACAGAGTCTCCTCCCATTCTATCTTTCCTAGCCTACTCCATACTCCTTGAATCTTTTCTCTCTTATCTGTACACAAAACCACCTGTTATCTGCTTCAATTACATCTTGTGGGTATGAGTTCCATATTCTCACCACTTTCTATGCAAATAATTTATTTCTACATTCTTGATTTGATTGACCGATGGCTAACTTCTATTTATGCCTGTTGGTCTGGACTCAGCCAGAAATGGAAACAGTTTCCACAAGTTCACCATATGGATAAACTGAATGCAGGGATGTTATTTATTTGAATGCATTTCACAGATGTGGTTGTTGCTGCCATGCCACATTTATTGTCTATCTCTGGTTGCCCTCGAGAAAGTGTGGTGAGCTATCTTCTTAAATAGCTGCAATCCTTGAGATATAAGATGGCACAGAAGTTAGTACTGCTGCTTCGGAGTGCCAGGGACCTGGGTTCAATTCCAGATTTGGGACGACTGTCTGAGTGGAATTTACAGTAAGAAGTCTCACAACATCAGATTAAGGACATGGAGGCTTTGGAGAGAGTGCAGAAAAGACCACTGATTTGGAGAGTCTTAGCTATGAGGTGAGATTGAATAAACTACAGTTGTTCTCTCCCTGGAAAGATGGATATTGAGGGGTGATTTAATGGAAGTTTATAAAATTATGAAGGGCATAAATAGGATGAACAGTTGGAAGCTTTTTCCCAGGTTGGAAATGACAAACACAAGGGGTCACAAGTTCAAGGTAAGGGGAGGTGGGGGCCAAGTTATTACAGACATGTGGAGGACATATTTTACACAGAGTGATGGGGGCCTGGGTTGAAGGTGGTTGAGGCAGACATACTGGAATCATTTAAAACCATTCTAGATAGCCACATGAACAGACTGGAAATAGAGGGATACAAACGGATGGTCTAGTTAGAAACATATGATCGGTGTAGGCTTGGAGGGCTGAAGGGCCTGTTCCTGTGGTATATTGTTCTTTGTTTTTTTGTTAAAGTGCAACAGGTTCATTTGGTAGCAAAAGCCACTAGTTTTCAGAGCGCTGCCCATTCGTCAGGTGAGAGGGAGTTCTATTCACAAACAGGGCATATAAAGACATAAATTTACAAAATAATTTGTGTCTTTATATACCCTGTTTGTGAATAGAACTCCCACTCACTTGACAAAGAGGCAGCACTCCAAAATCTAGTGGCCTTTGCTACCAAATGAACCTGTTGCACTTTAACCTTATGTTGTGAGGCTTCTTACTGTGTTTACCCCAGTCCAAAGCCGGCATCTCCACATCATGAGTGGAATTTTCACATTTTCATCATGTGTGCATGGGTTTCCTCTGGGTACTCTGGTTTCCTCCTACAGTCCAAAGGTGTGCAGATAAGGTGGATTGGCCATGCTAAATTGCTCCTTAGTATTCCAAGATGTGTAGGTAGATGGATTAGCCATGATAAATGTGTGAGGTTATGGGATAGAGTAGGAGAGAGGGCCTTGGTAAGATATTCTGTCAGAATGTTGGCGCAAACCCGAAGAGCCAAACGGCCTCCTCTGCACTGTATGGATTTTGTGAAAGTAGGTATACCAACAGTGCTATTAGGGAATTCTCAGATTTTGTGTCTAGAACAAATTGTCATAATTTCAGGATACATGGTAGGCCATTTAGGACCGAGATGAGGAGAAATCTCTTCACTCAGAGGTTGATGAACCTGTGGAATTCTTTACCACAGAAGCCTGTGGAGAACGTATTACTGAATATATTAAGAAGGGAATTGATAGGTTTGTAGACTCTAAAGTGTTATGAGGTATAGAGAGAGTATAGGAATAAGATATTGAGATTGAGGATCAGCCATGAATATATTGAATAGCGGAATAAGCTTGAAGGGCCAAAAGACCTATTCTTGCTCCTATTTTCTACATTTCTACATTCCACCTCTTTATAATTTTTAAGACTTCAATCGGGTTTCCTCTTGATCTTTTCTTCCCACCATGAACCTCGTAATTATGCCATCTAGTAACAGCTACATCAATCTGAGGAAATAGTCTCTAAACGTCCACTTTACGTATCCCCCTCATCATCTTATAAACCTCTATTAAGGTGCCTGTCATTTTCCTCTGCTTTAAAGAGAAAAGCCCAGCTCACTCAACCTTTCCTCATAAGACCTACCTCCAAACCAGGCAGCATCCTGATAAAACTCTTCTGTATTCTCTCCAATGCTTCCACAGCCTTCTTATAGTGAAGTGACCAGACCTGCACACAATATTCCAGATGTGGTCACACCAAGATCCTGTACAGTTACAACATAAACTTCATGGCTCATAAACTCAAACTCAAACAAACTGTAGGCCTTCTTCACAGCTCTAGCCACTTGGGTGGCAATCTTGAGATCTGTGGATATTAAGTATATTAAATATATTAAATATTTTTCCCTATTTTTGTTTCTAGAGGAATAGAAAGTCTGGATTCCGAGATTTTTTTTCTACTCTGGTTTCTTACCTTTGCTGTGGGTAGCTTCAGGCACTCAACATAGAATCAGCTGTAAGCGAATCAAGCAGCAGTTTATCAGTTTATTGGATACAAGTATGCAAACAAGGGAATGCTCTCCCAGGATGTTCTAAGAAGCGACTCAAAGATACACAGTTTCCATCATTTTCTTATACCTTTTTGTGATACTCCATCATTATTTTACAATGCTGTTATCTTATATGTCTAGTTTGATATATCTGCAATAACAAATGTGTTTACAAAATAATCATGTTAGACTTGATGTTTAGCATGAACAATGCCGACAGTTTACTCCAAAATACAAACTTTGCCTATCTGTCCTGACAAGTTACTGCTTTGCCCAGTTATGATCAGGCAATCAGTTTATCATTGATCAAGGTGGGAGAGCAATCCTGATTCAATGAGGAGAGGAGAACATGTCAGGAGCTATACCAGGCATACCTAATAAAAAGGAGCTGCCAACTTTGTGAAGCTACAACATAGGACTGCATACACACTAAACAATGAAAACAGACTTCTATAGACAGAGCTTAATAATCCTGCTACCAAAAGGTCCATAAGTCCTGCCGCATCCAGGCATAAGTAGTGGTAGACAACTAAACTAATCAGAGGAGGAGGTTCCTCTGATTACATTTAGGTCACATTCCTTAGCTTAGCATGGACTGGCCTATAGGCCAGTCATCAACTTTCTAGCCTGACCAAAAGTTCATTTTCCCTACTACATTAAGTCTAGTGAGTGTTCTTTTTACTGCAAGCGCTTTTAAAAGTTAAAGTACAACTTGCCAAGCCCGGGTGATTCTATGATACACTACTTTGCCTTCCATGAGATAAATGGCCTCCTATATGGGCTGTTTTGCCCTGGATGGTGCTGAGCTTCATGAGTGTTAGAGCATTTTTTCTTCATTTATGGGACATGGGAATCACTGGCTGGCCAGCATTTATTACCCGTCCTTAGTTGCCCTTGAAACTGAATGGCTTGCCAGGCCATTTCAGAGGGCAATTGCGAGTCGATCACATTGCTGTGGTTCTGGAGTCATGTGTAGGCCAGATCAGGTAAGGACAGCAGATTTCCTTCCCTAAAGGACACTGCTGAACCAGATGGATTTTTCTGACAATCAACAATGGTTTCATGGTCTTCAGTAGAATCTTAATTCCAGATTTTATTTAATTGACTTTCAATTCCACCATCTACTGTGGTGGGGTTTGAATGTAGGTTCCCAGAAAATTAGCTGATTTTTTTTTTTGGATTAATAGTCTTGCAATGACACTGTAAGGCCATCACCTCCCCTGCATTAATCCAGGCAAATGAAGAGTAGTCCATCATATTCTGCAGATGGGGGACATGATTGTAGGGTGTCAGGAGTTGAGTTATGTGCCGCAGAATTTCTATCCTCCTACTTGCTTTTGTAGCCACAATGGTCTAACTAAACTTTTGGTTCCATTTCTGACCTTGATATAGAGAAAAGGTCACTGATAAATCAGCTAAAGGACATTGAGCCTAGGTCACTTCCCTGAATCTATAGCAATGTCCTGAAGCAGAGATGATTGGTATCTAATAACTGAAACTATTTTTTTGTGTGCTAGATTGGTTTCCATTGTTGGAGAGTTTTCTATTTGATTCCCTTTGACTTAAATTTTGCTACGGCTGCTTAATGTCAAGGGTAGTCAATCACACTTTGCTATGAAATTCAGTTATTTGTCCATGTATGCATCAAGGTTCTAGTGAGTCCTGGTGGTACCCAAACTAAGCATCATTGAGCAGGTCATTAATCAGCAAGTTCTGTTTGATAGCATAGTCTATGAAACCTTCCGTCTTTTTCTCATGATTGAAAATAGACTGACACAACCTGATGGGACAATAATTGGTTTATTCAATTTACCCTGCTTTTTGTGGACAGCATTTAACTAGCAATTTTCCACATTGTCTGTTAGGTGCCAGTTTTGTAGCTGTACCAGAACAGTTAGATTAGAGTACATCTAGTTCCAGAACACAAGTCTCCAGTACAGCTGTCAAGATGTCAGGGCCCATATCTCTGTTTCTTGAGTGAATCGAAATGTCTCAAGCCTGGCGTCTGTGAAAGTAGAAACCTCAGGAGAAGGCAGAATTGGATCACCTGATACTTCTGGCTGAAGGTGGTTGCAAATTTTTCAGCTTTGTCTTTTGCACTGATATACTAAGCTCTGCCATTGTTCAGTACAGGAATGTTTAGGAGCCTCCTCCTTTGTTAGTTGTTTAGTTGTCCACCACTACTCATGCCTGGATGTGGCAGGACTACAGAACTTTGGTAGCAGGATTATTAAGCTCTGTCTACGGAACTCTATTCTCATTGTTTAGTGTATATGCAATCCTATGTTGCACCTTTGGAAAGCAGCTCCTTTTAATTAGGTATGTCTGGTACAGTTCCTGACATGTTCTCTCCTCATTGAATCAGGATTGGTGATTATGTTAGAATGAAGAATATGCCTGGCCATGAGGCTACAGATTGTAATGAAATACAATTTTGCAGTTGATGATGACTGACAGCACTTCATGGATACTCACTTTTAAATTTCTAGATCTGTTTTTAATCTATCCCATTTGACAAGATTTTGTCTCCACAAGGATTATGCAATGGTCACTCCTAAAATACTGGCATGGATAGGTAACAGGTAGACATAATAGGTAGATTGCGAGGCTAAGGTGAAATAGGTTTTCTCTTTGTTTTCATTTACCACTAGCTTAGCCCAGCAGACAGGTCCTTTAGGACTTAGCCTGCTTGATCAGTAGTGATGTTACCAAACTACTCTTGGCTGTGGGTATTGCTACCCTCGATGCTTCTTCCAAATGGTATTCAACATGAATACTGAATCATCAGTTGAAGGAAAATAGTAAACAGCGGAAGGTTTCCTTGATTATATTTGACCTGATAGCATGATACTTTCTGGAGTTCAGAATCAATGTTTAGGACTCCCAGGGCCACTATCAAGGTCAGTCCCTCCTGAGTATGTGTCACTGTACTTCTACCCCTACTTCTACCAGGTGTGTGCTATTGGTAACACAGGGCATTTCCAGATACTGGAGGAATCTGGGACTTTGACTGTAAAGTATATTGGTTTGGCTCTTGGTCACCTAATATGTAGGACAACTTTCCAAATGGCACAGACCCCAGATGTTAGAATGGAGGACTTTGTAGTTTCTGGTGCTTAGGTCAATATCGAGTTATCCCAAGTTTTGATTTATAGCAGCCTTGTGCAACTGAGTGACAATTTCTGAGGGTGGTAAAGAGCCAACTCCATTGCTGGGGATCTGGGATGAGCACATGTAGGTCAGACTTTCCTTTCTTGAGGACTTTATTAACCAGGTATCTTTTTAACAAAAATCCAGAATTTCCATGATCATCATTACTAGTTTTTTATTTCAGAATTATTAATAGAATTTACATTCTTCCAGCTACCATGTTGAAATTTGTACTCATGCATGTTGAAACATTAGCCTCAGCCTTTGCATTAATTACTGAGGAACATTATCATTCTGCTACACTTCACTCTGACAATTTAATTTAGCATTCATGCACTCACCCTGCAAGCTTGCTTATATTTGGTATGGTGCTCTATTTCCTTAACTGTACCCCTCATTACCTCAATACCCTACCCCCAAAATTTTGTATCACCTAATTTCAATGCTATTGCTCCAATTTCTATATATGGTGAATAAGGGCAATTGCACATAGATACCTGCAAGATATTACATCTTATATTCTGCCAGTTTGTGAAACTGCCCCTATATGTTATCCCTTACTTTCAGTTTTATAACTATTTTGCAATCTATTCTCTTATCTGATTCCTGATGCCACTAAATTTTATTCTATGTCACATGTTCAAAGACCTTCTGAAAAGGTCATGCGAATCATACCACATCCACTTCATTGCCCTTGTTGACTGTTTCTGTTACTTTTGCAAATAATTCAATAAGACTGGATAAAAATAGCTTCCCTTTTATAAATTTGTGCTGCTATATTTACATATTCTTAATGTCTAGATATATTGTTTTCTGATCTTTCAGCAAAGATTCTAGTTTCCTACCACTGATATTTAACCATCTGGCCAAAAATTCCTCAATTAATTTATCTCCCTTTTAAAATTCGCTGTTCTTTGTTCTCTGACAATATTTCTTTCACTATTGAATTGTTAAAAATGAATATTAGCACTTTGCTGATCTGTTAATCTCAATGAAATAAAAAAAGGCAACTTTTAAATAATCAGTTCATTATTTGTTAGAGATAAACATCTCTTAAGGAATAAAGAACTTCATGGAAAAAGTGTTTCAGTGGTAGCCACCAAGATAAATTAAAGATAGTATTAGATAAAAGAAAGAGGTTTATAATGTTGCCACGAAGTATAGCATGTCTCAGAATTAGAAGGATTTTAGAATTCAGCAAAAGATGAGTAAGAAATTTATAAAAAAGGGAAAGTATGAGTAAACACTATAATAACAATAGGTATGTAAAAGGAAGAGATTAACAAAGTAAATGTGGACTGATCAGTGACAGAAACAAGAGAAATTATGTGAGGGAACAAGGAAATTACAAAAACATTAAATGAAACTATTGTATTCGTGGTGGAAGGCACAATACTGCACCGAAGCTAACACCAAGTTTTGGAATATAAATATGCATGGTCAAATGCTGAAATCCAGAAACTGCTGTAAGTGATTTGATCTTCTCCAAAGGGTGTGCGTTTGTGACATAGTGAAACTGCAATCAATTAGGCATCAACAAATGGACAAGAACTTTGACCATCTTAGTCTCACTGTAGAAGCTTTGAGAAAGTTACATCCTGTTGAATGAATCTAGGTTTTTAATAATGTACTAATTTCATAGTTATTAACAAATTATTAGGTTCTGTTAGAGTCATTTTATATTTGTTGAATCTTAAATTTTTCCATTATAAGACATTTCACATCTTTAAATACATTTTTTGAAGTTTGTAATATTTTAGCTTCTACCTTAATCCTATTGAAATGTCCTAATCATTTAGTTCATTATTTATAAAATTTAAAAATTGAGAGTGAAGGAATGCAGTAGTTTTTACTTCCTCATTTGCTGTCTGTGAGAAGACTTCAGTGCCCCTGTCTACTTGATGATATCCCTGTTGCTGGACATCTGGACACCTCCTTGACTTAACAGCAAATTCAAGCTGATGTTTGGAAAGACGAAGCTTGAGGCATAGCGGTCACTAGATATTTGTTAAGTTTTTCTTGATGATCAGCAATGAGAGCCATTGTTTTTCCACTGACAAAAATTCCAGCCCAATAAGCCTGAGTAATGAAAAGCAGAAAATATAAGCAGTTATAGAGATGCAGAGAAAAGATGGGCCAAGACCTTGAAAAGACTTTTAGATGAAGAGGAGATTTTTTTCAAAGTTCCTGCTGATTGGAAGAAAGCAAATGTCAACCCCCTTTTTAAGAAGGGATGGAGAGAGAAAATGGGGAACTACAGAACTGTAAACCTCACATCAGTAATAGGGAAAATGCTAGAACCTATTAAAAAGGATGTGATAAGTGGACATTTATACAATAGTGATTTGATTGGGCATAAACAACATGGATTTGAGTGAGGAATCATGTTTGATTAACCTATTAACCTATTTTGGAGAATGACACTACCAGAACTGATAATGAAGAGTTGGTGGATGTAATGTATTTGGATTTTCAGAACGCTTTTGATAAATTCTCCTACAGGAAGTTAGCAAAACTAAAACACATAGGAAAGGAGATAATATACTGGCATGGATTAAAGATTGATTCAGCGGCTGAAAACAGAGTAGGAATAAACAGTCATTCTCATATTTAAAAAAAAGCAAAATACTGTAGACGCTGAAATCTGAAACAAAAACAGAAAATGCTAGTAAACCTCAGAAGGTCTGACACATCTTCGGAGAGAGAATAGAACTAATGTTTCCTGATTCTGGTCTTATCTCATGGTAGCCAGCCTGTCAATAAAAACTAAAGAAGTAAATCTTCTGCTGTTAATGATCTCCATGTCTCTAGGATTCTAACCCCCATTATCACACCCCTCCATGCAATTCCCACCTTTTCATAAATGTCAGGGCCAAAATGTTAATTGGAATCACTCTTCAAGAATAGCAAATGCCTATATTGTCAAAATCAATGGCATACTGATAAACTTAACTTTGTATTCTAGTGTTCTTTCCAATGTGCATTTGAAGTGTATTTTCAATGTTTTGTTGAATAGTAATGAGCTTCCTGTTGTTTAGGCTTTATTTAGACCTGTAGCCATGATGGTCCCCGACTACGCCATGATTGCTGAGATTTCTCTGTACTCCTTTGGGTTTAACAATGCCAAAGTCCTTGCAAAGAAAATCACTACAACTTTCAAACTCTCCTCTGAGCAACTGAGTTCACAGGTAAATTAATAGATTAAGACTAACAATAATACTTTTACAGTTCATTAATTAAGCACCCCTTTGTATTAAACTGAGTTGGGTATGTTGGATTACTTAAAGAAAGGTTATGTTTTTGTTTCCCAAAACAAATACTAAGCCACAAGACAAAGTGATATGAAAGGAATGTAAATATATTATTAGGCCACCTGCATTTGGTGCCATCATGACAAAAGCGGGAGGTCTTGTGGCTCAGTTGATAGCATCCCAGCTTCTAAACTAGAAGTTCCAGGTTCAAATCTCATTTCAGGATTTGATGGCCATTAGCAAAGAAGTGCTACATGAAGATACCCCGGTAACATGCATTTGTTTACTGCGTGTTCATCGTATTTCATAGATGGAAAGTCGATGGATCTATAACCCTTTTGTTACAAGACACATCTGTTGCATTATTAAGGAAGTTGCACTATTAAGGAAACAGCTGCTGGGATGCACCATTCTGGCTCCTAACCCTGTGGCTTTCCCTCATGCAGACTACCATGCTGCCTGTCCTGAGAACAGCACAAACAGTTCTTGCTGGAAGTTGATTTGATAGGATGCATGAAGTTGGTTTAATAGGGTGTAAGCACAACATCCAATGGGTAACCAAAATTGTATTATTTGTTCTTGGTTTCCTACTTGATCCTTCCCCACAATAAGAAACTGAGAACAGTGAAAAATCTGTATCCTCCCACTGTCCCAGGAGAACCCTCCTTTTAAAGTACTTTTCTTGTTTTCCATTTATTTTAATGAACACACTGTGTAATTTTTGAAATACAAACAGAACATTCTGGAAACATCAGGGTCAGGCAGTATATATTAAATGAGAAACAGAGTTTGTGGGTTAGATCTTATGCTTCTCCCCAGATACATTACAAAGTGAGGATGGCATGTAAAATCCTCTGGAATCCTTCTTGCTTCCTTCATCCTTCTTGCCACATACCTACCCATGTCTGACCTGTATGAAATTTTACAGGAGCGGAGCAAGCATGGGTAACTTCCCACCTTTGGGCTTGGTGGGGCCATTATGTGGCCAAGTAATGGCCACTTAAGAGCCTCATCCCATCACGACCAGCATTTAGTCATGGCAAGAAGAGGCCCACATCATGTGGGAGTCATGCAGCTATAGCAATGCGAATTGGTATTGAGCTGGGAGGAGTGGGAGGAGGTGTACCTTTTTTCTGGGTCCACTGAGACCATCAGAAGCACCACCTATCAAAGGTCAGTCAACCCTTAACCTCCTTGCTGGCTTCTTAAAGCCAGCTCCCTCAACCGCCTCAGCATGAACCCAGAGTCCTTGCCCGGGCCTGCAGTTTTGGCCATTGCAAACTCTCCCATTGGAGCTGATCAGGCTTCACAGCTGCTAGCCAAACCAATTAGGCAATATAATATACAAACAAAATACTGCAGATGCTAGAAAATCCCAGCAGGACTGACAGCATCTATGGAGAGAGAATAGAGCTAATGTTTCAGTTTGGATGACCATTCATCAGAGCTAATTGGCCAACAGCTGTCTAAAATGGGACTTCTTCATGAAACGATGGAAATCTCATCTTAAAGCCTCATAAATGCTTCTCCCTGCATTAATTTGCTGCAAGGCAGTTGTCAGGATCGCGCAGCACCCCATAAGATCTAGCCCAGTGTTTCAAATTGGTGACTTTTCAGTAGGATGCAGCATCAGCATTATTTTTTTTGTTCCTGATAGGTTTAATTCACCTGCATTATGTGTCACTGTCCATTAACTTAAGGAATTGGGCCGGAAATGATTTCAAAGGGTTGCTTTAGTTGTGATTGAGCTTAAGATAATGCATAATATTTCTGAGGGATTCAAAGAATGACATGACAAATACTGCAGCAGCAATGTTCCACTGCCTTCATGCACAATGTGTGGTGTCAAGCTTAATGACTAACAAAGGCTTATAGCGATTATTAATTAGTGTTTCCACTACAGGATCATTATGACTTTGGAATGAGAGCTGTAAAAACTGTGATCTCAGCTGCAGGAAACCTGAAGAGGGAAAATCCCAGTATGGATGAGGTACTGATTCGGTTCTGGTCATAAAATTATTTAGTCCTTCATCAATTTTAATATTTGTTGTTATTAATAGCTAGAAATATATTATAAGTAAAATAGTAATTATCTAAATGAATACAATGAGTAATAGGTATCCAGAATATATTATGAAGGATAACGGAGAGTAGTTCATGTTAAGTTGTCAGAGTGTATTGAAAGAACTAGGAACACAGAAGATCAGATAACTGAGAGTATATTAGATGCAATGGAAAATATTGCATATAAAATAAAAAAGGCAAGCGTTGTACTGAATTTAGAAAGGAGTGAATTGCGAACAGGATAATAGTTAGCAAGGGATATATTGAATATCACAGAAAGTAAATTACAAATGGAAAACAGAGTTTATGGAGTTTGAATTAATAGGTGGCCAGAGATTACATCTCTACGATATTATTGGTAGAATTTATTGCTTCTAAAGAAAAATAAATAGCTGGAAGTGTATTGAAAAGTAAACAAAAAAACTGGAAGTGTATTGAACATAGCAAAGTAAGAATGGATTGCATTGAAAATATTGTTTTAGATGGTTCAATTGGTATTCCTATCTCTAAGTCAGAAGATTGTACATTCTACAGAATCTATGCTTGCACTTCAGTGTAACATGGAGAGAGTTAGAACATAGAACATAGAACATTACAGCACAGAACAGGCCCTTCGGCCTTCGATGTTGCGCCGACCAATATAAAAAGCAATGCCCCTCCAAACTAAACCATTCCCTTCTCTTCCATATACTTATCAACTAACCTCTTAAACGCCACCAAACTTGGCGCATCTACAACTGCTGCAGGCAGGGCATTCCACTCCCGAACCACCCTTTGGGTAAAGAACCTGCCTCTGATATCCGTCCTATAACTATCACCCCTTAATTTAAAGCTGTGTCCCCTCGTGCTAGCTTTCTCCATCCTAGGAAAAAGGCTATCACTGTCCACCCTATCTAAACCTCTAATCATCTTATATTTTCGATAAGGTCCCCTCTTAGCCGCCTCCTTTCTAACGAAAACAACCTCAAATCCCTCAGCCTCTCTTCATAAGACCTGCCCTCCATACCAGGCAACATCCTGGTAAACCTCCTCTGTACCCTCTCCAATGCCTCCACATCTTTCTTATAATGTGGGACCAGAACTGCACACAATACTCCAAGTGCGGCCGCACTAGAGTTTTGTACAGTTGCAACATGACGTTGCGGCTCCGAAATTCAATCCCTCTACCAATAAAAGCCAAGACTCCATATGCCTTCCTAACAACCTTCTCGACCTGACTGCCTACTTTCAGGGATCTATGCACATACACACCAAGATCCCTCTGTTCATCTAGACTACTAAGAATCCTACCATTTGCCCTATACTCTACACATTTATTATTTCTGCCATAGTGCATTACCTCACACTTTTCCACATTAAACTCCATTTGCCACCTCTCGGCCCAGCTCTGCAACTTGTCCAAGTCCCTCTGCAAACTATAACACCCCTCTTCACTATCTACCACTCCACCGACTTTAGTGTCATCTGCAAATTTACTAATCCATCCTTCAATACCCTCATCCAGATCATTTATAAAAATTACAAACAGCAGGGGCCCCAAAACAGACCCCTGAGGTACACCACTTGTCACCGAACTCCACGATGAATATCTCCCATCAACCACCACCCTCTGTCTTCTATCTGCTAGCCAATTCCTAACCCAATTAGCTAAATCACCCTCTATCCCATACATCTGCATTTTCTGCAGAAGTCTTCCATGGGCCACCTTATCAAACGCCTTACTAAAGTCCATATATACCACATCAACCGCCTTACCCCCATCCACCTGTTTAGTCACTTTTTCAAAAAACTCAATGAGGTTAGTAAGGCACGACCTACCCTTCACAAAACCATGCTGACTATCCCCAATCAATTCATTTCTCTCTAAATAACTATAAATCCTATCCCTAATAATTCTCTCCACTTGTAAGATGGCCACTTACTCTGCTGGATGTGTTTGATTTGCTGCATGGCCCTTTCAGAACATCTGATTTGAGGAAGGCTCAGGCACAAAGTCTATTTTTTCTCCAAGTAACATTGAAAATGCACATCTGTGGCATGAGCGGTGGTAATTAAATAAGTGGGAGGGGACTGAGAAAACTGCTTTAGGTCTATAGCTAAATTGAGAATCATTATTAATTGTCAATATTATTGATAATAACATTGTTAAGATTTATCTACATTTAAATTATACTGTTAAACAGATTACTGAAGTTATTCATAAAGGTTTGCCTTCTCAGCCTGGCCCCTCGCCTGAGGTGCTGTGATCCTCATGTTAAAATCAGGCTTGGAAAGCCTAAGAGGCAATCTCAAATGACAGATTGCTAAATGTGAACAGTTGGTTCACATTTGTACACATTAGTCCACAGCTGTGAGATGTAATCCCTTTGTGAAGGAAGGATTTTTGGCAGTAAGTGTTGTTGCCTCAGCTTGGGTGCAATATCTTTTCATTGGTCATTTGGCCACTGCTCTGGGCAGTGAGGCTGATAGTCCTCTGATATTCTGTTTCCTCTATTCAGCCTGGCAAAAGTAGACTCAGTCAGGGCTACCTTTATCCTTTGAGGATTGTGCCCTGTGGTCAGTTCTCAGCTCCTGGCAATGTCTAGCATTAATACAAAAGTGGGAAATCTTGCAGCTCAATTGATAGCATCCCAGCCTCTGAGCTAGAAGTTCCAGATTCAAATCCCATTGCAGGATTTGATAGCCATTAGCAAAGATGTGCCATATGAATATACCTCAGCAAACATGCATTTGTTAGATGGCACAGTGGTTAGCACTGCTGTCTCACAACACCAGGGACCTGGATTCAATTCCCAGCTTGGGTCACTCTCTGTGTGGAGTTTGCACATTTTCCCTGTGTCCGCGTGTGTTTCCTCCCACGGTCCAAAGATGTGTGGGTTAGGTGGATTGGCCATGCTAAATTGCCCCTTGATGTCAGGGGTCTAGCTTGGGTAAATAGATGAGGTTATGGGAATAGGGCCTGGGTGGATTGTGGTTGGTGCTGACTCAATGGGTCGAATGACCTCTTTCCAAACTGTAGAATTCTATGATTCTCTGCAAAGATGAATAATACTTAGGTACAGAGTTTGCTATCAGCCCTATTAGATACATATTATATGAAGATAGTGTCACATGAGCAACACAGCCATAGCGCAGTGTTGTTTCCAAAAATTATTTGGGCTCTGGGTTCCTGACCCTCAATTGAAAATCCCCTCAGCCACTTTGTCTGAAAAGGATATGTAGAAATTAGCACATTAGTTAATTATTTCTAAGAACTGACTTTTAGAGGGTGGCATTTCTCTGCTTGTATGCTAATGCAAATGAGAACTTCCTTTTTTTCCCTGCAATTTTATGCACTCCTATGTCCATCAAAGGGACAAATATTTACTTGCAGATTTGTAGGAAGTAAGTCAATTTTTGGCGGTCAACAGCTTTGGCATTGAATTACATAGGAGTCAAAATTGAGGTGTTTGGCATTAAATCACAAAGACCAAGATAAAATAAACATTTGTTTTGTTGCCACATAGGTAATACTAGAAAACAATGTTGAATGACATGTTGAACTTGACAGTTCCTGCCTGCCTTTAGCTGCCGGATTTCTTGCACATTGGCATATGCAGCCATTAAATCCAAGGACTGCTAAATTCACTGCAACTCACCAAGCTATTGAAGGGGCAATAGTACCTTCCACATAGAAAGAATGCATAACAGATGTATGAGAACACCTCCAAGGCACACACCAACCTGATTTGGAATTATATCAATGTTCCTTCACAGGATCAGAATCCTCGAGCTCTCTTCCTAACCGTGTTGTGACTGTACCAGTGTACTCTACAACATATGTACTGCAATGGTTCAAGAAGGAGGGTCACCACCACCAAGGACATTTAGAAAACAGCAATGAATGTTGCCCTAACCACTGACATCTTGTAACTGAATAACTTTAAAAAAACAAATTTGAGGCACACAGCTTTATTGACACACTAAAATTATTAACTGCCCCATAACTAATTGCAGTTAAATTAGAAGTGGTTATGTTCATAAAGATTTGTGGTTGTATTTCCCATAAGGTCATAATGCGCTTAATTTAACACCCATCATCCTACAAAGTTAAAGTTCTCTCTCAGCTCCCACCAATTCCCCTGGAGCTGTTTATAAGATGTCAGGGACAGCCCCCAGGCTTTACTATCGCTTATAATTTTATTCCTACGAGATTTTGTAGTTTTCGATGAGCCCCTTGCTGCTAAATGTGCTTTAAAAATGAACCTACATATAAGTGGATTCATTGGAGGATCCTTGCAACAATGAAGCCCCATTACACTCAAAACATTGCAACTATATACAAGTTCCATCAATGAACATGAAAATATGATGTCCCATAGAAATAAACTGTAGTTAGAGATAATACAATGTAAAAAGCAATCTACAGATCTTTGAGTCTTAACCTGACTTCTTTAAAATAAAACTTGTATTTCAGGAGCTGATATGTCTGAGAGCCATTCGTGATGTCAATGTGCCCAAGTTCCTACAAGATGATCTCAAACTCTTTGATGGCATAGTATCTGATCTCTTCCCCAAGATCAAGGAAGAAGCTATTGACTATGGCATTCTGGACGCATCCATTCGAAAAATATGTGCTAAGAAAAATCTTAGAGATGTTGATGGTCAGTTACTTTTCACATTACAAAAGTCTCTTAATAAGTGGGGATCAAAAGAAAAATGTGAATGTTTGAAATACTTAACATATACAATGATATCATTGATTTAAAGTAAAAAACAAAATATAATTTTGTAATTAAAAATCTTGGAGTCAGTTTTACTTGCGCTCTCTCCTCTGAATCACCCAAGTTGCACCATTTTGTGTTGCCCATGTTTTCCAAGTTTTACGTGGGCACAGCTAGACTTGCATCTGTATGAGATACAGTTAGAGTTGGTGGCAAATTAATGAGTCAAGAAGTGACATTCCTAATTGTCTGCCTGACTTCATAGGAGTAACATGGCATCTCTGCACATGAAACATGATACTGCAATTTGCACCTGACCCCTGCCAACCAAGGAGTCTCTGAGGTTCCTCAGAATAATGACGAAGCTGAAGCTGAGGTCTCTTTCATTTTCAATCAACCTCCACAACCTTCCCAGAATATATAAATACAATCAACACCTTCTGGGCCAATGTCCATTGGGAACAGAAAGTACAAAGCCCTGAGATGCCGACGGTTTCTCCTGCCTTTCCATAATTAGCTCTGCCAAGAAATCCAAGGGATGTGCTTATCACAGTCTTGATCTATATAAGTAGAGGATCGTCAATCAGTTTTGCACTGTGCTATATTTTATTTTCTATTGTCCTCCATTGACCATAAGTCCATTTCAAACTGCTATTACAGATCAATTTTTAAAGTTTATCCAGGAGGTGTGGGTGTTGCTGGCTAGGCCAGTCCATCCCTAATTGCCCTTGAGAAAGTGTTGGCCTAGTGCTTCACGTCGTTAGTGTATGCTTAAACTGGACCATCAGATGGGCAACATGACAGCTCAGAGACTATCGCTGTTGCTGTGCAGACACGTGGATTTGGGCCTGTGTCTGCGAGAGTTCGCACGTTCTCCCCGTGGTTGCGTGGGTTTTCTCCGGGTGCTCCGGTTTCCTCCCACATCCCAAAAATGTGCTTGTAGGCTGATTGGGTAACAAATTGTCCCTATATTGGTCTCTATATGTCATTAAGATGTTAGGATGGCGGCGCGGGCTCGTTGGGCCGAAGGGCCTGTTTCCAGTGCTGTGTTGTTCTCTGTTCTTTGTTCTTTAAATGCCTACTTGAACTACTGCAGTCCATATGGTATAGATACACCTATTCAGAAGGAAAAAGCAGTAAATTGGGGAAATAAGATTATGAATCTGAACTTGTCTTATATGCTTTAAAATGCTCTGTGCGATTGGTATCAGTAGTAATAGAGTTGTCCCACTTGGCAGCACACAACTGAAGTCGCTCTGATGAGTGAGACACTCATTCATCACTTTCACCCTCATTCTATCACGATTCAGCCCACTGGAGCTCTTGCCTTCCTTCAATACGGCAGTGTCTTTGTGACCTGAGGACCTCCCTCCTTGGCTACTTAGAGCTCCAGAGCTCCAACTTCTGGCTGCTGAACATCACAAGGTTTGGTATCCATCGCCAATGGTAGCTCACTCATGGTCATTGTGGTTTTGTTTCTCCTGAAAGTAAGTGCAGAGCTTCATTGAATACTCAATCCTTCACATCCAGTGCCATTCCATGCTGTCCCCCAACTCAGATTACCCCTGAGAGATTAGAGAACATCACTACTTCTTTGAGCATCCAGGACTTCAGATCCTTTCTCCAGCTTTAAACCCATTAGCATATGAATACTCCTTCCTGAAACCTACCGGCTTGACTGCAGCAATGTATGGGCACCCTTCCTCTGTTCCCATACTGGACAGTGCCCACTCAGAACTCACCCTTGTCAAGCAGGAGATTGAGAAATAGATATGTAGGCAGATTTTGACAAAGTAACAGGGTTGTTGTGGTGGGAGACATTTTCATTTTTCCCATATTGACTGGGACTCACTTAATGCCAGGGCATGGATGGGGCAGAGTTTGTAAGGAGCATCCGGGAGGGCTTCCTGAAACAGTATGTAGATAGTCCAAATAGGGAAGGAGCCATACTGGACCTGGTATTGGGAAATGAGCCCAGCCAAATGGTCGCTGTTTCAGTAAGGGAGCAGTTTGGGAACAATGACTACAATTCAGTAAACTTTAAGGTATTGATGGATAAAGACAAGTGTAGTCTTCAAGTTAAGGTGCTAAATTGGGGAAAAGCTAATTAAAACAATAAAAGGTAAGAACTGAATAATGAAAATTGGGGACAAATGTTTGAGGGCAAATCAACATCTTGCATGTAAGAGGCTTTCAAGTGTAAGTTGATATGGATTCAGAAGCGGCACATTCCTGTAAGGGTGAAGGATAAGTATGGCAAGTTTTGAGAACCTTGATTAGTGAGAGATATTGTAAGCCTAGTCAAAGAGAAAAATGAACCATTTGTCAAAGCCAGGAGGCTGAGAATATATGAATCAAGTATGGAATATAAGTAGAAACTTAAGCAAAGAGTAAAAAGAGCTGAAAGGGGACATGAAAAAGCATTGGCCAGCAGGATTAAGGAAACTCCCAAGGCTTTTTATACATATGTAAAGAGCAAGAGGGTAGCCACTCAGAGGGTTGACCCATTCAAGGACAAGGGAGGGAATCTATGCATGGAGCCAGAGGAAATGGGTGAGGTATTAAATGAGTACTTTGTGTCAGTGTTCACTAAAGAGAAGAAATTGGTGAATGATGAGTCTGGGAGAGGATGTGTAGATAGTTGAGTCATTTTGAGATCAAAAAGGAGGAGGTTCTTGAGAAACATTAAGATAGACAAGTCCCCAGTGCTGAGGTGATATACCCCAGAATACTGAGAAAAGTAAGGGAGGAAATTGCTGAGGCCTTGAGAGAAATCTTTGTATTCACACTGGCTACAGGGGAGGTCCCAGAGGACTGGACAATAGTCAATGTTGTTGTATTGTTTCAGAAGGGTAGTAAGAATAATCCAGGTAATTATAGGCTGGTGAGCCTTACATCAGTGGTAGGGAAATTATTGGAGAGGATTCTTCAAAACAGGATTTATTCCCACTTGGAAATAAGTGGATGTATTGGGAGAGGCAACATGATTTTGTGAAGGGGAGGTCATGTCTCACAAACGTGATGAAGATGATTGATGAGTATAGGGCAGTAGACGTTGTCTACATGGACTTCAGCAAGACTATTGACAAGGTCTCTAATGGCAGACTGGTGCAGAAGGTGAAGTTATATGGGATCAGAGGTGAGCTGGCAAAGTGGATACAAAGTTGGCTCTGTCAAAGAAGACAGAGCAGTAGAAGAGTGCTTTTCTCAATGGAGAGCTATGACAAGTGGTCTTCCTCAGGGATCAGTGCTGGGACCTTTGCTGTTTGTAATATATATAAATGATTTGGAGGAAAATGTAACTGGATTGATTATAAGTTTGCGGATGACACAAAGATTGGTGAATTTGCAGATAGCGATGAGGACCATCAGAGGATACTGTAGAATATAGATCAGTTGGAAACTTGGACAGAGAGATGGCAGATGGCATTTAATCCAGACAAATGTGAGATAATGCATTTTGGAAGGTCTAATACAGATAGGAAATATACAGTAAATGGCAGAACCCTTAAGAATATTGATAGGCAAAGGGATCTGGGTATATGGGTACACAGGTCAGTGGAAGTGGCAATGCAGTTGGAGAAGATAGTCAAAGATGCATATGGCATACTTGCCTTCATCGGCCGGAGTATTGAGTTTTAAAATTGACAAGTCATGTTGCAGCTTTATAGAACCCTACTTAGACCGCATTTGGAATATAGTATTCAATTCTGGTTGCCACACTATGAGAAGGATGTGAAGGCTTTGGAAAGGGTACAGAAAAGATTTACCAGGATGTTGCCTGGTATGGAGGGCATTTGCAATGAGGAGAGGTTGGAGAAACTTGATTTGTTCTCAGTGGAGCAACAGAAATTGAGAGGAGATCGGATAGAAGTCTACAAGATTATAAGAGGCATGGACAGAGTGAATAGTCAAAATAGTCTTTTTCCCAAGGTGAAAGATTACTAGGGAGCATAGGTAAAAGGTGTGAAGGGCAAGGTTTAAAGGAAATGTATGAGACAAATTTTTTACACAGCGAATAGTGGGTGCCTGGAACTCGTTGCTGGGGAAGATAGTGCTAGTGACTTTTAAGATGCATCTTGACAAGTACATGAATAAGATGGGAATAGAAGGATATGGTCCTCGGAAGGTTAGGGGGTTTTAGTTAAATCAGACAGCATGGTCAGTGCAGGCTTGGAAGGCCTGTTCCTGTGCTGTAATTTTCTTTGTTCTTTTCTTTCTTCTTTGTTCACAGAAGCTCATTGAACCTTTTCCAGAATTGGATTCAGGTATGCTGGACCAGATTATGCCTGCTGATCTCGGTCCAGGTATCCTGGTGAGATGGGTAGCCTCCTCTTTCCATCCTTTGGCACTCGGATATATTTCCTGCCTGGTTTTGACCAGGGCCATAAGACAATTGACTGGAAAATGAAGGGCTTGATGCCCGCCAGAGTTTCCATCCCACCTGTTGTATCTGCTTGCATTGACCATTCTGCAACAACGAATGTGACATGACCTTTAAACTTTTCAGCAGGCTCTATTGGCCACAGAGCCCATCATGCACTCACCCCCTCCAACCTTACTGACAAAATATAGTCATTAATTACACAATATTACAAGTTTCAATTGATCTCCGACAGGACTGGGATTTGCAGCCCTCCAGTTCTATCTGATGAGCACACATGTCATGTGCGAAATGCTTCCCATGGAATCAGGTTGTTAATGATAGGTTTAACATTGATATGCCGCTATTTTCAAGATGAGAAATCCAACAGATCTTCTTCATTGCAAAATAGAATGTTATTTAAAAAATGAAATGAAAAAACAAATTCAAGATCTTATTTCTTATTAGAAACAAAAACCAATAAATTATTGTTCATAATATTAATTTGTAAATAAGGGGGAGAAATAGTTTGCAAATGGTGCTACACATGTATTGATTTTTAGTGGGTCACTACTACCCATGCAGCTTTCCTCAGTGATATCAATGAGAAACCTACAGGTGTCATGCAGTCTATAGCACTGACTAATTCCAGAGAATAAATGTAAGTCTGCATGCACTACGTGAACAAATTTCTTCCCCCATATCTGTTAATATGACAATTCTATTTTGCTATTAAATGGAAGATTTAAAGTAATGAATTAAATCCTGTAAACGTAAACCAATATCAGTAACAATAGTTTGTGGAATATAGGGCCTGATTTTACCATGAAGTTTCATCCGTATTCAGGCATGAGGCAAGTGGTGCCTCGTACACCCACCTCTGTGCCAGTTCCTCCTTAACCCAAGGCATGAAAATGGACGCAATCAGAACTGTGCCCAAAATAAGCGCGATGGCCGTTTGAATGCATTTGAATGGATTTGAATGGATTTAAATTGAATTAATGAGCTGCACGCCCAACTTTACCAGCACTCTCCCTTTTACTGTCATGGTCGCCAATCCCAAATCAGCACGAAATAGATATGCTCCATAAAAGTCCTATTTCAGCACTTCACCAGGGAGGAGGTAAGTGCAAAGTGTCCGATGGCTCTCTGCTGTTCACGGATGTCCTTTCATTACGGCCATTTTCTTTCTTGGGTCGTTGGGGGCTCTGCGAGTTGTGGGGGGAGCACTGTTTCTCAGCAGGGTCTCTAATGTCTGATTTTTGGCACGTGGTTGGAAGAGTGGGGTGGGTGGTGGGGATGGGAGGGGGTACAGAAGAAGGAGGGAGCAGAGCAGTTCCATGCACAAGTGTCATTTGAACAGATGTCAGATACCATGCGCTGCCAACATCTCTGCCTCTGAAAAGAGACAGTGCAAACCTGTGCAATCTGTTACAGGACCTGGCACCTTGTGGGGGCAGGCACCCACTCTTGGTGGCTGTCAAATTGATGGTCACTCAGAACGTTTATGCAATTGGCTCCTTCCAGACCCCCAGCGGAGAAGTCTATGACATCTCCCAGTCAACTGTGCACACTTGTGTCAAGCAGGTTACAGAAGCCATGTATGCCCGAGCTGGGCAGTACACCAAATTTAATCTGGAGCAGGCCCATCAGGAAGGCCGAACTGCAGAGTTCACAGCCATTGTGGGGAAGCCTAACGTACAGTGGGCCATCAACTGTACCCACGTTGTCTTCAAAGCCCTCCTACAGAATCCGTAAAGATTCATTGACAGGAAGGAGTTCCACTCCCTGAATGTTCAACTAGTGTGTGAGCACAATATGAATATTATGCATGTCTGCGCAAGACACCCAGGGTGTGTCCATGACAGCTTCATTGTCAAGAGCTCGGATATCCCAGAGGCATTTGAGGAGGAGTCCAGGTTGCGGGGGTGGCACATGAGTAATACGGGGTTACCAGCTTCGGACATGGCTATGACACTGTGTGGAGACTTGTGTCTGAAGCAGAAACCTACTATAATGAAGTCCACAATAGTGGAGAGATGCATTGAGTCTTCAAAATGCAATTCAGGTGCCTGTACCCAGCTAGTGGAGCCCTCCAATACAGCCCTGTGATCTCTTCCTGCATAGTCATCGTCTTCTATGCCTTGCACAATCTGGCTCGATAGAGAGGTGACATACTGGAGGAGGAGGAGGAAGAAGAAGAGGAAGAACGTGCTGAGGAACACCACCCAGGCACTGGAGGGTGGGCAGCTCAAATGACACATACATGCAAGGGCAGCAATGAAGACCCTTATTACCAGGAGGTTTGCTAGGAACTTGTGTCTGTGGGTTCCATTCTCTCATCTCACAAAATTCCTGCTATCTCTTGCACCATTGTCATACCAAAGTGGTGGGCCTGGATACACTGTATTAGCAAGTTTTTTGGCAGGCAGGACGGTGATGATGACTAACTGAGCATCATTATGATGATGCTCTGGTGCAAACTAGTCTGACTCCTACCTGAGCTCCATATGCACGCTGGCTCCCCCCCCAGGCCCATATCTGTGTAGTGGGTAAGGGATTTGAAACCCCCATACAGGGGCATGAGGCAGGTGAGGTGGGGAACAGGAGGGAATCGCTTGCAGAATCTGGGAACAAATGGCTTATTTTTCTCAGTGAAGCAGCATTGAGCAGCCTCCCCTCCTTTCGTCAACATGAAGCATCCCTCCAGCAATTGTCAATGGAAGGGGATTCCTATTCAAAGCAAATTAGTTACAGGTGGGTGGTGAAAAACATTTAATTGCAATAAAGGGGTTTAAATAAAACATTCTAACACAAAAACTTGTGAACAGAAAATGTAAATATGCTTAAATATCTTTTTAACTAGTGCAGCCTTTCACTTGTGCCATCTCAGTGCAACTACAACTTCCTAACCTTCCATGGCCTATCCTACATCTCAGTGACTCCCAAAATGTACATTGGAGGTGGAGGAAGCCAGCTGCCTACTTGTTCCTTGCTTGTGATGTGTGGCAGCTGTCCTCTGAAGGCCCTGGACTTGAAAGGCCTTAGCCTACTTCCTGGTGCCTGGAATGTTTCCATGACACTCACTTCATTCTGCTGTCCTTGAGATGCTCTTTTGTCAGGAAGGGGGGAGTCAGAAGATGTAGCCACAGACAATCTCCTGACTGGAAGGCCCTGGCTTGAGCTGAACCCTCCCTACTTCCTTGGGGTTCTCGTGAGTCCCTGTGTCACTCCATGGGGTGATGGTTCTTTTACAGTGAGCTCCAGAAACTCTGGCATCACCTGGCACTGCCAGTCCTGGAGAACAACCTGCGTCCTATCCATGGTGGTTGAGCTTTCTGCAAAGGCCACTTGAGCCGGGACCACTTATCAATTGCCACAGCAAGTGCTCCCTTCACCATGTCTCAGTGCTGTCCCATTGGTTCTCCTGTAAGCTCTCGAGCTCTCAGCCATGAGCACAAAACCTCAAGAGTCCTGTTTAGACCCTCAGCCGTGGTCCACTTTGACTCAGCTGTGGCTCTCTGGGGCTCTGCTGTGATCATCTATGACTTGGCCATCACTTAGAGTGTACCACTTATAGTGAGGATCCCCTGCTCCAGGTAGATGCCACTCTTGCAGTGTTGGCCTGGGAAGTACGCAGGACAAGCAATAGCTGATCTCCTGAAAGCTTTAGGACTCCTCCCAATAGCCTTGCAGTTGGCCCATGCAGCCATCAGCCCCTCTTGCATTCCCTGGCTTTGTTATTATATCTCCAGCAGCTGAGGAGAAGTGATCTTAGAGGACCAGCATGTAGTCCTGGGGAACAGCTGAGTCTTCTCCTCCTGCAGGCCCCCACATGCCAGAGGCCTTGGACGTTCTCTCCTCCACCTGATGTACATTATCAGACCTGTCGTATTCACCAGAAAGTGACCCAGAAGCCTCACAATAACTGAATCCATTGACATCATTATCTGGGATGGTGAATTGTGAGGTGGAAGCTGATGGCAAAACGATGCCACTCTCAGAGGTCCCTTTACCTATTTCGTCCAAGGACTGCCTGAGCTGTCTGGAGCAGGATGGGCACGAGTTGCAGTACAGGCCTGGAATCTAGAAGGCCGTGGGATGTCTGCGTGTGTTCCTACAACACAGGATACAAAGTGAAGTGCAAGGGAGGGAGAGGCATCTGGGATGCAAAGCATGTGTTTCACATTTCTTCATTGAAGATAGAACAAAGCACCAAACAAATGGTGACCTGGCTGCCCTTCTGATTTGTAACCCCCTACACTAACAGGGATCATATTCCTCTATTCTCATCCCATTCACATGGCTGTAGAGACGCCCCTAAAGGTCACTATGTGCAACCATGATCTATTCTGGCAGCAAGTTCCAAGCACCCATTACATCTCTGTGCAAATAAGCTTGCCCCCTACATCGCCTTTAAACTTGCTCCTCACACCCAAAACTCATGCCCCCAAGAAGTTGCCTCAAAGTGAATGGAAGAATGACAGGTGCTCACATCTTGATGGCAGCCTGATCATGTTGTCGCTGACAGCCCACATCTCCCCTTCTCTTGAGAGCTCCAGTGCCCGCTCCTCAAAAGGAGTGAGGAACCAGAAGTGTTTTCATGGTGCTTACCCTTTGCCCTTTCATGGATGTTATGATCAATCTTCTCTGTGGAGACAGAGGAAGCCATGAAAGAAATGGTGGTTTGATTCCTGCAGTGTATTGCCCTGTGGAGCTTTTGCGGGGCTAGGAAGGAGCTGTTTGAGGATCAGGAGCTGGAAGCATGCGTGCTGGGCATGGAAGATCTATGGGGGATTTGGTGGAAGGTGCAAGTTGGGTTCAGCACTCAGCCTTGCTGCACAGATGAGGTCATTGACTTTTTTTCAGCATTGCTTTCCAGTTCAGGGAGCCAGTGCCCTGACATTGACCGAGATGGTGACTTCCTCCTAGGCCGCATTTCCATCAGAGCCCCTGGGGGTCTGTTTCCTTCTGCGGGGGATGAGGGTGTCCCACCTCGTCTCTGCTGCATCCAGTAGCTTCCCGAGGTCACCCTCAGAAAAAAGGGGGCTAGTTGTGTGGATTTTGGAATGCCTGCCTGTCCATTCTTGAGTTCCTCGTTAGGGAAGATCAGCTACAGGCAGTTTGGCAGAGCATTCAAGGAAATTACGTGCAATCTGCTTGTTAGTACTGAGGGGAAGGCAAGTAAGCACTTGCAGGTGTACTGATGGGAAGGGACTGTAATGAATCAGTGCCTCAATGATTGGAAACAGAGGAGAGAGAGTGAGGTGCCACACAACTGTCAGAGTCTGGAGAAGATGGGGGCTTTGTGATCAGGGTGGGGGTGGGGGTGAGGGGGATCTCTCTGCCTCATATCTGGAGGAGTGGAGGAGGGGAGGAGGGTGGATCTGTCTGCCTGAGATCAGTGGGGGTAGCGGGCTCGCTGCATTCTGCCTGAGATCAGCAGAGGGAATGGGGGAGTCGACTACCACTCTGCCTCAGATCAGTGGGGACAAGGGAGATTGGCCTGTGATCAGTCTGGATGGCGGAGGGGATGGATGGCTAAGGGGGTCAGTAATAGTGTGGGGGTTGGGGCAATGTCTGTTGGGGCTAGGGGGAGGCATTATCCAGCCAGGAGGGATGTGGCAGGGAAGTGTTATTCTATCTTTCTTTTGCACATACATGATTGGAGCTACTGGGTTTTGGGCATGTTAAGCCTCCCTCACAGGCTTGAGCAGTTCATTTGGGATTGCTGATATTTCTCAGGCAGAGTATGTATGGGGGTGCTGAAGAATGGGTTTAAAAGTCGGATCTGGAACACTCCCAGTTTCAAGTCTGCCCAGCACTTAGATTCAAAATGATGAAACCGGGTCCGTAATATCTGAAGATTGAGGTGATGATCTGGTTAAATGAAAACATAACAGGTAATCTCCTGACTTTTTGCTTCTAGTAAGAAATCTTGCCAAAGGGGATTAATGATGTGTACATTCAAATGGAAAATTGTGTATACAATTCAAATTTTTAATATTCATTTCTCGTGGACAAGCTCCCAACTAAAAGCAAAAAAGTCATAAAGTTACACATATGTTGTCATTTCAGGCTGTTTTTGTATTCACTGCCATAAAATTAATTGTGAATTTTGCATATTTACCTACGCAGTTCATCATTTATGATTTCTCCTCTTGTCCAGGATTTGTGACCAAGTGCATTCAGTTATACGAAACCACAGTTGTGCGACATGGATTAATGTTGGTTGGTCCTCCAGGCTCTGGAAAGACAAAGGTAGGAAAAACCTATACAATAGGGCCATAACCTTACCTTATGTTTAATTAAATCTACTTAACCTACATTGTGAAATGTTGAGTTAATGAGATACAATTCTCATCTTTGCATTTAGTGATACTTCTAAGGTGTACTGTTTTAAACTTTTTATAGCCAGTTTGTGAAGAAGGAGATCAGAAATCGATCTTTATTCAGTTATAACTTTTTTCATAAAGTGGTCAACATGATAGATGTTGCAAGAGGCGAACTTACAGTTAAGTGGTGTTCCAAATGGGGAGCTACTGTAAACCCCACTATCGTGAAATATTCCTGTCAGGGTTACAGAAGAGGGAAGTGGAGCCGGGAGGGGAGAGTGGAGATGGGCAGGCTGGCAGGCCCAGAAACTTCAATCTCAGGTCTGCTAATGAAATTTAAATTATATATAAATCGCCCCCTGAATACCTAATGCAGCTCTGTGTTGAATTCCAGTGCAGACCTGACAACACACTGAAAATCTAATACTGGGAGATGTGCTCGGGGACGGACGCCCAGAGTGGATCGTGCTAGCCGGGCGCCACCTTGAATCTCTTGGCCCGCTGCACTAAAAAATCAGCAAAGTAGAATGGGAATATTTCCCCCAGTATGTCTGGGGTGCATGGAGTCCTTGATTATGTTGGCTGCTTTTCTGAGACAACAGCAAGTGTAGACAGTGTCAGTGGATGGGAGGCTGATTTGAGTGATGGACTGGGCTTCATTTGCAACCCTTTGTAGTTTCTTGCGGTCTTGAACAAAGCAAGAGCCATACCAAGTTGTGATGTAACCAGAAAGAATGCTTTTATGGTTCATCTGTAGAAGTTGGTGAGACTTGTAACGGACATGCCAACTTTCCTTAGTCTCCTGAGAAAGTAAAGGTATTACTGGGCTTTCTTAACTATAGCTCCACATGGAGGGACCAGGAACAGCTTGTTGCTGATCTGGACACCTAGAACATTGAAGCTCTGAACTATTTCTACTTCTTCCCCATTGATGTAGCAGGGGCATGTGCTCCTATACTTCCTGAAGTCGATGAATAATGGTGTTGAAGGCTGAGCTGTAGTCAGTAAATAGGAGTCTGACATAAATATCCTGGATATCCGGTGTTCCAAAGTTGAATGTAAGACCAGGTAGATGATATTTGCTGTGGGTCTATTGCAGCAGTAGGTAAACTGTAGTAGATCCTGGCAATCTGGGAGGCCAGAATTGATTCGTGCCATATCTAACTTTTCAATGCAGTTCATAATGATACATACCAGAGCCATTGAACGATAATCATTAGGGCACACTGCTTGACTTTTCTTTGGTAGTGTGATGATGGCCGTCTACCTGAAGTAAATAGGGACCTCAGATTGGTGTAAGGACAGTTTAAAGATGTTTGCGAATATCCCCATCTGTTCAGGTTCTGAGTATTTATCCAGATACCCCATCCGGGTCTGTCATTTTCCATGAATTGACACCTGCAATACTGACCCTGTGACAGGTTTATCCAAGGCTTCCAGGTTGGAAGGTGTGCTCTTGCTGACCTCTTGCCCAAAACAATAGAAAAGGTCCAATTTTGCCATCAAGTTGTGTCCGGTTTTTGGTGCAGAAACTTGGTAAAGTTGTGTGTGAGATGAGTAGTGTGATCTGTGCCCATCTCTGTGCCTGTTTCCCCCTTCAACAAGAGCTAAAAATGGCTGCTGTCAGGACCACATCTGAAATGGTGCGATGCCAAATTAAATGCATTTACATGCATTTAAATTGACATAATTGGCTGCATGTCCAAACTTACCAGCAGCTCCTCCCTTACCATCGCGTTCGCCTGTCCAGATGTGGCACAAAACAGACATGGTCCACACAGGTCCGATTCAGACGTTCGGATGCTCCATCTCCTGTGGAGGTATATTCTGAGCTTCCGGCAGCTCTCTGAATCAGATCAGTGGTGGGTGGTGGTGGGGAGAGGGGGATAGGTAAGGAGGTGGGATAGATAGCTTTCTGGTGCAGTGGGCAATGAAGGAGGTAGGTCAGATGGCCCACTGTGAGGAAGCAAGGAGACGTGTCAGATGGTTTAGGTGGGGGGAGGAAAGTTGGTCAGTTGGCTCTCTGGGAGGTAGGGGAGGTCCACTGCCACTCTGTATGTAATCAGTGGTGGGGATGGGGTGTCTGCTGCCACTCTGTGTGTGATCAGAGAGGGGAATGGGAGCAGAAAGCAGTGATCAGTCTGGGTAGCAGGAAGAGTGGGGTGGGGGGATAATGGGTCAATAATGTTGTGAGAGTGGGGCAATGTCTGTGGAGCCTCGGGAAGGCAAATAGCCTCACAAACTTAATGGAACTTGTATCAGTGTAAGGTATAGAACAAATGACTGTGCACATAGGAGCAAGATCAATATGTTCTTATTACTGGTGATCAGCAGATGTTATTGCCCATTACTCAGTTGATCGCTGAATTAAAAACATTAATTGAAAGGGCTTATCTACCATTGGGACAAGTTCATGGGTTTAAAAAAACAGGCGACATGGACAAGTTGGGCCGAAGGACCTGTTTCCATGCTGTAAACCTCTATGACTCTATGTTGAATTGACATCAACTGCAAAGTTAGTTGATTGCTCAACAGCTAAATGGACTGCTAAATAATTGGGCTGTGCTCTTTTAGTCTTAGACATTATATGGTACCAAACCAGCCACTATTGGAAGTAGCATACAGCACAGATATGATTTAATGTTTTAGTGTCTTGCTGTGCAAAAACGTGTAATTAAAACCACTGTCAAGCAATCAGTCACTCCTTGGTTAACGTAAATTAACATTTAGTTTACTGTAGAAAGAGTGAAATCTATGTAGAATATTGAAATTGCACTTGATTTTTCTTTCCTCATTACCTAGTGTTACGAAGTCCTAGCAGCAGCGCTTACAGCTCTAAAAGGGCAGATGTCAAACAGTGGTGAACCTTACGAAAAAGTTTCTGTCTTTATTCTCAACCCCAAATCCATCACCATGGGTCAGCTGTATGGGGAATTTGATCTCTTAACACATGAATGGTAAGCACAATTGGTACATATTAAGCCAATATCACAATGAAATGTGCACTGGCTATGATACAATATAGTATCACAGCACTGTGTCTGTATAGTGTACTAACACACTGCAGAATTACAGTGCTGCAGCATAATGCAATTAAATATTTTGCTGGAAATCAAAGAAACTAATCTATTAGAATATGGAATTCTTGTATTTTTATATGATGTTCATGCCCTCAGACATTGTTTCACCTAACTGAGGAATCTAGATTACAGGGCACAGTTTCTGAATAAAAGGCCAGTCATTTAGGACTGAGATGAGGAAAAAAATTCATTACTCCAAGAGAAGTGACATTGGAAGTCTCTACCCCAGAAGATTGTGGATGAGTCATCATTGATTATATTTAAGGCGGGTTAAACAGATCTGAGTTCTGTTCAAGAATCAAGGGAAATGGGGTGTGGGCTGGAATTTGGAGTAAAGGCACAAGATCAGCTATGATCATGCTAAATGGTAGAAGAGGTTTAGCGGGCTGTATTCTCTTCTGTTTCTATTTCTTATGTTCTAATAACTCCCCAAAACACTTTATATCTAATTAAGTGCTTTAGTGAAGTGTAATCATTTTCTAGCATTGCTCCTCACAACGCCGGCAACACAGGTTCAATCCTGGCCTTAGCTGACTGTGTGTGTGGAGTTTGCACATTCTCCCTGTGCCTATTAGGTTTCCTCCGGGTGCTCCAGTTTTCTTCCATAGTCCAAAGATGTGCGAATTAGGTTGATTGGCCAAGATAAATTGCCCATTAATGTCAAGGGGGATTAGGAGGGTTAATATGTGGGGTTAAGGGGATAGGACTTGGGTGGACTGTTGTCAGTGCAGGCTTGATGGGCCAAATGGCATCCACCTGCATTGTAGATTCTATGAATCCATGATTTTATGATTCTAATGTGAATAAAACAGCAGTTAATTTGCACACTGCAAGTATCCTGCAAAGCATCCAACAATTTAGGAATGATCAGATGATATATGACAGTTGAGGAAAATTTGGTCTGGACATCTGAGAGAAGTTCTCTTCTCTTTCCAGTAATTCCATGGGATCCTTTACATTCACCTGAGAGGATAGATAAGGCTTTGGTTTACCAATTCATCCAAAACATAGCCTCCAACAATATTGCAGTCCCAGAGTATTGCACTAGAGTTTATGAAGAAAAGTTTTTAAATGTTGAAAAGAACAGGTTGAAAAAACTAAGCGTTTGTGAACACTAACTGTGCTATGCATTTGTTGGTGAGGAAGAATCCAATTATTACACACAGCTCTTTGTCTCTTTAATAGGACGGATGGCATTCTATCAGCCTTAATTCGGGATGGAGCTGCATCCACTGATCGTGTGAAAAAATGGTACATGTTTGATGGGCCAGTTGATGCAGTGTGGATTGAAAACATGAACACTGTCTTGGATGATAATAAAAAACTATGCCTCAGTTCTGGAGAAATCATCAAACTCACTGAGGTAAATAGAAAAAAGTAATGGCCAAGATTTTTCAGTCCTTCCCAGTATGGGAATTATCAAAGTTGAGACGGAAAATTTGACTTTGGGTGTGAATTTTCAGTCCCACGGCGCATAGGACCGGAAAGTCCCATCCAGTGAAAATAACAAAAATTGTATGGCAATCCTATGGTTTACAGTTAGGTTATGAGACTTGTTTATAAACATTGCTGGACATTGATATTAGCTCAGAGATGCATTGAGGAAGGGTAGTCTGATACCACATGGGTACTATAGAAGGAATTTCAGTGCGTCTGTCTGTGGCAATTTAATGCAACCACCTCAATATCATTTTACTTCCTTGATTGTGCAGCAGTGGGCTGGATGAGGAACTGTACAGCACAATGTCAGCACCTGCATTTAAAGGGCCAATTCAAAGATTGATGTTGAAAAGAAGGAATTGATGGATTCTTGTGCATGTTACTTAATGCATTGCTGGGGTCAGTGTAGGGATGATGTGAGATACTGTTCTCCAACAACATGAGGATGAATTCTGCAATTGCCATAAAGGAAGCATGGCTGGAGGTGGGTGAAGAGGTCAGTAGCAGTATTATTTTACTCTTCTAGATTTATGAAGGAAACATTTTAATAACCTAATCAGGTTAGGAAAGATGAACACAGTTGTATGTTTATCTACATCTTATTTTGTGCATCACCCCGTCCCCTCACTGTCTTGACAAGGCAACATCATCACATTGTTCCTCACACCCACTAACATGGCAAGCATAATCTTTATTCTCTCTCTATGCAGTTCCTCAAAATGTCCATCTATACATCTTTCAATATTAGTCATCCTTGTATTATTTAATTTAATGCCTCTCCCTAATAGTCACCTTCACAAATGCACCCCATCCATCGGTTAAAACATGCCTTTACATTCACTCATAGCATCACAGAGTCATTGACCAGGCCTATTTTTTTTTCCCTGTTGCAAGAGAAGGCAGTACAGGATGAGACAGCATAAAAATGCAAGGGAGAGAGTGATTATTAATGGTGTCCTCCACAGATCTCATGGCTAACTGCAGTGGCTGAAACACTGGAAATCAGTAACATTTTAACATCCTGAGCCTTCAGAAATAGGAGACAGAGACCTTGAGGGTATCTGATGACACAATTAAATATCAACAATCTGCATGATGCACAGTACTCAGTTATGTTGACTTATTTCTGTAACAAGTTAAAGTTGATCATCTTCATAATAATGTGTAATGCAGAATTCAATTTCCTGTACTATTCTTTTCAGACATGCAACAGAAGTCTGTGAAACATTGTGCATGATGAAAATTCAGAGGAATGGAATCCTTCTCATAGTGCATCATTACAAGACTCAATTGTCCTAGGCATAATGCATATACTTGCACTTCTTTGAGACAAGGAAGACAGATTTGCAGAGCGTGGGTAAATAGGTTTTACGTATCGGTGAGATAAAACTGACAAGGAAAGTTTAATAAGAAGGGTGCAGCCTCACCAAGTTCTGCTTAGCTGAATATGGATACTGTATACAGGGACCATCGATGAAAAGGATTATGCAGCAGAAAATGTGTTGTGTACTGGCAGGCCTTCCAAGCACATTGACCATGATTTCAGAGAAAAAATGGAGATTGTCTCGAGCATGAGTTTGTTAATGTTGCAGAAGATTAAAATGATGTTTTCTTTCATGGATAGAGGGCCAGCTTTGTGAAAGATCAAATGCATCTGTCCGTTAAATCTAGGCATGCCTTGACCATGACCATGCACACTCTAGATGACAGCTAATTGCCACCCTAAATAAAGTAACAGATACTTGGCCTTGAATTGATCTCCACCAAAGTAATCTCCAGCAAATACAGCAATAAAATGTGGCTAGGCCGTGATAAAGTTGATGATGAGTGAAGCCATAGAAGCCAAGATACCACTCAAGGTACTTCCACTTGTCGTCTTATTTTCTCCTTGTCCCTCACCAAACTCAGTCAGTACTTGACATGCTGCTATGCATCTCAACTTTTCGCTGCACAGCTACAGGTTGGGCAATCTTTGGTGGGACTTTATGGGCTCCAAAACCCAGATACTGTTAACTAAGCGTCTCTCAGCAGTTAGAGAATAACTCTGAATAATTTGCCTCTCCTTCTGCTGAAGCTATATAGGAGTGGTAGGAAAAAGGAAAAATAAAGTTTTGTAGTTGCATAAGAGTTGGACATGTATATATGAAAAAATATTATGTTGTGAAGTTCTTTAATAGAATCACGAAGATTTTATTTACTTGGTAGATCAGAACTTGAGTATTGCTGCAAAAGGAGACATACTGTTGAAACTTTTTTCTTGCACTCATCAGGACAGGCTTAAAAATGCCAAATTCCAAAGGGAGAAACAACTTATACTGCATGAGAAAAGAGGTTCTAGTTCATTGGCAGGTTAGCTCTGATTGGTCAAGACATTACCAAGATGAATACACCAGGGGCTATTATCCTCCATGCTTTTGTTTATTCAAAACATAAACAATGTCTGAACATACTCCTTTTTCAGTGGACAAGCCCCTGCATATTAATATGTGTAATTATATACAGATATAAGTGATTTACATTATGAGCCCAACTGATAAACTTAAATTGGTTATTTGTGTCATTCTTAGTGTACTCAAGATTGTTCAGTAAATGCTGCCCAATTATGGAATCACATCTAATGTTGGAATACTTTTTCACCATTTTTAACTTGCTTACTGATGAATTGAAAGTTGAATTTAATGAATTAAATGAATTTGATTTAATTGCTGCACCAATTGTTGGCTGTGCTTTCAGCTATCTTGGCCCTAGGTCCTGACATATTTTCTTAAATCTCTCCATCACTCTCTATCTCATTGTGATGTATTACAATTCTAGTCCTATTTTTGATGTCTAATCAGAATCATGCATGTATACTTCCTGACTAAATATCCTCAACTTCAGCTAGAGGTATTCAGACTCAAGGACACATAACTGTTCACTAAACCTAAACAGCCTCCAAAGGAAAGGAAGCAGTTGAGATTATTACCTTTTCTCTGATAGCATTATCTTCAATTAATTTTTAGCCAGATCATAATTTTCCACCTATTATAAGGATCTAATGAAACTACTCAGTAAATATTCCCCCACCAGCGGGGTGTAGAAGTTCGGTTCCTTTATACAGAAGACAAAGTGATCCTATTTAAATTTTAAAACACTCCAAAGTTTATTATAATAATGTATTTCAATGGTTATATGAAAAGTAGAAATTATAAAACTAAATAAATCCTGAAAAAGGTGCTTGTTAGTTCCCATTTCTAATAGTGAATACAAAATATTACAAATAAAACATTTTAAAAGAAATAAAGTTACTTTAAATCCCTGAGCATGTGAGACTCTGATTTCAAAACAAATTTAAAATGAATCTAATCTTGTTTGAATTATGCTCAAATATTTATAGTAAATATTGACATCGTATAATTAATAATTATGCAGAAGGCATTTATTCAATTCCAAACAGACCACCTATTATTGAAAGAACCAACTGTTAGAATGGAGGTTCAATTTCTATATTGATTCAATTATTCATTCAACATCAGTTTGAATTTATTCTTGGAAACTGGACCTTAGAAATGGGTGTCTTTTTCAAACATATAATATCAACGTATAATGTTTGCATATGTTTCCTTTATTAATTCACATCATTTGACTTTTGATCCTTCAAATCTCTACATCTCTTTCCTTTTAAGAAGCTCCTTAAACCAACCTTTGATCGAGCTTTTTGCCATCTTTCCTGATCCTTCCTGCTGTGTCTCAGTGTCAAAAATGTTTATATTTGTAGTGCCTTGGTTAAGTGTCTTGGCTCATTTTACTATATTAAGTGCCCTATATAAATCCCAATAGAATCCCTACAGTACAGAAAAGGCTATGTGGTCCATCGAATCAGCATCAATCCTCTAAAAAAACATCCTTCTCAGGCCCAATCCCTCACATTATCCCTGTAACCCCACACATCATCATGGCCAATCCGCCTAAGCTGCACATTTTTGCATCAGAGTAAGAAGTCTCACAACATCAGGTTAAAGTCCAACAGATTTATTTGGTAGCAAATGCCACTAGCTTTTGGAACGCTATTCTTTCATCAGGTGAGTGGAGAGTTCTGATTGCAAACAGGGCATATAAAGGCACACACGGTTTACAGACTACAAGTCTTTGCAGCTAATCTGCTATTCAAGTCTTAAAGGTGCAGACAATGTGAATGGAGATAGCAATAAGCATAGATTAAAGAGATGTGTATTGTGAGACAATGCACAACACACATCTCTTTATGCTTAATGCTATCTCCAATCACATTGTCTGCACCATTAAGACTTGAATAGCAGATAAGCTGCAAAAACTCGCATTCTAATCAGTATTCTGTAAACTGTGTGTGCCTTTATATGCCCTGTTTGTGATCAGAACTCTCCACTCACCTGACGAAGGAACAGCATTCTGAAAGCTAGTGGCGATTACTACCAAATAGACTTTTTGGACTTTAACCTGGTGTTGTGAGCTTCTTACTGTGTTTACCCCAGTCTACTGCCAGCATCTCCACATCATCTTTGGAACACCCAGAGGAAACCATACACAATAAGAATGTGCAAACTCCATACAGACAAGTCACCCAAGGCTAGAATCAAACCTGGATCTCTGGCATTATGAGGCAGCAGTGCTAAAAGTTTAGTTACAAGGATGTCATGGATTAACACGGGACAAATAGAGAATGTAAAAGGAATGGTTAGTTGCTTGCAGGACTACTTTATCACAGTAACATTGGAGGTTGAGGGAGAAATGAGAATAATGACTATTACATGTGTTTCTGATATCAGTCCACAGGTACAATCTAAGTGAAGTTTGCATTAATTAAGGATTAAAAAATAATTGCTGGCAGCAATGCGAACAGCTTGTTCCACTTGGTTCTTATCACCTTCCTTCTCCTCATCTTCTTCATCTTCCTGCTTTTTCATAGAATTTTCCACAGATGGTGGGTGCTCTGCATCTTGTTTATTTCCATTTGTGAACTATTGCCCACCCTGAATTACCTGTGAGAAGGTGATATGAGCCTCTTTCTTAAATTGCTGCAAATAATATGATGTAGGTACATCTGCATTGCTATAGAGTTCCATGATTATGACCCAGTAATGGCAACATATTTTTCATTCAGCGTGTTGTGTGACTTAGGGAGCAGCTTGCAGGGGATGGTGCTTCCATGCGCCTGTTGCATTTACTCTTCTGACTGTTCTATATTAATTGTATATCAGTTGGGTGCTTAATTATATTTAGGTGGTATGCATTAATTGGGCTTCATCTTGTTTTTATATCAATGTGTATGATACAAGCAGGGGAGAGAGGTAAACTTTATTTTTCTTGCTGTCTGCCAATAAATAGAAGTGTTTTAATTTTTGAAATAGACAATGGAGTGTTACCCCAAATCGTCTATTTGTGAAGTCAGTTTTGAAGTCACTCAGAGCAAACTTTCTTTAGGATTAAATCAAATGTATTGTCCATTCCTACGTTCAAACTCAGGATGGTTTTGCAATTACGTGCACAGTCAGATAAAAGAACTAGGAAAGAAAAAGATTTACAAGTAGAAATAACTTATAAATAAAAATCAAAGATGTGGATATTAATTCATGTAAATGTCAGTGTCCATAATATCAGAGACCAGTGCGCATTCCATGATGTAGGGGTTAAAGTTCAGATGGATTCAGCTAGCTGAAAACAGGAGTTGAAGGATTTCTTCAAAGTTGGTGATGAAGCAGCAAGATGAGGTTGATGTACAGAAACTTGGTCTGCTCTACAACTGATGACCATTCTTTGAGGAGATTTAGACTTAAGACATAATTTAATGTCAACTAGGTAGTCCAGCTTTACTGTTGATGGGCTAGATATTAACAGCAGACAACTCTGGGAGTCAAGGAATGTAACATTAAAACTTTCCAAAGGTTAAAAGAGCTTGGGTTTGTGGCATTCTCTTACAATGAGACCATTTCACTTTAACAATGGCCTCTTCAAAATGGCAAGTGCTTGATGCCCATCATCCTGCAAATTAGGCCCACTGCCATTTCACACTCTGTTGAGTTTTAATTGGCAGCGGACAGGACTTAATGTCTCACTTAGACAGAAAAAGCACTTTGCAGAGTTGTCAGCCAATCAGATTAGCTGACAGATCTCCAGCCATTCTAGGTTTGGCATTACAGAAGCATAATGAAGTGCCATGCTTGAGAATAAGTCCTGAGAACACACTTCAGGTAAGGACCAGGGTTCCCGTGGAAGGAATGTCCTAGGGAATCAACAGAAGGGAGAAATCTCAATATTGGCAGGTTGGCCAAAAGTAGGAGGGAAGGCCAGTGCTCACAGGTTGCTGAAGGGAGGACACCCACAGTCTGAAGGAGCCTTCCGATTGGGGCCCTTCCTCCCCACCTCCTGTCCGAGAACTTCTTCAGTTTCCTACCCTCAGTCATTGGGCTCCTTGCTGTTTAAAAATTGAGGCTGAGCAAGAAAATTCCAAGGTCCTTAAGTGGCCCTATCCTTCCCACCATAACAGCACATTTATAGATTCAGGGCAGATAGCCCCAGCAGAGTGGCACATTGGTTAGCATTGCTGCCTCACAGACCCAGGTTTGATTCCTGGCTTGGATCACTATCGGTGTGAAGTTTCCACATTCTCTCCACATCTGCACCGTTTTCCGGTTTCCCCTCACAGCCCAAAAATGTGCAGGTTAGTTGATTGGCCATGCTAAATTGCCTCTTAGTTTCAAGGGACTAGGTAGGGTAAGTGCATGGAGTTATCAGACTGGATGGGTCAAATAGCTTCCTTCTGCACTGTAGGATTCTAGGATTCTGGAGGGAATATGATCCATGCTACTTTACCCTCCCCCACCTCAGAACTCACTGGGGGAACATAAATTGTGGCTAATTAATTTCTATGACTGCAATCTTACAAAGAAATTCTAAGTCCAGGATGGGTGGGAAAAAGAGAGAATTTAAATCCAGAATTTTATGCATTTAGTGCATGAAAACATGACTAAACCATTCCTTGCCTTTTGGGGAAGAAGTTGGAGCCTAAGCCGCCATCAAGCCTGCTGCAGCAGCAGATGGCACAACTGTACATGTGTAGATCTCTGTGGTTGTACATATGCAATGGCAGCCAGCAGAGACCTGACAGATCTGAGAGAGAGACCTGTCTGATCTCTGCCGCTGTAGCCGGCCTAGAACCAGCCTCCTCACACCCTCTGCAATCACCACTGACTATCGCAGGACCTCAATGGCTAATTGTGAGCACCACACCACCCAGGAATATCGCCCCTGCACCCCACCCCCAAGTTGGGGGGCACTACCAGGGTGCCAGTCTGGCACTGCCAGATTCTCACTCAATTTTACTGGCTCCCCACCCATCAACAAATGGGGCAAGGTCATAAAATTGCCTCTGATATCTCTGGTCAAAGTCCATTGGCTTGGTTTTTGTGCTTCCATTTGCCACAGGTGAAAATGGCGATGGAGTTGCAAAATATCATGAGGTGCAAAAAAAATCACTATTTCCCAGAGCCATTGTCCACACACCCTGCCAGTAACGTAACAGGATTCTCACCATGCAATGTCAGGAACCTTACTTCTGTACATCAGCATAATATTGGTGGGCTTTCCTGCAGCAATCTTCCCCCAACATTGAAAAGTCCACCCAATTTGTGTGACATCATGTCAGCACACTTCACAACGGTGTCTGATCTTTCTGGAGATGAGTGAGATCCAGTGTTGAAGACTTTGCCTATCCAAGGACATGGTAATTCTACTGTGCAACCTTCTGCAAGAGTTTGCGCCACATGGACATGGATGACATCAATTGTCCTTGGCTTTAAAGCCTCAACGTTTATGCAGTTAGCTTCTTTCAAGGCTCCACCGGCGACCTTTGGAGTATCTCTCAGAACTTCACTCATAAGTGCATCAGGGTGGTGATGGATGCATTCTTTGCAAGGGCTCACAATTACATAAATTTCAATAAAGACTGGATCTAGGTGAGCCTGAATGCAGGAACCATGAGATTTACCTACATTTACCCACAATGGTTCAAGGAACCATTGACTGCACCCACATGGCCGTTTGATCCCCATGGCATCAGGGAGTCTCATTTATCAACACAAGAGCTTCTCATTTATCAACACAAGAGATGTCCATCCAGCTTATCTGTAACTACATAAAGCAAATACACCAGCTACGTGCTAAGTTCATGACAGCTTCACCCTTAGCCACTGTCAGATACTTTACAGCTTTGAGGGAGCACGATGACTTCAGAGTTGGTTCCTCAGAGACAAAAGTATTTTCTGTGGATGTGGCTGATGACAATGGTGCGGAGGCCACTGAGTGCAGCAGACAGCCAGTGTAATGAGGCTGCTATTTGCACTTTAGTGCAGCAGACTACTGGGATACTGAAAATGCAGTTTGGTGCTTGAACCAATCATATGGTGTCCTCAGAGGTGTTGCGCATCATGATTGTGTGCTGCACCCTCCACAACTTGGTACTTCCGTAAGACGAATAGCTGTCCAGTTCTGATTCCCTGAGAGATCAACGAGATATATCTTGAGTTAGTTAGGAATTTAAGTATTTTAATTACTTATCTGATTGCTTCTCCGGATTTTGCCATTGGCCTACAAACCCACTGAGATAAAATCTAGAAGTGGTAGGATAATATCAAGTTTCATTATTCAATTTTGGGTAGGATTTTTAGTCCCCCAAACCCTACCTGAATTTGAACCTTGCCCCCATGCTGGCTGTTAAAGTCTGTCACTGTTGTCTTGCTGCCATTTGCTTCCACCATATTCCCAGACAATTTGGGATTTCTCAGGTCCCAGAGGAAAAACTAGTAAAAAAATCACTAATGTAATATTGGCAGCAATAACACTGGAGATCCATTTTAGGACCTACAAGACCAATTCGGACAGGTTTCACAGGCATCCTTACTTTTCAAGTTTTACTGTTTTCTTTCTTGCCAGATTTTGCAGACATCCCCGCTCCTCTGATGTAATTGTTCACACACCTTGAGACAGGATTATCAATCTGATGCAGGAACAGAAAGTGAGGCAGGCTGGTGTGTAACTTTATGCCATCATGCTGGTTTGTCATCGCTGTTCTGTTAGTCAGTGATGTTTCACAGAAATGGGAGAAGTTGGAACCCAGTAACCCACACAATTCAGTCAATGTTGAATTCAGTCTATTACTGAACTTGTCAGACTGTTAAGAACGTGTCTGCAATTCTTATTGGAAGATGGTCTCAGAGATTAGCTGCCTCTTTGAGGAAGTCTCTGACTATGGAATACTGCTCACCATGTTCTGCCAACTGCTGTTAAAGACAATGTCTTCACTTCTTTACCTCTGTATCATTCTGAGGATCAACAGAGGACTTTGGTGGTGTCTCACAATAGCATTACATATTGCCGGACACTGATGCTCGCTTTGTGAAAGCTAGCTACTACATACAATTTCAAATGGCTGGGACCATTAATGACATAAAATCCAGTGGGTTTCACCTCCATCGTTAAATCCAAATGGAAATCCAGGCCCTTCTGTCAGAAATATCTTTCATTTCTCAAATTTCTCGCAATAATTGCATTCTTTTATTTTTCAGCTTTATGACAGCTTTCATATAATTAACTTCTACCTCCACCTAATCACTTTGCAGATCATTATTTTTCTATTCTCAAATATGTGGTCATTTTTATTCGCCTGCCCTTTTCCGGACTCTGTTTTTGTAAACTGTTCATCTGTAACATCTTCCAGTTCTAATAAATGGTCATTGACTTAAAACATCAATCCTACCTTTTAATCCCCATAGATTCTGCCTGACCTATGAGTACTTCCAGCATTTCCCCATAGGGATCCTGTTCTAAATGTTGGATGAAATAAACAGTTTCACTTTGAATATTATATTTTGTGTCTTGGAAACTGATAAGAGTAGGAAGACACTGAGTAACCTTTGTATTTTTATCTTTGAGGTGATGACAATGATGTTTGAGGTGCAGGACTTGGCAGTGGCCTCTCCTGCCACAGTATCTCGCTGTGGGATGGTCTACCTGGAGCCTAGTATTTTGGGATTGAAACCATTTACTGAATGTTGGCTGAGGAATGTTCCCCCAGCCATTGAACCCTACAAAGCTCAATTGGAATCTTTATTTGAACGTTTCCTGGAGGTCAGTACATGCTTCTATATTTAAAAAGCTCAGAAATTATGTTGCTATATTTGAATATTTATGAATATAATGAACTGAGAGTGGAGAACAGCTGAAGGCAGAAGAAGTTGCTCAAGCTTTGTATCCCGCCTTCACCACTCTCCCAAGCAGTGCATTCCAGACTGTCATAACCCTCCAAGTAAAAAAAAAAATTTTACTCACATTCCCCCCTAAACCTCTCACCTTAAACTTGTATTCTGATGTCTGATCCTTCAACTAAGAGGGACAGCTGCTCCCCATCCACCCAGTCCTTTCCCCTCATAATCTTATACACCTCAATCAGGTCGCCGCTTAGTCTTCTCTGCTCCAGCAGAAACAATCCAAGCTTATCCAATCTTTCTTATCACTTAAATGTTCCATCCAAGGCAACATCCTTGTTAATTTCTTCTGCACCCTCCAGTGCAATCACATCCTTTGTATAATGTAGCAGCTAGAACTGTACATTATACTGCATCTGTGACTCACCAAAGTATTATTCAACTCCAACATGACTTCCTTGCTTTCATAATCTGTGTCTCAATTGATAAAGGCAAGAGTCCCATATGCCCTTTTTGCCAATCTACTAACATGCTCTTCTGTCTTCAGAAAACTATGGACAGATACACCAAGGTCCCTTTGTTCCTCAGAATTTCTTAGTATAAGAACATAAGAAATAGGAGCAGGAGTAGGCCATCCAGCCCCTCGTGCCTGCCCCTGCCATTCAATAAGATCATGGCTGATCTGTAGTGGTTCAGTACCACTTTCCCGCTTTCTCCCCATAACTCTTAATTCCCTTGTCAATCAAAAACCTATCCACTCTTGACTTGAACATATTCGGCGAGGAAGTCTCCACCATTTCATCAGGCAGAGAATTCCAAAGATTCATCACCCTTTGCGTGAAGAAATTCCTCCTCAACTCTGATCTGAACCGTTCCGCCCCCCCAATCTTGAGGCTGTGCCCTCTAGTCCTATTATCTTTGTTAAGCGGGAAGAGTCTCTCAATCTCTATCCTATCCATCCCCTTCATTATCTTATACATCTCTATAAGATCCCCTCTCAGCCTTCTAAACTCCAAAGAGTACAAACCTAGCCTATTCAGTCTCTCCTCATAATCCAATGCCCTCATCTCCAGTATCAGCCTTGTGAACCTTCTCTGCACCCCCTTCAAAGCCAATATATCCTTCCTCGAATGCGGCGACCAAAACTGCACACAGTAGTTCAGCTGCAGCCTCACCAGCACCCTATACAGCTGCAAAAGAACCTCCCTACTTTTATATTCTATCCCTCTAACTATAAAGGCCAACATTGCATTCTTCTTCTTAATCACCTGCTGCACCTACACACTGTTTTTGCGATTTGTGCACAAGGACCCCTAGGTCCCTCTGCACCGTCACATGCTGCAGCTTTTTGCCATTTAAATAGTAATCCTTCCTACCATTATTCTTCCCAAAGTGGATAACCTCACACTTGCTAACATTATACTCCATCTTGCCCACTCACTCAACCTATCCAGATCCCTCTGCAGGCTTTCCACACCCTCCATGCAATTTGCTTTTCCACTCATCTTTGTGTCATCGGCAAATTTCATCAGCCTGCACTCAGCCTCCTCCTCCAGATCATCTATGTAAATGGTAAGTAGTTGAGGCCCCAGCACCGATCCATGGGGCACTCCACTAGTCACCAGTTGCCAATCAGAATAGCATCCATTAATATCTACCTTCTGCTTCTTATTAGACAACCAACCCTTTATCCAGTCTAATACCCTACCCCAACTCCCTGCACCCTAACCTTATGCCTTTTGTGAGGCACCTTATCAAACAATATCATTCATTGAATACTTCCTTAACAAATTACTCCTTCCAAAGTGTATCACCTCACACTTCTCAAGGTTAATTTCCATCTGCCACTTTCTTCCCATTTTTACCATTCCGTCTATATCTTCCTGTAGCCCAATATACTGAACCTCATTGTTAATATCCAGCCAACCTTTGTGTCATTGGCAAACCTATTAGTCTCACCCCCCATGACAAACAATGGGGGGCTCAGCATAGATCCTTGGCTCCCAGTCACTAAAGCAACCTTCTGTCATCACTCTCTGTCTAATATAAGTAAGTCAATTTTGAATTCACTTTATCAGATTACCCTGTATCTCATGTGCATTTGCCTTCTTTATAAGTCTCCCACGTGGGACCTTGTCAAAGATATAGATTTGCTGAAATCTATATAAATTACATCAACTGCAGTACCCTCATCTACACACAGGTCACCTCCTCAGAAAATTCGATGTTAGGCATGACTTGTCTCTGACAGAGCCACCAGGATGGTAGGTCTGTCATATGAGGAGGGACTAAATTGGTTACAAATATATTCACTGAAGTTTAGAAGAGTGAGAGGAGATCTCATAGAAACTTATAAAATTCTATAGGGTTAAGTAAAGTTTGTTAATCATAAGTAAGGCATTAACCTGCAACGGAGTTACAATGAAATTCCCCTAGCTGCCACAGTCTAGGGCTTGTTTGGGCCAGTGCACCTAACCAGCATGTCTTTCAAAATGTGGGAGGAAACTGGAGCACCCAGAAGAAACACATGCAGATACAGGAAGAATGTGTAAACTCCACACAGATAGTGACTCAAGCTCGGAATTGAATCTGGGTCCCTGGCACAGTGAAGCAGCAGTGCTAACCACAGTGCAACTGTGCCATCCCCCATCAAGGTTACACAAAGTCGATTCAGTAAGAATGTTCCCAATGGTAGGTGAGTCCAGAACTGGAGAGTTATAGTTTGAAGATAAGGGGTAAATCTTTTAGAACTGAGGTGAGGAGAAATTTCTTCATCCAGAAGTGGTGAATGTGTGGAATTCACAACCACTGGATGTAGTATTCAAATTTCTTTTGTAAGAATCTGGATGATCTCTTCAGGTCAGGAAACCTTAGCCTTATTTACACCACCTGCTTTGGCATTGGGTGCAATAACATCTTGTACCATCTCCTGCTGGGTACTCTTTACCATTGTCATGTGGGAAAGTACTCTGATGCAAAGCAAGACAATTCTCCTTTCTCCACTTCTCAGTAACAAATCTATTGAATCATTGATGGGTTATAAATCTGCACTTTGCAAACAGAATTCTTTTACCAGTTTGCCTGGGAAAATTGTCCTTCCCTTTAAATAGCATTTGCATTCCCTTTTCCCACAGAACTTTGCCTATACCTGCCAAATTATATGCTGTGAGTTTACAGGGAATATGCATTTATTACTGATTCCCACAACATTTGCTGGAAAGATTAGTGTGTTACTCATACAGAATACAGAATTATCTTAGAATCAATACATATTCTATTGAGATGAATGTGGACTCTGGTATATATATCATAGGATAATATAGCCTGATTTCACTAGATTTAACTATTGGTTGCTTGTTCATCCTTAGTTAATCTATGCAAAGCGTATCAAAATAAAACAGTTTATAGATTTAACTGTCTGCTCCTTTTTGTCTCATCGCAGGAATCCATTCATTTTGTGCGAGTATCAATGAAAGAGGTGATCACTTCGATGAACAGTAATCTTACCTTCAGCCTTCTCAAACTGTTGGATTGCTTCTTTAAGCCTTTGGTACTAAAGGAGGTCAGATCATTATAGATCGATTAATTTAAAATTCTAGTTATTTAAAAACATACAAAAATATATATTGTCATTTGTGTGACTTCTACCTACCATCACCCTTATCCATCTCACCTAACTGACTTGCAAAAATATGAAATACAAAGAAAAAACATTTAGCCAATGTAGGAAAACAATTGTGAAATCTTTAACTCTCAAAGATGACCAAACAAGATCCAGGAGAGCAAGGTGACTAGGGGACACAGCCCAGGTATCCATCTACCTTCTAAAAACAGTTATGTTGTCCACACTCAGAAAATCATCTAGCTCCTAGGTAAAGAGAGAGAATCTTCTAATATCTAACCAAGTTCGATGCCAATTTTTGGAAGTGTTGCTCAGGAATGATAGAAACTAGAGGCCTAACAACTAAAACTAAAAGGCATAGAAGATTAAAAGCAGGAGAAATCAAAAAGACAGTAACAGAGTAGTGTAAATTTGTGTCATTTTCAGGAAAACATTGGTCATAATAAAAGCAAAATAATATAGATGCTGGAGATCGGAAATAAAAATAGGAAGTGCTGATAATACTTGGCTGGTCTGGCAGCATATATGGAGAGGGGAACAGTTAATGTTTCAAGTTTGATATAACTCTTTGTAACATAAGAAAGGTGGAAACATAATAGGTTTTATGATATTGAAAAAGGGGGAGGGCAGATGGAATAGAAGGAGGATAAAGGATGGATTAGAGGCGGGAAGATAAAATGCTGTAGAGATCATGAAACAAAAGGCAAAGGGAATGGTAATGATAGTAGAATGGAAACACATAGGCCCAGAATCAGTTCTAATAACAGCATAAAGGTCAACTCAGTTTGAAAACCAAAACAAGTTTACAGAATGGCACTTGGCAAAAAAAATCAAAATGGAGGACATCTAAGGTCTTAAGTTGCTGAATTCAATGTTGAATCCAGAAGGCTGTTAAGTGCCAAACTGGAAGATGAAATACTGTTCCTCCAACTTGTGTGGGCTTCACTGGAACACAGTAGGAAGCTGAAGACAGAAATGTGAATATGAGAGCAAAATCCTTATTTGAAAGGACAAATGACTGGAAAGTCAGGGTCACAATTGTGGACTGAGCAGAGGTGTTCCATAAAGTGGTCAGCCATTCTGCATTTAGAACATAGAACATAGAACATTACAGCACAGAACAGGCCCTTTGGCCTTCGATGTTGCGCCGACCAATTATGAAAAAAAAGCAATGACCCTCCAAACTAAACCATTCCTTTCTCTTCCATAAACTTATCAACTAACCTCTTAAACGCCACCAAACTTGGCGCATCTACAACTGCCGCAGGCAGGGCATTCCACTCCCCTAACCGCCCTGTGGGTAAAGAATCTACCTCTGATATCCGTCCTATAACTATTACCCCTTAATTTAAAGCTGTGTCCCCTCGTGCTAGCTTTCTCCATCCTAGGAAAAAGGCTATCACTGTCCACCCTATCTAAACCTCTAATCATCTTATATGTTTCGATAAGGTCCCCTCTTAGCCGCCTCCTTTCTAACGAAAACAACCTCAAATCCCTCAGCCTCTCCTCGTAAGACCTGCCCTCCATACCAGGCAACATCCTGGTAAACCTCCTCTGTACCCTCTCCAATGCCTCCACATCTTTCTTATAATTTGGGGACCAGAACTGCACACAATACTCCAAGTGCGGCCGCACTAGAGTTTTGTACAGTTGCAACATGACGTTGCGGCTCCGAAATTCAATCCCCTTACCAATAAAAGCTAAGACTCCGTATGCCTTCTTGATAACCTTATCGACTTGACTGCCTACTTTCAGGGATCTATGCACAAATACACCAACATCCCTCTGTTCATCAACACTATTAAGAATCCTACCATTAGCCCTATACTCTACACATTTATTATTTCTGCCATAGTGCATTACCTCACACTTTTCCACATTAAACTCCATTTGCCACCTCTCAGCCCAGCTCTGCAACTTGTCCAAGTCTCTCTGCAAAATTGGTCTCCCCAGTATAGAAGAGATTGCATACAATGGCCAGAACTTTATTATTGCCTGCCATAGGAATCAGAGGAGGTGAGAGGTGGACCTTGGAAAGGTCTATAGATCTTGGGTGGGATTTTATGGTTTTGGGACAAGTGAGGCAGTAAAATCCCACTTAATAGTTGAAATTGAAAGTAAAGCTCTGCTTCTTCTGAAGAAGATTTTGAGGAGTTGGACCGTGACGAAGTAAAGGAACAGGTCTTATACCTACTGTGATTGAATAAAATGATACACTGATAAGGGGATGAGGTATTGTGAAGGATGATAGAGGGGTGGACGAGGTAACAAAGGAACATTCCCTTAGGATTGCTAAAAGAGGTGGGAAGGCAAAGATGTGAATGGAGGAGGTTATCATCCTGGAGGTGGCAAAAATGGTGAAGAATGATCCTTTGAATTTGGAGGCTGGTGAGTTGGAAAGTGAAGACAAAGAACCCTAGCATTATTTTGGGAGGATAAGGGGAAAGGGCGGAAGTGCGAGAATTGGGTCAGACATGTTGAGGATCCAGTTGACCACAATACTGGGGAATTCTTACTGAGGAAAAAGGAAGACATGTCAGAACTACCCTTGTGGAAGGTAGAATCATCAGAACTGAAGTGATAGAGATAGAAGAAATGAGAGAATGGAAGGAGGTCCTTATAGGAAGCAGGGTGTGCGGAAATGTGATTGAGGTAGCTATGGATGTCGGTGAACTTGTAGCGCTGTGGCAGGACAGCACTGTGGTTAGCACTGCTGTCTCACAGCATCAGGGATCCGGGTTCAGTTTGCAGCTTGGATGGCTGTATGTGCTGAGTCTGCATGTTCTCCTCTTGTCAGTGTGGGTTTCCTCCAGGTGCTTCAGTTTCCTCCCACAGTCTGAAAGATGTGCTGCGTAAGTGCATTGGCTATGCTAAATTCTCCTTCATTGTACCCATCAGGTGCAGGTATGTGTCAACTAGGGGATTTTCACAGTAACCTGCAGTGTTGATATAAGCCTCCATGTGAGACTAATAAATAAACTTTAAAAAACTTTACTGAAAATTAATAGTCTATCCACAGAAATGGAGAATGAAATTCAAGAGAGGCAAGAGGAATGTTGGAACAAAAGCATGTAAAGTTGAGAGAAGGATGGAAAGTGAAAGTAAATTTGATCAATTTTTCCAGTTCTGAATGAGAGCAGGAAGCTGCACCAATATAGTCATCAAGGCAGTGGAGTTGTGGGAGTAGGAGTGGAACAAGAAATGTTCCACATACCCCACAAGAAGACAGGCATAACTATGGCCCATGCAGATACCCCAGAGCAAGATCTTTATTTGGAGAAAGTGACAAGTTAAAAGAGAAACTGTTCAATGCAAAGCGAACTCCAGTCATGTGAAGGAGGGAGGTGGTGGTGGAAAGGGATTATTTGGTCCTCCATTAATGGAAGAAGCAGACAACCATCAGACCATTCTAGTGGGGATGAGGGTGTAAAGAAGTTAGATGTCCATAGTGAAGAGGAGGCAGTTCGAGCCAGGATACTGGAAATTGATAAAATTACACAGACAAGTCCAGTCTTTATTCCTTTCTTCATTGCCACCAGGCTAAATGGGATAGATTCAGAACAGATGCAGCAGCTCCAGTTTGGCACTTACGAGGTCCAGCACAATCTGTGACCCTCTTGCAGGAGAGAGTGGTAGGAGCAGCATCAGTCATACCTAAAAATGATATGTCAATCTACTGAAGCTACAGTACTGAATTATATTCATGTCATACAATGGAAGCATAATGTGATGGACAGAATTAAGCAATCTCACAACCAATGGATTTGACTAAAGTTCTCCAGTCCTGCCATATCCTGCCATGAATGGTAGTGAGCATGTAAATAACAAGTGGGAGGAAGAGATTGAATATCCCTTCCTCAGTGATGGTGAAGCCAAGCACATGAGTATAAAAGACAAGTCTGAAATATATCAACCGTCTTTACCCTGAAGGTTTCCAACAGCATAGAAACCAGTCTTCCACCAATTTAATTCACTCTACATAATATCAAGAAACAGCTCAATACATTGTAGGGAACAAACACTGTGGGACCGAAGAACATCCTCACCACTGTGCTGAAGACATGTGCTCAAGAATTAATGATGTCTCCAGGCAAGTGCTTCAAGGATAGCTATAAAACTGTCATTTACCTGAGAATATAGAACATTGCCCAGCTTTCTCTTGTGCACAAAAGACAAGACAGATCCATTCTGGCTAACTACTATCCCATCAGCCTAGTCTGAAGCTGCAGCCAAGTAATGGAAGATGTCACTGATCATGGCACTAACTCACCAATAACCTGTTCATCAATGCTCACTTTGAATTTCATTAGGATCTCTCAGCTCCAGACTTTATTACAGTTTTGGTCCAAAACTGAACAACATTGCTGAATTGCAAAGTTAAGTTTAGAAGGACAGCCTTTTTAACATCAAAGGAGCTCCAAAACATGAAATGGAAAGAGGTGGATCAGTGTACGAAGCTAAGGAGGCATTTTTAAAGTCAAAAACACTGATACATTTTGATCCAAAGTTACCCTGGTTTGTGTCTTATCACCTTATGAGGTGGGAGCAGTATGTCTTATGGTAAAAATAAATCAATAGCATTTGTACCAAGCAAAACAAAATGACAAAGCAGAAATGAATTACACACAAAGAGAAGGAAGCTCTAGGCATCATTTTCAAATGTTTTTACTGATATCTATATGAAAGAAAATTTACTTTATTAATGGATCATCAACCACTAACAATGATACTCAGGCCACACACCAGTATTCCATTTCTAACTGTGAGCCAGATGCAAAGATGGGCATCAGCCAATATATACATGATACAGTTGTCAGCACATATATATGTGATAAAATATCAATTAAATCTCTATGGGAATGCTGGTGGACTCTCCAGATTTCCTTTACTTAACAAGTCATCAATGAATAATTCAAGTGGTAATATTTTTATTTTGAAGGAGTCAATAACTTTCCAGTAATTACAGGACAAGTTAAGAAGTATAGCAGAAATTATCCACTACTGTCAGAGTGATGGATATGTTCTTTTATGGCAGCACTGCCACAATAAACCCAGAGTTGAAGCTATGTGTTACTCGAAGATATGAACTATCTGTGCAGATTAGTTTCTTCCTTTGGGAAATAAGGATCAATATCCTGCCATTGTTAAGGAAACATATCCTAAATCAACTACACAAAAGGTCTTTTTGAGATATTAAGGATGAAGAAGATAGCCAATGCTTGATAATGAGATTGACGAGAAAACACGCTATGTGTTTGACTTGTGCAAAAGTTTGAAACCTGCCACAACTAGCACGATTTTATCCACAGGAATGGCCAGAAGGGCCATATCAAGGAATTCATAAAGATTATGTCAGACCATTCGAAAGATGAATGTTTTTCATTGTTTTAGATAGGCATTCAAAATGGCCCAAGTCACCGTTATGAAGACAGCGTCCTTAGGGAGAACAATAGAAATACTGGGTGGGATTTTTCACAAGATTTGAGTTTCCTGAACAATTTGTGAGCATCAATTTGCCACAATCCATTTTGCAAGAATTCACAAATTATCTACAGGAGGTAACTCCTCCATAAGGATCATTGTTTAAATGATTAAGCAAATTCCTAATAACATATAGGAATACAGCACTTTTGACAACCCAAAAGTTACTCATGCTAGAACATCACCCAGGCCCAACGTTTGATTTGTTGAAGACACTTAACACTAGAGAAATTGTTGAGAAGAAACAGCAACATCTGGTTTTGCAATGTGAGAACAAGACCAAACACTATGTTTTTCAGAAAGGTCAGGAAACATAGGTAAGGAACTATACCATCAATGAAAATTAGATATCTGCCATTGTATTAGTACAGGCCAGACCTGTTGTTCAAACTTGGGTCAGTGGAATGTGAAGAAGAACACTGATCAAATTTTAGCAACAAGAACTAGTTTGCCAGAGATAGAGTCAATTGAGAGTCCACAACAAACTGTGTCAAATGAAGACCTGGACAGTCCTGACAAATTGACAATAACCGAAACAACTGTGGAAGAGAGTACCTCAGCTGAGGACACTTCAACACTAAGTAAACTTCCAAATCCTATATGGACTCTGTGAGACTACAACTGATGATGTCTAAACTCAACCAAAAAATTACCAGAGTTTCAACATGAAAAGGCAGACATCTGAGATTCACCAACAATCTCTCAGAAATCGATGTCCTCTGAAATATCTAACTTATTGGCTGTTATGTTTATTAATTGATCATATTGTAAATTTTGATTATTAACGTTATATTGTGTTTCATTGCAGGGACTCTAATGTAAAGGGGGAGGAAAATGTTTATATTCATGTTTGTTCCTAGTTGGAACAAGATCGCTTTAAGAGTCTGAATACATGTCGTAGAGATGATGTCATTGGCCATTTGCGCAGGCAAATGGGCAGTCTATCCTAACAATCTGTACAGTAAATTCCTTACCATAAAGCTCTTGTTTGTTCGTAACTTTTCTCTGCTTTAAAAATACCACAAAAGCTCTAGACTCAAATATTTTAGTGCACTTCTGGTCAGCCTCCCATCATCCATGCTCCTTAAATTTGAGCTCATTGAAAACTTTTCTGCCTGTGTCCAAATTCACACCAAGTCCCAGTAATCTATCACCTCTTTCTATACTTGCTGATCTGCACTGACTCCTGTTTGAGCAATTTATACTTTTAAAAATTATTACCCTTGCTTTCAAATTCTTTCATGAATTTGCACTTTCCTTTCGCTGTAACCACCTACAGCCCAGCAATCAATCAAAATATCTGAACTCAATTGCAGATTTTAATTGCTCCACTAATGACAGAATTGGCTTCAACTTCAGAAGCCCTGACTTTTGGAATTCCTCCCAAAAACTCATCTACCGCTCAACCAATCTGTCCTTCTGTAAGATAGTCCTTTAAGCCTACCTAATCTAATATCTTCTGATATAATCAATGTCAAATTTATTTGACAACGTTCCATTTACTATGTTAAAGGACTTATGTAAATGCATATTGTTGTTGCTGCGCAGATATAGACTATTTGGTCTATCAAATCTGTGTCGAACTCTAACTTTTTTCCCTACATTTGAAAACTGTCGAATTCTTTCCCTTGCTCCCACTCTCCTCCAAGAAGCTTAGCTTCTTCATCCATTTTTCATGGATTCATCTCTTATTCTTTACGACTTTTTAAATCTGATTGTTCCTTGCATTGTGTAATTTAATTTTTTAACTGCATTTCTCAATAAAAAATAAACACCTTTCCTCTTTTTGAACAGGGAGAAAAAGGCCCTCCACGTGACAAACTGAAACTTTTAGATGATTTAATAGAGCCCTGGTTTATTTTCTCCTTGATCTGGAGTGTGGGTTGCACTGGTGATGCTGCAAGCTATCTTGCTTTCAGCAACTGGATAAGAAAGAAGATGGTACATGAAGAGGTATGTTTGTTTCAGTGGAATTGGCTTATCGAGGTAATGAACTCTAGCACTGGAGACAATTATTTAAAATTAATTCCTTTCAAATGCCAGTCTCATATTTTGTTTCTTTCTACCTTGTCATCAAGATACATTAACGTACTTCATGAGATTTTCTCCAGTACATTTGTCCCTGAATTCCTCTCGTGACTTAATAAAAGAGTAATTAAATGTGCCGTCAAATGTGTTTTAGATTAATGACCTGAAAGAAATGGCAATCATGCCAGATTGTTACTCCACTTGAACATTCCCCCCACCAGACACCACTATGCATTTTTTCCAGGGCCATCCTACCCAGAAAAGTGACATGCAGCATCCCTCAGTGTCAGTAGAGTAGAGTTTTATGCTTGAAAGCTTATTCTTTTATAAACTGTCATTTTGTTGCAAAGGGATTGGAGTAAGTAAGGTTTTTTTTAAATCCTACTACAGTTAGATAGTGTATTGGTGAGGCTTGTGACATTTTGATCTCCTTACCCAGACAGAATGCTGGTTCTGTAATCGCATTCTAATCAGCAATCTGTAAACTGTCTGTGCTGACATGTGTGCTATTGCAGACCAGAACACCTCATTCGCCTGAAGAAGGCTACAAAAGCCGAAAGCTTGCAAGTTTACTATCAAATAAATTGGTTGGATTTAAAATTGGTATTGTCAGACCTCTTACTGTGTTTACCCCAGTCCAACGCCGGCATCTCTGCATCATGGAGAATCTAGAACATGGGATTGCAATCTCAAAATAAGCGTTCAGCCATTTAGGACTAAGATGAGGATAAATTTCTTCATTTAAAGGATTGTAAATTTTTGGAATGCGCTATTTTAGAACTCTTTGGATGATCAATCATTGAGTATACTCAAAACAGAGGTTATTAGATGTTTGGATACTAAGAGAATTAAGGGATAATGCAGGAAGGTGGAGTTCTGTCACAAGTTCAGCCGTGACCTTATTGAATGACAGAACGTTTGAAAAGCCAAATGAACTACTCCACCTCCTATTTCTTAAGTTCTTTTGTACTTGTCTCCACAAATGCACACTTTCATTCTCTCATATAAATACAAAACTTGACAAGTTCAAAGCAAAAGAAACACTTTGACAAGGTTTTTCCTTTCAAAGAAAGGGATGGTTTATGGGACAGGCCCTACAAATAAAAGTTGAAATTTGCCTGAAGGATGTTTTGATCAGTAGCAGACCAGTTCTTAGCATGCAGGAAGACCACAGCAACATTCCTACTCTGACCATAGTTAAACCACTTTGGGGTCCTATTGATTTAATAGGACCAAATTTGCATATTACATGAGAGATAAAACTGCTTTATGAGGCATTCTGTCTGCCTGCAGTTTAAAGTAGGAAATGTTGGAGATTTATCAGTAAGTAAACTGTTTTTACCTGTCCGGCTATGTAGTTTCTGCCCAACAGTATTGTTAAAATGGATCCATCTGTCTCCTTTATTCATTCAGATTAAGCAAGAGTTAAGAAACATTTCAAAAAACTGTGAGGGTTGCTCTAGTGACTAAGTATTGACAGTGTAAAATATTTTCTGCAATGCTTTTGTAATATTGCCAACAACAAACCAATCAAAGTAATTTTCCCCTTCCATGGCAATGTAAGTATCTGAAGAAGATTTTTTAACGCTCTGAAGATAGTTACCACAAATATTTGTTTTATCATTTACTTTTAGAATGTATAAATTAAAATGCCAAAATTAATCAGCTATAACCACACTTTGTATGCTAGATCGCTCTTCTTTTCCCTGAAGATGGGCTGGTGTATGACTACAAACTGGATGATGCTGGATTCAGCAGCACCAGCCTTGAAGATGAGGATACCGAGGAAAAGGTAAGTAAAATGCTGCGACTGTGCCATCAAGAGCATCAGTGTTTGAACTGATTGACTTGGATAACCTAATTATATTTTTTCTCCAATATTTTGTCAATTGGGTCTTTAGAAAGTACTTACTAGATGGATTAAAATGAATGTGAATAAAAATGTCAGAACAGCCCAAATAGCCTATCATTCATAGATTTCCTAGAATCCTACATGCAGAAGGAGACCATTTGGCCCATCAAGTTCACACCAACCACAACCCCACCCAAGTCCTACCCCCATAATCCCATGCATTTACCCTAGCTAGTCCTCCAACACTAAGGGACAATTTAGCATGGCCAATTTACCTAACCGGCACATCTTTGGACTGTGGAAGTAAACTGAAGCACCCAGAAGAAACCCATGTAGACACTGGGAGAACATGCAAATTCCACACAGACAGTGACTCAAGCCAGGAATCGAACCTGGGTGCCTGGTGCTGTGAGGCAGCAGTGCTAACCACTGTACCATCGTGCTGCCCACATATATCATGTATGGATATTTTTATTAAGAATTGTTTGGATTGATAGCAGCAGGCAACATATTCCCACATTATCATTCAGTTAGATGCAAACATTCTGAATCTCATTATATATTCCATATTCCAGATATCTGATAATCTAGGTGTAAATACTGTTCAAACAAAACTGATGCCACTTTCCAATAAACACTCATATGTCATTTCTATTAAAGAAGTCCCTTCCATACAGCACTGTGGGTGTACCTACACCACGCACATTGCAGTAGTTCAAGGCCGTAGCTCACCACTGCCTTCTCGAGGGCAGTTAGAGATGGGCATTATATGTGTTCTAGCCTGTGATACTTACACCTCTTGAAAGGGTAAATTTTAAATTGAACTCTTTATTGTTAGTTTTCTTCTTCTTCAGAAGTGCTGACTCTTGTCAGAGCGTGTTCCAAGTTCAGCAGACAATCTTCAGTATTTCACAAAAATGAGTGAAATGTGAGGGTGTAAGATTTGCATCAACCAATGATTTGGAATAGATCTCTCTGTACTTTCAGTTTCGCACAGAAAGGTTTAAAGCAAAAAAAAACACAGAAGAGACCTTCCAGTAACGTGTTTTCTTCTTTAACTTCTTAATATTAATTGTCATTAAGCTATCCAAAAACTAGACTTTTTTGCATAGATTCCACCACGTGCATGTAGATATTTTATTGGTAAATTGCTTTATTACTGAGTAATTGACTGTGATATAAACCAGCATGTTTCTGGAGACCTGTGATTAATGTACTTCTACTACCTGATTATTCTGGTTTATGTCACAGGTCCAGTGGATTAGTTGGATGGCTTCTGTAGCAGAAGTAGAAATCGCACCAGAAACCAATTACTCTGACATCATCATTCCGACCCAGGACACCATACGCATGTCATATTTGTTGACAATGCTTCTAATCAATAAGAAGCCAGTAAGTTATTCCCTTAAGTTTATTGGAAGAATGCAGCGGATCTTTTTAATAATGTTTTATTTCAAACCTTTTGTGGGGGGAAACACACAGTAATTTAATAGTTAAAAGCTCAGTCCATTGTGAAACTTGGGATGATAAATTGGGCACTACACTCAGAATCAATTACCCTAGATTAGAGAGAGGAAAATTCTGTCTGGATTCCAATTCCTGATCACTATTCAGTGACTTTCTGTAAAATTTCATGATGCAGTGGATGGTCTGTGAAGACAACATCAGATTCAACCTTGTATTGTTGAACAATTTACTGGCACTCACTGTTGATGCTTGCATATAACCGAAGACCACTGGACTACAGTCCCAAGGATAAAGGATAATCTGCAAGCTCATGGCCTGGCATATTTCCTAATCTACAAATAGCGCCATGCCAGAGAATCAACGCTGATTCAATGAAGAGTGTGGGAGAGCATGCCAGAAGCAGCATCAGGCATACCTAAAAATGAGATGTCAACCTGGTGAAGCTACAAGATAGGACTATTTGCATGCCAAACAGCTTAAGCAGCAAGTAATAGACAGAGCTAAGCAATTCTATAACCAATAGAACAGATCTAAGCTCTGTAGTCCTTCTTATCCAGTTGTGAATGGTGGTGGACAATTAAACAACTTTCCGGAGGAGACTCCATAATATCCCCGTCCTTACTAACCCTTAGAGAAGCCCAGCACATTAGATAAGGCAAAAGATTTCCAACAATCTTCAGCCAGAGAAAGCAAGTGGATAAACCACTTGTCCTCCTCCAAAGGTTCCCAACATCACAGATGCAAGTCTTCAGCCAATGCGATTCACTCCATGTGTTATTAAGAAATGGCTGAAGGTATTGGATATGGCAAAGGCTATGAGCCCTAACAATATTCGGTCAATAGTACTGAAAAATTTGTGTCCCTGGCCAAATTGATCCAGCATAGCTATAACATTGGCATCTACCTGGCAATGTTGAAAATTGTGAGAGAGGTGTGACGGCAAAGCCTCTCAGCGTAGTCTGTGTTATAGGTTGACCTGAGTGGGTTCGTGATCTGTAGTCCCTTTGGTATCCTGTCTGCTTTCTTGCATCTCTGTAGAAACTTGATGTCAGTGTCTATATGTGCAATCCTCTTGGAGATCCTCTCCACTTGGATCCGGCAGTATGCAGTGTCGATAGTAGTCATGATGTAGAGATGCCGGTGTTGGACTGGGGTAAACTCAGTAAAGTTTTACAACACCAATTTTAAATCCAATTTTAAATGTTCTTCAAGGGGGCCTTTGTGACACACGACAGCGCAGAGTTGCTGAGCAGAGACTGATAGCCAAGTTCCGCACACATGAGGACGGTCTTAACAGGGATCTTGGCTTCATGTCACACTATCTGTAACCCCCGTAACTTGCCTGGATTAGCAAAAAACCTCACTTACTGTGCTGTCTGGAGAAAATACACAATTCTCAAACCAATGCTCAGGATTCCCTTCACACACATTGTTAGCCACTTTAACACTTGAATAGCAGGTTAGATGTAAGGATTCGCATTCTAATCAGCAATCTGTAACTGTCTGTGTGGATATGAGTGCCTCTGCAGATCAGAACACTGCATTTGTCTGACGAAGGCGCATAGCGTCGAAAGCTCGCGGATTTACTATCAAATAAATTGGTTGGATTTAAAATTGGTGTTGTAAAACTTTACTGAGTTTACCCCAGTCCAACACTGGCATCTCTACATCATGACTACTATTGACACCGCATACTGCCGGATCCAAGTGGAGAGGATCTCCAAGAGGATTGCACATATCAACACAGACATCAAGTTTCTACAGAGATGCAAGAAAGCAGACAGGATACCAAAGGGACTACAGATCACGAACCCACTCAGGTCAACCTATAACACAGACTACGCTGAGAGGCTTTGCTGTCACACCTCTCTCACACTCCTCAATGTTGAAAATTGCCAGATATGTCCAGTACACAAAAAGCAAAACATATCCAACCCTGCCAATTACCACTCCTTCAAGTCTACCCTCAATCATCAGTAAAATGATGGAAGGGGTCATCAACAGTGCTATCCAGAGGCACTTGCTTAGCAATAAGCTGCTCAATTTTGATTTCACCAGGGTCACTCAGCTGAACCATTACAGCCTTGGTTCAAACTTGAACAAAAGAGCTGAATTCCAGAAGTGAGGTGAAAGTAACTGCCCTTGACATAAGGCTGCATTTAGCCAAGTGTGCCAAGAAGGAGCTCTAGCAAAACTGCAGTCGCTGTGAATTAGGAGGATCTTTCTACTGGTTCAATCATATCTAGCACTAAGGAAGATGTTATTATTGAAGGTCAGTCCTCCAGGTCATTACTGCAGAAATTCCTCGCTATAGTGTTCTAGTTCTATCCATTCTCATCAATGACCTTCCTTCCATCATAAGGTTAGAAATGGGATGTTTGCTGCTGAATGCACAATGTTCAGCACCATTTGTGACATCTCAGCTACATGTGCAAATGCAACAAGACTAAGACCGTACCCAGACTGGGGTTGACAAATGGCATAAAAATACTAGGCAATGACCATCTCCAACAAGAAATAATCTAACCAGCATCTCTTGACATTCAATGCCCTCCACCACTGATGAACAACAGCAGCAATTTGTACCATTTCCAGGATGCACTGCAGGAATCCACCCAGGCTCCATTGATAGCATTTTCCAAACCTATGATGACCACCATCTCAAAGGACAAGAGCAGCAGATACCAGCGAACACCAACACCTGGAAATCCTCCCCATTCCTATCCTAGAACTGCCCCCTGAACAGTACTGGTGTGTATCTACACCACATGGACTAAAGCTGTTTAAAAAAACACCTTCTCATGGGAAATTGGATTGGGCAATAAATATTGGTCTAATCAACAAAGTCCTAATTCCTTGAATTAATTTTTTTAAAATCAAAAGTGGAGGGCTATCTTATGAGGAAATGTTGGATAATCTAGGCTTGTATCACTAGAGATTAAAACAGTAAGAACAACTTGATTAAATGATATAACATCCTGAGGGGGCTTGACAGGGTAGATATGGAAAGGATTTTTCGTTCAAAGGGAGAACCTGAACCAGGAATCATTGTTTAAAAATAAAGAGTTACCCATTTAAGACAGATGATGAGAATTGTTTTCTTTGAGAGTTGTTGAGTCTTTGGAATTCCCTTCCTCAGAGAATGGTAAATACAAAGTCTTTGAATATCTTTAAGACAGAACTAAATACATTCTTGATAAACAAGGAGGTGAAAGGAATATAATGGGTTATAAATGGCAACTGGTCAAACTTGTTTATCTGTATGGCTGGGTTGAGCACTTATAGGTCAGTGTTGAAGTATCAATCCATTTAACAACTTCAGTGGAACAATGTGAATGAATCTGATGCTGCGAGGAATGAATCTCTCAGGGCAGAGGTTCATTTTATGGGCAATGGTCTGACTTAAGAGCACCATCACAAGTGTGACAATGCACAATGTCCAGCATCATTTGTGACATCTCAGCTACATGTACTAATCCAAGAACACAAATGCAAGCCAGGGAAACCACTCAATGGCAAATAGTTCCTACTTCATCACTCTGTTCTCAATAATATGCAAGATGCAGGAATGTTTCCTACTAAACAGACTGAGTCCCACCCTAGAAGAAGCAATGCCCTTCCACTTTCCAATAAGCAGGTATTCATTAGGCTGCAACTGCTCTGTGCAGGTCCTGACACTGAGCTTACCTGTTGAGGCCAGTTTCAGAAAGGCCTGAAGATAGGAACTGCCTTTGTATACTTATCCTGTGCTTATGACATAGTGTGATGCTCAATTATGCTGCTGAAATTCTCCAAAATCATCTGTTGTGTGAAAACGCTGCAACCATTCAACTCCATCATCAGCAACCACCATTCCATGTGCACTTTGGAGATCAACAACGGACTTCCACAGAAATCCGTCTTCACTCTGGCCTTCTTCAACATATATAGCACTGAACTCCCTCCCACAAAGTCATGACTTTTCATATATGCTGACAGCGTGGCCCTGACTTTCCAGGTTACAGAGCCCCAGGAAAATGAGAACATGCTGATTGAAGATTCAAGTTCTCTGGAAATCTACTTCAGAAGATGGAGATTTCAACCGAACACAGCTGAGACTGGAATTCCAGCCTTCCACTTGAACAATTCGAAGGATATTTTCAGATCTAATTTTGCAGCCAACCACTTACATATGCATCACTCTTGACAGTACATTGTCAGTGACACCTGCAGAACATCAAAGGCAAGAGAAAGATGAGAGTGAACCTGTGGTGGAAACTGATGAGAACTATCTTGCCCAGCAGAGCCAAAACACGATGCAGTGTTTCATTATGCTTGTCCAGCCAACAGCAGAGTACTGGCTCAGAAGTTGCGACACAAACTTGATAGACATCCACCTCTGGAAAGTTGTGAGGATTATATCTGGGAGATTGAAACTAATGCAGCTTGAGTGGTTTCCTGTGCTAACACACATTGATCTTCCCAATGTCCACAAAAAAAAACCCTCCTCAAAGAACACCACTAGCTGATAAATAACAATGTGTCCCATTTACACAGGACACTCATCTGAGATCCTACAGCCCCTATTGCAATCCCTTCTACACCCTACAAACTGATGACAGCCCAATATCACATTTCTTAGTTGACTATAAGCTGCCCTCAATAAAAAGTTCCAGTGACTATTATAAGAACAAGAGTGTGCCATCCAACTACTCAGTCTGAGGGAAGGGTAGAATAGGTTCATTGGCTGATCTAAAACTTAACTCCATCTACCTACCTTGATTTCATAATGCTTAATCCCCTCCCCAACTGGAATCTATCAATCTCAGTTTTGACATTTATAATGGTGATGGCTCAAGTTACTTTTGAATTATTAATTATTAATTAAACATTAATTATTATGTCTAGTCTTGAATCAACAGAGTTTCTTCAGACCTTCAAGTAATGCTAGTTTCTGTGCTATTTTCAATAAAAGGAATAAAGCCTAAAAGCTATCCCTAAATAATTTACTTTATAGGTTCCTATCTCTGTCAAATTAGTATTCCTATGCTAAAATCATACAGAGTAATTTCTGGCATATTATTATTCCTAATCAACAGCCTTGAATACTGTGTTATTTTTCCCTCTTCACAAGGTACTATGCATTGGACCAACTGGAACAGGAAAGACCCTTACAATCTCTGACAAGCTTCTTAAAAAGATGCACCCCGATTACATCTCTCATTTTCTGATATTTTCAGCTCGTACATCTGCTAATCAAACACAGGACTTTATTGACAGTAAACTTGATAAGAGGTGCGTTTATAAACAGTTGATGGTGCTGTAGAAATGGAAGAGTTCCGCAGATTTTGACAGCCCAGTAAATCACTGAAAAAGTGACAATTTCTGAAATGATAGATCACAAACTGGACGATTGAGTTCCCAATATTTTCTGATGCCACCATCTTTAGAATACAGATGGTGAATGCATCATTTATGGATTAGTATTCACATGTCCAGCATTATTTTGCACTGCATTATAAGTCTGCCAGTATTGAATTGTCTATTAGCCTTTGTAATGTAATTACAGCACATTATTATCACATGTGTGAATTTCTTGTTTCATTTCTTTTTTAAATTTTTATTCCATTCTTAAAGTTACAAAACCAATGTGCAGAATAGACAGGGCATGCTCTTAATCCTTGTTTGTCCCAAAAACCAATTAAAGTTCAAATTGAATCCAATTTATGGTCCCCACAAAAGAAACGTACAAGATCCAAGCTGCCAGGAAAAGGCATTGCATCTGATCTTGGGCTTGATCTGACTCTTTGCCAAAAGGCCAAGAAGTGCATTGTTGCCAGGTGACCATGGTTTCATCTCCATCAGTTAATGATTTGACCTGTCATCACAGGAAGCATATTATTGTTCATGAGAGGGTGTAGAAGTGATCAATTAAGATAATCCTGTAATGTTGACTTGATATTGAGCTCCTATCTTGTGCAGCTGCATACTTTTAAGATCAGCAGGTTGGAAGACACATTTTAACTGACTGATGTTGATGTTGGTGAGGTTAGTGAGCATAGTGTTTCAGTGTTGATAGTTCGTTAGATGGCAGTTCCATCATTATGCTATTATGTCTGTGTTCCTAGTAGATATCATCTTACTACTACATTGCTAATATATTGGCTATGTTATCTTAGCCAGCCTTTACAAAGGAAACCTTGAAATAGTCAGGGATAGAGATATTGACCTGAAAATCATTCCGGAACATCTGATATTTGGCATTAAATTTCATACACTTCAGACCAGTGAGCTGTGAGCATGTAGCATATTCCTCTAGACAGCTCACTGGTGGAGCGGATTTCAGTTTTGGACTGCTACATTACAGGCAGAGAATTCAGTTAGATCTTGAATGTAAGAATAAATAGTCAAAAAGGAGGAGAATGCCCAAGAGGAGGGTATGAGGATAAATGATTGGGAAGGGGAGGAGAGTGACTAAGCAAGTGATGCAATTGAATCTAGGGGCAGGTGGTGAGCTGTAACCAAAAACAGTCCGTGCATTTTATGTAGAGCAGGGAGGAACACACTACACCTTCCAGCTCCACATTAAGTTAACTTGTTTTTTTTTGTTACTCTTTGGTGGCAACCTGCACTGGCCCCTGCTGGTTAGATCACACACAAACCTGAATACAACCCAATTTTACAAAGGGGCCTTCAAATATCACCTCTTGCGTGGAATATGCACGTTGTATTAAACACTGTAGCACCAATTCTATGCCTGTAAGAGGATGCAGCTTAATTGAATTTCTTGTCCATCCTCTCTCTGATATGGAACAATTATGTGGAAACTTTGAGTGTTAATGCCACCAAGATTGGTTGCACTAAGTTAGAACCTTGGGCTAGAAGGTGTTCTTTAGTGATAGTGAAAAACAGTAATAATGAATCAGCAGCCTCTGTGATGATCTTCTCCATTGACTTTAGGCTTGTTGCAATAAGGAGTATTTATTTTTACTTGTCCTAAAATATTCACATTCCTAACTTTATGATTTTTGTTATCAGACGCAAAGGTGTGTATGGACCACCACTTGGAAAGTATTTTATATTTTTCATTGATGATCTGAATATGCCAGCTCTTGAGACATATGGAGCCCAGCCTCCTATTGAAATCTTACGGCAGTGGATGGACCATCGTGGCTGGTATGACAGGAAAATGATAGGTATGCCTGTGGAGTTTTTGTTATTGCTTTTCATGTATTTGTCTTTCTGTCTGCTCTATATAGTGCAAACTCTCACTGGACAAGGTTTTTTACTTCCTATTCCTAGACCTGCACTTTTTTGAAAATTAAAATTAAAGTATGAGAAGTGACAGGCAGAGGATATGGAGCATCCTGCCTGGATGTCATCTATCTATGTAACATTCAAGGAATTAATTTTGCATGGCGCTATAGAGCTTGAATATTGTTGAAAAAAGAGATAGCTGTCAAAGCTTTTCATCTTTTACTCATCAGGACAGATGCAAGAATGCTACATTTCAAAGTGAACAACAATTTATACTGCATGGAGAAAGGATGCTGATTAGTTGGCAGATTGGTCAAAGTATTGCCATGTGGAATGCACCAGGGAACCATAGTCCTCTAGGCTATAGTTCTCTGATGTATTCTCCAATGGGAAACCTCAACCAATCAGAGTCAACTTGTTAGCCAATCTTTTCTCATACAGTATAAATTATTGTTTCCTTACAAATTTGGCTGGATGAGTGCATCATTTTACATTGATGAGTGCAAATTAAAATCTTTGATAGCATGCATCTTTTTTAGCAGTATTCAAGGAAGTGTGGAAAATATTGAGTTGGTGCCAATCCTGCTGCTGCTTTATTATTTCAAATAGATGATCAGTTTTCCTGTGATCTGTGCCTTGTGGTTTCATCCCAGAGATTTCTGAAGAATATGCCAATGGACTTTGTAATTGGAAGCCTCATAGACTGAGGGTTCAGAGGGGGACACTGGGGTTCTAACAGTATCAGAAGTTTTTGAGTTCTAATGTTACTGAGGCTGGTTCCTCAGCCACCCAAAGATAAAAGGCCTGATTAAAGTAGCTGTGGGTGGTAATGGGACAGGAAGGGAGCTCTAAACCTTCAGCAATTATAACTGCATGCCTGTCCATTCTTGGGAAGTGAATTGGGTTAAAGTCACCTTATTAGATTCAGCAAAAATATTTACAAACTGGTTTGGCAAACATTGCTGAAGATAGATTTGACATAAGGTTTTCTGGGAAGAGCAGCAGAGGTAGCTTGGAAAAAGCTCAAATCTGATCAGATAGTAAATTTACAAGCTTTAAATTGATAGGAGTGCGTTTGGGCGTAATTTTGGATGAAATGCTTTGCTTATATTATGCACATGACTTCTTGTTGCAGGAGCCTTTAGGCAGCTATTGGATATCAACTTTGTGTGTGCCATGGGGCCACCGGGTGGAGGAAGGAACCCAATTACCGCACGATACACACGTCATTTCAATTATCTATCCTTTATTGAAATGGATGACAGCAGCAAACTGAAGATATTTTCTACCATCTTGAATAGTTGGCTGAGTGAGTTCCTTGGACAGAAATTATCTCACTTTCACCATTCGGTGCATATATATCAGTAGGACATTTAATCTAAGTTTGGGGTTAAGAAGTAATGGCAGAGAAACTGGCCTATGAGGTAGAAAAATAGAAACACCACGTAGGATTTTCTGTTCATGCTCATCCCAAGACTGGAAAATCCTGCCTGAGGTCAATGGGCCTTTGCATGGGCCTGTTCTGCCTGCTGCAATACCCATGGCAGGCAAGACATGAACATTGCACCCAAAAAGTTTTAAAATACTGAAGGAAGCCATTTGACACATTGTGTCTATGCTAGTTCTTAAGAGCTATCCAATTGGTCCATTATTCTGCTCTTTCTGCATTGTCTAACAGTATTAGCCCCTTCAAGTATTTATCTTTTGAAAACTATTATTGAATGGTTTTCAGACAGTGCAGTCCAGATCACATTTATGGGATATAATTTCTGAATTCCCCAGCATCGGATTTGGGGGATACCCCTGTTGGAAGAATTGAACAAACTGAGTCTTCAGAGACTATGTAAGACTTCAACAAAAATGGCTTTATTCAACATGCATGAGAGAGAGAGCAAAACTTGGAGCTATAATTCCAGCTTGCTACCGAGCTACTCTGCTAATCATAGGTTCTTACATATTGTTATACTTTTTTGCAGTACAAATTGCTACATTTTGATTAAGATTATTAGATTGTTACTTTAAATTTGTTAAAGTTCTATTTCGATCACATTATGCTGATCCATTGTCTTCTGTACTTTAACCTTAATTTTTTTCTGGACATATCTGTTTACGACATCAAAGCATTGTGTTTGTCAAACTAATTTTGATTGTGTTAATTGTCCCTATATCTCTGATATTTGATTAGTTTTCCAGAGGATAGTGGCTTCTCCAGATATTCTAGAGCCCTAATAAGCTTTTTATTCTGTTATTGTTTATGTAACCTCAGAAAAATCTCACCGAGAGTGTAACTATGTTAGTGCTATTTGGTATATATAATTTGTCATGTCTGCCTACAGTGAGTATGAATACTATAATCAGGCTATTTATTTAACCTTTTCCATTCATTCCTCTCCTGTTGTAGCCCACATTCTCTGGGTTTGTCCTACTATAACCCCAAATATGTGCTGGGGAATTCCTGTCAAAATATCATATGTAAATATTTGCATTGGAATTACCAAGAAGTTCTAACTTAACATTTGCCCTGTGCTGGGGGCCATCCAGAAATGCAATTTAAATTGCAAACTTTGGGTAATTCTACCAGGGTTACACCAATATTTACCCAGAAGTAGATAATTAAATTAAACTTCTTCTAATTCCAAAGAACTATCGCAAACATCCAGTCTGACACCTGATGTCCACAGGACTTAACCCACACCCGGTGACTACCATTCTCTCTTCCACCATAGTTTTGCACACCATTGCAATCCATATGGAATTTCTGTGGCCCCAATTTGTGATCCGCATCCTACCCACCATGGATCTAACCTGACCTGAGGCCTGAGAATCTGAACTGACCCATGCTGACCCAACCAGATCTCCGCCCCAAATTCCCACCCTGAATTCTGACCTCAACCTAACCAATCTCTGATCCCTCTTCCTCTGATCCCCTAACCTTTAAACCCATGACCTGTGATCCTTGCACCCATTCCCATCTCCAATCCCCCACCATGCAAATCCTATGCACTCACCTTTTCTCTGGCCTGTCAGTTTCATTGGGCCTTTACCTGCTTTATGACAGCTAATGTGGTTAAAAAAAGGGGCATGGCCTTCTTGAATCCACCAGACCTGGGCTATGTTGGGACCTGCAACATACAATGACCTATGATGGACAAAAGTTACCTGGCAAGAGTAAAACCATGATTATCCAGGCGGCACGTGGCACAGTAATTAGCACTGTTGCCTGACAACACCAAGTACCCGAGTTTGATTCCTGGCTTGGGTCATCGGCTTTGTGGAGTTTGCACTTGCTCTCCTTGTCTGTGTGGGTTTCTTCCCACAGTCTAAAAGACATGCTGGTTAAATGCATTGGTCATGTTAAATTCTCCCTCCATGTCCCCAAACAGGCTCTAGAATGTGGCAACTGGGGGATTTTCACAGTAACCTCATTGCAGTGTTAAAGTAAGCCGATGTGTGACTAATAAATAAATAAACTTTAAAATGCACTTCTGGTGAGCGAATGCCTGGTGGGGTGAAACCATGATCATGCAGTGATCTCCCAGGCTCAGGTAGTGTCAATGATCAGGGTCACCACTGAGGATTAATTGAAGCATTGCCTGATGCATTTTTTCAAAGCCATCTTGGCTTTTTGGCTCAGATGAAGTGTTGGATCGAGCTCAAGATGGGGTGCAATGTTTCATCTCATCAGCTTGGATCTTGTTTGTCTCCTTTGTGGAAACCATGAATTTGATTCAGTTGGTATTTTGAATTGGATAAAAAAAAATCTTAACTCCAGTAATTGCTTGGAAAGTAAAGTGACATTAGCAAACTTGTATCATAAACGGTTAATAAACTCCAAAATGAATCAATTTTGGTAGGAAAATCAGAAACATCACTTTACAGAAAATAAGGAACCGAATAAGGTAAAAGAGAAAGGGGATCTAGGAACACAGGTGAATAAATGATCAAAAATAGATTAGCAAAGCAATTAAAAATGCTTCCAAAAACTGGGATTTATTTCGAAGGGTATCTAATTCAAAAGTAGCAAAGTTATGTTAAATTTGACTAGGATTCTGGTCAGGATGCAGTTAGAATATTGACACAGTTCTGGCCTCCATGACATTGAAACAAGTTAGAAGGACTGGAGAAAATGCAAAAACAATTTGCAAGATTTGCAATGATGGGGCATTGACTTCACTGGCTGGCCAGTATTTATAGCCCATTCCTATTTGCCCTTGGAGAGCAGTTGAGAGTCAATCACATTGCTGTGGCTCTGGAGTTGCATGCAGGTCAAACCAAGTAAGGATGGCAGATTTCTTTCCCTAAAGGACATTAGTGAACCAGGTAAGTTTTTCTAACAATTGACAATGGGTTTTATAGCATTGATAACCATTTAATTCCAGATTTTTTTTATTGAATTGAATTTAAATATCTGCCATAGTGGGATTTGAACTTCGGGTCCACAGAATATCAGCTGAGCTTCTGGATTAATAGTCTAGCAATAATACCAGTAGGCCATTATCTTTCCTAAATTGTAACAGTCTGGTTTTTTAAGAATTGAGAACTCTTGAAGGAGAGCTGATAGCGGTCTTCAAAATTCTGAATATATTGGACAAGGTATATGTGAAAAACCAGGAGGCATAAATACAAGATAGTTGCTAATAATTCCAAGGCGGAAATTAGGAGAAATGTCTTCACCTTGAGAACAGTTAAAACATCGAACTAATGTCCACAGATAGTGGAAGCAAATAGCTTAAATGTTTTGAAAAGGAAATTAGACAAGTGTATAACTGAAAATGGAGTAGAAAAATATGTTGAAGACTGAAATAAGGCAGGTGAAATAGAAGGAGACATGTATAGAGTATACAATCTAGCAGACTAGATTATTTAATTCTTAATGTAATTATGTATCAACAAAGAAGAACACAAATATGTTGGAATACTGTGTGTTTTTGACAGGATTTGAAATTGTCCTTTCTCACTTTAGAACTTGGTTTGAGCCAAACAGATTATGTTTTTCTCTGTCCACTTAAATTTGTGTAAAATTAGTCTGAGGCATTTTCTACCCAGTTCCTCGTGGATGTGAGTGCATACCACAAAACAACTAATTTTGTTCAGACACGCTAAGTGGATGGCTGATGTATGAAACTAGAATTCTGATATATTAAGGCATTGAAAAGAATAAAAGGTGCCCTACCTATGACTGACCTAGGAATGGCCAATGGTGACACTAGGTCTAAAATGAGGAAACATTCAATTCTTGGTATTAACATCCCTTTCTTTGATTATCACAGATACATATAAAACTGAAATACTTCTGTGCTTTGTCAGATTACAACAGGGTAGATGACAGATCTTGATATTGTATTGATATGAATGTTAAATATATAATTTCACAACACTGTCATTTCTCAGCTCACTAAGCACAGTGGTCTTACACTGAGATAGTTAAAGCCTTGGCTGTTTTGTACTCAAATCAAGTTTTAAAAATACCAGGCCTGTAAAGATGTATATTTTATAATAGTTTAAATTTCTAAAACTTAATCACTCAATGAAATGAAATTGAAAATTGGGTATGGTGGTCAGATAAATTTCAAAATTATTTTTTAAAAAATCAGTTCTGCTGGCCACATCCAAATAGTTTATCTGTACTCTCATTGAGTAATGAAGAGTGGGATTTTACGGCTTGAGCGAAACCGGAAATTTCTGTCCGAGGTCAACAGACATTTCCGTTGTCTGCCCCTTGCCCGTTCTGATTCTGTGGTGGTGGGGCAGTAGAATTCCAGCAATACTGTGAGACTTACTATATAATTTTTACATAGACAATGTGATGGAATACAAGAAAGGACTTTGAGATTGCTTAAGGAAATTCAGTATTCTAGATAGTTGTGCTTCCATGGCTGCACTAATTTTATATGTACCCAGTGATCTCCTTCAGCTCCAATCCAAGAGATTGTGAGTTTAATGTGAAGATTTACATGGGACAGATGGACGCAGATGCATCTGTCGGACCCATCTGTCCATTTCTTCTAAAGATTCTAATTTTCACCCGCCCTGTGGAAGAAGAAATTTGAGGATCAACCAAGAACCATTTCCTGATTATAACCATATGATCCTTAAACTCCCAGTGAGGTGACTGCTCCAAATAAAAAATGTTTTCAGAAGGTATTGGTTTGTGCCGACTGAATGTAATAGTTGGGACGGGACACCAGATTCCCTGTGCTATCAGGACAGAAACTCCTGTTTTGGGTGTCGCTCACTCTTATGACAGCCACTATTTTACTTGTGAGAAGAAAATTTATAGTCTTGCCATTGTTTAGGCAATGTCCCAATACAGGATTAAATTTTGGCAACCAAATTATGTTAAAGGAAGGGTAATTTATTTTTACAGGTAATGCTGAAGAGGTAAAACATCTAAATGAACCACTTGTTACTGCAACAATCAAAGTATATTCCACCATAACATCGCAGCTGCTTCCAACCCCTGCCAAGTCACACTACACTTTCAATCTGCGTGATCTGTCGAAGGTCTTCCAGGGAATACTCATGGCTGAATCTGCTGCTACTCAGGTACATTTGAGCTATGGCTCTTGTTATAAAGTGAAGATTGATTCCTCCTCTCAGAATTACCGAAATACCCAAAGAGGATTATCTTGCCTTATCAGTAAAATGTGTGCGTCAAATGGTGTGACCTACAAAATAAATCCCTGTCTCTCACTGTAAGATCAACATGTAGTAATTTATTTATCTAACTAACTAACAGTGAACAAATACATTATTAACAAACTGAATAAATCCTTTCTAAATATTAACTATTTATGAATAAAACAAGGTTCTAATGGCATGCTATTGAAATAAACACAATTCCCACTCATTAACAAAATAGAATTTAGTCACTCTCTAAATTACAATCAAGTTTTATGTTTCCAGAATATTCTGGGCTTTCTCCATTGATTCTTCTGTCTGGAACTTCTTTCTTCTTTGGTACCTTTGCTATCTAAATGGTGCCTTCTATAAGACATAGATGAAGCTATGAGGGCCATCGATTCTCTCTCAAGAAAGAGTTGAGATCTGATAACTTTGGCAGATGGCCGTTGCTCTTCTTTGTTGCACTGCCCCCTTTTTTTATACCCTTGATGACATATCAATATTTCCCACAATAAGACTGCCCCTAAGTTGTCAAAATTATCAGATCTAAATTTAATAGCTTTGGTATCCAAATGCCTGATACAAATTGAATAGCTAAATCTTGGTAAAGATTGCTACTTTGTCTTTTGATAGTAATATTTCAGTTTGGGGCTCTCCATGCACTTACATTTTTTAAAATCTCTTAAGCAAATGCACCACCTTTTAAGGGGACTATGCAATGATTTTCCTCTTCACAATTTAACAATTTCACCTTTTTTTTTTTGAGCAACACAGCACGGGAAACAGGCCCTTCGGCCCAACGAGCCCGTGCCGCCGTCATAACTATATAGTAGCAAATCCATTATCCTATTTTATTATTCCTATATAATAATATATATATTATTCCTAATATGGAAAATTCTCTCCATAGGGACAATTTGTTTTCCAATCAGCCTAAGAGCGAATTTTTGGGTTGTGGGAGGAAACCGGAGTGCCCGGAGAAAACCCACGCAACCACGGGGAGAACACGCAAACTCCCGCAGACACCGGCCCAATTCCAAGTGTCTGCACAGCCACATCGATAGTCTCTGAGCTGTCATGGTGCCTTTCAGATGGTCCACATAAAGCACTCATTTACGACATGAGGTACCAGGCAACCCATGAATCAACATCCAAGAGCCGTACCCGCACCACCTGCCGAATGCATGCTCCTTGTTGGTCAAGTATGGACCGAATTACCTGTGGAGAAAAAAGCCATAGTTAAACAGTCCTACTATATCCCTCTATCTGCATAACGCTCATGTGGCTGTCCAAGAGACCCTTAAACAGCCCTAGCGTGCCTGCTCCCACCACCTTACTCAGCAGTGCATTCCACACCCCCACTACCCTTTGTGTGAAAAACTGCCCTCTAATATTCGTCCTATACATAGCCCCCCTCACCCTATGGCCATGACCCCTTGTCCTATCCATTTCTAAAGGCGGAAAAAATTTACCTCCATTTACTCTATCTATACCCCTTATAATCTTATACACCTCTATGAGATCCCCTCTAAGCCGACGTCTTTCAAGGGAAAACAACCTCAGTCTACCTAATCGTTCCTCATAAGACAGTCCTTCCATACCAGGCAGCATTCTGGTAAACCTCCTCTGCACTCTCTCCAAGGACTCCACATCCTTCCGATAGTACGGCGACCAGAACTGGACGCAGTATTCCAAGTAGGCCTAACCAAAGTTCTATACAACTGCAACATCAAACTCCTACTCTTGTATTCTATACCCTTTTCTATGAAAGTTAACATACTATACGCCTTCTTTATCACCTTCTCCACCTGTGAGGACACCTTCAGAGACTTGTGAACCTGCATTTTCACAAATACCAATTTCTAACTTCCTACCTCCCAATCTACAATTACTCTACCCAACTTCATAACACTATCTAAAGATCAACCCTTTCTTACCACCAGTACTTGGCTCATTCAGGCTTCAAATCTCAAATCTCTATGAAGAATTTATTTTTAATATTAATTCTCGTGACACCTTCCTCATTGGCAAAACTGACATTTATCGCCCAATCCTGTTTGCAGAAGTTGGTAGTGGGGTTTCTTCTTTAACTGCTGCAGTCCATTTGATACAACTAAGTATCTTACAAGGCTACTTTATAGGTCTGTTAAGAATCAGCTTGATTGGCAAGGAACTGGAATCATATGTAGGCCAGAATGCATAACGACAGCCAGCTACTTTACCTAGACCACATTCATGAACACAGTCCAGTACCTTCATGTCACTTTCATTGATAACTGCTTTTTATTTCTAGGATTTTTTAAGTCACATTCAAATTCTTAAACTGCCTTGGTGACATTTAAATTCATGGGAACTGAATTACAAGTCCACTAACATAACTACTGCACTACTATGCTCAAATCTTGGTGAATAAATTAATCCCTTTGAGCAATTTCTAACTTTCTGATTTAGTTGACAAAAGGATAATGCCCTTAGAATTAGTGCTTTCGATGGAGCACTAACACTTCAACCTTCTTTTCTTTAACTTTGTACTTATAACGCAGGTATTGCTGTTAGTTTAGAATGTAATACCACTGGCAACCAAGTGAAAAATGAACAGGAATTTCAGAAATGCAATACACCACTGGACAATTTCTGTTTTCCTCTCATGCCAAATTAGAAAACATAAGCTAAATCTTTCCAAAAATGGCAGAGTGTTGTTTATGGCAGAAACACCTTGGGTTTCTTTCTAGACCTTACGACGCTGCCAAAAAAATCAAGGGAAAGTATTTCACATTGTCATACAGGGAACAAAGAACAAAACAGCATGGGAAACAGGCCCTTCGGCCCAACGAGCCTGTGCCGCGACTCCGATGTTCCCACCTCTACCTGTGATCCCTGTCTATGTTTATAGAGCTATGGATTAAAAACCAAATTTGAGACAATTTAGGGAGAATTTGTTTTGCCAATTAGCCTAAGAGCACATCTTTGGGATGTGGGAGGAAACCGGAGCACCTGGAGAAAACCCACGCAAGCACGGAGAGAATGCACAAACTCCCACAGACACAGGCCCAAATCCATGTATCTGCACAGCACACTGAGCTGTCGTGTGCCCATCAAATGGTCCAGGTCAAGCGTACACTAATGACGTGAAGCACTAGGATACTCTCGAAAAAAAATCCAAGAACAGCCCTCTCACGACCCATCGCGTGTATGCCCCTCGTTAGACAACAAGGTGGACCAAAGCACCTGTAGGATAAAAACAAGTACATCAATATCATCCTCTATTTACACACTTCCCAGGGACTCCCAAGGCTCATGATCCCTATTTTAAATCAGTTTTCTATACCCCTCCATTCCCATTCTGTTCATGTGCCCATCTAAGTATTTCTTAAATTAACTCCAGAGTACCTGCCTCCACCGCTTTACTTGGCAGCGCATTCCATACCCCCACCACCCTCTGTGTGAAAAAACTCCCTCTAGTATCCAAATTATACCTTACCCCCTTCACCCTAAGCCCGTGACCCCTTGTGCTATTTGAGTCCATCCTAGGAAAAAGCTTAACCCTGTTTACTCTATCTATCCCCTTCAAAATCTTGTACACCTCTATCAGATCTCCTTTAAGTCTACGTCTTTCTAAGGAAAACAGTCCCAATTTGCCTAACCTCTCCTCGTAACTCAGACCTTCCATACCAGGCAGCATCCTGGTAAACCTCCTCTGCACTCTCTCCAGAATCTCCACGTCCTTCCGGTAGTAAGGCGACCAGAACTGGACGCAGTATTCCAAATGAGGTCTAACCAACTTTTTATACAACTGCAACATTAAAGGCCAGCTCTTGTACTCTATACCCCTTCCTATAAAGGCTAGCATACTATATGCTTTCTTCACAACCTTCTCCACCTGCTCTGCCACCTTCAGAGACTTGTGCACCTGCGCCTCCAGGTCCCTTTGCATTTCTATACTCTTAATAGGTTTATCCTTTATCATATACCTCCCCCCTAGATTCTTTCTCCTGAAACGCATCACTTCACATTTATCAGGATTGAATTCCATCTGCCATCTGTCTGCCCAAGCTACCAGCTTATCTATGTCCTGCTGCATCGCCTGACAATGCTCCTCACTATCCACAAGTCCAGCCATCTTTGTATCGTCTGCAAACTTGCTGATCACTCCACTTACTCCCTCTTCCAACTCATTTATATATATACTACAAATAGAAGAGGTCCCAGTACCAAGCCCTGCGGCACACCACCAGTGACCGACCTCCAGCTAGAAAAAGACCATTCCACTATTACTCTCTCTCTCCTATTACTAAGCCAGTTACTTATCCATCTAGCTACCTGTCCTTGTATCCCATGAGCCTTGACCTTCTCAACTAACCTCCCATGAGGGACTTTGTCAAACGCCTTACTAAAATCCATACAGACGACATCAACGGCTCGCCCTTCGTCCACCGTTTTCATCACATCCTCAAAAAATTCTACCAGATTTGTGAGGCACGACCTCCCCTTAACAAATCCATGCTGCGTATCCCTAATCAGATCACAACGCTCTAAGTGCCTATACATCCTATCTCTAAGAATCCCCTCCAACAGCTCCCCTACCACTGATATCAAACTCACTGGCCTATAATTTCCAGGGTTATCCCTACTACCCTTTTTAAACAACGGTACAACATTAGCTATTCTCCAGTCCTCTGGGACTTTACCTGTGTCCAAAGAAGACACAAAGATTTGCGTCCGAAGGCCCAGCAAATTCACCTCGCACCTTCCTAAGCAGCCTGGAATAAATGCCATCAGGCCCCGGAGATTTATGAGTTTTAATGCTACCTAGAAGCTCTAACACTTCCTCCCTCGGTATGGATATTTCCCTCAACTGGTCCACAGCTCCCTCAGAGACAGGAGCTGTCAACAAGCCCCTCTCCTTCGTGAATACCGATGCAAAGTATTCATTCAGGATCTCTGCCATTCCCTCGGGCTCTAAGCACAGTTCCCCTCCTCTGTACCTAAGAGGTCAGATTTTTCCTCTAACCACCCTTTTATTCCTAACGTAGGAGTAAAAGCCTTTGGATTTTCCTTAATCCTGTCCGCCAAAGTCATTTCATGCCCCCTTTTTGCCCTTCTAACTCCCCACTTGAGCTCCCTCCTACTCTCTGTATTCCTCCAACACTGTCTCCGTTCCCAACTGCTTTGACCTATCATACACCTCTCTTTTCTTCCTAACCAAATCCTCAATATCCCTAGTAATCCACAGCTCTCTAATCCTACCTTTTCCATCTTTTCTCTTAGCTGGCACATATCTATCTTGCAACATTTTCAGTATTCCCTTGAAAGAGTCCCACATACCTAGCGTGGACTTATCCTCGAACAACCGTTCCCAATCAGTTTCCATAAGTTCCTGCCTAATCCGATCATAGTTAGTCTTCCTCCAGTTCAGCACCCTGCCCCTAGGACAACAAGCATCCTTTTCCATCTGTACCCTAAAATAGACAGAATTGTGGTCACTGTTAGCTGCATGTTCCCCTACTACAACATCAACCACCTGCCCTGGCTCATTACTCAGAACTAAATCCAATATAGCCCCTTCTCTAGTCGGGCTAGCCACATACTGCTCCAACAATCCTTCCAGTACACATTTTACAAATTCCTGCCCGTCCAAACCCCCAGCTGTAGGTACTTTCCAATCCACCCTAGGGAGATTAAAATCTCCCACTATAACGACTCTGTCCTTTCTGCACCTATCCAAAATGTCTTTACATATGCCTTCTTCAACAACCCACGGGCTGTTGGGTGGCCTGTAATACACCCCTAGCATAGTAATTGCCCCCTTTCTATTCCTCAACTCCACCCACAGCGACTCCACTCCTATCTCCTCTGTATTGTCCTCCCTCTGCACCGCTGTGATGCTCTCCTTAACTAACAATGTCATTCCTCCACCTCTTCTGGGCCCTCCTCTGTCACACCTGAAACACTTATACCCAGGAATGTTCAGTTGCTGCTGCTCCCCTTCCTTTAACCACGTCTCCATCACCGCAACCACATCCAAGTTCCTCGCAAACATTAAGGCCCTAAGTTCATCCGTTTTTCCTGTTATGCTCCTCGCATTGAAACAGACACACTCCAGACCTCCAAGCCCACTCGGAACTTCCTTCTCCCTGGCGTATTTCTTCCCATCCAAGCTTACTCTATCTCCCATCTCGCTCTCTACCGAGCTATCGGTCTCAGCCCCTCCCCCCTCCATATTAGTTTAAATCCTGCTGAAACACTCCAGCTAACCTCCCAGCCCTTCCCATTTAAGTGTTCCCCGTCCCTTCTATACAGGTGCCCTTCTTTCACAAAGACTTCCCAGTTATCCACAAATATGAAACCCTCTGCCTTACACCAGTCCTTCAGCCACACATTCAGCTGTAGGATCTCATTTCTCCTGGCTCCGCTATTACCCGCGCCTGGAAGCAGCCCTGAGATTGCCACCCTGGAGGCCCTGCTCTTCAGCCTACCCCACAACTCCCTGAATTGCCTTCGTATATCCTCCCTGCTCTTCCTTCCTACATCCTTCTCTTCTACGTGAATAATCACATCCGCCTGGGTCCCCACACCCTTCAAAATGCCCTCTACCCTATCAGACACATTTTGCATCCCTGCTCCAGGGAGACAAACTACCATCCTGGAGTCTCACCTTAGACCACAGAAGCGTCTATCTATTCCTATAACCCTCCCATCCCCCACCACTATCTCCCTTTTAGCCCCTTTCCTCCCCTTTGAGGTACTCTGGTCCTCGTGCCTTGCTTTTTTTACCCCTCCGCCCTTGATATTTTGGGGGACTGCCACTGGGGAAGTCTTTGGACTGTCTCCCCTCTTCTTTTTCCCCTTGCTGACAGTAATCCACCTGTAAGGGTCAGGTTTCCCCCGCTTAGGCTCCGGCTCTGCCACCTTACTCTGCCTCCCTTCCATGATTGCCTCATTCTCCCTGACTAAAAATGTATCTTCCAGTTGCCGCTCTAGTTGCTTGACCCAAGCCCTCAGACGCTGCAGCTCCAAACACTTGACGCATACATGGACTTTCGGGAGAGGTCTTGCCTCCAGGAACTCCCACATATGACACCGTACACAGGTGAGGCATCTTCCCTTAATCCCTGCCATTGTCATGAACACTTTTGGAGGTGTGAATGCAACTGGAAAACCAGTAGCACACTGTGCCTAAGCCTGCCCTCGCCCAAGCCCCACGAGCCAAAGCCCTAATATCTCACTCTGCTTCCCTACTCACTCACACTGCCCGCTCCCGACGCTGCCCGCTGTCTACTGCCACTTTCTTTTTATACTCCCCGGTTCCTTTCCCAGCTAGCCCCAGGACTAACTACAGCAAAAAGCACTCAAAAAGAGAGAAAAAAAAGCAAATTGAAAAATTCACACTCAGCCACCAGCACTTCCAAACACTCTGTCCAAGAGAACAATGAGGTGGATTCACAGGTGAGCTGCTGATTTATACTCCCCACTCCCTTCCCAGCTGAAGGGTGGCCTCAACATGCTGGTAAAATCCAGTTGCACATCTTTAAAAGGCACCCCAATCCTAACCTGAGAAACCACCTCCCCACCTCTCCCCAACCCATCATTGATGTCTCAGGGAATCTTCTTCCCAGCCCAATTGGAATTAGCATTTCTCTATCTCCCCTCACCCACATAGAGAGACATACAGACAGATACACAAAAAAAAACAATTATAGCTCTATCCATTCCTCCCACCCCATCATTGAATTCTCTGGCCCCCATGAGGCTCTCACTGAACCTGCCCTTTGGCATGGAGCCACCCTGGCTGTCTCAACCTATGGCAAGGGACAGTGCCAGAGGGCAATGCCAGGCCACTGTCAGGCCATATTCCTCTTCCCTGACAGCTATACTTATCTTTGCGTCCATTAGGAGAATCCCCCACAGCAGGTTCATATGGTCCATATGTTGTAAGCCACACCGTGATGGCAAGTGATCAATATCTGGCAAGGGGTAGCTTAATAACAAAGAATAACATAGCACAAGAACATGCCCTTTGGCCCACCAAGCCTGTGTTTGATCTGTTGTCTTTCTAAACTAAAGATCTTTTGTTTCTGCACAGACAGCCTATTCACTGTCTATTCCTGTATCCGTCAAAATGCCTCTTAAACATTACTATTGTATCTGCTTCTACCATCTCTTCTAGCAACTCATTCCAGGCATTCACACGCTGTTAAAAAAAACTCTCCTCTCACATCTCCTTTAATCTTTCACATTTTATTCTGTGCCTATATCCGCTAGTAATTGATACTACTACCCTTGGAAAAAGATTGATCATCCACTTTATCCATTTCTCTTATATTTGGTACTCTTCTATCAGTTTGCCCCTCAGCCTCTGATGTTCAAATGAAAACAAACTAAGTTTTGCTCAATCTTTCCACTTGTGTTGCCACTTTCAGGGAACTATGGACTTCTACACCTAGGTCTTTCTATGTTAATGCTTCAAAGGGTTCTGCCATATACTTCCCTCCTGCATTAGACCTTCAAAATGCATCACTTCACATTTGTCCAAATTAAATGCCATCTGCATTTCTTTGCCCAAGTCTCCAGCCGATCTATATTCCACTGTATCCTCTGGCAATCCTCCTGAGGCACCAAGCACTTGAACCTTGTGATGCTCAACTTGAAATGCCCTGCCTATCCCTAGTTTTTGCTTTCTGTCTGTTAACCAATATTCTGTATTGATGTTACCCCTAACTTCATGAGTGCTGACCTTTTGTGTGGCACCTTAAGATCCCTTTTGGAAATCCAAAGGAAGGCGGGGGATGGATGGTGGTTTCTGCCTATGCTTTTGGGAGAAAAAAAGGCCAGGGGAGGTGGAATATCCAACACGAGCCCCAAAACAGCTTTTACGTCTGCAGGATTTCCCATTGAGATTTCCCAGCTTGTCACCAATAATTCAATGGGAAAGCCATTGTGAAAGATCCCTATTAACAGACACTAATATATACTTAATGACCTCACTGTGTTAAACCCCCTCATAGGGATAGCCTCCACCCTGGGTATATTGTAGATCAGCAGAGCTTACAACAGGTCTTGGCAAACAGAACCTGCCAGGAGTACACAGGTAAAGACAGTCCCGCAGAGGCAAAGGATCATGCAGGAAAATGCCCCCGGGGAAGCCGTGCTGGGGGAGAAGGCGTACGCTGGCATTTTCATGCCCAAAAGGTGGGAAGCTTTTATTCTATCATTATCTCTTTGTACTATAAAAACAGCTTCCAATCTGTCAAGATCCAAGATAACTCTGAATGAGCACGCTCTGCCGTGTGAAGTTTTGAGACTTGTCTTTCTAACTTTTTTGACTACGGCAGGAAAAGCAGGCAGTAGAGCCTTAGACAGTTGAATGGAGCCGATGGCTACACCCTGCTTTTCCCACCTGAGTTAACATTAAGTCAAAAAATGAGAAAGTTCTGTCCACTGCATCTACTGAATCACTAAAAGTTGGTTTGCTGGTGTAGCAAGTAATTAAGGAGGCAGTGGAATGTTGTCCTTCGTTGCTAAAGGAATAGAGTTTAAAACAGGGAGATTATGTTGCAACTGTATAAGGTGTGATGAGGACATACCTGGAGTACTATACACAGTTTTGGTCTCATTACTTGAGAAAGGATATACTGGCACTTGAGGGGATGCAGAGGAAATTCACTAAGTTGATTTCGGAGTTGAGAGGGTTGGCTCATGAGCAAGGACTAAATCAACTGTGACTATATTCATTGGAATTTAAAAGAATGATGGGGGATCTTACACAAACAAAATTATGAAGGAAACAGATAAGATAGAAGCAAGTAGATTGTTTCCACTGACAGGTGAAACCAGAACTAAAGGGCATAGCATCAAAATAAGGGGAAGCAGATTTAGAACTGAGTTGAAGAGGAACTTCTTCATCCAAGGGTTGTGAATCTGCGGAATACCCTGCCCAGTAAAGCAGTTGAGGCTACTGCACTGAATGTTTTTAAAGCAAAGATAGATATATTTTTGAACAGTAAAGGAATTAAAGTTTTGGTGAGCAGGGAGGTAAGTGAAGCTGAGTCCATGAAAAGACCAGCCATGATCTTATTGAATGGCGGAGCAGGCTTGAAGGGTCAAATGGCCTATTTCTGCTCCGAGCTCTTGTGTTTTTATTTCTAAGGCACTGTTATTTGAATGGAAATATAGAGTAGAAGGGTGATTCTAGGGAGACAAAGACTATTCGCAGCTACCACAGTTCAAGTCACCCATATGCCAACCATGGAGAGATGTAAAATGCAGGTGCAATGAAGCTTATGATACCATAAGATTTGCTCTCCAAAATGCAGTTGGGATTTCATGTACTTCGCAATGCAAATCTATTCCCTACTCCAAAATAATTGTATTAAAATCTCTGTCCATGACATCAGAGGGAATGTTACTAGGGATGATAGTTGATTGAACCAAGAATTCCTGGATGTTTACCTGGGTTACACCGGATAGTAAGAAGTCTCTCAATTCCACGCCGAAGTCCAACCCGCTTATTTGATACCAAAAGCCACTAGCTTTCGGAGCTGCTCCTTCGTCAGGTGAGTGGGAATTCTGTGGCTTTTGCTATCAAATAAATCTGTTGGACTTTGGCCTGGTGTTATGAGACTTCTTACTGTGTTTACCCCAGTCCAATACCGGCATCTCTACATTATATCAGATAGCCAGTACATAAGGAGGGAGAAAGTATATCAGTCTTCTCCCTGAGGTAAATAAGAACCGCTTAGAACTCCATATCTACCAAGGAAACACAAAATGGCTCCTCTGTTCCAGGGGAGCCTGAAGTGTACCCATAGTAGCATGGGTGCCCCCAGTATTTATTTCAATTGGGCAATCTTCTGATTCTAAGTGGTCAAGTGAGGATGGCACTTAGGGCAAGCTTGACATGCAGGAAATAGATGAATCTATTGTGTTTGTAGTTCACGTTATGCCTACCACCCCATAATTGAGTTGGTCCAGAAGATCCATTAAAATCAGTGCCTTACATATGCAAAATGTTATAATTTAAACTACCTTAATTTACCAATAGGCGTAATAAATACAATTTGACAGAAAAATTTTTAATTTCCTTAAGAAATTTTTAATTTATTGAAGTTCATTGTGTGATTAGGACATGTCCTGTGCTCTCTTAACCTTTAACAGTTAATTTTCTTGTTTTAGACTAAACTTCTGTTGCTGAGACTCTGGTACCATGAAAGCTGCCGTGTGTTCAAAGACCGGCTGGTGAATGACAACGATCGCAACTGGTTTGAAAGGCTGGTACACAGCAAGCTATTAGAACTGGGCACAAGTTTTGAGGAAGTTGCTCCACAAATACCTGTTCTTTATGGGGATTTCATGGCTATTGGATCAGATAACAGGATCTACCAATTTATTGACAACATGGAAAAGGTGAATTGGTACTTTGTATTTAACTAATCCTGCAGTTTGCTTTTGTAGTGTCAACTGGTATAACCCAAGTTAACTCTGCCTAGAAGCAAATGCAATGCTGTGTTATCCCTGTTAAATAAGGCAGCATATCATAACATTAGTACTACAATTTAACTATGTCAGGAAAATTTGTCTCAAGCTCTACTGTTTTCAGTTTTAATGATTTAACGATTGTCGTGATTTCCTTACAAACCAGCCTCAAGACTACCAAGACCAGTTCTATACAGAATAATTACATTTTTTGAGTCTAGATTGTGAGTGTCAATTATTAGACGTGTTGGCTCCTTTTTACCATTGAGTTGTGCCCATTTCTGGATGCGAAAACGTGGTAAAGCCAAGCATGATCCGTGACTGCCTCCAAGCGAGTCCCCCCTTTACCAAGGCCCCAAAATGACCACAATTGGGACTGTGCTCAAAACAATCACAATGGCCATTTAAATGTATTTGCATGCATTTCAATTGACTTGATGGGCTCTCGGTGGCTGTCAAATTGACCACCACTCTGAACTTTTATGCAACATTGCTCCTTCCAGACCCCTAGCAGAAATGAATGTGGCATTTCCCAGTCAACTGTGCATACCTGTGACAAGCAGGCCATAGAAGCCCTGTATGCCTGGGCTGTGCAGTACATTAAATTTAACCTGGACCAGGCCCAGCAGGATGCACAGATTGCAGGGTTTGCAGCCATTGCTTAAAGATCTATCTAACTAGTGCAGCTTTTCATCTGTGCCATCTTAGTGCAACTAAGGCTTTCCACTGCAGACACCAGCCTTGCAGTGTTGGCCTGGGAACCACACAAGACAGTCAACAGCTGGTGTATCTGAAAGCTTTGGGACTCCTCCCAACAGCCTCATAGTCAGTCCAGTGTGGCCGTCAGTCCCTCTTGCATCCCCCGGCTCTGTCATCTCCAGCAGCTGAGAGAGAAATGATCTGAGGCCCAGCATCTAGCCTGAGGTTAGCTGAGTCCTTGCCTCCGGCAGGCCTCTGCATGCCAGAGGCCTCAGACATTCCTTCTTCACCAAATGTGTATTATCGGATACATCGTTCTCACCCGTCATGCTCCAGACAGCTTGGATGAATCCGCTGAGGTCCCTTCCTCTGCTTCCTCAGAGGATTCGTCCAAGCTGTCTGGAGCATGATGGGAGGGAGCTGCAGCGGGGGCAAGAATGCCGATGGCCCTGAGGTATCCAGATCTGTTCCTGCAACACAGGAGACAAGGTGAAGTGCAAGGGAGGGCGAGTATTTGGGGATGCAAAAAACATGATTCACATTTCTCCTTTGAACATAGAACAAAGCATAAAAAAGATTACATCACAGAAACAGGCTCTTTTGCCCTCCAAACCTGCAGCGAACAGGCTGCCCACCTGAATTGTAACGCCCTACCCTTCTGGGGACTATATGTCTCTATTCCCATCCCACTCATGTAGCTGTAAAGATGCCCCTTAAAGGTCACTCTCGTATCTGCTTCCACAACTTCCCCCAGCAGCGAGTTGCAGGAATTCGCCACCCTGTCTGTGTAAATAAACATGCATTGTACAACTCTTTTAAATCTTGCCTCTCACACCCAAAACCCATGCCCCCGGGAAGTTGCCTCAAATTAACTGGAGGATTGACAGGAGTTCACTTCTTGACTCCAGCCCAACTACGCTGTCATTGACAGCTTGCATCCTCTCTTCCTTACACAGATCCAGCACCTGCTCTTCAAAGGGGTTGAGAACCCTGTCTTACCCTCTCTTTGGTGTTATGGTTGGTCTCTGGTAGAGACAGAAAGAGCCATGAAAGAGATGATGGCCTGACTCCTGCAGAGTATCAGGTGGTGGCCCTAAGGGGGCAAGCCCAGTGCTACTCTTGGAGGAGGGGTAGGAAGGAGATACTTGGGGGTCAGGGGTGAAAGCATGCACCGTGCTGGGGATGGAAGGATGTGGGGGTGATTTGGGGAAAGTTGCAGAATGGGGTTAAAGCACTCACCCTTGCCACTCGACAAGATCATTGACCTTCTTGCTGCTTCCTTGTCCATTCCACCCTCCCTTACATCTCCATCTGTTACAGCTTACAGCTTCTCTGTTGTTTCTTCATTCAACATATTTCCTTTGCGGACAGTCATTGGTAGTCTTTTCCCCTAGTTTCTAGGGCTGTGACTCATCTTTTATTCTTTCCCCCTGCACTATAAATATCTCCCACTTTCAATGCATTTTAGCTTTGACAAAGGGTCATCTGGACTCTCAATGTCAGCTCTTTTCTATCCTTACGGATGCTGCCAGACTTGCTGAGATTTTCCAGTGTTTTCTCCTTTAGTTTCAGATTCCAATATCTGCAGTAATTTGATTTTATTTGAAAGCAGTCCCTTTTGACTGATGCCCAAGAAGTATTCGGAAGGTCTCTAGACTTGCCTGAAGACTCAGTGTGCTTCCTTGAAGAGAAAATAATCAATTACCTCTATGGACCTAGTTGAACTTGGTGTCTTCCTGCATCTCCTGACTTGAGGATGCCACAAGCTACAGCTGAACTGATTCTATGTTATTTCAAGGCAATATACTGTCTCCATCTGTTGTAGGTATAGATGCTCAATCACTCAACATACCTCTTATCTAATTCTTAAACTAAAGAAGGCACAGTGCAATTGAGTAGTATTTCTTCTTTCTTCCTTCTAGATGGTTCACGTTATTGAGGAATACATGGATGACTTCAATCAGACCAGCACCAGCAAGTTAAGGCTCGTTCTCTTCATGGATGCCATCCAACATATCTGTCGAATCAGCAGAATTCTTCGGCAACCAATGGGCAATGCTCTGCTCCTGGGAGTTGGGGGCAGTGGGCGACAGTCCCTTACAAAATTAGCATCACATATGTAAGTAAGGGTTACATCTGCACAATAGCATAAACCTTATTCTTTTATGTAATTTCTTTGAACAAGTATGTGGTGAAGTTACACTTTTGTGGCTTTGTGTAGAGTTGCAGTTTCTAGAAACCATTTGAATTGTCCATTTAATAATAAAAGCAAAATGCTGCTGGTGCTGGAAATCTGAAATTAAAAAAAACTGGCAGATTCTATGCAAAGTGAAACAGAGTTAAGCTTTCAAGTTTGTATGACTTTTTTTCAGGCTCAGTGTTTTTATATTATTGAATTCCATTATTTTGCATTAGCTGGGCAGCATCATTCCACAAGACTATAAATGTGGGACATTTTTTAAACTGAGAAAGTAAATGATGACACATGACTCTTGGGACAGAATTTAGCACATTTTCAGCAGATAATTTCATAGTTGGGCTAGCAGGGGCATTTGATGAACTGGGATGGTGCAGAGTAGAGATCCTCCTGCTCTCCTGCCTTCTTCCTATCAAGCTTGAATAGGGAGGGTTATGAGCTCGTCTCACCCAGCAGTCAATGACACTGTTAAGGGCCTCATCCAGCCGCTGCTGGTATTCAGCTAATGACAGGCAAGGGATTCACCATCTAGGGAGGCAACCAAGCAGGGTTTGCCAGTGACCTATCAAAACGATCCTTTTTTCACAGGCACTGTGGCCTGGTCGAGGTTCTGGCATTACGAAGACAAACCATGGAGGAAGCCATCTTCAACCTTTGTTTCCAATCCTTTCCCCACAACCTCCCATCCTTTCTATACTTGCCTCTTAGGATTCAATGGCAATCGTAATATCAGGCCTCTCTGTAGAATCAGCAGGGCCACCCCTCCCAGTGGGGTGCTGCCGATACTGAACAGCGGTCAGGCTCCCATTTGTTCTGCCTCATTGAGCAAGACCTCATTGCCCACAAAATCCAGGTCATAATGAAAAGGTTTGTGTTACATTGTTAGTAGTAATTACACACTGAACAATACAACCAGTTACCTATTCTAAGGATGAGCCAAATTATGTTGATGACATTTGATGGCAAAATGTAGAATGAATTGAGAAAATAGACTGCCACTTGTATATTTCACAGTAGTGCACCTACTGGAAATCTGAAGTTAAAAACTGAAAATATTAAAGGATTGGGCAATATTTGTGGAGAGAGAAACAAAGTTAACATTTCAGGTTAATAACTTTTTGTCAGAACTAGAATAAGTTAGAGAAGTAACATGTATGAATCAAATACAGAGGCTAGGAAAAGGGCAATGTGAAGAATGAACAAAATGGAAGATCAGCACTAGGATGGAAGGAGACTAAATAATAAAAGGGGATGATGGTGCAAAGCAAAAAAATGTTAATGGAACAAATAAAGAAACAAATGAGAATTGCAGAATCATCATCAAGAGGCCCCATCTGAAAAAATGGAGGCAGTGATTCTGATTGAAATTGTTGAACACTAGTGTTGAGTTTAGCAGGATGTGAGATTCATAGTTTTTGCCTTATTGCTTTTGAACAAAGAGACAAAGCAAAACACCACTGAGGCAACAGGGCTAGTAATGAAAAAAATTATATTACAATAATAGCTTTTTAGTTTCAATATAATACTGTTGAGATGGATAGTACCATATTAATGTTTTTACTTAACTTTTTCTTGAATGTGTGTGTGAATGTTTTTCTGAGGCAAAAGCATGAGATCAGATATCACAAGATGCTCTCAACAAGTTAGGTGTTATAAGAAGAATTTTCTGAGGTTTTCCCTGGCGTGTTCTGTACTTGTTGAACCTCAGCCAACCAATACATAGACTGCAGAAGATAGTATATAGTTAAAGAACAAAAAGGAATTTATTTGCTAATGCATGCATCAGAAGAGAGACACAGTCAATGAGGGTTGATTGTCCTCTCTGAACTAACATTAAGGTAAAATTATTATATTGTTCTGAACATTTCAATATCCCACCCAGTCTTGTCAATCAGACTGGAGGGTCCAATCACAATATTCAACTTTATTACCTCAGCCAATAACATTCCACTGTTGCCTGCCGCACAGTCTGTTTTAACATTTATACAATAGTTAATTAACTAAAAGTAGATGTTTTATTAGTACAACCAATATTTATTTAAACCCACACAATCAATAATCACCCACCCAACCAACAATAAGTTATTTTAGTTTTTGCCCAATTGTCCCAAAGTGTTTACAAATTGCCATTTTTGATGGCTCATTTGGCCATAGTCCCCACTTTGATCCTGAACACGAAATGTGATGGATTACAAACTGAGGATCAGTATCTGTCAGGAATTCCCTAGTCACTCAACAGTCAAGTAAGGCCCAGGCATTAGCATGCATAGTGATAATACATTCCCACAACATATTCCAGAAGTTACAGACAACAACACTCTACAAATACAAATAACTACATATTCTAAACCCTATTATTACAATAACCTAGTTACTCAAATACAAGCAATCACATATTCTAAACATCATTTTAGGTTCAGAGTTATGCACAGGCCAATAATAAATCATTGATACAAATGCAAAAGGGAAATAACATATAAATTTGGATTTTGGAGGGTCATGCACCAAAAATGCTGAAGAGGTAGATTTAACTCTCCAAAATATTTATTATTTGAAAATGATCCAAATTTGCATAACAAACACTTTTTGTCACAGTTACCATTTTAGATTTAAACTTCCACAGTCACAGCTCAAAATCTATCTCCTTCCAGCATAGATGTTATGTTCCTTTTATGACCCAATTAACACAATATAATCAAAGTACAAGTTAGAAGTGATACAAATGATTTTCTACCAGTTTAACAAATTAAAAAGGAAACTCCTCCATCATTCTGTCTACTTTACCAATTTTATTTATGAATAATATGATATACACAAATGGTTTACTTGTTCCTCTTTTAAGCATTTTAACTCCTGTAATCCCAAGTAACTAAATATTAGGAAAAATCCTGTCATCTGTTGTAAAGTCATTGACACTGTCTGGAGCCCTTAACTTTTCAAAAACGAAAAGTTTCCTTTCTCTCAAAATTCTGTAACACACACTGCACACTCCCTCCTTTTTTAAAAAAAAGGACAACTTGGGTTCTTTGTGATGTTAGTGAAGGTATAAGCTCCTTACCCCACATGGTCTGTTTTAATGGAGTTCATGAGCATAACATTTTCTAATAATGCAAGACTATTCATTGATGGAGGCGGTTAAGTTTCATTAAGAACTATATACAGTGTTGAGATTCTTTAAAACATTCATTCTCTCCCAATCAACAACATTTCCTGGTAATTCCATGCCTTCCTTGCAGCTAACAGTCACAGAATTCATCAGACCAGGGGAAAATTCTAAACTTACTGTGGGATCAGGTGCCTCCAGAAAAGGAGATGGGGATCCCCAGTCAATGCCACATGCAAAATGGGCATTCTTTTCCAGATACCATCCACAGTCCAATCCATAAACACCATCTCTCTCAGATTCAACTGTCTCAAATACAGACAACATCCTTACCTGCATTGACAGCTTGAGATTTTAATTGATTAATCTCCTGTTAGAACTTGGAGTAATCAAAACTTGGATTCTTTTCACTAACTTGATATGCTTTAAACTGACACGTAAACAATATATTTATCTCGTTGTTTTGTTCCTGCTTATATACTTTTCCATAAAATTACTGATTTTCTTCTCTTAACTTCTCAACTAACTCTTTCATAATTTCTAACTCATATTTTAACTTCACTTTCTCTGACTTCTCACTCTGTAACTCTTCTAAACTAGTAATCACAATAAGTTTACTCAGTTTCAACAAACATTTTCCTTTATCTCTGTTTCTCTTATTAAAACATCTCTGACTCACGGATCATAGATCCAAAAATTCACTGTAGTATTCTACCCATTTCTGTAGGCACAGTCCCAGGAGAACAAGAAGTGACTGAAAAGGTAGTGTCTGCTAATTTACCAATCAGTCCCTCTAAGTTAATTGATGTCAAGGGTATGATGAACACTTCCTCTCTACTCCAGAGTTAGGTTTAAGCCTTGCCTCATGGTCAACAATAGAGTTCACCCTTCTCCTTAACTAACCTTACTTCAAAATCTCACTTCAAGACTAACTAAGGAAGGAAGACAGGCACTTAGCCCAGGAACAATGCTCATACGAAAAAAAATTAATTCCTACTCCCCCTACACCTGGCATATCAGGAACGTGAATCAGACCACTCCCTAAATACTACGGAACGATAGGTCTTTGATTAAACTAATTTAAACTAGTTTTGTCATTGTTTTGTCGCATTAAATGAAATGCCTGGATCACTTAAGAAACCACTTAACAAGTAAAAGGCTCAATCTTGAGGTAACAGTACTGGCTTCTTATTGAGTACAGTCTGGGATGCCATTCTGTTCTATGTAATTAATTTAAACACTTCCAAGCATTTCTGTTTAATGAGAAAACAAGAACAGTAATTCAACTATTTATTTAACATTTCTATGGCCAACTCAAACACAAACAGTTGCAACTCATTAATTCTTTACTGAATATCAACTTTCAACTGAACTTTCCTTAAATCATTCCAATACTTAGGGATCCTGGTCCCGTCTCAGTATTGGCACAAGATTCTGCCCATAGGGGCCACCCTTTCTGCTTAATATATTCCCTGATTCTTTTTTTCTCAGATGGGACATTTCTCTGTCTCTATACTGTTTCCTGCCATTTTATATTTAACAATAAGGGGTAGGGAGTCAATTGGACTGCAGGTACAGCTTTGGGCTATGTTCCAGTCCTAATCCTTCTGAGTTCCAATACAAACCTACAGAGTTTACCATATCTTCCTTGTTAATAAAATACATGCACAATAAACAATTTTCTGAAAGCAGTTATTTATTCAATAAGGAGTTTACTCCTGTCAGTTCTGAGTTTTAAATAACCATGCAATATAGATTTTGCGGAGTTTGATATCGGAGCAACAAAGTTACTTCTTACCAAGCCCATCCAGGGATGCCAGTGTTGCCTGCCGCACAAGTCTGTTTTAACCCTTATACAGTGGAACAAATAAGTATAAGTGGACGTCTTTAGTACAACCAGTATTTATTTAAACCCACACCCACCCAACCAACAGTAAGTTATTTTGCAGGAAAATATAAAAGTTCAAGTCCAATACAAGACTTCGACTTAACTTTGCGCTTCTGGCAAGTACCCAAGTAGATTTTGCCCTTTATCTGTGCATTGGTCATGGTAGTCGTCTGTGTAGTTTGGTCATTTGGTCTGATCTGGCACTCTAGCTCTGGTCTTCCTTCCTTCCTTTCTTCGCGCGTGTGGTGGCTGTCCTCGCTGGCAATGCTCACCATTTTGTAGCTTGTTCGTGGGGTCAGAGAGAGAGAGAGAGTGATTCCTGGTTGCACAGCACCCTTTCTACTCCATTTGGTTTCACATCCCTTTTGGCCATTGCCAATCAATTGATCAGGACTTGATCCCCCTGGTCAATAAGAGTCCAATCAGGTGCTACCACACCAATTCTGCGTGTGTCTCCAATGTCTGTAGGTGCTGAAGGCACATAGGTCACATACTTCCCTCCTAAGTAAGGGGTCACGGTTACCTTATGTCTGGTACACAACTTAGTGTGACCAGAAAGTCTCTTTCATCCTGGAGATGAAACAATCCAGTGTGACCATAAAGTCCTTTTCATCCTGGAGATGGCCCATATCCTGTTTATTCACTCATCAGGGTTGCAGCCTGTTTGTCTCGGGTCTTTAAACTACAGTCTGTCTTTTTAGTTCTTGCCCAATTGACTCAGAGAACTTTACATTTTAGATGGCCTGTTTGGCCTCATACCTGTCAACAGGAATGAGAGATTATTAGCTTATTGCCCAAGTAAGTTCCTTCCCCTTTACATAGGAAACCCGACCCACATCATTGCCAGTATCTAAGATCATAGTTAACATATGTGATTTTTAATTGGTGCAAGGAGTCATTCTTTCACTGGAACTGGGGCCTCCTTTATCAACTTGAGAGACTGCTCCAGCCTTGCTACCCATGGAAAGAATTTTAAACAGCAGACCTATTAACCTTGCCTTTTGCATATTCAAAAACAGACAACAGAAATTGCATTTCAATGCTCCATTGTATTAAAAGAATTTGGCCTGTTTACCACTGTTTCCCACCATGCTGCATTCAGAACAAAGTTGGCCAAGATGCACATATATATACAATTTAAGCTTAATACTTGGTTAATTTATACAGTTTATAATACTTTTGCATATTATAATACCTTTTCATATTTTGTCCAGACACATTGTGAATTCTCAAAAGGCACTTTATAATTAACTTAACCTAATCTATTTATTACAGTAAAGCTAAAATGAAGCACCTCATTAAGAATTCTATACTACCTCGCCATTAGGAGTATTGGATAATAAATAAATTGAAAGTTAGTTAGTCTAAGTGCCCATTTGTCAATGTAAGAATTTAAAAGGTGTTTTTTATTGTGATTTTTGTTTATTTTTTTTTGCCAGGGCTGAATTTGAATGTTTTCAAATTGAACTTGCTAAAAATTATGGACCAGCAGAATGGAGAGAAGACATCAAAAGGATCTTGATGAAAGCTGGAATACAGTACCAACAGCTCACTTTCCTTTTTGTAGACACACAGGTATCTTTCTGGAATGGCTGCATTTGCTGAAGCCATAACTGAAGAAGGTGTGCTCTCCACACTCACTGTTGCAATGCCCATGATGTCATTGACAGCTTTGTCCCAGGCAGCTGCTTAAATCAAAGATGGCGAGGGCCAAACAAAGAGAGAAGAGAACACACAATGTTGTTCTTGCTCCATCTCTTCCCCCTGTTACCTCCCACCCTCATATTCTGCCTCCTGCACTGTCTGTCCTCTATAATTGGCTCTTTAATGCTTCTTGCATTCTCCCTCCCACTTTTCACTACCTTCTACTCTCACCTGCTTTTTCATTTCCCATTTCATTCTGTTCTTTTTGCTGATCATTCCTGCTTTGTGCTTCCTCCCATATTTTTCCACCACTTCCTCCCTTTCACTCCTCCTCTTTTCACCACTTCACTGTTGCATCTCACTTCCCTCATTTTCCCTACTACTTCTCATTCTCAATTACGGTCTTTGCCACTTCCTCTGACACCTGTTTTTCACCTCCTGCCACCACTCCCCTTGTTGCTCCCTCCCCATCTTGCTTCCTTGGCTACTCCTAAAGCCATTCCCTTCCATTTTCTGCTGCCTGTTCTCTGTCAACACTCCCTTCACTTCTCTCTTCCACTTGAATGGGAAACAGGAAGATGCAGTTGAAAAAAAGGGGAAGAATTGGGAAGTGGATGGGGAGCATTGGGCAGTAGACAGTAGGAGGGAGTAAGATCTGGACAACGATGGAGAACAGATACACAATAGTGACATCAGTAATGGAAGAAACTACACATTCACTGATGGACAGAAAGGGAGCTGTATTCCTGTTCCCATTCAGCAGCAGCAACTGGAAAAGTATCATTGAATCAGAGTTAATTACTATGAACAGCAACTTACATCAGCTTTAATATAATAGAACGTCCAGGGGTGCTTAACTTCAGATGAAGTGGTCTGTTGCTCTTTCGTACACATTGTTTGTTAAAATGAATATCAGACACTTTGTGTTTAGATAAAATAACAAGACAAAGAGCCTGGAAATAGCTATGAAGAATCTTATCAAATTCTGTTGTTTTTACAGAGGTGTTTAATCATTTGAAATAGACAGGGGCAGCATGGTAGCACAGTGGTTAGCACTGGGATGCCAGGGACCTGGGTGCGATTCCCAACTTGGATCACTGTCTGTGTGGAGTTTGCATGTTCTCCCCATGTCTGTGTGGGTTTCCTCCGGGTGCTCCGGTTTCCTCCCACATTCTGAAAGACGTGCTAGTTAGGTGCGTTGACCCAAACAGGCATTGGGCTGTGGAAACTAGAGGAATTTCACAATAACTTTATTGCAGTATTAATGTAAGCCTTATTTGTGACTCATAAATATACCTTACAGTTTTACAACTTCATTACCACAATGGAGAATTGCTTATCATTAACATCACTCAAAGCAATTTCCAAACTACATTAATAGCTAAAAGCAATACTGTGTTGCTAAGAGCTGAACTGTATCATTCAAAGCACCTAGGAAGAAAAGTCACTTTACTGTTTAGTGAGCATTTCTCTTCGTGTTCAAATTTTCTTCCTTGGATTTTCATGAGCCTTTGTGCAAAGGATGTTGCTTTCTTTATCTCTACATGGATATTGGCACCAATGAGTATCCTGAAAGGAAATTTCTGTCTGTTGTGGAGAAGGTTGCTAGCCAAGCAGGCTAAATAGGAGGCATTCAGCACCCATCTGCTGGTATTTACACATCAATTTTTGCAGTCAAGAAATGACCAGACCTCATTGGTCACTGGCCAAAGTGCCACCAACCTCACGTTTAAGCATTTTTGGACTAAACTTGCAATAAGTGTACAAAACTGTCTTCTCAGGTTCTGTGCTATCTGTAGATGGTCATGAAACTCGTTGATAAGATCAGTGGCCAGAATTTTCCCCGATATCAGCAATGGCTGATGATGGGCAGGAAAAGTGGCATTGAACCCACCAATGGCAACGGCAGCTCTCTCTGCCATGTAGTGCAGTTTTTTGAAAAAGTTAAAGTCACAGTTCCCATGATATACTGTTGGCAGGCAGCCTCTGATTCACCCACCCTGCCATCAACTTAGATACTCTATGATCCTAGGTACCACTTTTAAAGGCCACCCCAGTGCACAATGAGCAAACCAGTTCACTCAGCTGCACCCCCAGTGGCATTATCCTACCATAAGCTGGGATTACCCAGGCAGTGAAAGGCTATGTCCAGAGGGTTCAAGCTTGATGCCAAGGCATAACCCAGGCATGAGCCTCACCCTCTTGAGTGCTGTTTTCTCCTAACTTATCTGGGAGTATTGCTCACGAGGTACATGCCTTTGGAGACCGGTAACAATATCACACAGCCATGGATGGATTTTTCAACATGGAGCAATGTTTTCGACATAAGAGCCTGTTAATGATATGCAAATATATTATAATGTTCCCGAAAATGCAACATGTCCCTGACAGGGGGAGGGGGCAATCAAATCATGTTTTCATGCCAATTTATAATGTGAATTTGCGCTTCTCACAATATTTGACATTCTCGTCACTAAAGCCGCCCAACATGCACAGGAGCAGAAAATCTCATCCAATAAGATGTCATCTGAAGGTTATGTTTACTTCCATTCAATCATAAGAGACAGAGAACAGCCTTCCTTATTACTACCTCAGGTAACATTATGTAACATCAGTCATCCCTTAGCAGTGGTCCTTTCTATTCCGTATGCATACAGATTCATCAACAACAACAACTGTATTCAGTTTTTTTTTAAATTTTATTTATGGGATTTGGGCATTGTTAGTTAAACTAGTATTTGTTGCCCAGCCTTAGTTGCCCTTCAAAAAATAGTGGTGAGCTGCTTTCTTCAACTGCTGAAGTGCGTGTGGTGTAGGTATACCCATAGTGCTGTTAGGAAGAATTTTCCAAGATTTTGACCCAGTGCTAATGAAGGAATGGTACTATATTTCCAAGTCAGAATGGTAAATGACTTGGAGTGGAATCTCCAGGTGGTGGTGTAAATCTCAAACATAGAACATACATCTCTGGTCTTGTACTTCTAGATGGTAATGGTTGTGGGTTTGGTAGGTGCTGCTGAAGGAACCTTGGTGATTTCTTGCAGTGAATCTTTATAGCTAATATGTGCTGTTATCATTATTCATCAGTAATAGAGACATTGAAGGGGCGATTCTCCCAAAAAAATTTTAAGTGCTGAATTTGTGTGAAAAATGGTGTAAATCACAATTATTTTTTCAGTGGGAGTTCAGACTCAAATCTCCCACACTCTGCATTGCAGAGGTCACAATCGTGAATATCATTAGAAGTTCGAGGGAATGGGGTCTATTCACGCCTGAGTCTTACAGTTCCGAAACTCTCAACATGCGCAGTAGCCATGAACTGTCAGCCTGTAATTTGTTGGCTTGCTTGATCGCTGGTGCAGCCTCTCTAGCCCTCCACCTCCCCCATCCCCACAATCCGATTGTGGCCCCAAGCCAGCCCCAATCCCCCACCTCACTTCCGGGAGCGCCTTGATCTCCAGCACCCACCCCCAGCAGTAACCAGATCCTCCCCATGGGAAGCAGACACACCAGTAGACCCCCCCAGCTGGCCCTGATTGCTGGCCCTCCCTCCAGCCCCTAACGATCCAAATGGCAGAATAGTAACGGGACCACCCCACCCCCATTTTCTGGGCAATTTTCCAAATTGCTGGTTAGATATCCAATTTTGGAGGTGTACTGGAACAGCTTGGCTGAGGGTGGAGGGTCAGCAAGTTTGAAGCACAAATCTTCAGTAATATTGTCATGGCCCATAGCCTTTGAAGTTTCTAGTGCCTTCAGTCATTTCTTGATATCACGTGGAGTGAATAGAATTGACTGAAGACTTCATCTGTCTGGAGGAAGCTGGGATGGTCATCCAATCAACATTTCTAGCCAAAGATTTAACATTATAAAACATCCCAAGGTGCTTTGCAAAGTGTTATGAAACAAATTTTGATGCCAAGCCACATGAAATATTCAGGCAAATGACCAAAAGCTTGCTCAAAGGGGTAACTTTAAAAGAACACCTTAAAACAAGTGGTGGCAGGTAGCAGGTATGCTCCACATCTGAAATGTGGAGCATATTTAAGGAACAGCTTCTGCATGTCCGTAATAAATATGTACCTGCCAGGCAGGGAGGAGTGGTCAAGTGAGGGAACCATGGTGTACTAGGGAAGTTGAATCTCTGGTGAAGAGGAAGAAGGAGGCTTATATAATGATGAGACGTGAAGGCTCAGTTAGGGCACTGGAGAGCTATAAATTAACCAGGAAGGAGCTAAAGAGGGAGTTAAGAAGAGCTAGAAGAGGACACGAGAAGACTTTGGCAGATAGGATTAAGGAGAATCCAAAAGCTTTTGACAGGTATATAAATAATAAAAGATTGGTTAGGGCAAGATTAGGGCCAGTCAGAGATAGCAGTGGGAAGTTGTGCGTGGAGCCTGAGGAGATAGAAGAGACACTGAATGAGTATTTTTCGTCAGTATTCACGCAGGAGAAAGACAGTGTTGTCAGGGAGAATACTGCGATACCAGGTTGTAGACTGGGTAGGATTGAGGTTCGTAAGGAGGAGGTGTTAGCGAATCTTGAGGGTATGAAAATTGATAAGTCCCCTGGGCCAGATGGGATTTACCCTAGGATTCTCTGGGAGGCTAGAGAGGAGATTGCAGAGCCTTTGGCTTTGATCTTCATGTCGTCATTGGCTACAGGTACAGTGCCAGAAGACTAGAGGATGGCAAATGTTGTCCCTTTGTTCAAAAAGAGGAGTAGGGACCATCCTGGAAATTATAGACCGGTGAGTCTGACTTCTGTTGTGGGCAAAGTCTTGGAAAGAATTATAAGGGATAGGATTTATAAGCATCTAGAGAGAAATAAATTGATTAGGGATAGTCAGCACGGTTTTGTGAAGGATAGGTTGTGCCTCACAAACCTTATTGAGTTTTTTGAGGAGGTGACCAAAGATGTAGATAAGGGTAAGGCAGTTGATGTAGTGTATATGGATTTTAGCAAAGCGTTTGATAAGGTTCCCCATGGTAGGCTACTGCAGAAAGTGCAGATGCATGGGATTGAAGGTGATTTAGCGGTTTGGATTAGGAATTGGCTAGCTGATAGAAGACAGAGGGTGGTGGTTGATGGGAAATATTCAACCTGGAGTGCAGTTACAAGTGGTGTACCTCAATGATCTGTTTTAGGGCCACTGCTGTTTGTCATTTTTATAAATGACCTGGATGAGGGTGTAGAGGATGGGATTAGTAAATTTGCTGACGATACCAAAGTGGGGGGAGTTGTAGACAGCGAGGATGAATGTTACAGTTTGCAGAGGGATATAGATAGGTTGCAGAGCTGGGCCGCGAGGTGGCAAATGGAATTCAATACAGATACGTGTGAGGTGATTCACTTTGGTAGGAATAACAGACATATGAAATATAGGGTTAATGGAAGGACCCTTAATAGCGTTGTCGAGCAGAGGGATCTTGGAGTACAAGTACATAGCTCTTTGAAAGTTGGCACCCAGGTTGATAAAGTTGTTAAGAAGGCGTATGGTGTGTTAGCTTTTATTGGTAGAGGGATTGAATTTAGGAGCTGTGAGGTTATGTTACAACTGTACAAAACTCTGGTGCGGCCGCACTTGGAGTATTGCGTACAGTTCTGGTCGCCGCATTGTAAGAAAGATGTGGAAGCATTGGAAAGGGTGCAGAGGAGGTTTACCAGGATGTTGCCTGTATGGTGGGAAGGCCTTATGAGGAAAGGCTGAGGGACCTGAGGTTATTTTCATTAGAGAGAAGAAGGTTACGCGGTGACCTAATTGAGGCGTATAAGATGATCAAGGGATTGGATAGGGTGGATAGTTAGAGCCTTTTTCCTCGGATGGTGATGACCAACACGAGGGGACATAACTTTAAATTAAGAGGTGGTAGTTGTAGGACGGATGTCAGAGGCAGGTTCTTTACACAGAGGGTGGTGAGGGCGTGGAATGTGAACTCGCCTACTTTGGGGGCATTCAAATGGTCGGTGGATAGGCATATGGATGATATTGGAATAGTTTAGGTTAGAGGGTCCACTGGCCAGCGCAATATCGAGGGCCGAAGGGCCTGTACTGCGCTGTTATGTTCTATGTTCTATGTTCTATGGAATTCCAAAGTTGCATTCTGCAACTGAGGGCATGACTTCAACAGTGGAGTGATTAAAATTGGAGATAGAGGTTAGAGTTGGATACTTTCAGAGATCTTGGAGAGCTACAGGGCTCGAGGGAGTTCCAGAGATTTTGGATTTTGGAGCTTGAGGATTTTGAGGGCTTTGAAAACAAGGATGAAAATTTTAAAATTGAAATGTTCCTCAACTAGGAGTTAACTAGGTGAGAAAGTGAACAGAACTTTAGGATACAGACAACAGAGTTTTAAATGAGCTGAATTTATGGATGACAGAGATGGCAAGCGGGCTACAAGTGTTAGAACAGTCACGACTAAAGGTAATGAAATCGCGTGAGCATCAGTTGAGCTGAAACAGGGACCAAGTTGGGCAATGTGGAAATAGTAGTCTTAGCCTTAATGATGGTGCAGATATGTGTTCAGAAGTTCATGTTGAGTCGAATATGATACCAATTTTACAATCCCAAGATAATGTCCAATCCCTTATAATGAAATTTAGCAATCTTTTGCCATTTATGAATTAGCTATCAGAACAGCACTGGTTAAAAGAAATAAAACAAGTAAAATTATATGGAAGACAGCAAATGAGGAAATGCATGATGATGCACAATGGTGATTCAGTATGGCATGATTTAATCCATAAATTGGTCTATGAATATTTATTTTGTAATATGAGATTCTTCCCACTCTTGAACGTGTTTACCTGGTACAAGATTAAGAGTGAATATGAGATGGAGCATTGAACTCCAAAATAACACCTCTGATGTCAAACTGGCATTTCACACAGTTTGACATCATGATCTACCTGCTCAGCGTACTTCTGATGGTTGTTCACTGCATGCACTTCTGCCCTCACCAATGTGGCATCTGGTGCAAGTTGCTTCCAAAATATGCATGCATATCTTGGAAGCAACTCTAAAAAGTACTCTCAGAGCCCAAAAGGAGGTACATATCTTGCCAAAACAGTAGGGTGTTCATAAGTAAGTAAAAGTTAAAGTAAAGTTTATTTATTGGGCTTACATCAACACTGCAATGAATTTGTTGTGAAATTTCCCTTAGTTGCAACATTCCGGCACTTTTTTGGATCAATGCACCTTGTCTTTCAGATTGCGGGAGGAAACTGGAGCACCCGGAAGAAATCCACACAGACACAGGGAGAACATGCAAACTCCGTACAGACAGTGACCCAAGCCAGAAATCAAACCTGAGTCCCTAGCACTGTGAGGCAGCATTGCTAACCACTGTGCCACCAGGCCAGATTTCAGCATTGATAATTATTTCAGATTGCTTTAAACCTGTACATGAAAATTGACCCCACTATGCAAAAATGATTAAGGTTGTCTATAAGAAAATACAGAGTTAATGGATAGCGTATGTCTTTCTGGGAACCATGTGGTCATGTTACTCACAGGGAACTTGGATCTACAGTGAAGCAGAGTTCTTATTTGAATTATGAATTCATAAAACTGTTGAGAAAAGTAGTTATCAACGTGAATAATTTTAATTTCAGTAGGAATGTGAGTGGATTTGTTACAGCAGTAATCTCCAAATTCTTGATATTTGTATTGCCATAATCAAAGAATTATAAACTCATTGCCCATGTTTACAGAGCTGCACTTTTCTGCTGGCGTACTGGATACTTGAGGGAATAAATGGCATCCAAAGTTACTGCAGTCTTTAATACTCCATGCCAATGAAAATCAAAAAGTAAAAATAATAAACATAATTTACTATATTATGGTTATATATAATTTAGAAACAATTGTCCAAAATTGGAATTATCCTTGAGTAATTGGCTGTGAAAGACATCTTATTAATCTAATTTAAAATTATTGCTTCAAAAGGATGATATGAATGTTTCAAGAACTTTTGTATTAATATTTTATTCCTGTATCTATATTTCAATACAACTATTAAACCAGATACTTCAATGTACATGTATGCAAATATTGCAAACAGTAATTTCCAGGCTAATATTTGTAAATTAGTTTTTTTATGTGCTGTTTCATACTTTGGAGCTCCACATGTTAAATTTAGCCAGAGGTTAGAATCTACTGTTGACAACAGCGCCTTAGCCATACTTGTGGTGCTCTGTCAAATCCTTCCAAAGCAAACGTATTTGAAATAGATAGAACAAGAATTTAATATGAGCACTTTAAGCATTCATACAATTATATTGGCAAGTCATTTCACTCTGAGTGGGAAAAATATATAATTTTTAAACAGCTTTTATCGACAACTTAGAAGTCTGACTTTTGTCATTTGCAAATCCACAGATCAAAGATGAATCATTTTTAGAGGATGTCAACAACATTCTGAACTCGGGAGACGTTCCAAATTTGTATGTCTTTGATGAACAGGAGGAAATCTTCAATGCAATGAAACCTATTGTTCAGGACCTGGGGCAGCAGCCAACCAAGGCCAATATGATGGCTGCATACACAAAACGAGTACGCAATAATATTCATACTGTACTGTGCATGAGGTAAGTTTCCTGGTTATGCCTGCCAAATCAGATTGTTCTCATCTGAGTTTTTAAAAAGTGCACAAGTCAAATGGTAATCAAGTTCATTCTTCTTGATTAATCCTTTGTACTTTGTTTTCTGAAATTATGTCAAGCATTATATATTCACTTTCCGGGATTAGAAAAGCTTCTGTTCTCATCTTGGCCCAATTGGAAGTAGAATTTTTTTTAAATGGATGATGTTTGGATAGATTGTGATCAACACTCAATATATAGTAATTGAGCTGTCTGGCTCAGCAGTTGCTATCCCAGTTGAAGAATAGTGTTTGGTGCGGAGAAGCTGTGTTGCCCATTAGGAACCTGGAGTGCTCCTCCTTTACTGACAAATTTATTGAGCAATTCTAGTGCACAACGTCATGCAGAAAAAGTCTCAGAAAATCAACTTTGTCACTTCAATAACAATATCAAGTCAATGTTTTAAGAGTTTGCTGGTTATTAAACTGAGCCTTCAAATCGGGTTTTCAATCAGTCAGGAGCCATGTTTTATAAATGTTTGAATCCTTGTTAAGTAAGGTGCAGATCCTTAACTATGAAGAGATAAAATTAATATTTGCAATTAAATATTAGGTAAGATAGAGGAAAAGATAAAATAGGGATAGTTTCCTGTACAATTTCAGTGGCAAAGTCTATTCATGAACAATCAGCAGCAGTTTCTGGAATTGCTTGCATTGTGGAATAGTTGCACAGTGACAATGTCACTAGACCAGCAATCCAGAGACCTGGATTTATGATCTGGAGATGAATTTAAATCCCACCACAACTGCAGGAGGAATTTAAACTCAATTCAATTAATAAATTGGCTGCAAAATATTAGGTTTAGTAATTACACCAGTGAAACTACCAAATTATTATAAAAACTTGTTTGATTCACTAATTTTCCTTGGGGAGGGTGTTAAGACCCAAGGCAGAAACTCCAAGATGTTTTGTGAAGTTAGCCCATCCCCTAAGTTTTACATGTGATTTTGGCATAGGTGTGCATAAGACAGGGGCAATTCTCCCCAAAAAATTCAAAGTGCTGAATTGGCTGGAAAAATTGTGTAAATCATGATTGTTCGTTTTTTCCGTGGGTGTTCAGACACAAACTTCTCAGACAGTTCCAGAATTCTGCACAGTGACCCTGAATTGTCAGATTGCACTTTGCTAGCCAGCTTAATTGCTGGCCAACCTGGGACACTGCAGTGCTGCTCCTACACACTTCCCACAGCCCAATTGCCAGCCTACACAAGCATTCCCAGGTCAGCCATGAACCCCCTAACTGTCCCTCCCAGAACACTGCAATCTCCAGCAGCCCCATTGACCCCCCATGCCTCCCTAGCAGTGACAATTCCTCCCCTCCCCCTTCCCCCAATCGCTGGCTTCCCTCCAGCCCCAACCAATCCCAGAGTGGCAGCGGGACCCCAATCCCAACTTGCCCATAGGTCACACCCTCTTGGCCGTGCCCCCTCGGCCTCACCCCTTATGGGCAGTGCCAAGTGTCTGCTGGGCATGGGCACTTTGCCCTTGGGCAGTGCAAAGGGGTACACGCTGGCACTGTCAGGGTGCTCATGCTCAGGGGGCGCCCCTGCCTCCAGACCCCAGGGACAGGAAGGGGGGAGCCATGATAGCTTCAGTGTTCACTCCAGCGGAATCTCCTGTTAGTTCCCTGAAATTGGAGAACAACTCTAAACCCCGCCTGAATGAAATATTCCTAGCGGGGTGAAAGATGCTATCAGGCCCAGATAATTAAGTCCAGGGGCCTGATAATGACATTTAAAATAGGTTAAAATTGCTTATCTGGTCTTCTCACTGTTTTCCAATCTCAATTATGCCTGCTCTGCAACTCTGAGAAAATGCAAATGTGTCGGAAACACATGCGTGAGTCCTGCATAATGTTTGACATGTGCATCTCCCAATTCACACACCAAAAAACTAGTGTATTGCGATGGAAGAATCAGGTGGAAAGTGTTTCACTCTGGGTATGATTCAAATGACCTAGTAGGAAGCTTTTCTCAAGCTAAGTTTATTTAAGAGCACAGTTAGAATATAATAGAATTAGCATAATTTTTACCAAATACAAGACACAAACACAACAGAACGTATTTCTGAACAGCTAGCTATCTCTTATTCCAATTTAAAGCGATACTCCATAAACACACACCCTTCTTCAGAATGAGCACAATATGCTCATGTCGTACTGGATTTTCAGCTTTTTAACACTTCTAGACGGAAGTCCAGCCAGTAATCTTCAGGGAGACAGCAAAATCTCAGAGAAGCAAACCAAACTTCTAGCAGTTGCCAATCTCCAGATACTAGAGATAGAAAAAGATATTTCTCCCGCTGCAGCTTCTCATATAGCAGAATCTCCAAAAAAAAAACTTATCTCTTGATAACTCCAGTCTCCAACTTCAGAGGAGGGTAAAGAGGGAGTCTTCTCTCAAAAGCAATATCTAAATTTGAATATTCTGTGTTAAAATCCAGCTTTACCATCACATACTATACTTGTCATTCATCCCAATGAAGCCCAGTCTGCAAATTCGCAGGGGAAAAAAGCAGAACACTGCATTAGTTCAGATTAAAACAACCATGATGTCAAGTATACTGCTTCAGTAACAATAAAGGACAATGGCTACAGACAGCATGGTGCCAGCGAAATCTGCCAGCATTCAGTCTGTCCTTTGAGACTCAGTGTCACATGCCTCGCAGGGTTCACTGTGACCTTTGAAATGTCACAGGCCTGGCTCAGTTCAGTGTGTCCTTTGAAATTATCTTGCAGATAAACACGATTAAAATACATTTTGAAAAGGAACAATAGTGTCACAAAGGAAATCCCACAGATGCACAGACCTACCAGAGCAGGTATATAGTCAGGAGATAATAGCTCTTGGAACATTGATTCTGGAGCCCATGAAGTCCCATGGCATTATGTTCAACAGGTGTTGTGCATACTGATTCTACACTTATTTCTTTCACCACCCAAGCATAAATAGAAAAGGTTTTTATTTGCTTCCTCCTTTGAGTAGTGTAGTATTCCATTAATAATCGCAGCAGAAAACTTAAGGATGAACTCAAAGTGTTAGTGCATTTACACATACTTAAAGGACTGGGGTAGAGGTGGGGAAGGTTACAACATTGCCCTTTTTGCATCCCCAAAGTAAAAGAGGGAGAAAAGAAAGATTTACAATGCAAAGAAAAGAAATGGTATTTTATGTGGGTTCCAGATTCCAGAATCAATGTCTTTACTGAGGTCGAAAGGCTGGAAACCAATGTTGTATAATTCACTTTTCCAGTGGAGTTACACAATGAGATAGTCATCAAAGAAGAATCAATCTTGTAGGTGATGGTACCGAGGTTTCAAGTGAAATAAAGTAGACATGGCCAGGTATTCAAACTTGGCTGAGATCCTTTTGCATTGCTGCAAATTGGATGAGAAAATGTTATCTGTATATATTAGCTTAACTTCAGTGTGGTCGGGCCACCAACTCCCTGCAAATGGGGAGCTATTGTAAAACTCACAAGAGTGAAACACTCCTGGCAGGGAGGAGTCTCTAGCGGGCCAAAGACTTCATTCCCAGGCTCATTCGTCACCTCATTCAGCTTCTGGCTGCTGGAGATATGCGGAGCCCATGATGCCCAATGGGAAAGACCCTATTTCTGTACTCAATTTCACATAGTACTGGTTTTAATCAAGATTATTATCTTTGGGTCTTGCTTGCTAATATTCTTTCCAGCATCCCACCCCCTTCCTATCTAAATTGGCATCAATGTGGGCCATGACCTCTGGCTGTTTACCTTTCCCCAAAAGAATGTCTTGCAGCCGCTCTGTGATATCCTTGACCCTGGCACCTGGAAGGCAACATCCCATCCATGAGTCCTATTTATGATCATAGAAACCCTAGCCTGTTCCTCTGATTAATGAATCTCCTATCACTATTGCTCTTCCCGCCTTCTTCCCCTTCTGTACAGATGAGCCGATCATGGTGCCACAAACTTAGTTCTAATTGAATCCTTCTAGGAAACCAGTGTCCTCACCAGCTTCCAAAATGAAAACAAAACAATTTCTAAGTTCAGTGGATTCCTGCATCACCTGCTAATTCTCTTGAACTGCCTGGTGGTCATCCATTCCCTCTCTGCCTCTAAGGCCTTAAAATGTGCTGCATCCTCTTTCTGAATGTGCTACCCATGTGCCACAATGACTCCAGATGTTGCTTGAGCTCTGAAACCTGGAGCTCAAGTTTCTGCAGCTGGCAGCACTTCCTATTCATATGATCATCTAGAACGTGGGAAGTGTACATGAATACACATACTACAAGGCATACATTCCACTTTACTGAGCTATCCTGCTATTTCTTTACTTACATTATGTTAACTGTAATCTATTTTGGATTACTTGTATTACTTTACCAACTATGGATATACCTTTCTCTTATTTCACATGCTGCTTTTTCACATCTTGCCCCTTATACTGAGCATTTACCTGCCAGTCCACTCACTGTTTCCTGCAACATCACAGTTGTCTTTTTTTCCCACTGCTTCATTACAGCAGCTGAATTACACACCAAAGACCTCTTTCTGAAGATGAAAAAGTTAGAAAGCAAAAGAACACTTGGTGGCACAGTGATTTGCACTGCTGTTTCACAGCGTCGGGACCCCAGGTTCAATTTCAGCCTCTGTGGAGTTTGCGAGCTAATCTAGAACACCAGAATATAAGTCACCCATCAAAATAGCCTATTAACTATGTCGGTCCCACTACTTGATTATGTAATTGCCAGTTAAAAGGTAATATTTTGTCCAAGTAATTTTGATGAGAATCTGCTGTGCTTTCATGCCCCCAGTCCAATTGGAGAAGTGTTCAGAGCTCGTCTGCGCCAATTCCCATCTCTTGTGACATGCTGTACCATTGATTGGTTTAATGAATGGCCAACTGAAGCACTCATGTCTGTTGCTAATACCCACTTGGGGGAACTGCCGGAGCTCGAGACCAGGCCAGATATCCTAAGTGCACTGGTGAGTCTTCAATGCAAATTTATGCTTTACATTTTCTTGTTTAAGTTTGCATGCAAAACATGGGTTTCTTCATTTCTTCCCTCAAGGTCAACATGTGTGTCTCTGTTCACCAAACTGTTGCAAAGAAGTCTCTGCAGTATCGGAGTGAGCTTTCAAGATACAACTACATCACACCCAAGAGCTACCTGGACTTACTCAGCCTCTTCTCTGTGCTGATCGGTATGAAGATACAAATGCTGAAAAATGACAGAAACAGGATGAAAGGTGGCCTGGATAAGGTGATATACTCAATATCATACATAATACTGCAGCAAATTATTCAATCCATAATATTATATCACCCATTGGATTTGGGTGTTGTTCATCCTTGAGGGCAGTTAAGAGTCAACCACTTTGTTGTGGATTTAGAATCACACATGGGTCAGTCGACAGATTTCCTTTCCTGAAGGCCATTAGCGAAACAGAAGGGTTTTTACTACATTGACAGTGGTTTCATGGTCATCATTAGACAATTAATTCCAGATTTTTATTTCACCATCTGCTGAGATGGGATTCGAACCTTGGTTCCCAAGGCATTACCCTAAGTCTTCTGGATTAGTTGTCCAGTGACAATACCACCATACCCCTGCCTCCCCAGTCAGAAATAACCACAGCAGAATGCTTGCTCTTGTTCTTCCATGGTCAATGTTGAGTTTGCAGCTCACAGCAAAGTGATAGCTTGCTTGATACCACATGGCAGACTGCCCAGAAAAAAATATGAGACTACACTTGTTCTGGATCCCTGGATCATTAGAAAAGAACTGTAGATAAAATTTTTCGTCCTTCTTTTCTACCCTTCTCCCAGAATGTTGCACTTCAACCTGTATTTATGGAAAATCATAGCTGTGGCCCTGAGAAGCCTACATTCTGGCAAATGCTCTGCTAGCTACAGGCATAGGCCTGTAGCCTGTGGCTTTCCCAGACCATGTAAATTAGGAGATCCCTTAACATGTGAGACAACATTCACACAATAGTGGAAGATCATAGGTGCGATTTTCCCAGTCTGCTATGCTCTCAAGTAGAGCAGTGGGCTGGGAAATACTCATGGGAGGGCTGAAACTGGAATCGTGACTGCTGCCTAACTTTCCTGGGCCTTGTTGTATGGCATAATCAACCTTGCGCTAAGAAACAGTACAAGCTGTTACACTGTCAAAAGCTGATTTGAAAATCATTAGCGAGCCCAAGATGGTACTGTGTTCAGGAAGCCGGCAATTGTTGGAGGGGAAGATTATTAGGGAGGTTGATAATTGGGAGGCTAGTGATCAGGGGAGGCAGTGTGCACTAGGCAAGCGCTGATCTCATTACTGTGACATCAGCCTAAAATTCAACCAACTAAGTTCACCCAAAAAACAGACAGGAAAACTGTTTTCCCACCCATTGGGCACTTGGTTTTTCGGGGGGAAAGTTGCCACGCACATGTAGTATAAGTTTCTGCAAATTTTAATTCAGGTTGAGAATTTGTTTCCTATCACTTCAGTGCCCAGTATGATTGCTCATGTAAAATATTTCTATACTAAAGCATTAGCTTTAGATCATTGACTGTTTTGCAGGGATATTTTTCGACCTGAATTCCATTCATTGAAACCTTTTCTGAATCTTTACTTGTTTTCTATTGTAGCTTCTGCGCACTGCAGAAGATGTGGCTAAAATGCAGGAAGAGTTGGAATCAATGAGACCCCTTCTAGAGGAGGCAGCACATGACACTGTAATAACCATGGAAAAAATAAAGGTACAGCAAATACAATACGTTGGTGAACATCTTCTAAACAGAATCTACATGAGAAAGTTACATTGACAAGGAATTCAGTTCCAGAAATGTTAATATGGGTTCATACAAATTGGCAGGCAGAAAAGAGCTACTTGGTCTATCAAGTCTGCTGCACAGCATTGTGGCTGAAAGATCATGACTAAACTCTTCCTCATAACCACATAATTTTTTGGGATAGAAAAAAAGCTGAGAAAACTGTGGGCCATTAAAAGAAAAAGTACCTGGAAATTTCCCCTAACTTTCTCAACTGATCAAAACCAATTGGGAAAATGGACTAAATATTCTCAAAGTCAATTTCTATTCATATTATTGTTACCTTAGTTAAAATAGATCCTGCTTCTTCTGGAATACATTAAATCTTTTTTGTTTGTTCTGTGTTTCCAGAACATTTTTCTTAATGTTTGCAATTTTGCTGTTTATAATCTATACTGCTTGCATTAGTAATATTTATTTTGCTCATAGCCTGACAGTGCTATCTTTTCAGTACATAATAATTGGCAAGGACATTGAGCAACAATGGGTATTTGAAGACCAATTCCACATACTTAGCAGGGAGCCCTTAGTGGGATCACAACCAGTTTCACAACCAGGTTAGACTGTGCAATTAAACTTGATATTTGCAATATAATTAGTATCAATCAGCTGAGAGGGTTGCATAGAAACATAGAAACTGGAAACAGGAGCAGGTCATTCAACCCTTCAAGCCTGCTCTGCCATTTATCTTGAACGTGACTGATCATCAAATTCAATATCCTGACCCTCCTCCTCTCCATATCCCTTGATCTTTTTAGCCCCAAGAGCTATATCTAATGTCTTGAAATCTGATAATGTTTTGGCTACATTCTGTGGTAGTGAATTCCACATATTCACCACCCTCTGGGTGAAGAAATTTCTCCTCCCCTCAGTTCTAAAAGGTTTACTCCTTATCCTCATACTATGATCCCTAGTTCTGGTCTTCCCCACCATTCTTTCTGAATCTACCTTGTCTAACTCTGTTAGAATTTTATAAGTTTCTATGAGATTCTTTCTCACTCTTCTAAACTCCAGTGAATATAGTCCTAATGGACTTAGTATCTCCTCATATAACAGATTGCTATCCCAAGAATCAGCTTGGTAAACCTTCACTTACTCCCTCTATGGCAAGGACATCCTTCCTCAGAGAAGGACACCAAAACTGCACAGAATACTCCAGATGTAGTCTCACCAACATCCTATATAATCACAGCAAACATCCCTATCCCTATACTCTGGCTGTGAAGGCCAACATACCATTTGCTTTATTTACTGTCTGCTACGCTTGAGCTTACTTTCAATAACTGATATATGAGAACACCAAGATCTCGCAGAGTATCCAGCTTTGTCAATTTATACCCATTCAAATAATAATCTATCTTCCTATAATTGCTACCAAAGTTGATAATGTGTGATTTATCCACATAAATCCACACTCAGCCTATCCAAATCACGCTGAAGCATCTCTGCATCCCCCTCACAGCTCATCCTCCCATGCAACTTTGTATCATCTGCACATTTGGAGATAATACATTCAGTTCCCTCTTCCAATTCATTAATATATAACGTGAGCAAGTTGGGGTCCTAGTACAGATTCACATAGAACCCCACTAGACACTGACTGGCAATCAGAAAAAGACCCATTTATATCAACTCTTTGCTTCCTATTTGTAAACCAGGTTTCTATCCATCTCAAGACATTACCTACAAGCCTATGTGCTTTAACTTTACATAGTAGTCCATTATGTCAGACTTTGTTGAAAACCTTCTGAAAGTCTAAATAAACCACATTCACTAGTTCTCCTTTGTCAATTCTACTAATTACATCCTCAAAGAATTCTAATAGATTAGGGGGACTGTCAAAGATTCACCAAATTTGGATTATTTCGATTTTTGAGAAAACTTTGATCCTGGTGCCAGAGCTCCCATCGGCAACCTGAGAGAGTTTTGGGAACATAAACTATTTATCAAAAACTGGATTGCCTATTTCTTATCCCACATGCCCTGCTCACCTTCATTCCTTTCCTCAATAACCTATGTTTGATCCTAGTCCTCCAAATCTTAAATTTTACATCTCAGAGATGGGTGTCCATTCACCAGATTTCCTTTATTTACAAACTCCTATTCTATTCCTACGCCAGAATTCTATCGCCTCACCTGCCATGGAATCAGAGTGGGTGATGGATAGAGAACAGAAATATCTGTTTGCCTCGAATGGGGATTTCTGGCCTTGATCAAATAAGGCCGTAAGATCCTGCCCTAGAGTGCTTCAAGCACAAGTCCAAATCAGGAATATTAGTGGATCTGACATTTAGAAGACAGACTTCCTGATTGGACAGGCAGTTATGACTTTAATCAGGGAACTCGTACTCCAAGAGGCCAACTTAATGGATCTTATTGAAGTCATGACAGTTACTTATCATATCTAAATTTTCCAACCTCCAAGCTGCCAATTTATGTTTCTCCATAATTTCCCCCACAATTGGAATTCAACCTGTTGTATCCCTCATTTTTTGAGATCTTGAAAAGTCAGTCTCTGGTGAAACTTTTAGTCCCCTCCCCTCAATATTTCTTTAAAGTTTTAAAGTTTATTTACAGTTTAGTGTTACAAGTCGGCTTACATTAACACTGCAATGAAGTTAGCATGAAATTCCCCTAATTGCCACTTTCTGCTGCTTGGTTGGGTTCATTAAGAGGGAATTTAGCATGACCAATACACTCAACCATCTGCCTTTCAGACTGTGGAAGGAAACCAGAGCATCCAGAGGAAAGTCAATCAGACTCAGTTCTGGCAGTCTTTCCTGCTGGCCAGAATGGCAGGAACCCATGTCAGATTCTGCACTTGGAACTTCATTAATAATGCACAGGTGACTTCCCCTTCGAAGTTCCAGGTGGTCCAGCAGCTAATTAATTGTCCACTATCAGTTGATGAAGTCAAAGATCCCAGTGCCATATTTAAACACCACTCCAGTGCACTTTATATCACTCTCTCCAGCCATTTGTCTTCATCAGATCATGCTGAATGTCAGAAATATCAGGAATATCAGATCCAGCCTCTGTCCTTTCCCTCAGTCTTCCACCTGCCTTCCATTGTTCATTTTCTTTATCCACTTCTATGTCCGTCTGCCTGCCATCATAAGCTGTCACTGTTCCTCCCAACTCTTTGCACCATCTTCCTTTCACATTGCTCCCCTGTCCTTATCAGGCGATCATTTTGCTGGTTTCATCCTACACTCCATCCCTGGTCGAACTTCAAATGTTTGTTGTTTGAAATTGCTGCATGAGTCCCATAGAACAGATAGACTCTGTGTGTGGCACCAGGGAGAAGGAGACTCTGTACATCTTGAACCCAAGTACTGCTAGCACAGGAGAGTTCGTAGATCCAGCAGTATGATGCTGTCCATGAAAACCTGCTTGTATGGAGATGGAGGGCAGTAATCAGTCCGCGCTGGTAGAATGGTGTGCAGTGAATCAGGAGCAGTGCAACACTCTGGCAAGAAAGGCTTTGTTGCACTCAACTCAAAGTCTTTTGCAACTCACTCTTGCACCCACCACTCTTTAACATTCGGGCTTTAGACCACTGTAATTTCACGTTGGCATGATGCAAAATTGAAAGGCCTGATGGGATGCTGTTGGACAGCTCTTTTAATAAGCATTTATGAAGTGCAAATAATGCAAATTACTTTCACAATACCAGTCAACAGGAAGACCAACTCGCCACTGGGAGAATTGCGACATGATTTTACGCCAGCTCCCACTCAATTCTCCGTCCAAAGGCTTTAAGCTTCTCAGTATTCAATTGGAAGCAATTTCTACTCATCCAATACTGGCTATCATAGAACCATAGAATCCCTACAGTGCAGAAGGAGGCCATTTGGCCCGCTGTGTCTGTACCAACTCTCCAAAAGAGCATCTTGCCGAGGCCCACCCTTAACTCCATAACCCCGTGCATTTACCATAGCTAACCCATTGAACCTGCACACATTTGGACACTAAGAGCCAATTTTGCATGGTCAATCTCCCTTACATACAGATCTTTGGGCTGTGGGAGATGCTACAATCATTCCAGTTAAAATGCTGATAGTTATTAGACGTGAAGATATGACAATCAATTCTAACTAGCAAACAAGAAAAAACGTATTGGGCAGAATTCTCTGACATCGCCTGTGGCTGAGATTCTCTGGCCCTGCTACACTGAATGGAGTTTTAGTTGAATGCCAAATTCTCCATTCACTGGCAGAAGTAGTGGGGCAAGCAAGATCAGAGAATCCTGGTCATTGTTGCACTGTAATATAACTGGTGCCCATGCTATATGAAAACAACCTTTTTTAAATTTAACAAACGTCAAATTTGAACATCCAAATTAGTTTATTGTACATGCTTATAATTATGAGAAGCGAATTTAATTTCATAGGCTTTAGTAAGACACATCAGTTATCTCCTTTAATGACGCATGGTTTACATTAAGATCATTTTGTATTACACTCTGTAACTGTTACATATCCTTGTATGCCAAATGATAGCAACATATTTAACATTAGATAATGACAACATATTTTACAGAATATTGTAGACACTTGAGTGGGGGATGGTATCAACATGAAGTTTTACTGTCACTCTTGGACTGAAATATTTCTTTATCAATTTATGATGTCAAAATGCAATATTGTCAACATTGTGAAGTTTGCACATTCTCCCCATGTCTGCGTGGGGTTCCTCCGAGTGCTCCGATTTTCTCCCGCAGTCCAAAGTTGTGCAGATTAGGTTGATTGGCTGTGCTAAATTGTCCCTTAATATTCCAAAATGTCTAGATTAAATGCATTAGCCATGGTAGAGTTATGGGATAAGGTGGTGGAGAGGGGAAATGAGGCTGTAAGTTTTTCCTGGTCATATCCTGTAGTAACTCCTGTATTAAATCCCAGATGGAGACTCCCAAGAAGCAGAGGAACAGCTGCAATTTTTTGCTGGGTATCTTCTCTATTAAGGATTTGGCCATCTCACCACCACCACTTTCTGATGGCAACCTGTAATTCAACATGCAGCATGTCTCTGCTTTTGGCCCTCTTCTCCCATTTCAACCCGCTTTTTTTGGTGGGTCTGTTTGGGTGATGCGCTGATTCGCAGGATTCGTGCTTGCGTTCACAACACATACTCATCTACTGTTGGAGAACAGGCACGGTCGGGACCATACTGGAAACAAATGGGAAGACCAGAAAAGTGATTTTAATCTATTTGTAATGTAATTTAAGTGTAATTATTGAGCCCAGGATTGAATTCTCTGGGCCCAATAGCATTTCTCACCTCACCAGGAGTATTTCACTCTGGCAGGGTTTTGAGTAACTCCTCACTTTTGAAGAACTAGTGGGAGACCTAGCTAGAGTGAAGGGAGAAAAATCAGAACCCCGGTGTTGGGCAGTGGGAGGTAGTGCCATTCTGGGAATGGGCACCCTAACACTGCCAGCCTGTACTGCCTAGCACTGCTCAAGGGGCAAAGTACCCAAGCCCAAGAGGCCCCTTGGCACTACACGCCTGGCATCGGGCAGTGCCAGTGTGTGGGGCCTTTTGTGGACAGGGCTTGGGGCAATCGGTTGGGAGGGGGTCTAACTGCCACCCTACATAAGAATTGATCGAGGCAGGAGAGAGGACGATGACTGAGGTGATCTAGGGGATGGTCTACCTCAGTGGAGGGAGTCTTCTTCCCATGGGGGGGAGGGTCTGCCAGGGTAGAGTGACTGGAGGGAGGATCTCACTGCTGTGGAGGGGGGTGGGTGCGGGGTGTGTGCTAGAGATCAGGGCGTTCTAGGACAGAGGGGTGTCGGGGCTAACTTGAGAATGATTATGCAGGCTGCGATTGGGCCATGGGGGAGTGAGCAGCAGTGCAGGCTGACAGATTGGGACCAAAGCACATCTGCAGAGGCCGGAACAGTCAGACTCCGGCATGAATAGGCATCCCCCTCCAAACTTCTAATAATATTCACGATTATGACATCTGCAGCACACAGAGTGCGGAGATTCAAATATAAACTCCCACTGAAAAACAGTCATGAATTACATCATTTTTCCCACCAATTCCCACCAATTTTTTTTGAATATCACCCCCAATATCTTCATATGATATATAACTGAGGCAAACTGTTATAACTTTTATATATATATATACACAGTGGTCCCTTTTTTTAAACTGATCTACTTGTTTTAATGGTCTGTACCCCTGCTACAAATGTTAATATCAGCGATGAAATAGGACATTTATAGAACACCTTTGACATAGTAAAATGTCCCCAAGGCTTCGCAGGAAAATAGTCCATCTACAAATGCAGCTTGTCCTGAATAATATCCAAGCTTGAGCTGACAAGTGACAAATAACATTCATGCCACACAAATTCTAGGCAATGACCATTGCTTAATCCCCTATTCCTAGGGGTTACCATTGACCAGAAGCTGAACTGGACTACAATGGCTACAAAAGCAGGTAGGAGAGGGTTTGGGGATGGATACCCTAGTGTACTGCCACAAAATGCCTCAGTGCAATTTGTGGCAATCTAGCCCCACAAAAATGAGCCTCTGATTCTTTGCACCGAATGTTGAGTTTTATTCATAAGAGTGTCCCAGCAGCCACACAGATCATAAGTAGCTGTGGGGTTCTCTGCAGGTCACAGGATCCTGGTTTAAATGTATCCATGAGGTTCCCGTCTAAGTCACCTGTGAAATCAATGGAAAAAACAACAGGACATAATTCTATAGTGCTAGGATTCTATTCCAGTTTATATTGCATCGATAAAGTTAAAACTCATATTTACCCTTTCCAACTGCTTGTTCAAAAATAACTGAGGAATGGATCAGGAGCATTAAACAGTTTTTAAAAAATTCTTTCATTGGATGTGGCACCACTGGTTAAACCAGCATTTATTGTCCATCTGTAAATACCTTTGAGAAAATGATGGTGAGCCACCTCTTGAACCACTGCAGCCCTCATGGTATAGGTTCACAGTATTGTGAGGAAGTTCCACAATTTGACACAGCAACAGTGGTCCTGAATTCCTTAAAGTGCAAAAAGAGGGATAAGTTTTAGATGACATTCACAGATCTACTGCAGAAACTTTTCAAAGTCTTTAAAGGATCATGCACCAATGAGCTTCTGTTGACCGAATCTATTTGAAGTGAAAATGCAATACTGAATCTCATTATTGCAACAATAACAGATGCTGTAATGACTTCATTGTTTCTCTTCAAAATAAACAGTATTCATATTAATGTGACTGCTATGTTGACTAGTTCATTTTCTACATTATACAAACCAGTAGATACTCAATGTTTAATTGCATTGATTGCATAACTTTTGCTACTTTGTCAAGAATTTATTGACTTTTTTGTGAAAATAATGGCAAGTTGCAGATAAGGCTTATTTTTATTGATATTCAAGACTGTAAAAACTCTGTTTACTTGTGTGCAGTTTCTTATAGACTTCTTGTGTTCTAGGTTGATACTGCTATTGCAGAGGAAACGCGGAAGGCTGTCAGTGAAGAGGAAGCAAAGGCCTCAGTAAAGGCAGATCTAGCCCAATCAATTGCTGATGATGCTCAAAAAGATTTAGATGAGGCACTCCCTGCTTTGGATGCAGCTTTAGCCAGTCTGAAGTCCCTGAACAAAAACGACGTTACGGAGGTGAACTCCTGGCATTTTTCTTTCCAATTATTTCCAATTTACTCAGTAGATTTTTCCTATAGCTTTTAGGGATGTTGTACCTAGTCTTGTGAAACAAATGAGTAATTATTATCATCCAGAAAGCCAGTTGTTGAAGGCTAGAACTGAGCCTATCCCAACGGATTTTTACAGGTATTTATGAGGTATGTGGACAATCGCAGTCCTCATAACCCAATAACCACAATTTCATTGTGTCTGTTTATTTTGTACATGTCAATCTTCTAGTTACTGTCCTTCACCTACACAATTAATGTGTAATTCATATCCATGGATGAAGCAGACTGACCACTATTTTTAGGGTTAAAATTTATTTGAAATGTAGTAACATTATACATCTTAAATATTAATAAGTGCATCTCCATTAATTATACATGTCAAATCACCCTTTACAGATATTTTCTCCCTCACTGATCAAACCAGTTGCCTTGTGGATGTTTTTTCCCTGTTAGGTATTATTCTTCCTCCTGCAACATCTTCTCAAAAGCTTTTCTATTCTGATCACTAAGAGAGCTAACCAAAATTCAGGACAAAATTCCATTGTAACTCCTTTAGGAAGAATCAAGGTAATGGAAACTAGGAACTGTGCCACAATCCTCACCCAGGCTCCACTCTGCTCCATTTCCTTCAATAGCCACATCCATTTCCTCCAGCATATTGTTTTCCCCTTTTTGTATTTCCCACACAGTCCATTATCCCCAACCTGAAAACCATTCCAAAGGTGATATGTAAGTATGGGTAGATCAATTTCCATCAGATCTCCTCCTGTTTTTCTGATCTTGTCTTGTGCATTTTATGAGATTTTGCCTAATATTATTAGAGTGTGGAATTTTCTGGGTTTTTTGAGGACAGGCTTGGAGGCAGGGGAAGGGGGAACAATGGGGAGAATCATGACAAATGATGTTGTATGGGAAGTCAAGCATTTTCATGTCACATCCAGATTTTCTAAGGGAAAGATGACATGCTTGGAGAACAACATACTTCGGTGTGGTGAGAAGCTGATCAAGGCAGTTAATTTCCACTTGAAATCAATTTTAAGAGATATTTTGAATTTTCCAGAAGTGCACAGGAACAAAGGAGCTTCAGTGCCTTGATATCCTCCCCAACCAATCCCAAAGTCTCCTACTCCATTGATGTCAAGAAAACTGAGAAGGAGACTCTATTAATCAGTCTGGGCCCTTTCTTTTGCATTATAGGATTTATATTCCTTCAGAAGAAACATGAATAATGTTTGGTACTTGATAAAGACATGCACAGCATCTAAACTGGTAGCAAATCAGCTGTCCATGCTGAGGCATATGTCTCCTGCGTATGACCATTTTGGAGCAATCTTGCTCCAGTTAACACTGATGAAGTGTCTATTGACCTGGGTGCAGTCATGCCACTGACAGCATATAAAACTATCTGACCCCACTGCTACTGAACAGATTCATTCCTTTCCAGGTTCATTTTTCTCACATGCCACATAGACCTCTAAGAGAAACATGAGGTGGATTTCTCCTGAAAACATCCAAGTATTGAATTTGTGGGAAAACTGGAGTATTTTGGTTGGTTGGAATACTTGGGGAGGCCATTCTGTGGAGGTCTTGGGCTGGCCAGCAATCAAGTAGATCATCAAACGCAGAGTCTGACAGCTTGGGGCCACTGCGCATGCACGGAGGTCCAGTGATTTCAGTTTCTTCAATGCAAATAGGCCCATCCCCTTGAAATGTAATGATAAATTTATGGCTGGTGGCCACTGCAATTACACAAAGCATGGGAGATTCTATTGTGAACTTTCACTGAAAAAAAAACAGCATGACATTCTGGGAGAACAACATGCCTCAGTGTGGTGAGAAGGTGATCAAGGTAGTTAATTTTCACTTGAAATCTCCAATTGCTGACCTTCCTACTGCCTCTATCAATACCTATGCAGAGTAAGAAGTCTGACAATGCCCATGCAGAAAGACAGCAGGATCCCCCCAGCCCCATTGATTGCTCCTAAGCCTGACCCCATCAGGCCCTGCCCCCATAAGCCCCATCCCCTTGGCACTTCCTGAGGCTGGGTGGGCAATGCCAAGGTGACCTTTGGGCATAGGGACTTTGCCCCTTGGTTGACTTTGCCAGGGTGCCCATTCCTGAAGGCACCATCCCCATTGCCCAACCTTCTGGGGAGGCCTGTCACTCCAGCAGGTTCAGGCCATGAATTCCCTGAAAATGGAGAGCTGGTCTGAACCCCATTGGAGAGAAGTTCTCCTGACGGGGTAAGAGATGCTAGTGGCCCAGAGAACCCAGTCCCAGCCTGCTAATCACATTAAAATGACATTAAAATAAGATGTAAAGTACCTACCTGGTGTCTCTGCTGGTTTGCAATGTGAATTAGACAGTGCCAGAAATCCAGCACTGGGAGATGCAGGTGTGGTAGGAATGCCTGTGCAAATCCTGCACATTCTCATAGGTGAGATTCTCTCACCATGCTGCATTACAAAATTAGCACGGAGGGATGGGAGAATTGTCCCTAAAGTGTGGATCATTCACCTTCAAGAAATGAATAAGATAATTCACCTGCTTGCAGCACTGTAGCCAGGCCCTACAGTTGACCACATGGCTGCTGACCTCCCCTGTGACCTCGATCCAAGGTTCAAGGACCTTATGAGCTACATCCTTGCGTGTGCAAGGAGGTGCCTATAACTATAGTCTGTTATTATCTTTCAAAATTCTATAGATATTGGAAAGGTTTCTGCAGACTGGAAAGTAGCAAATGTAACCATACTAATTAAGAAACAAAGGAGAAACAAAACATAGAACTACAGATCTGTTAACTTTATGTTAGTTATATGGAAAATGTTATAATTTCTTTCAAGGGTGTGATAACTAGATACTGGGAAAATAGTTATATGCTTTGGCAGAGCGAACATCGGTTTATAAAAGGAAAATCATGATTGACAAACTTGTTAAGAGTTCATTAAGGATGTTATTGGAAGCATTGATAAAGGAGAACCAGCGAATATGGTATATATGGATTTTCAGAAAGATGAGGACTTGAATTTTCTGGCTATTCATGCCTGTGGGATTCTCTGCTCCTGCTGCAGTGAACGGGGATGTGGCTAAGAACCAAGTTGTCCCTTCTCACTTGCATTACCAGCTGGAAAATTCTGACCAATGTCCAAGACAGGTCAGTAAACAAAAATGGAACTGGGGCTAATTTACTGGTATGGATGGAGAATCAGTTAACAAACAGAAAACAGAGAATAGGAATAAACCAGTCATTCTCAGGGAGCAGGCTGTTACTAGTGGGGTATTGCAAGGATCAGTGCTGGCAAATCAGGCTTGATGGGCTGAATGGCCTACTTCTACTATGTTCCAAGATCTCCAAGTAGCTTGGAGGAATAACTGCAAAGAGACATCACTGAACACTGAGCAACCTGGATTATCCTTCTGCCATGCATGAGACACCTTCTTCCTCAGGCCTCAAGTGTGGTTAATGTTGATAGCAGCAAGGTTGTTCGATTCAGCAGAGATATTCAAAGAGCACTAACAGACTCCTCCAGTAGTGTTCTGTCACCTCTGCTTCCTGACTAGTCAATCCCCAATCTGCTGGCAGTTAATTGACCAACCACTATAAGATGGCTTCTGCCTAGTTGCAAATTTTGCGAGCAACAATGATTCTAGGCCCATGACAGGAGTTCAGATCTACTTGCAAAATGTAGCTCAATATTATTGCTGACAGTAATACAGCTCCTGATTTGGTGCTCATATTGGGCAGAATTTTGCACTTTATGCACAGAGATAAGAAAACTGCAGTATAGCTTTCCAGCTATGCAGCCATGTTTTCTCACCAGATTGTGCACGGAATGCCAAACAGAGTGTCTTGGAGAGTGGTTTTCACTGGAGAGACAGGGCTGAGAGAGCCAGAGATCACTGTGCCCTGATCTGCATTAAAGCAGCTCCCCTCTCCCACCCCCAACAACATCCAAGCACCTGGATAACTTCCTCATCTTCCCATGCAGCTGGGCAATCCCCTTCCTCCTATCGACTCACTGGGGTAATTCCTCCCTCCACTTCTCACCCTTAATGCTATGGGACGATCACTTTCCCTCATACCAGGACAACTCACCTTCAAGCACAGTGGCATTACATCCCCCACCTCCCTCTACAAACACTGGGCCAATCCTCCAACAAGAACCAGGGCAAATCTCCCCAAAACACATAAGAGGATTTGCCGACCTGTGGAGTTCCTGGAAGGCCCACCCCAGCACAGTCCTCTGTCCAAGCATATCCCACTTTCCCTGGGGCTATACTTACCTTTGCATCTCTGGCAGGCTCCCCTAGGCTGCTTCATGTTTTTAAATACCTGTTGTAAACCTCACCAACTTGATAGGGGAGCTATTTTGGAAAATCACAGAACGAGATCTCGTTGCTGAGATTCTCATTTAATTGGTCTCATGAGATTTTCTGCTGACGTTGCCATTTTTGTCTGTGATGAACACTAGCAGAAAATCCCCCTAATTCTCTTTCCAATTTCTCTCCTTTTTCTTCTGGAGATATGGTTGCTCTCTGTGAAGGAGCAGTACCATGGTTAACTTCCCAAATGACTGAAATTTACTTAGATTTTTCAGCGAATACCAGCAAACTATCCAAATCTAGTTCTACACTGAATGTCCACATACTTGCGCATCCTGAAAGTCAATTGTTCCTATTCCAGGGCTGTTTGGAGTGGCCTGAACAAGCCCAAGTTGAAATGAGCAAGTCATGGGATCTTCATATCTATGTGGTTGAGAAAAATTCTTCTAAAGTGAATGGATAATAAAGTAATTCTTGAAATTATTTAAACAGTTGCTATTGTGATGTGATAATATTCGAGAGAAATCTACCCCAGGAGATAGATTCCGTATATCCCACCCCTTTACCATTAAACTGCTTAAATATTCGGATCTTATTTCCAATGGTAATCTTTAAAATAATACATTCATGCACTTTCTACTGCTGTTAATGGCAGGAAGATAACCATTTTAATTAGGATGTTCTAGATTAAATGTTCCATGAGAAGCTCTTGAACTAAACTTGAAGGGCAGAAATTTAATTGCCAAGAACGAAAATGGGTTTGGGAAGGCAACATTCAATGCCAGCATGCAGATACCGGATATGATCTGGACATGATCCTGCTCATTTCCAGGTTTCATCAGAGTGCATTCCAGGCAAGTTGGAAATATATGTGGAGCTGACTGGTCAGTTATTTAAATATGCATTTAACATTTCAGGTTAATGACGCTTCATCCTTCCCAGCATTTGTTGTTTTTATTTCAAGTTCTCAGCATCTATGACATTTTGCCTTTGTAAACAATGATAATATGTTTTCAGAAGTTTGGATCTATGGTGATCATTTTACTTGTAATATGCACACAGGTTCGAGGCATGCAACGTCCTCCTGTTGGTGTGAAGTTGGTGATTGAAGCAGTCTGTATTATGAAGGGAATTAAGCCAAAGAAAGTTGCAGGAGAAAAACCAGGCACTAAAATCGATGACTATTGGGAACCAGGAAAAGGGCTTTTGCAGGATCCAGCCAAGTTCTTGGAGAGCTTGTTCAAATATGATAAGGTAATTGTTTGCATCCTATTCTTTATGCAGTTGGCTCTGCTGTCTTCATCTTCAATTTAGCTTAAACACAATTTCCAACTGGAAATAATCCAGAAAAATGAAATGGATGCAAACATTGAATAAGTTTAGCCCGCTTTGAGTGCTTTCAAAATTCCACTTTCAACCTATTCAGATAGGAAGCATTGATATATGCACATTGAGCTTGGTGGAAGCAATGATTGCATTTGAATAAGAACTTGGTAGATTGATGGTTGGAAAGCAATCCCTGTAATTGTAATTGTGAGTAAATCTCCGTAGTTTTCTGTGATTTATGAGATGATATGTGCTCTTTTGTTTTAGTGCTCTGGTATAGCATTAAGCCAACTTTTAATGTCATAGTTACATACATCACAACACTGGGGTCTGGTAGACAAAATGAATGTACTAGGATTTTCCATTGTGCATTAAAGTCATAGGAAACATACAAATAAAAGATAAAATTTATTTATTAGTCACAAGTAGGTTACATTCAGACTGCAGTTAAGTTACTGTGAAAATCCCCTAGTCATCACGCTTCATTGCCTGTTTGGGTACATTAAGGGAGAATTTAGCTCGGTCAATCCACCTAATCTGCACATCTTTGGATTGTGGGAGGAAACTGGAGCAGCTGGAGGAAACCCATGCAGAAACAGGGAGAATGTGCAAACTGCACACAGAGAGTGACCCAAGCCAAAAATCGAACCCAGGTCTCTGGCACTGTGAGGCAGCAGTGATAATCATGTGCCACTGTGCTCCCCAATATTTTTGGGGATTTATGTAACCATTTAAAAGCAGACTTTAGTCACAAAATCACAGAATTGTTACAGCACAGGAGGTCGTTCGACTTATAATGTTTGCGCTGAATTACCTCCTCTTCATCATGACCTGTGCAGCATCTTCCTCCATGCTAATGACAAATGCACACTATTCATTTAATTCATTTTATGTCCCTCCCTCCATGAGTAATCCCCTTTTTAGTCTGCAATTAGCTCTATTCCTTTTTTCCTTACACTTTTATCGTTTACATATCGATAGGATCTCTATAGTCTCTACAGGGTGTGAACAACAGTTATATCCTCACTCAATACTCTTTTTGGCATTAGAAATTGAGTATTGCATATGACTTAACACAGGTTGTCCATTCATCCCAATCCATGGATACTACTGAGCTAACAAAGCAATATCCACTTTACCATAATTATAATATAGTCATCAACAAATTCAGTATTGAATTCAGGTGAAACCTCACAGAATGATTAGAATGTGGAACTCACTACCATAAGGAACAATTAAATGCATAGACATCTTTAAAGAAAAGCTGGAGAAGTGCATATAGAAGATAGAAACTGAAAGTTATGTTGATAAGATGAGTTGAAGTGAGAGGAAGTTCATATGGAGCATAAACACTAGTAAGAAGTCTCACAACATTAGGTTAAAGTCCAACAGTTTATTTGGTAGTAAACACCATTAGCTTTTGGAATGCTGCTCTTTCATCAGGTGAGTGGACTAGTGGTGTTTACCACCAAATAAACCTGTTGGACTTTAACCTGGTGTTGTGAGACTTCTTACTGTGTTTATTCCAATCCAACACCTTTCATTTCCACATCGTGCATAAGCACCAGCACAGACCAATTGGGCCAAATGGCTATGTTTTATCTAATTTTCCAATCCTCAGATTCCGTGTGTTCTTACAATCACCTGCCATTACAGAACAATTAATTCCCTCCTTCCACATCCTAAAAAACGCATAAATGGATGTTGTCACTGTTTCTACAGGAGATCTGGAGAACCTATTGAATTTCCAGACCTCTGTTTCTCCATATAGATATAATCTTAACTGTCAGGCATTCTTATATCTTACCAGGATAACATTCCTGATTCTATAATCAAATCAATCCAGCCATACATAGACAATGATGACTTCATGCCTGCTGCTATTGCCAAAGTTTCAAAAGCCTGTACTTCCATTTGCCAATGGGTTCGTGCTATGCACAAGTACCATTTCATCGCTAAAGCTGTGGAACCTAAAAGGGTATGTATCATTACTTGTTCATCATTTTAAAGCTGTACTCCAAATGTTTCAGGCAGGCTTCAGTATAAACTGATAGTAGATAAATGCTTTGTATTCTTGCTCCTTCAATATTCTTTCCTCTTCTGAAAACTTTGGCGTCCTGTTGGCTAGTTTCTCAGGTGACAATTGCTTAATGGTGTCTTATCCAAGTGCATACAGATAGAGTTAGAGTTGGTAGCTATTTTGATAATAGTAGCTCAAAGTCAAGTCCAGCCCATCTGAATCCAATGCTTATTGGTTAATTTGGTAGTAATCAGATGGAAAAATCTTACCTGACTTCTTTGCCCTGCCTAGCCTAATCTAGAGGAACTGAGGATAGTTGTTATGTTCCAAATCCTGCCCCCAGTTGAAACCTGCCATCAACACAGACCAGGGATTGATTTCAGTAGTTCAATTGTTTATATGGCTCAATAATACACTGAGTAGTGCATTCAGAGCCACTCAGAGTTGCCAGTGGATTATAAAGTGGATAGAGTCACTCAGAGTTGCCAGTGGATGTGTGGCATTCACATAAGGGAATGGATTTGTAATTGACAACAATTCCTGCCTTAAACATATCTTATACTGAAATAGCTAAATGAAAGTCAATTTGTATAGGAATATTGATTTGTAAGTTTTTTTTTTGTTATTTTCTATTTACCATATTGTTATGATCTTATCCCAAGTTCCCAAGGTTTTGGTGATCTGTTAGGGTGCAATAATGTTTTGTTAAAAATAGATAATGTTTGAGCTTTAAAATGCTTGCTCAGTGAATAAAATGCCAAGATTTTGAATAAACAAAAATAAACTTCACTATAAATGGTCAGAAAAATAAAACAATTTTATGTATGAAATACATGAGAATTAACAAACCAATTGTGGTCGAACACATCACTTACGCGAGAAATGGCAGGTGCATTCTAGATAGAGTCCATGGATTTCTAAGTAGCCCACCCAGACTTCAGTAACAATCTCCTCAATCTCACTGAAACTCTAGGGGGAGATTTCCCATCCCACCCACCACAGAAACTGTAGCAGGCAGGGGAATGACCATGCAAAGGTCAGTTGATCTCGGGTGGGGTTTTCTGGTTTTGGGGCAAGTGGGGCCAGAAAATTCTGCCCTCTGTCTCTCTCACAAGAGATTCCAATCTTCTCCGTCGAAGATCTAACTTGGGAATTCTCTCCAAAAATCACTCCAACTTGGATGGCCTTAATAATGACCCACCTCACAGGATTCTAATCTCTTGGATTCCTGAATATATACTCAAACTCCAATTCACAAGCACAACTTTAGCCCTTCAGTTGCTATGCAGCACACTACTGCTCCAATGGGATACCTTTGCCCCAACAGCCCACAGCATTTAGTCACCAACATTCAGCTGCCTTTTTGGATCTTTTCCTGAGCCTCTTCAATTATCAGGATTTTCCTTCAGCTCTCTTCATTTAAAATCTCCAAGCATAGCCCTTTCTCTGTCTGATGCCTTTTTTCTTCAATCCTCTCTTTTTAACTTAACTGGGATATGTTTGTTGTTCCTGGCCCCTCTGTGGGACTCTTCTTTTGTCTTCTGTTGATAGTGGTCTGTTCCCAGTCATCTGACCCAGACTTCTGTGCTTTTTTCCTTGTAGAGGTGCACTGGGCCCAAAAATGTAAGAATGCAGAATTGTTCGTGTGCAGCCCGCTCCTGGTCTGTGCATGCGCAAAAGCTCCAAAGAACATTGGGAGTTGAAGTTCCCAACTTCTACTCTCAATGAGAGTAAGTATAGTTTTAATAACAATTTTTTTTATTCATTAATGGAATGTGGGCATTGCTGGCTAGGCAGCATTTATTGCCCATTCCTAATTGCCTTGGGAAGGTAAACATGAGCTGCCTTCTTGAACCGCTGCATTCTTGGAGGTATAGGTACACCCCCAGTGTTCTTAGAGAGGGAGTTCCAGGACAGTGAAGGAATGGCAACTATTTCCAAGTCAGGATAATGAGTGACTTGGAGGGGTACTTCCAGTTGATGGTGTTCCTAGGTATCTGCTTTCTTGTTCATCTAGATGGCAGTGGTAGTAGATTTGGAAAGTGAGTATGTAGGAAAAAAGGCCAGATAAGTTGTGGTATTGTAACAATACCTAAAACACATATTTTACTAAAAGATTTGTGCAATTGTAAACCATAGTGTACTAGTAATAAATTGCTCACCTTCTTTACACAGCAAGCTCTGCGTGAAGCTCAGGAAGATCTGGCTGTGACTCAGAAGATTCTAGAGGAAGCAAAAGGTCGCTTAGAAGATGTGGAACTTGGAATAGCTGCTCTTGAAGCAAAATACTTGGACTGTGTAACAAAGAAAGAAGAGCTAGAAAATAAGTGCGAACAGTGTGAGCAAAGACTAATCAGAGCTGATAAGGTAATAAGTGCACAATTCTATTTTACACCCATTGAGTAGCATGAGTAACTCTATCTTAAACATAGGCAAAGTCCAGTGCTGAAACAGTTCTTCAGCTTCTTGAGAATGTAAATTACCCACCTGCAGTATGTTAAAGTAGCAAAATGCTTCAGCGCTGAGCAATCTAATTCTATTCAACCAGTCCAATTATTGCAAAGCTTCTGTAGGGAAGCCAGCTTACCTAACTGTACAGTATTGGAGCCCTTACAGGCACATCTGCATGTTGGCTCTTGGTGACATCATCCAAAAACATGCAAAAGGTTTCTTGCATAGGTTGACGACACCCAGCTCTCATTAATATATTCCCTTTCTGGTGTCAGACCTATTTGTCCAACGTTTCTAAACATGGCAAATATTAAAGCTATACCTTTAGCTCCTACCATAAACTTGCCATTATTCCTCCCAAGCACTGTCTCAGATTCAACCAGTTCAATCTCAATCTATGACCTGCATCACTTGAGCTCAGTTTCCAAGTCATATCTTGTCCATTATAAATGCCGTCTACTTTCATCTCTATAACATTACCTTTTGAAGCTTCTATCTCGGACCAACTCTCCTGCTGAAATTTGATTTTGTGCTTCGTGTTTTACATCTCTTTTTAAGTAGGCTTGATATTATAAAATTATTGTTAGGCAGATAATACTCCTATCATTTCTGGACTCAGAAATCCATCTTGCTATTTACTGCAGTTCTTTGCCACAACTACAGAAGAACAAAGAACATTTAACCCCTTGAGCCTGTTCTGCTATTTATTGGATATTGCCAAGTCCAAAATTATCTGTTCCCTGGTTGATTCTGGAATATATTGTTCTAACAAACTGCCCAAGATAAATTCTATGAACACATTCTCAAGGGTACCTTTGCCAATTTGATTTCTCCAATCTATCACCTAGAATTTCTGCAGTTTTTTTTTACAAACCTGTATTCTTTATTGATGTATACTCTGCCTGATAGTATAGCTATTGTTATACTGTATACAAATCATTTATTTCCCTTGATATTTTTACTTCCCCACAAATTGATTCTGCATCTGGATCTTCTAAGCAAAGAGCATTTCTCGCTACCATACGGATGTCACCCTTTTTAAGAAATCTCACAACACCGCCTTAAAAAGTTAAAGTCCAACAGGTTTATTTGGTAGCATAAGCCACTCGCTTTCGGAGCACTACTCTTTCATCAGATAAGTGGGAGTTCTGTTAACAAACAGGGCATATAAAGACACAAACACAATTTACAAAATAATGGTTGAAATGCGAGTCTTTACAGGATAATCAAGTCTTAAAGATACAGACAACGTGAGTGGAGAGAGAGTCAAGCACAGGTTAAAGAGATAGTGTGACATGAATCCGAGATCTTGATTGAGGCCATCCTCGTGTGTGGAACATGCTCAGCGACTCTGCATTGTCGTGTGTTGTGAAAGCCACCTTGGAAAACGCTTACCTGAAGATCGATCTGCTGCAGATGAAGCCTGCCTGCCAGGCTTCATCTGCAGTTACAGGCCACCCAAGGTTTTCATTTCTGACCTTAAATTTCTAGCGTTTCCCAGCTCTGATGCAATAGATTTTGAGTGAGTGAAAGGCAGGAGGTTGGAAAGAAGAACAAGAAGAAACGCTTATAACAGGAGAAATCAAATGACAAAATCTTTCATTGTACAAGGCCATGAGATAAGGAATAAAGAAAGATGTATCTAGAGCAGGTGTGATTGACAAGATCCTGAATAGCTGCTTTTTGCAAGCATAGTAAATAAGAGATAATAATGAGAGAAATAAGAGACAAATAATGTTAATTTAGCAAAATAAAAACAAAATGAGAACAGAGGCTGTGATTTAAAATTATTGAACTCGGTATAATGGGATACTTTACAAAAGGGCACAAGTTAAAACAAATTAGAAAAATAACCAAGAAACTGGACAGTAATAAAATATTTATAGGGTCAAGAGAAACCAGAATATACTAAGATTGGGAAGAATACTAAAATCTAAAATAGGGTAGATTTTTACATGAAATCTGAAACCCACCCCCAAACTGTCAAGTTCTGGTTTTAAAAGAGGCAGGTTGAGAGGGAAAACGTAAGCAACTCCCACGTAGCTAGTTCATATTTAACTATTATAAAGAGCTAAGTGCCTCATAATTAACACTTATATTTAAAATAAAAACATAAAATGGTAGATAAACTCAGCAAATCTGGCAGCATCTGTGGAGAGAGAAACAGTTAATGTTTTGAGTCCATATAGCCCTTCTACAGAACTGTTTTATTTAAACCTGCCCAGTTAGATTTCTCAGCTCTCAATCAATTTGTCAGCTAAAATGAGGCAAGGACTGCTGAATTCAGAAAATAAGTCCTTTCTACTTACCTGCTAAACCTAGTTTATCTGTTTCAATCCCCAGCAGTCAGACACCCATCCATCCCTGACCTTTCCAATCTCTTTTCTAGCTCTTCCAAACTCCCTTTCCTAACTCTTCCTATCACCCCATCCCAAAAAGCCCCTGATCTCATCTATCATTAATCTTTTGAATCTCCCTTCAAGGCCCTCCCAATGTCGCCAACAGCCTTGATCTTCCAGGACTACAATCTCACTGATCCTTCCCTATTAGGCCTGCACACCCTGACAGCAGTCTGCTGATAAAGATCATCCAACTGCCAGCCAACCTCTAATAAACAGGTCCTACTCTTAAATTAGTCAGGATGTGAAGCAAATCCATTCTTTCACATTTCTCAACCTTAAAAAGATCTGCCCCATTCCCTACCTGCCCCTGAGTAATATCCAGCTTTTTAAACTTATCTATATTGTGAATAACGCTCATCACAAGTAAACATGATGCACAAGTTTGAAAATGACTACTTGCGATATTAGTTGATGGAGGCTTAATTTAAACAATTAAAGTAATGGGCAGAGAAGGGAATGTATCATCAATATACTAAGTAGCTATCCATTTACTAATATCATTAATAACCATTTCTAACCCTAATGAACCTGGGCAATTTGGTTAAAAAAATTGATTTCTGATGCAACTTAATTATTCCTATGATTGAAGAGAATTATAGCCAGTTACTTAAATTGTCATATCTCAGTATTTGTAAGAACAATTTGCCATCCTTCAGCATAAAGTTTTTTTTGGTGTTTCATAGTTATTAAATGGACTGTCTGATGAGAAAATCCGCTGGCAAGAAACAATGCAGAACCTGAACCTCATGATCAATAATGTAGCTGGGGATGTGCTAATCGCAGGAGGATATGTGGCTTACCTGGGACCTTTCACGGTAAGTAGTACAAAACCATTCAGTTCACTTCAAATAAAGCTTGTCTATTAGCCCAATAAGTGGGCTAATATTTCTTAGTGTCACTTCAGCCAAGCATATTGCGTAGGATATTTCCCTCATGATTGTAATTTCTTATATCAGTGGGCATTAAAGGAGTTCTTCCATTATTCACCTTATGTAGTCTATACAACATAAATCTCAATTTCACAACATAATTATTTTTAAATCACCTTAACAACAGATTCATGATATAAGCAGAATGTCATGATGTAGAGATGCCGGCGTTGGACTGGGGTAAACTCAGTAAAGTTTTGCAACACCAATTTAAAATCCAACCAATTTATTTGATAGTAAATCCACGAGCTTTCGACACTATGTTGTGCCTTCGTCACGCAAATGCAGTGTTCTGATCTGCAGAGGCACTCATATCCACACAGACAGTTACATACTGCTGATTAGAATGCGAATCCTTACATCTAACCTGCTATTCAAGTGTTAAAGTGGCTAACAATGTGTGTGAACGAAATCCTGAGCATTGGTTAGAGAATTGTGTATTTTCTCCAGACAGCACAGTAAGTGAGGTTTTTTGCTAATCCAGGCAAGTTACTGGGGTTACAGATAGTGTGACATGAAGCCAAGATCCCTGTTAAGACCGTCCTCATGTGTGCGGAACTTGGCTATCAGTCTGTGCTCAGCAACTCTGCGCTGTCGTGTGGCACGAAGGCCCCCTTGAACAACATTTACCCGCAGGTCGGAGGCCAAATGCCCATGACTGCTGAAGCGTCCAGGAAGGGAACTGTTTTGCCTGGTGATTGTTGAGCGATGCTCATTCATCCGCTGTTGTAGTGACTGCATGGTCTCCCCAATGTACCATGCTTCGGGACATCCTTTCTTGCATCGTATTAAGTAGACAACGTTGGCCAAGTTGCAAGAGTATGTACCGTGTACCTGGTGAATGGTATCCTCACGTTTGATTATGTCGTCCATGTCTATGATCTGGCATGTCTTGCAGAGGTTGTTGTGGCAGGGTTGTGTGGTATTGTGGTCACCGTTCTCCTGAAGGTTGGGTAGTTTGCTGCGAACAATGATCGGTTTAAGGTTGTGCGGTTGTCTGAAAGCAAGAAGTGGGGGGGTGGGGATGGCCCTAGCGAGATGTTCATCGTCATCAATGACATGTTGAAGACTCCGGAGAAGATGTCGTAGCTTCTCCGCTCTGGGGAAGTACTGGACAACATAAGCAGAATGTGCCATGGGATTTTGGAGGGATTCAGAATTTAAGATTTTTATCTCCTTTTTGGAGTGCACAAGCTTGCTTAACTTGAAATTCTAATGGGTTTGAGCAAAATCTCATCAAGTTTTAAGCGTCACTGAAGAAATGAATTATTACAGCTTAGGAACTCCCAGTATTATTATTGTATTAGCCCATTTGGATTGACCTTTTACTACTGCATTTGTTAACATGCTGTAAACTAACTTTTAGGGAGAATATCGTGCAGCAATGAATGAGGAATGGCTGAGAGAATTTGTTGCCCTTGGTCTTCCGCACACAAAAGAATCTAATCTGGTTTCAACATTGGGAGATGCTGTGAAGATACGATCCTGGCAGGTAGGTCTTCCTTGCCCATTTTAATTTAACAACAGTTTGATTAGTTGGAAATTCCAGAGGTAACTGGTTAAAGTTACTTTACTGATAATTTGGTGATATACTTAAATGGCATGCAAATTAGTGCAGCAAGAAAATATAGGAAAGTATCCCATGTTGCACCTGTATCCCAGATGATTAGCTGGAAACACCAGGATATAGCACTCTGTTGCACTATGAGAAGAAATCAAAAAGTGAGACTTTCTGGACTCTGCTCGCTTGGGAATCCCAAACAGTACAGAAGTTTTAATTTTAGGTAGGAAGAAGACATGGAAGACATTTTGCCTTTGTGTGACAATGTAAAATATGCATCATCAGTTTTATCATCAGTTAAACACCTTTGCACTGAAGTTTACAGAAATAGAAATTGGGTAAGGTATTTAATGTGTTGAGGAAAGGGAGACAGCTCTTGTTATGCCCCTTATATAATAGGGTTAGACAGGGTCGACTCAGGAAGAATGTTCCCAGTGGTGGGAGAGTCCAGAACTAGGGTCATAGTTTGAGGATAAGGGGTGGAATCTTTTAGGACTGAGGTGAGGATAAATCTCTTCAACCAGAGGGTGGTGAATGTATGGTATTCACTACCACAGAATGTAGTTGAGGTCAGAATGTTGTCTAATTTCAAGAAGAAACAAAATATAGTTCCTGGGGCTGAAGAGATCAAGGATAGGGGTGACACGGTAGCACAGTGGTTAGCAATGCTGCTTCACAGCTCCAGGGACCTCGGTTCGATTCCTGGCTTGGGTCACTGTCTGTGCAGAGTTTGCACATTTTCCTCGTGTTTGCGTGAGTTTCCCCCATATGCTCTGGTTTCCTCCTGCAGTCAAAGATGTACAGGTTAAGTTGATTGGTCATACTAACTTTGCCCGTTATTGTCCTGAGATGAGTAGGTTAAAGGGATTAGTGGGTAAAATACTGAGGGATCTTGGGGTAGGGCCTAGGTGAGATTGTGGCCGGTGCAGACTCAATGGGTTGAATGGCCTCTTTTTGCGCTGTAGGGTTTCTATGATTCTATGATATGGGAGAAAGAGGGAATCAGGATATTGAATTTGATGATCAGCTGTGGTCAAGATAAATGGTGAAGCAGGGCCTAATGGCCTTCTCTTGCTTCTAGTTTCTATGTTTCTCTCTTCCGAAGTAAACATTATGGGGCTTTCATTAACCAATGACAAAATAATCTATGGACAATATCGTTCAGTCAAAAAAATAAATCTGCAAATATAACAACCCACAGACTGAGTATAAAAGGGTTCTGTTGGGATAGTATTATGCATAGGGCACTATCTTACCAAAAAAAGGCAGAATTGTTTCTGATGAGAAAACTGACATGTTTCTCTCCAGAGAAACTGGTTGGTTTTCCCTTCAGAACTCATGGCATTCTGCCAAAAAAAAATCAAGGAGACATGTTTCATGCTGTCATCCAGGGACCAGGGCCTTACCAGGCTGGCAAAACACGTCTGCTCAGAGATGGGGGCACCTTCTAGCAATGGCCGTTTAAAAATAAATAAATCTCTACACCAGCCACAAAGACCTCAGGAACCCCATTCTCCATCCTCAATCAGAGACAACTCTTTTCTTCCATATCTCGCCACCCACCACCAATCATCAGCACCTCTCTTCCCCTTCTTCACCCTGATCACCAGCACTTTCTTTCCCCTCTCCCCTCAACCCCTGCCCACCACGATCACAGTCAGACCTGGATCCTCCCAAAGCCAATAAAACTCAGCTGCTCGGAGATCAGGGTACTCTTTAAAGATGATCCTTTAAAGAATAAGCCTCCTTCTCTAGCTCATCACAGAAGTCTCAGGGACCTCCCACCCCCCACCCCTGATTGGAATTGATAATTCCCTATCCTCCTCCATGGCCCCTGCAACCTCCTCCTCCCAATCACCAGCACTTTCTCCCCTTCACAGTCGAAGTTGACACCTCTCACCCTGCCCCCAGCTGCTGGCATTAACTCTTATTGTAAATGGGATAACTAACCACCAAATTAATTCAGTGGGCTAAAAACGTAGCAGAACCAGCAACAAGGCAGGCATCACCTACAGTAATGTTACCAATAGAATGGAACTTTGCTCCTTGTATTGTCAGTGCGCTGTTGAAGACATCACAAGGTAATGAAACCTACAGCTACTTCTGAATTAGTGCCATCAGTGCAGGGGATTGTCATGACAACAAGTGTGGCTAGCAAGGCCAGCATATATTGTCCACCCCTCATGGCTCATCTTCTCAAGCAACACACTCACATCCTAAAAATAATTATTGGTATTTGGAACTCCTGTCTATATTTTGCTCTCTGGCATTTCCATGCTGGAGTCTCAGGTGTTAAAAGCAAGCTCAATCAATGATTATCCTGGAACTTCCTTTCACAGTGTATTTTGTGGGCGAGGTGTGGAGATGTGATTGTCCCAGATATTGTGAGGCAGAGAGAAAATTTGCAATGACATAGTATCTGTCTCATTCTCAGGTGGCTGCTTAGTGATTTACAGCCAATGACATACTTTGAGGTTTCATAATTTAATATTATCCAGAAAAATGCAACAATTAATTTCCACATGATAAGACCTCACAAAGATCAATGAGATGATGACAAGTTCATTTCCCTTTGACGTTGGTTGTGGCTAAATATTGACCAGCATACTGGATTCTAGGGTCTGTCCTAGCTGCTTAAATTAGACATCAGTAGCTGAAGCTGTGTAAAATTCTGGGTATCACATTAACAATGGGTATTTTGTGATCAGATCACTCTGTGGAACCCAGCAACAGAAGAATGGTCAAATGATCGGCTGGAGGGTAGTCTCCAAAGGTGGGAGCAGTTTTTTAGGTTATGCATGGAAGTGCTTTTATTATAGTGAAGTTTTATCTGATGAATTTCTGTTTTTGAAAATGCTTTGATCAATGTTTCTATCTTCAAGCTCTCCTTGAATCCTTGTTATCTTCTTGGAGTTCATTTCAGCTCGCTGTTGTTTCTTGCTCATGTGACAACTACAATCATAAACTTCATATTCTGAAACTGTGTTCGTGTTGGTACTGAAGTTATAAGTGGTTAACTTAGGAAGAGGAGGAGGCTATTCAATCCCTTAAAAATGTTCAGCCATCAGTTGGATCATGGCTGATCTGTCCTCAACTTCATTTTAATAATTTTCACTCTTGAAAATTTCAATTCACTGGGCATTAACAATCTTTTTGGGCAGAATTCTAAATTTCCATAAACCTTTGTTTGAAAAATTGTTTCCAGATTTCACCCCTGAATGGCCTAACTCCATTTCTAATATTATGCCTCTTGTTCTTATTTAAGTGTTACTTACTGTTATTTCCACTGTTTCACAGATTGCAGGTCTTCCCAAAGATGCATTGTCAGTGGAGAATGGAGTAATCACGCAGTATTCTCAACGGTGGCCATTATTTATTGATCCACAAGGTCAAGCAAATAAATGGATAAAAAATTTGGTAAGGGTAATCGATGTAAACATGAGAGAACATTCCCAAAGAATGAGTTGGCTCTTCAGACTCTGTAGTAAAGACTAATTAGCTACAAAGACTGTAAAATATGAACCATATTATGGTAAGATCCTTAACTGTGACATTGTCCAGAATGAGTTGACAATCAAAGATAACATATTTGCAAGTTCACAACATCGATAAACACTGGTTCATTCTCACTGCAAGTTGTACAAGCTTGGAATATCCTCTGTTAGCAGTATTAAAGATGCGATTTGCTAGTGCCTCTATTGATAATGTGCAGCCGAGTGCAGTGTTGAGACTTGTAAAACAGGAACGCACATGTTTCAGTCCCTGGTTTTAGGTGTCTCAGCTGACCTATTGAATTGGTCTTACAATTCTTTATTGTGGAGAAAACTATCTACCAATTTTGATTCACTTGATTGCAGTGTACTAGGAGACTTGCTGCCCATCACCATCCGTCCCCGCTGCCCATCACCATCTGTCCCCACTCCCCCCACCAACTGCACGCAAATCAGTAATCCCTACATCCCCCACCCCACACACAGACATTGGGACACCTCTCACCCAGCACCACAGTCATCAGAAATTCCCCCTGGCGATCAACCAGGGTGACTTTTCCCCAGTCAGTCGCACTCCCTGCAGAGTTCAACATTCCCTCCCTATTTTCCTGAACTCCACCACTTCTGGAGTTCCCTCCTTCCCACCCCAATCACCACCCCTTCTACAGAGCTCCCTCTCTCCTTTCCTTTCTGCAGAGTTCTCTCCCTCCCACATTATCACCATACTGGCAGAATTCCCTTCCCATTGCCCACTGATTTGTCATCCTGGCAGAGTTCCCTTTCTCCTTGATCACCCCCTGGCAGAGTTCCCTCCTCTCCCTCCCACCCCGGCTGAAATCGCCCCTTTCTGTCCCATCTTGGCAGAGTCGCATCCTTCCCTCCCACCCCAGAAGGTTTGCCACCTTTCTCTGCCACCTCGATAGATTTCCCCCTTTTCTCTCCACCCTGGCAGAGTTCTCCCTTCCTCCCACCCTTGCAGAGTTCCCATTCTTTCCCCTACCACCCCCTTACCACCCTGTCTTGACTCCATCTCACAGGTTCTGTTCTGGCTCAGGCCCCATCCCCTTGGCATTGCCCCAGCACAATTATTGTGCCTGGTGGGTGCCAGCGTGCCTAGATTTTTGCCTCCCACCCAATCATATTACTTGCCAAAAGTTGAAAAGCACGAGACTGTAAGACTTCACTGCTCAAAGGTACAAATGAAAAATGGCAAATCGAAGGAGGTATCAGAGAGAAGCTGGTATCTTTTTAACTGTACTAATTGTGGGTCAATGTCTCTAGGAAAATAGGGGAGAAAATTGAGCAAAAAATATTATAAATGTCCATCTAATTATATCATATGTACAACTATACTTGTACGTGGTTTGGCAGTGTTTATGGAGAATGAAGCAAGACTTAACATTTGACATCAATGAGCTTTCGTTTTGAGTCCTGATGAAAAGTCACAGATCTTGAACATTGAAGGGGACATCAGGCGGTCTGCAAGAGTGGGAAATATGATGGGAAGGATGACTTAATTGTTTAGGAACTGAAATTTCACTTTTCTGCTAGCAGTTTCAAATTTGTTGATTAAGTCAGTCGAGTATTTGTGGCAGGCCAAGCCTCACACCACCCCATGCCCTATGGCATTAATACTTATTATATTAAATCTTGTGGCAACTATGTCCTACCTTCATGATAAAGTCAGCGGCACATGAGAATCTTGTGGCACCTTGTTCATATTTGTTTAAAGATAGCATACATTACCTGGCTTTGTGTCTGAGGTCAGCAATTTTCCTTGCTGAACAATCTACTGCCAATCCATTCCCACCAGGCTTCTGCCCTGTTAGCAAGTGAATATTACTCTAGAATTTTCCTTTAGAGCTTGCTTGGATGAGGTCTGCTTTGTTTGCCAATCAGGAGTGCAAAACACCTAATGTGCAGCATGTCAATATCGTCATTGGATGTCAATAAATAATTGTAAATCCTAACTTACGATAGGACTCGCCTGACTAAAATTTTAAAGTAGACTTGGTAATCATAGTGAAAGATTTGATATTTACAAGATTACCAGAAATTTTCCTTGTGCAGTAATGCCCATTGGCATTAACTTTACCAAAGATGTAGCAGAACACCAATTACACAAAGTTGTGGCAGTGAAGCTGAACAATCCCAAAGAAATTCACAGCTACTGGATCAATTTTATTATCTGGTGGCAAAATGTATATCCAACATCTGTTCCAAAAAATTGCCTCTTGGCATATATTAGAGCATCAAAGACCCATTGATCTATAATGCTTGGACCAAAAATATTAGAATCACTGGGAAAACTTATTAGGAAAGAGTAATCAATGTAGGTGAGGTAATAAGTTTAAAAACAATTTTTTTCCAAAGTGTTTATCTGTGAACCTTCACCCTCATACTACAACTTAGAACACATCCCACTGAAATAGTTTGTTTTACTCCCAGATGTAGTTTGACACATTGGGCCTTTTTATACTCCAGGACACTGTGATGATTGATGAGAGTAGGGCAATGGATGTTGTCTACATGGACTTCAGTAAGGCCTTTGACAAGGTTTCTCATGGCAGACTGGTGAAAAAGTTGAAGTTGCATGGGATCAGAGGTGAGCTGGCAAGGTGAATACAAAACTGGCTCGGTCAAAGAAGACAGAGGGTAACACTGGAAAGTACATTTCTGAATGGAGGGCTGTGACAAGTGGTGTTCCTCAAGGATCAGTGCTGTTTGTAATATATATAAATGTATATAAATATATATATAATTTGGAGGAAAATGTAACTGGTTTGATTAATAAGTTTGCAGACGACACAAAGGTTGGGGAACTTGTGGATAGCGATGAGGAACAGCAGAGGATACAGCAGGATATAGATCAGTCAGAGACTTGGGCAGAGAAATGGCACATGGATTTTAATTCAGACAAATGTGAGGTAATGCATTTCAGAAGGTCTAATGCTGAAAGGAAATATACGGTAAATGGCAGAATCCTTAAAAATATTGATAGGCAAAGGGATCTGGGTATACAGATATATAGGTCACTGAAAGTGGCAATGCAAGTGGAGAAGGTAGTCAAAAAGGCATACAGCATGCTTGCCTTCATTGGCCAAGGCATTGAGTTTAAAAATTGGCAAGTCATGTTGCAGCTTGATAAACCTTAGTTAGACTGCACTTGAAATATAGTGTTCAGTTCTGGTCACCACATTACCAGAAGGATATGGTGGCTTTGGAGAGCGTATAAAAAAGATTTATTAGGATGTTGTCTGGTATGGAGGGCATTAGCTATGAGGAGAGTTTGAAGAAACTTGGTTTGTTCTCATTGGAACAACAGAGGTTGAGGGGCAACCTGATAGAAGTCTACAAGATTATGAGAGGCATGAACAGAATGGATAGTCAGAAGCTTTTTCCCATATAGGTTTAAAATATAAGAGTCAAGATTTGAAGGAAATGTGCGAGGCAGATTTTTTACACAGCAAATAGTGAGTGCCTGGAACTCATTTTCAGGGGAGGTAATGAAAGCAGATACATAGAACACTACAGCACAAACAGGACTTTCGGCCCACAAGTTGCACCGATCATAACCATACCTACTAGGCCCTAGAACTATCCATATCTCCCAATCCCATTTAGTCCCATGTACTCATCCAGAAGTCTTTTAAAAAACCCCAGCGAGTTCGCCTCCACCACCACCGACAGCAGCCGATTCCATTCACTCACACCCTCTGAGTGAAAAACTTACCCCTAACATCTCCTCTGTACTTGCTTCCCTGCACCTTAAACCTGTGTCCTCTCATAGCGACCATTTCAGCTCTGGGAAATAGCCTCTGAGAATCCACCCTATCTATTCCTCTCAACATTTTATATACCTCTATCAGGTCACCTCTCAACCTTCATCTCTCTAGGGAGAAGAGCCCTAGCTCCCTCAACCTATCTTCATAAGGCATGCCTCCCACTTCAGGCAACATCCTTGTAAATCTCCTCTGCACCCTCTCAATAGCTTCCACATCCTTCCTGTAGTGAGGTGACCAGAATTGCACACAGTACTCCAAGTGGGGTCTGACAAGGCTCTTATAAAGTTGCAGCATTACCTCCCAACTCTAACTCAATCCCTCAATTAATGAAGGCCTTCTTGACCACATCCCCCATCTGCGAGGCCAATTTAAGAGTCCTATGAACCCAGATGCCAAGATCCTTCTGCTCCTCAACACTGCTAAGACTCCTACTCTTGATATTGTACTGCTTCATCCCATTGGTCCTGCCAAAGTGGACCACTACACATTTATCTGCATTGAAGTCCATCTGCCACTTCTCCACCCAGTCTTGCAGCCTATGTCTTGCTGTAACTTCTGACATCCCTGCAAACTATCCATAACACTACCATCCTTTGTATCGTCGGTGAACTTACTAACCCATCCTTCCGTTTCCTCATCCTCATGAAAATGACAAACAGCAAGGGTCCTAGAACAGATCCCTGGGGCATTCCACTGGTGACTGACCTCCATGCAGAAAAAGACCCATCCACAACCACCCTCTGTCTTCTGCAGGCAAGCCAGTTCCAGATCCACAAAGCCAAAGCCCCTTGGATCCCATGCCCTCTCACCTTCTCAAGAAGTCTTGCATGGGGGACTTTATCAAACGCTTTGCTGAAATCCATGTAAACTACATCCACCGCTCTTCCTTCATCAATGTGTTCAGTCAAATTTTCAAAGAACTCCACTAGGCTCGTAAGGCACGACCTGCCCTTGACAATGCCATGTTGACTATTTCTGATCAAGCTAAACTTCTCTAAATGCTCATAAATAAATGCTCATATGATAGTGACTTGTAAGGGGCATCTTGACAAATATGTGAATAAGATGGGAATAGAGGGACACGGAGCCTGGAAGGGAAGGGGGTTTTAGTTACGTCAGGCAGCATCATTGGTGCAGGCTTGGAGGGCCAACGCCTGTTCCTGTGCCGTAATTTTCTTTGTTCTTTGACTTCCAAACCAGAATTACCAACAACTCTGCAAGAAGTTCAACAGTATACTTTATGTCAGGAATGAAAAATTCTTAACACAGACCATAGAAAGCTGTAAAGTCTTGATCTGCACAATATACATACTATTCTGTATATATACTACATATCCTGATCTAAACCTCACCTTTATCGAATTGTACTCAGCAAAATTATCCTGATCCCCAGATGCCCCCCAGCTAGTTCCTATCGATAATCCATCATTTAAAAAATGTACAGTACTACAATTGGTCACATGAGCCCAAAACAATCAAGAACAAATGTTGACAGAATACAGCAGGCCTCCTGCCTCCAAGGAACTGTCCAATTTGACTTATCTTCTTTTTCACTTTAGGAAAGGGACCAAGGATTAGACGTTTTCAAGATAACTGACCGTGATTTCCTGCGGAGTTTGGAGAATGCCATCCGTTTTGGGAAGCCATGTCTGATGGAGAACGTTGGGGAGGAGCTGGATCCAGCCCTGGAACCTGTACTGTTGAAAATGGTACGAACAAATCAGCAGAGACACACTGGTGAGAATGTTCCTATTGCATGGTCCCAGCATAATGGGTCTTACTTGCAAGTCACAAAGTTATTCAGCACAGCTATTGGCTACCAATTCATAATTAATACAATTGTGGGATGTCTCCAGACAATTTATCAACAATACCACAAGTTTAACAGTGATACTCAGTTGCACCAACTTGTTAACCTCTAGACACTACGTTTTCGTGATTTGAACTGGACAATTGAAATAGTATTTTTAAGGAAAATTATATTTATTGCCATAGATGCAGTGAGCTGCTTGCATGATATATCTCCGAAATATACACAGCATTGAGTTTATAATCCAATACATTATGCATTTTTGTCATGTAAATACAGATGTCCCAGTTTTTTTTAAATGAGTTGACATAGTACCTCATAATGTTTCTTGTGCAGCTGGCCGCATACATGTTGGCCCATTTAAGTTCTGGAGCACATGTAATCATATAAATAAAAGTCTAACATTCTGTCCACTGAAATTATTTAACCGTTCATTACCAAACAAAAAAAGATACAACACTGGTGCCCAATCAATATGAAGTCTGCAAAGTTAATATTTTAGTTTCATATAATAAACTGGCTGAGCCTGTTCATCTCTTTGAAACTGTATGTCCAATTTTTACTTTCACTGTAATTATCAATGTCTTTCATTCTGTGGGGTCTATTCTTTTTAAGAAACATATTTGGCAGCCACACTTTATTGAAAGGCTGTTATTTTTGTTTTGTTGCAATCTCAATTACACCTTTGGGGAGCCCAGTTGCTTTCTGCCACTCATCAGCAATAGCTTTATACTAGATGTCTTGGATACATTTGTTGCAATGAAAAACTCTGTCAATTAAAACCGAAATATAAATTGAGTAAACATATGAACAGCTACTTATGTGTAAAATATTTGGTCTAAGTCTCATCAAAGCATTTTATTCTGTTTTTCAGACATTCAAACAGCAGGGCAGTACTGTCTTAAAGCTGGGAGATTCTATAATACCTTATCATGATGACTTTAAAATGTATATCACCACAAAGCTGCCTAATCCTCACTATACTCCTGAGATATCAACAAAGGTCACTCTCATCAACTTCACATTATCTCCAAGGTGATTAACTTGGTCTTTCTTACATCGGTGATGTTGCTATGCTTGAATGCACGTGAAACAACATTGTAATTCCAGCTGCTGAAAAGAAAATTGGCTTCCACTCCATTCTGATGCAAACATAGTTATGTCACTTTTGTGCGTTCACAACCTGCCTTTTGCTTCCTGAAATGATCTGCTTTTAGGCTACCGGCCATTCAGCCTCTCCTGTCATTGCTCCCTCCTGCTGCCTATTCCCTCCTGCTGCTCTTTATCTCCCATTTCCTGCCCCCTATTGCTGCTCTCTCCCTTCTGCTCCCACTATTCATTCCTCCACTGTCCATTCCCTCCAGCTTCTCCCTCCCCTCCCTGTTCTTTTCTGCTTCCCCATTTCCTGCTTCCCCTCTCTTCCCACTGCCTTTTGCTTCTCACATTCCCCTTCCCCACTCCTTCATGCCTCCTCCTTCCACTTTGCCACACCTCACCATCCATTCCTCCACTCCCTCCTTTCAAATAATTTGAGAGACTGAATGGCATTCAATTATGATTATTAATACACACTATGATTATGGATAGAATATTATTGGCATGTTGTGGGTCTTATATGAGGGCTAAATATTGGTCAATAGTCTGCGTGGATGAATAGCAAAACATTGGAAGGGATTTTACCAGCAGCAACCAATTAAGAGATCACCACTGAGCCTGTAATCCAATGAAGGAAGGCAGCCTGTCCTTCCAAGCTGACACCCATTCAAAGGCTACAAGGAAGGCGAGAGGATTTTGAAAGGCTGGTAAGAAATCACCTGGATACTGTCACTTCAAGAAAATTCAAACTTTCAACCACTAATCTAATTTGTGTTATTGATAGGAGGTGGTCATTCAGCTCCTCTGCATCTGTAGGAAGCAGCCTTGGATCCCTTATTTCTCACATCAGTAAAAAATTCAGTTGATAGCTTTCTGTTTTGTGTATAATAAGAACATAAGAAATAGGAGCAGAAGTAGGCCATCTAACCCTTTGAGCCTGCCCCGCTATTCGATAAGATAATGGCTGATCTGAAGTGGATCACTTCCACTTTCCTGCTTTCTCCCCATAACCTTAATTCCCTTGTCTATCAGAAACCTATCTAGCCGTGACTTAAATATATTCAACGAAGTAGCCTCCACCACTTCAATGGGCAGAGAATTCTAGAGATTCACCATCCTTTGAGTGAAGAAGTTCCTCCTCAACTCGGTTCTAAACTGTACCCCCCCCCCCACTTATTTTGAGGCTATGCCCTCTAGTTCTGTTTTCTTTTTTAAGTGGAAAGAATCTCTCTACCTCTACCCTATCTCACCCCTTCAATATCTTGTAAGTCTCTATAAGATCCCCCCTCAGCCTTCTAAACTCCAGTGAGTACAGGCGCAGTCTATTTAATCTCTCCTCATAAGCTAACCCCCTCATCTCCAATATCAGCCCAGTAAACCTTCTCTGTACGCCCAAGGCCAATATATTCTTTTGCAAATAAGGGGACCAAAACTGCACACAGTACTCCAGTTGCGGTCTCACCAGTGCCCTGTACAGTTGCAGCAAGACCTCCCTGCTTTTATATTCTATCCCCCTCGCGATAAAGGCCAGCATTCCATTCGCCTTCTTGATCACACGCTGCGCCTGCAGATTGAGTTTTTTGCAATTTGTGCACAAGGAACCCCAGATCCCTCTGCACAGTAGCATGCTGCAGCTTTTCACTCTTTAAATATTAATTCCTCCAACTATTATTTCTACCAAAGTGGATAACCTCACATTTGCTAATGTTTTACTCCATCTGCCAGGTCCTTGTCACTCACTCAGCCTTTCCCAATCTCTCTGCAGACTTTCCGCGCCCCCCACGTGATTCGCTTTTCCACTCATCTTCGTGTCATCTGCAAATTTTGTTACCCCCCTCTTCCAGATTGTCTATGTAAATGGTAAACAGTTGAGGCCCCAGCACCGATCCCTACAGCACTCCACTACTCACCAACTGCCAACCAGTAAAGCACCCATTGATTCCAACTTTCTGCTTCCTGTTAGATAACCAATTCTTAATCCACACTAATACTTTACTCCCAACTCTGTGTACCCTAACCTTCTGCAGCAACCTTATGTGAGGCACATTTTCGAATGCCTTCTGGAAATTATTAATTGGTTAATAAGTTTGAGTTCTGTCTTTCAGCTCCATCGAGCATTAAGGAAAAAACAAGCTGGAAATCACTGATATTGCAGTTTGAATTTTCTGTTCCACTGCTGTGAATGGAAATTTGGCTGAGTGCCAAATTCTCCATTCTCCCTGGCAGCCATAGTGGGACCACAGAATTTTGCCCTCAGTTTCTGGCATGTCATATTTTAACTTAAGTTAATTTGTCATTTTTTTTTATGAAATGGTAAAACTAAGAGTCAAGCAATTTCTTCAAAATGAAAATAATTATGTTTTTGATTCCATTTCTTAAAGTGAAAATGAAGAACATTACTAGACTTTAAGTACAATAAGAATAATAGTTTGAATTTAGTTAGAAGATCATTGGATTTTAGCTTGGAACTTAAATCTTGTACCTTAATGCCACAGTGGTCTGGAAGACCAGCTCCTGGGTCGTGTGGTGGCACAGGAACGTCCTGATTTGGAAGAAGCCAAAAATCAGTTGATCATTAGCAATGCTAAAATGAGGAGTGAGCTGAAAGAAATAGAAGATCAAATACTTTTGCGTCTGAGTACCTCTGAAGGCAATCCTGTGGATGATGTAGAGTTAATCAAAGTTCTAGAGGCATCTAAAGTTAAAGCAGGAGAAATCAAGGTTAGTATCTATTTTTCAAAATTTTAAGAAGTGAACATTTTCAACTGTCCTTGAATAAAATATGATAAATATTAATGCTTCTACACAGATATATAAACATGCGTAACATGCACATAGAAACACACATGACACATGCATGTGACACACTAAAGATTCATAGAAGACACAACAATAGATTTCTGAGGTGGCATCATCAACCTTTCTTTACAGCAGTAGTATACATCCATGTGAGCTCGGAAACAAATCCAGTACTTTTAAAATTTCAACACTCAAGCATGTCAGCACACTTTCCAGCGCTGGATCCAAGTTTCTCCAAATGTGGATAGATTGAACTGAAGCAAAATTCACAAATATAAAATTTGGCTCCCAATATTAATTGAAGTGTCGTTATATAAATGGAATGGGAATGCAGTAATATTAATAAAAGTGCAATTTTATTAATAGATGGGCAGTAATATTGATGGAGGGATGTTAATACTTAATTGAAGTAGAGAGATATAATTGGAAGAACAGTGATACTAACAGAAATGCAATGATATAAATGATAGGAAATGGAGTGATATAAATGGAAGACTAGTTATAATAACAGGAGTGCACTGACACTAATGGAAGTGCAATAATTTTATTTGAAGAACAGTGAAATTGAAGGAATGGTAATGATACCGATTGAAGTACAGCAAGAATAATAGTTGCACAGTAACGTAAATGAAAGGGTGTTGATATTAATTGTAATACATTGACATTCATGGAAGAACAGATTTTTAAAATGTTTTTAATGGCATGTGGACATTGCTGGCAGGACCAGCATTTACTGTGCATCGCTAATTTCCCATCAGGTGATGTTGGTGAGCCATTTTTTTAATATAATCCCTACAGTGCAGAAAAAAATTATTCGGCCCATTGAGTCGGTACTGACTCTCTGAAAGACCCTATTCCCATAATCTAACACATTTACCAGTGCTAATCCACCTAATTTACACATCTTTGAACAGTAGGAATAGTATCTTGAACTCATGTTTGCTATCTGCAAGGTTTCTAGTAGGGGCTCAAGATCCGAAAGTTGCAAGTCCCACCAACAAAAACATGACTTTGGATCTTCCCATCCCTCACCAGTGACATCACACCCATAATGGGCATGAACCAGTTTTACATTGATTTCCATTTATTTCAATATTATTAATCTAGCCCCTCACCTCCCACTTTATCTTGACCCCTCGCCATATCAACGTCACATTAGCATGGTTTACAACAGATTCATACAGATAATCAAGGAGTGAAGAGCCCTTGAGGCCTTGGTGGTGAGACGGGAAGGCTGAGGGAGGGGGAGAGGTTTATTGCAGTTCTGATCGGGGCGCCATATATTTAGGTCCTGCATCAAGGGGCACTGCCCATGTCTGCCCCCAACCACCAGGGGGCTTCAATGGCTCCAGTCCCACCAACAAGGCCATCATGTCTGGTACCCTTTGGGGGACGATAAATTATCCCCACCAGCGAGGACCCCCACCTGCAAGGCCACTAAGCTAAGCAAACCTGGACAATTGTGTCCCAGGCTCACTTATAACATTTAAATATTACAATCAATCCAGCGGCCTTCATGGGCTCAAGGTTATTTTACTAGCTTAACAGAGCCTGTAAGATCATAAGAATCTAGAAACTGCGTGCAAAGCCAGTTGTTTGCCTCTCTCGCATTCTTACTGGCTTGGTATGCCAATTGACCTGTATGACAAGCTGATAAGTTCACCCCCCCCACCATCACTCCATCTCTCTTCCTTTTCCACCACAATTTCAGAGTTGTTTCAGCTTTTTCTTCATTATCTCACCTCCTTACTTGTTCCTTTCAAACCTAGATGTTGTTTTGTCTAATTAACCCCATCATTTTGTTTCCCAATTAAAAAAAATACGTAAAGCCTCTTCTTTGGCCTCAGCATCCCTTTCTTAAAGAAGAGAAAATTAGCTTTTAATTATTCACGATTCCTGCTGAAATTACACTTGTGTTATGATTGAGAAGGACAGAATGAAAGTGGGCTGTGATGCCCCATACACTTAAATAGCCCACTGACAGTGCATTAGTTCACAACTGACTTTTGGCTACTTGAGTAAGTAATAGAAGGTGAAATGTTAATTAAGAAAATTGGCAAGGCAACATTTACAGACATTAAATCTGTGTCACTTAAAGATTATATAATCTGAGTGACATCAATTTACTGTTATGCTGAATCAATAATTAATCTTCCCACAGATAAAAGTGACGATAGCAGAACAAACGGAAAAAGATATTGATATCACTCGGCTGCAGTATGTTCCTGTGGCTGTCCGCACACAGATTCTGTTTTTCTGTGTGTCTGATTTGTCCAATGTGGACCCCATGTACCAGTACTCCTTAGAATGGTTCCTCAGCATCTTCATGTCGGGCATTGCAAATTCTGAACGAGCAGGTACACCAGTCATGTCAATATTGCAATTTTTAATTTGCTTAACTTCAGCTCCATAACCTATACTCTATTCTATATTTTTCTTCTGTTTCCATGAATTGGGTTGATTGCAAGTGAAAGGCATACCATATATCATATCAGTGTCTAATTGCAGTAGAATGTGATTCCTCTATCTATAAGTTCCCACTCTGAGTCACCCAGCGAGGCAGCAGACTGTTCTACATGGTGATAGACCAGCTTTCATGTCTCTTATGAGCAGAGGTTTGAGCACAGGTTTCCTGCCCATGCTCGTACTGAGGCCTGAATGTAGTAAAGGGATGACTTGAAAATGAGAATAAGAAGAAAATTTAGAATAAAGTTATAAGTAAATTAAATTCCAACCATTAATAGATTCTAGTTGTAAAGTTCTGTAACTTGTGCATAAAAGTCAGTGGCCTGGATTTTAACTGGTAGCAAATTCCTGGTGATTCTCACATCTACTTTTGGCAGAATGACTCCTAGTCAATTGTAAATGCTTTGAGCTGACTTGCCATTTATTAGTGGGAAGTGGCAGAAAATTATTTGTCGTAGAAACTATCTGCTATCAGCAAGCAGTGTCAGGTCAGTTACTAGCCCTTTCCCTGCACAAGGGTCTACAATCAGTGCACTAGGGGAGAGATGGTGGCAGACAATGTCTAAGCTTTTCTTGGGAGGTTCAGAGACTCATTGATGATCCTCTTGACTGCTCAAGGAAAGTAATTTTCTAAAAACCTATATTCAGATCTTTACTGTCCCAAACTGTTTTGTTGATTTGTTTCCCTGTGAGATATTTGCTGCTGCTTACTGCTCAGGCTACCCAGTAAAAATAGCTATCTGGTCCTGATGATGTCATTGGGAACTGACTTAACATATATTAAAGAGGGTATTGCTGGCTTTGAACATGTATCCTTACCACTGCTCAGGAAAGCAGGTGAAAATCAAAAGCTGGAGCTTCAGGTTCAGGAAGTAACTTGAGCAATTTTAACTGCCTACATGTCATTTTTCATCAATAGGTAAGATTAAGATCTTCCTCTGTCAGCCAACATTTATCCAGGTGATCTTTCATTGCCAAGTGCTAAAAAGGAGAAACTATATGTCAACTTTAAAAGAGGCACATAGAAAATTAGTCAGAAACAGAGATGTATTTGAATATTCTTATGAAATATATGAGCCTGTGGGAGTGTCTTACATGCAGCTGTTAATTTTGTTCTTCAGATACTGTGGAGAAGAGGATAAAAATTATCAATAATTACTTCACCTATAGTCTGTACCTCAGTGTCTGCAGGAGCCTCTTTGAGAAACACAAACTGATGTTTGCCTTCCTGGTGTGTGTGAGAATCATGATGAATGATAACAAAATTGACATGGTCAGTACCACAGGAATAATCTTCTATTGGCCTAATCATAGAAATCTCAGCTGAAATGTTTTTTAATTCACTATGTCTTTGCTTGTGCTAGTGTTAGCTCTCTACTACAGCTTTCAACTTTTTCAACTCTAACCCATTTAGAATTCATTATGCTCCTTTCTTCCACGCTGTTAAAACTTCTTAAATTCATTTATGGGATGTGGGTTTCATTGGCCAGGCCGTCGTTTATTGCCCATCGCTATTTGCCCTTAGGAATGGGCAATAAATGCTGGCCTAGCCAGTGATATTCACATCATATAAATGAATTTTATAAAGCCTTAACAGCACGAAAGGAAATAACTTGTTGATATACAGATAAGATGGATTAAAACTGATTGTCCCTGGGCATCCTCAGCACTGATTCTGGACCCCAGTAAGTTTCATACTATCAGGTCATCCCTGTTGGTTATTACTCCCACCCTTCCTCAGTCCTGTTCCACAATGAACACCACTGGGAAGAACCACTGAGGATAATAAGAACAAAGATTGTATTCAGGGTAGGGGACGAAGATGATAAAATGGTTACAGAAGAAAGCAGTTCAGACCATTGTGGTTATGCTGGCTTTCTGCAAGAGCAGTTTAGCTAGTTCCACTCTCTTATTCTTTCTCTGTAGTTTTGATTATTTTTCTCAATATATTCATCCAGTTCCTTTCTGAAAAGAAATAACTGCCACACTGGACCTGTAACGGGTGGTGAAAGAACCACTGTGAGGAACAAAACCAACTTGACCTCATCCTCACCAATCTACCTGTCACAATTACTGGAATGCAGTGGCTTCCATCGTTACACCTCCTTGTACAGCAATAAAACTAACCTTGATATAATTAATTGCTGAAATAAATAAAATGAGAAAGCACTATTATAGGAAATCCAAATAAAAATTAAAAAACAATGAATGTGTTCAGCACCTCAATAAACATCTAAAAGCAAGAGATTTTAAGTTTTCAGAAATAAAAACAGAAAATGTTGAAAACATGCAGCAAGTCAGGTAGCATCTACTGAAAAATAAACATTTACAGCATCAGCTGTATTTTGTTTCTTTGTCAATTTTTCAGCTCTAATCTAATCAAAAATATCTACCTCAATATTCACCTGGCTTTTCTCTTTTTCAATTGCTGATGATTATCTTGGCATATCCAACAATAGCTATTTTTATTTACTTATTCATATTATTGTAATGACCTGTCCTAATTTGAATGTATTGAACAGCATGAGTGGCATTACCTTCTCTCTGGCGGATCTGTCCAAACGTTGAGCCCCAATCCAGCCTCTGACTGGCTATCAGACCGAGCATGGAGGGACATCCAGAGCCTTACTAGCCTAGATCACTTTGCCAACTTTACGGAACATTTTACAGTCTATTTGGATGAATTTCAAGCAATCTTTGACAGCCAGGAACCTCAAAGGTGATCTTTAAATATTCATTAATTTAAATATAATTAATTAATCTGAATGTTCATTCACATAAATCCTCTTACCAAGAGATTATGGCCCCCAATTTGCATGAAGGGCTGCGATCCTGGTTGCCAGTGCCACCCAATGCTGGCCTTGCCGGAGGGTGAAGAGTCAATGACAAGGCAGCGAATTTGCAGGGGAACAGGAGGCATCTACACTCTTTCAGATATATTTCCAAAGTCTGAGAACCCAAATGGGTTCTCTCATTTGCTACTGCCCAGGATGGTTCCCTTCAACCTTTCCACCTCTTGCCACTCCCAATTGTTTGTCTATTTAACAATTGTTGGATTTCTTATGGCACTGAAAATCCTCCCATTAATATCTGAATGCTTTTCACAATATCAATTGGTACTTATTTCTGAGCTACTTTCAGGCTGGTTTAACCTAACACAGGAGGACCATAAAGACACAGGCAGGGGTACAGTCCATTTAAAAAATAAGAATCATAGAAAAATCTTTCCAACAATTGAATAGAAGAGACAGCTGCAGAGAAAGAGAAGAAGACAAGCAACCGTAGGGCAGTACTCACCAATCAGAACTTATCAGTCTTACAATAGTTATCTGCAAATATTTGGAAAAACAGCTAAGTCTTACCTAAGCCTTTTTCTGTCTTAATTTGGATGGTAATTTTGGCTTGGATGCATGGAGTGTATACTGGGACTGTAACTTACTGTAAGGTGAATATTCTTGCCTTCAAGTGTGATTGAGTTATCTGTGAAGTTGAAAATCTTTCTGTAGGTGATTTGTTAAGAGTTTACTATATTCATCAGCTTGGTGAACTTCAGAGAACTTGGTTGAAGTTTTTCAAGTGTAATTGTAATCTGTTGATTTTCTTTTACAGACAACCTTTGCCAGGAAACTTAGAGAGTAAAACAAATTCATTCCAGAAACTGCTTGTTATGCGTTGTCTTCGACTTGACAAAGTTACCAATGCCATGCAGGACTTTGTGGCACTGAACCTCGGACAGAAATTCATTGAGCCCCAGGTCAGACTTACAGCTTCATGTTCATCTAGAGTTAGGCTGCTGTTATAATTTCATTTGTCATACATTATTTGCACAAAATATGTTTTCAATTTTTTGGAACAATGAAAAGTATGAATTTTGGAGATAACATAGAATTGAATTGAGTTTTACAGCACATAAACAGGGCATTCAGCTCAAACATCTATGCCACTATTTATACTCCACGCAAGTATTTTCTAACCTTCATCTAACCCTATTACCATATCCTTCTATTCCTTTATCTCACTTGTGTGCACTTTGGTTCATCTACTCCATGTGGTAGCAAGTTCTACATACCACTCTCTGAATAAAAATAACTTCTCCTGAATTCTTTCTTGGATTTGTTAGTGATTATCCTAGTTTTAGATTCCCCCACAAGTGGAAACATCTCTGCCAATCCATGCCTAAAATAAGAACACTAAATATTAAAAATGTACAGCAGGTCCATGAGCCTCCAAATGAGCAAGATAGGCTACATTTTGAATGTGAAACTGTGCCAGAAGCCTAATGTTAATCTACCTTTCTCAGGTTGAATGATCTGCCATACACTTTCTATTATTTATGATTTATTATTTAAAAATCAAGGCTGAACCAATAATATAACTTCAATTATTGAATAATACTCAGTAAAGTAACACAGATGAATCAAACTAATGTGATAGAATGGCTGAGGGTTTTGTACCCTATCCGGTGTTTCTGCTGACTTCAGCTATCAATATGACTTAATGATGCACTACCTGAACAGCTTGACACATTAGTGGAGAGGGGTAACCAAGCTACTGTTTGAGAGACTTTGGTGGATGACTTAAGTTGCTTGCAAACTGTATCCGGGCCTCACTAATACTATGGGACCCAATTTGTATTATATAATAAGGATTCCAGTGAGAATTATCTGAAGACACTAGTCAAAATAATGTCTAGTGGAATTGTAACAAAACTATAGAAACAGGAGGAAGCCATTTAGCCCCTGCCATTTAGTCAGATCATGACTGATTAGTGGCCTAGCTCCATATGCATGCTTTTACTTACATCCTTCAATACCTATGGCTAACAATATCTATCACTCTCAGGTTTAAAATAAAGTTCCAAAACTTCTATTATCTTTTCTGTATAGAATGTTTCCAAATTTTATGCCTGAAATGTCCGGCTCTGGATGAGGAATAATGTCCCTGTGGTGACTAGAAGTCTAGTGGTGCTATCTCTGGTTTCTCTTCCATGATGGCTGCTACCAGGTTCCAGTGTCTCTTGTGGCTTTGGAATGTCAGCAGGAGTTGCACAGTGGTTGCATGTTGACCTGCTGGACTCATTGAGGTCAGAGGTAGAGGCTTCTCAGATTGCTGATCACTCTCTTTCACCTCTTCCACTGGAGACATTGTGGTTCCCTCCTGGGTATTTGGCAGATACAATCATCGAGGGTTTTCTGGAAACTGTAACAAAAGTGGATAAACTGGCTCTGGAAAGAAAGAACACAGTAAGAAGTCTCATCAAGTATGTGGAAGAAACACCGCTTCTGAAAGCTTGTGGGATTACTATCAAATAAACTGGTTGCACTTAAACCTGGTGTTGTGAGACTGTGTTTACCCTTGTCCAACGCTGGCATCTCTACATCTGGAAAGAAAGAAGACAGTTCAAAGCTAAAGTCCAAATTAGAATACTCTACTTTTTCTTTACATAGTCACAAACTCACAATTCTGTTCTGTTGATGACAGCGGTTGTCTTGACATTATCTCCCATTTTGAGGAAATCCAAGACAACACAGACCATGTTATTCAGGAGAGAGAAAAGATGGTTACAAATGATGTATAAAGCTCAAAGGTCTTTATCTGCCGTACCTCAGTGGTTTTAATTCATAACAACGATTGACTGGAAGTTGGATTCCTCCATGGCTATAAAGTGATGTGTCCATTGTTTGAAAGCAGAGATTTTTCAGCCACAGATTTTTTTTGTCTGATAAAAGAGTCGGCATGACATTCTTCTAGTTTAAAATTTGTTAGAAAACCATCGACTGAAACTTCCACATTCCAAAATCTAAAAGCAAGATTCTTAATCTCACCCAAGAAGCACAGCTATGTATCTTCTTGGTTTGCAGTCTGAGTCTCATGGACCATCTTGGGCCTTCAATGCATTTCGAAGTTCTTGCCTTGCACAGTTTGCCTTCATGGTCAATCATGCATTGAAAGCATTGGCTGTACTTGCAAAACATTTATGTCACCTGTGACAGCGCTTCACTCCACAGTTCTGGCATAGTCACTATGCTGGCTTGTGCCAATTTTGCCTTCAAAGTGTCCCCGTATATTTGTGGCATGACAAGCTAGGCTGAGCATCGGCCTGTACACCACGTGTCATTTGATTATTCTGTGTAGCTCATGGAGTTCTGACAGCCTAACTATCAGGGTTATTTTTTCTAGGACTCGATCTTCCTTTACTTGCAGATTTTCTGACTTTTTTTAAAACATGAAGTGATGCTATAGCTTCAGAATATTTTCCTGTGAAGATCCCAGTTTTGTGATTGGTCTAGGTCTTGGATTAGGCCAAATTGACTTGGAAGTGTGGAATTGGAATCCATGTTTTTAAAAAAATGTAAAATGAATGGTTAGCTTTTAAGACCTTTCTGGATTTCAAGATTATATCACTGTTCACTTGAAGTCAAAGGAATTCCTGTGCTTGTCAGTTTTGGTGGCCCCTGTATAAAATGGCAATGATGCTCTTCTTGATCTTCCTACATCAACTGCATGCAGACTTCCTTTGGTTCAGCACTTTACCTTTAAACTACCAGATTGGTCAAACTGAAGATTCTGCTTGTTTTCTTTTGAGCTGGACAGTTGTGAAATTTCTGAATTTTCTTTTCTAGATGAGTCCAGATGATATGAATTTATGCTCAGATTCGGGGATCATGTTTTAGGCATAGAACATAGAATATAAAATATTACAGCGCAGAACAGGCCCTTCGGCCTTCGATGTTGCACCGACCAATTAGGAAAAAGCAATGACCCTCTAACCTAAACCATTCCCTTTTCATCCATAAACTTATCTACTAATCTCTTAAACGCCACCAAACTTGGCGCATCTACAACTGACGCAGGCAGGGCATTCCATACCCTTACCACCCTCTGGGTAAAGAACCTACCTCTGACATCCGTCCTATAACCACCACCCCTTAATTTAAAGCTATGTCCCCTCGTGCTAGCTTTCTCCATCCTAGGAAAAAGGCTATCACTGTCCACCCTATCTAAACCTCTAATCATCTTATATGTTTCAATAAGGTCTCCTCTTAGCCGCCTTCTTTCTAACGAAAACAACCTCAAATCCCTCAGCCTCTCTTCATAAGACCTGCCTTCCATACCAGGCAACATCCTGGTAAACATCCTCTGTACCCTAATGGGTTTCTATCAAACTGCATTTCTGAAACTCAATTGCTTTAAAGATATCTCAGGGCTTGCTGCAGCCTGGAATTTTAACAGTAAGCTCCCTTCTGCACATTCAAAGTGGACTTCTGCTGCAGTGAGGAATTTTAAATTTCAGCCTCCAACTTCCAAACCTTTCTTTTGATATTTTCTCTGCTACTCTTCTTCTGCATTTCTACTTCTGGAGCTTATTTTCAGATCACAATGTTTAAATTTTCATTCGATCACCCAGCATTTCAGTTTATCTCTGCATTTTAATGAGCTCCTGGGTTTTTAACCCCTTGCTAACATCATGTTGGGAAGATGTTGGTTATCGAATGGGATGTCTTAAAAAAAAGTCTCCATAATTTCCCATAGGTTAAATGTAAGTCTTAATTAACTTCAAGAACTATTTATACATGCACAATAAAGGATACAAGCTCAGAGTTATCTCTATTTTTGGATCTATGTACTCTTCGTTCAACACCATAATTTCCCTGGGTTTTGGTCACGCCCCTTATTACATCACTGTATGGCCGATACTAAACTTAGTCCCACATTAACCTTATATGTGTCGGACCTTAATGGTGTACAGACCATCACCTCTTCAGTTGTGATCACCAATTGGCCCTCACTTTCCCTGAGTTTGGAGCTCTCAGCTCTGTAATTCTGATCCATTTTTAGTAAAGTTGAATTCACATATAAAAACAGTGCATTAAATGTTTTAATCCTATCAACTAAGCACTGCAAATGCTATATCTGTTCTCAGGATTGTGCAAAGTTCCTGTTGCTAAGTCATGCTCAACAAAAAGGAAAATGGTTATATTTGCTGCAGCCAATTATCTCAAAGATCAGTGCTGCAGGAGTGCCTCAAGGTAGTGTCTGAGACCTAACCATCTTGCTTCCATCATAAAGTCAGAAATGGGAAGGTCTCTGATGCTTGCATGTTCAATTCCATTTACAACTACTCAGATAATGAAGGAATCCATGGACACATGCAGCAGTACCCTACCATTTTAAAGCTTGGACTGGTATGTGGCAAATAATATATGTGTGACCCATATGCAAAGCCATATTAACTATAAGAAGAGAAAATCTAACCATCTACCTTTGGTATTCAACAGCATTACCAGTACCATATTCCCCACATCAACATCATTACTGACCAGAAACTGAATTGGATCAGCCACATAAGTACAGTGGTTACAAGAGCAGGTCAGAATTCTGCAGTGGGTAACTCACCTTCTCACTCCCCAAAGCCTGTCCACCATCTACAAGGTAGTCATGATGTAGAAATGCCAGCGTTGGACTGAGGTAAACACATTAAGAAGTCTCACAACACCAGGTTTAAGTCTAACCAGTTTATTTGATAGTAATCTCACAAGCTTTAGGAAGTGGTGTTTCTTCGACAGGTGTGTGAAAGGTTCTGATCAGAGAAAGGCATATAATTCACATTGTCTGCATCTTTAAGACTTGAATAGCCGCTTAGCTGCAAAGACTTGCATTCTTATCAGTATTCTGTAATCTGTGAGTGACTTTATATGCCTTTCTCTGATCAGAACCTTCCACACACCTGACAAAGGAATACCATTTCCTAAAGTTTGTGGGATTACTATCAAATAAACTGGATGGACTTAAACCTGGTGTTGTGAGTCTTCTTACACCATCTACAAAGCACAGATCAGACATATGATGGAATACCAGAAAGATAGGAACAACAGTAAACAATTTAATCTCTCAAAGTTGCGCTGCCATTCAGTCAGATCATGGTTGATCTGTGACCTACCTTTGTGTCAAATGTCTTAATAATTTTGGTTAACAAAAAATCTATAAATGTCAGATTTAGTAATTAAGAATTGGAAAGGTCACAAGATATACATGCAGAACATGGGCGGTACAGTGACACAGTGATTAGCACTGCTGCTTCACAGGGACCTGGGTTCAATTCAGGGCTTGGAATTATGCAGTCTGTGTGGAGTTTACGTGCTCTCCACATGTGTGTGTGCATTTCCTCCAGATTCTCCAAAGATGTCCATGTTAGGTGGATTGGCCATGCCAAATTGCCCCTTAATGTCAGGGGGCTAGCAAGGCAAAGATGTGGGATTATGGGAATAGAGCCTGGGTAGGATTGTTTTTGGTGCAGACTCAATGGGTCGAATGGCCTTCTTCTTTACTGTAGGGATTCTATAATTCAATATTTTTATGAAGTTTATTTTGTTTGAAGCTCAGGGATAGTTCTGGTGAATGCTCCTGGTCTGTCAGTCCTCCTTTTAACGGTGCCACTGTTCTATGTTTTTATCTTAACTGGATAGATTTTGGGGGTCGGACAGAGTGGGGATATGTTCCTTTTCTACTTATCATAGAATCCCTACAGAAGGAGGCCATTCAGCCCATCATGCCTGCACCAACAGCAATCCCACCAGTTCTATTCCTGTAAACCCACATATTTAACCTGCAAATCCCCTTGACACTAAGGTGCAATTTAGCATGGCAAATCCATTTAACCCACATATTTTTAGGGTGTTTCTCTGCCTCTTCTTTTGGCTCACATCCAACTCTTCTTTCCTTGCGTGCTACTTTCCCCTCCCTTTAAATTATGGCTTATTGTCTTCTTGTCTCCTGGATCTCTTTCATTTTATTCATGTTAGTCTTGCTTGAGTGTTGGGGGGGTGGGTTGTTTAACAGTCATGTCAGAGGGGTGATGGATACGTGGGAAGGGTGGTGAAAAGAGGCAGCAGATGCCTAGGGGAAAAAGGTAGCAGCCACATGAGTTCCATTATATTTTAGGTGATTAGGATGGTTGTTGAGTTGAGCATTAGGAGTTAATGGTTGCTAATGGTGTGTGTTAGGGGGAGAGCTGATAGGTAGGGTTCTGGTGCGTTAGGGTGGTTAGAACAAAGAACAAAACAGCACGGGAAACAGGCTCTTCGACCCATGAGTCCGTGCTGCCATTTTAACGTTCCCACTTCTACTCATGACCCTTGTCTATGTTTACAGAAATCTGCATCGGAGCCAAATTGGGGAGACAATTTAAGGACTATTTGTTTTGCCAATCAGCCTAAGAGCACATCTTTGGGGTGTGAGAGGAAACCAGAGCACCCAGAGAAAACCCACGCAAGCACGGGGAGAATGCGCAAACCTCCACAGACACAGGCCCAAATCCATGTATCTGCACAGCAACAGTGATAGTCACTGAGCTGTCGTGTTGCCCATCAACTGGTCCAGTTTAAGCGTACGCTAACAACATGAAGCAACATAGGCTACTCTGGAAAAATCCAAGAGCAGCCCTCTCACAACCCATCGCATGTATGCCCCTTGTTGGACAAAAAGGTGAACCGAAATACCTGTAGGATAAAAGAGAAATACATCAACAACATGCACAACTTATGCAATTCCTCAGAAACATACCATCGCTCATGATCCCTATTTAAATCAGTTGTCAAGATGGTATGTGTGTTACGGAAGGAAGGGTGCTGGTGGGGTTTTTTTGTTGTATTCTGGCAGTTTGTTGAGGTGTTGAAGAGTGGTTCTATGGAATGAAAGATTTTTTGACTGGTGGGGGTGAGATGTGTGTTGCCGCGTGGGTCTATGGTTTGGCAGGATGGTGAGATGGTAGGTGGGTTGTCAGGGGAGGGTGGTGTTTTGGAGTTTGCTGGGGGTTCTTTGACAGAGGTTTTGATGGGTGGATAGAGGGTTGGAGAGGTTATTTTGTGGGGAGGGACTTGTATGCTTGGGTTGGCTATGTTGGTGTTTGGAGGGTGAGAGGAGGACCCTTCATCTGTAGGAGTTGGGCAGGGGTAGATTCCAGATGTGGGGCTGGTTATTTAGTGAGTGGCAAGATATTGTAAGAAATATCGCTAAGAAAATCCACCCTAATTCTGCCCCTCTCTAAAGCCTTCACATATTTCCTAAAATGTGATGCCCAGAATTGGATAATTGAGCTTAAATTGGTATTTTATAGAAGTTCAGTACAAATTTCTTCCTTTTTTACTTATGCTTCTGTTATAAAATCACAGGATCCTTTCCAACAACTTCCTCAACCTGTCCCGCACCTTCAGCAGTGTGCACACATTCCCTCAGTTCTCTCAATTCCTGTAACTTTTTTAGAATTGTATCCTTTATTTTGTATAACATCTAGTTCAGAAGTTCAGAATTCATAGCTTCTTGTTCAGCTCCTAGTTCTACCTACCAAAATATACCACATTGCATTTCTTTGTGGTAAATTTCATCAATTACAAGTCTGCCCATTCCTCAGCCTATCTCTGACCTTTGGAAATCTAACAGTTCAGTATACTTCCAAATTTTGTGTCATCTGCAATATGATTCATTGAATAAAACCACCCTTTGTTTGCTCCATGCTTGTCTAATCTCTGCAATTATATGATCTACTACATCATAGCTGCTCTGAGGCACCTATATATAACTCTGAGTACAATCTTTAAACCATTTCTACTTCTTAATTCTATACTTAATTCTATACATAAATCTCCTCTGCCTGCTTACTTCCAGATATATCCTCCCTAACCTTTGAAATAATTTCATCTTTAATCATTAAGTCAACTCCTCTTCATCAATCATTTTCCATATATCTCCTGTGGACCTTGTGATCTGTATATTAGTTCCCAGACTTGACCATTTTGCAGCCTTGTTTCAGTAATGGCTACCATGGCATATCCTCCAACTTGTGCCTGCAATTCAATTTTCTCTTTCACTTCCTGTGTTTATATATTTTGGGCTCACACCCTAAATTATCCTGCTCTATGTTTTACTCGCACATTTCCTTACTTCTTTCAGCTGGTTTAATTAGTTTGTATCTTTTAGTTTCTCTTCACCTCTAGTGACTAAAAGCACAATTTCTGAATATTACTCTACTCTCTTTCCTGTTGTTCATCTAAACTACTATTTATACCTTTTCCACTTGAGCGCTCTCCTCCATTCTAGCTTAAAATCCATGTGACTGCCTATTTCTGCTAGGAGCCTAGTATCAGCCCAAATCAGTTGGAGCCCATTCCAACAGTATAATTCCTTTTTTGTTCCAACATTGTTGCCAGTGAAAGGGTACTCCTTCTTCTTAGACAATTTGCATGTGGCTTGGATAATAATCAACAGCTTATAATCCTTGTGGTCCTCTTCTTTAATTTCAGCTCCTAGTTCCTGGTACTCTTCAAACAGGACCCCTTTCCTATATATCCCTACAATGTTTATCTCAAAATGAGTCATGACAATTGCGTCCACATTCTGAATATCCTTTTAAATTGGTATGAGATGCTACTGGCTCTGGCAGAGAACAGTAACGTTCCATTGAAGGCTCTTGGTTCTGCTTACAAAGAATGCCCTTCTCAAGGGCAACTGAGGATAGACAACAAATGCTGGCCTTACCAGGGACATTCACTTTGCACAAAAGAATAAAAATTTTAAAATCTGTTTTTCAAAGTATTGAATCCCCCAAAACTACCGCATTATGCTTCCCCAATTTTTCCTCCTCCCCACTTGGATTTCTCCAATGTTCCATGATCTGTATTTCAAGATCTATAGTCAACATTCTGGCTGCCCTTCTGACAGACTCTTTTTCTTTATTCTCACCAGTAACAAGCACATTGTTAGTAGCATCAAGTTCTGTAGCTCTTCATTCTCTACATCACCTGAGATCCCCTTACTGTGCACATTGTTAGTTACACCAAGACCTACACCCTTCCATGTGGTGGCTACTCACATAATCTTAGTGTTGGAGTGTCTCCAATTCATGCTTCAGTTAATTGACTCTGAGCTGGAAAGAATCAAGACTGAGACATGTGTAAGACTGAGATATATGCTCGAAATGTGTTCGCTTAAGACTCTTGCTGTCCACAAATTCCCACACATTACAATCCATGTGCCCTACCGTATCTTAGTCAAAATTATTTGAATGTCGCTGAAGCTTTACATTTTGCAATCATCAAGACAGACATGAGAATGTCAAATTTTAAACAATCACAATTTATACTACATGTGAAAGGGATGCTTATTGTATGGCAATGACTCTGCTGACTCTGAGAATTTGCCTATGCCTTTTTTGAATTCCCTTGAGCTTGGAAATTTGGGGGGCTGATAATTTCTCGTTGCTTTCTCCATGGCAACACATGTCAACCAGAGAGGCCTTGCCAACCAACTAATACCTTTTGTTATATAGTATAAATTGTCAAATTCATTTACAAATTGGCATTCTTGTATTTGTCCTGATCATAGTGAGATGAAAAAATTTGGCACTATATCTGACTTTTCAGCAATATTCAAGTTCTGTAGCACCAAGTGACTGTTCCTAGATTATTTATTTTACATTTTAATTTCTTGTAAGCTTGGTTTTATTTTTCTATACATTAATTCACACTAAGCAAAAAAAAATTGGGAAAAATTTAAATGCCTTCATTTATTTGACTACTATCATTACAACATAAGCTAAGCTGACCAGGCCCTAAGGCAGATAGCTGCTAGACTCGGTCTGAGTTGTTGGTGAGGGAACCAACAAGAGGAAAAAGAATACTTAACCTCATCTGCATCAACCTGCCTGCCACAGATGCAACTATCCTCAAAAATATTGATGGGATTGACAACCACACAGTCCTTGTGGAGACAAAATCCCATCCTCTCACTGAGGATATCCTGCAATGTTTTGTTTGGCACTACTACCAAGCTAAATGGGATAGATATCAACAAATCTAGAAACTCAAGACTGAGCAACCATGAAGTGAATTGTATTCAACCACAATCTGTAGCCTGGCATATCCCCCACTCGACCATTATCATCAAGCCAAGGGTCAATCTCATTCAATGAAGCGTACAAAAGGGCATGCCAGAAGAGGTACTTGAAAATGAGATGTGAATTTGGTTAAGCTGTAATACAGAACTAATTGTGTGCCAAACAACAGAAGCAGCAAGTGATACAGAGCTAAGCAATCCCACAACCAGCATTTCTGATCTAAGTTCTGCAGTTCTAACACATCCAGTTGTGAATGGTGTTGGAAATGGCAGATCAATTGAATAGGAATTTTGCATCAATTTTCATTCTAGTGGATGCAAATAACATCCCAAAAGCAGCTATAAAACCAGAAATGGAAGGGAGGAGGGTCAAACTCAGCAAAATTACAGCCCACAATGGGGGGGGACTAAACATAAATGGGTAACAGTTTTGTGGAACATCTTCTCTCAATCCAGAAGCATGATCCCAGTCTTCCCATTGCATGCCATTTTAACTCAGCAACTTTCTCTCACTTATATGTCCATCCTTGGCCTGTTGCAGTGTTCCAGTGAAGCCCAGCTCAAGCTGGAGGAGCAACATCTTGCCTTCTGATTCGGCACATTGCAGCCATCAGGACTTAACACTAAGACTGTGACCTTGCTCCTCCATCTTAATCCTATACATTCTTGTCTCAATTCAAAAATACACTCCTTCCCCCCATCGGACTTGGTCATCTATCTCTTGTTCTTAAGATTGCTACCCTTTTGTTGTGATCACTTCTAGCTGCAGTATAATATCTAATGGAAATTCCCTCTCTCAGTTCTGATGAACATTCAAACAGATTCGAAATATTAACTCTGTTCTCTCCCTGGATGCTGCCAGACCCTGCTGAGTGTTCCAGCATTCTCTATTCCATCTTGCAGCATCCACGGTTTTTGGTCTGCTTTGGAAATATGTCATCACTCCTTCATTGTTGTTAAGTCTAAATTTTAGAACTCCCTCCCCAATAATGTCTTAACACTCACCACATGGATTGCAGCAGTTCAAGAAGGTGACTCACCACCGCTTTCTCAAGAGCAACTAGGAATTGATTTTAAAAAGTGCTGGCATTGGTAATGATGCCCACATCCCATGGACAAATAAAAAAATTCCAACTTGATCAGCTGAATCATGTTGATGCAGCATTTCTATATTATGTGTTAATATAATGTAATTATTTTTAAAATTATTTCTTTCAGACCTCAGACCTGAACACAGTTTTTAAAGATTCATCTTCCAGCATTCCATTGATATTTGTACTATCACCTGGCACAGATCCTGCAGCTGATCTGTATAAATTTGCTGAAGAGATGAAATTTTCAAAAAAGATGAGCGCCATTTCATTAGGACAGGGGCAGGTAAGGAATAACCTTCCCAAATAGAACTCAACTAAGTAACTTTGGAATTTTTAAAGGAAGTTGTTGCTGTATCAGCATTAGACAGACAAGAGTAAGAATAATTGGGGTGAGGTAATTATGATGTGATTAGGCAAGAACTGTCAGGTATGAGCACAAATGAAAAGTGGAACTTTTTTAAGGAACAAATACTGTGTGTCCTTGATAGGTATGTCTCCCTAAGGAGATTGAATGTTTTGTTAAGAGGAAAAAGGAAGCGTATGGAAGGATGAAAAAACAAGGTTCAGTTGGGTCGCTTGAGGGTTACAAGGTAGCTAGAAATGAGTTAAAGAAAGGGCTTAGGAGAGCTAGGAGGGAGCATGAGAAGTCCTTGGCAGATCGGATAAAAGAAAACCCCAAGGCTTTTTACTCTTACTTGAGAAATAAAAGAATGACAAGGGTGAGGTTAGGATAGTGGTAGGAAATTATGCATGGAGTCAGAAGAGATAGATGAGGCCTTGAATGAATACTTTTCTTTCAGTGCTCACTAAGAAGAGGACCATGTTTTTGAGGATGGGTGCATGATACAGGCTGATAGGAGAGAGGAGGTTGATGTTCTAAGGGAAGATGAATTAGCAATTTTGAAAAACCTGAGAGTCAGTAAGTCCCCTGGGCCAGATAGGATACATCCTAGGATACTTTGGGAGGCAAGGGATGCGATTGTGGAGCCTTTAGCTTTGATCTTTGGGTCCTTACTGTCCCCGGGGATTGTGCCAGAGGACTAGAGAGTGGCAAATGTTATTCCTTCAGGAAAGAAAATAGGAATGACTCTGGTAATTATAGGCCAGTTAGTCTTTCTTCAGTGGTTAAGTTAATGGAAAGCGTTCTGAAAGATAGGATTTATGATCATTTGGAAAAATGCAGTTTAATTAGGGATAGTCAGCACACTTTTGTGAGGGATAAGTCCTGCCTGACAAATTTGATTGAATTCTTTGAGGAGGTAACTAAGTGTGTAGATGAAGGTAGAGCAGTTGATGTCATATACATAGATTTTAGTAAGGTGTTGGATAAGGTTCCCCATGGTAGGCTCATGAAGAAGATAAGGAGGTATGGGATAGAAGGAAATTTGGCCAATTGGCTAAGTAACTGGCTGTATCATAGAACTCAGAGGGTGGTGGTGGAAGGAAAATTTTAGATTGGAGGCCAGTTACCAGATGTGAACCATAGGGGTCAGTGTAGGTCCTCTGCTTTTTGTGATTTTTATCAATGACTTGGAAGAGGGGGCTGAAGGATGCGTTAGTAAATTTGCTGATGACATCAAGATTGGTGGATTAGCAATGAGGTGGAGAGCTCTGGTAGGCTGCAAAGAGACATTGATAATACGCAGAGCTGGGCTGAAAAATGGCAGATGGAGTTTAATTCTAAGTGTGAGATGATTCATTTTAGTAGGACAAATTTGAATGTGGATTACAGGGTCAACGGCAGGGTTCTAAGGAATGTGGAGGAACAGAGAGATCTTGGGGTTCATATCCACAGATCTCTAAAGATTGCCACTCAGGTGGATAGAGCTGTGAAGAAGACTTATGGTGTTTTAGCGTTTATTAACAGTTTGAGTTTAAGAGCCGTGGGCTTATGCTGCAACTATACCAAATGTTGGTCAGACCATACTTGCAATATTGTGTTCAGTTCTGGTACCTTACTATAAGAAAGATGTGGAATCATTGGAGAGAGTGCAGAGGAGATTTACCAGGATGCTGCCTGGCTTGAAGAGTAGGTCTTATGAGGAAAGGTTGAGGGATCTGAGGCTTTTCTCTTTAGAACGGAGGAGGATGAGAGACAACTTAATAGAGGTTTATAAGATGATGAGGAGGATAGATAGTGTGGACGTGCAGAGACTGTTTTCTCAGGTAGATGTAGCTGTTACTAGGAGGCATAACTATAAGGTTCGTGGTGGGAGACATAGGAGGGATGTCTGAGGTAGATTCTTCACTCAGAGAGCGATTGGGGTGTGGAATAGACTGCCTGCTGTGATAGTGGAGTCAGATACTTCAGGAACTTTCAAGCGGCTATTGGATAGGCACATGGAGCACACCAGAATGATAGGAAGTGGTTGATCTTGAGTTTGGATATAGCTGGGCACAACATTGAGGGCCAAAGGGCCTGTACTGTGCTGTACTGTTCTATGTTCTAATAAGGTGACCGTTCAGTTTCATGCTTTGATTTTCCTTCCTGAATCATTGTAAAACTAGCAAGAATTTATGATTAGGACATTTAAAAAATCAAGAAATGTGATTTAAAAAAAAGTGACTCTTCAGAAAGAATTTTCTTTTGGAGATGTTAAAACAATTCCTTTTATTCACAGGGGCCAAGGGCTGAAGCCATGATGCGTAATTCTATGGAGCGTGGAAAATGGGTGTTTTTTCAAAATTGTCACCTGGCTCCTAGCTGGATGCCTTCTCTGGAAAGACTTATTGAATCAGTGGATCCTGACAAGGTAATATCTTTTCTGTTTCCGTATTAAGGAAGGTAAACTGCTTCTGCTACATCAGCTAACCCTTTAAATGGCTGTGGTTACAAACAAGATTAAAGATTGTGTGGAAAATACAGATGAAGATGATGGAATGTGTGAAAACAACTGGAACCATGAAAATATTACATTGGTAGACACAACTGATCAAGAATGGAGCCTGCAGACAAAAATCCTTCAGTTTTGGTTGACCCATCTCTCAGAAGAGTCTAGGACAACTTACTCACCTATTCCTCAGAAGACGAAATTGGCTGGATTTACAGTGGAGTTTATTGGGATCAGCAACACTGGCCAATTCATATAAGTGCATCTGCTGTCTTCTATGAACCAAGATGTACCTTTACTTGCCCATAAAACCATAAGATATATAAGCAGAATTAGGCCACTTGGCTCATCAAGTCTGCTCCGCCATTCAATCAAAGAACAAAGAACAAAATAGCACGGGAAACAGGCCATTCGGCCCAACAAGTCTGCGCCGCTACCTCGATGTTCCTACTTCTACCCATGATCCCTGTCTATGTTTAAAGATCTATGCATTGGGAATGAGAAAAATATCAGCCAATCTCCTGCCTTTTCCCTTTAACCTGAACCTCTTATTAATCAAGAACCTATTCATCTCTGTCTTAAAGACACTCAATGACCTGGCCTCCACAGTCTTCTGCAACAAACAGTTCCACAGATTCACCACTCTCTGGCCGAAAAAACTCCTCCTTATCACTGTTTTAAAGGATTGTACTTTAGCCTGAGGTTGTAACCTCTGGTTCTAGTTTTTCCTACTAGTGGAAGTATCCTTTCTACATCCATTCTATCCAGGCCTTGCAGTATCCTGTAAGTTTCAATAAGATCCCTCTTCAACCTTCAATGAGTACAGACCCAGAGTCCTCACATGTTCCTCATATGACAACCTCTTCATTCCAGGGATCATTTTTGTGAACGCCATCTGGACCTTTTCCAAGGCCAGCACATTCTTTCTTAGATACAGGGTCCAAAATGCTCACAATGCTCCAAATGAGGTCTGACCAGGTGCCTTAGACAGCCTCAGAAGTACATCCCTCTTTTATTCTAGCCCTCTCGACATGAATGCTAACATTGCATTTGCCTTCCAAATTGCCGACTGAATCTGCACGTTAACCTTAAGCCTAATATTTAAGTAAATGTTAACATACATTAGCACATGTGAACTACCTTTTACTCAGCATACACAATCAATGAACACTTACCTAAAAACAACTAATACCTAAGAAATGATCTCTGTTCCATCCGACAGCAATGTCAATTTGCAGTAACTAATTTTAATCCTGTGTGAGCTGTTAGAATACAATAATAAAACAAATAATCCATCAGAAATTCTTCTATTTTCTCACATCACGATATAATAGATCAGTGAAAGAAATTAATTTGATTGGCCAAATGACTTTGTTTTATTTCCCAGTTTTTCTGGATCATTAAATAAGTAGGGCACTTATGCAGCACTTTTTTCACAATGCAAAGCATACCCCGGCCAATGAAGTACTTTTGAATTATAGTCATTTGTTGTAATGGCTGAAAGGATGGGATACTGTAAACAGACTTCCAACACTGTTCTTTTGAATCAGCTGCCTGGAATATGTGGCAGCTATAAATGAGAATAAGTTCCTTCCATTCTTTTTTGTATTTTCTGTTTTTTGCTAGCACCCAACCTCCATTCAGTTGAAAGAAGAAAGTTCTTATTACTTCTTACAATCTCAGGATGCTCAAAGCACTTTCCAGCTTTTGAAATGGAGCCATTGTAACTGTTACCTTTATATGCCCAAGGTTGAAAACAATGACACGGAGAAATCAAACAGTCACTGTGGATAGGATTTTATGACTGTTCTATTTTGTGGCGGTTTTATATGTGGAATGTGTTCTATGCCCAGCGCCTACCCACCTAAGAGCATATCAGGAGGGGGATATTCCGTCCTTCAATCCTGGTCTGCCAGTTAACAAGATTGTGGCTGACCTAACATTCACTAAATCCACTTTCCTGCTGTATCTCAGCAATCATTAATCCCCCTCCTGATTAAAAACCTATCAATCTCAGCCTTGAAAATGTTTGAGGACTCAGTCTCCACAGCTTCTTAGTTCTAAGAATTCCAAAGATTCACCACTCTTTGAGAGAAGAAATTCTTCCTTAAATCTGTCTTAAATGGGCCGCTTATTGTGCAACTAACCCCTCTACCGTTAGTGGAACCATTTTCCCAACATTAATGCTGTCTAATCCTCTAAAAATCTTCTATGTTTCAATCATATTATTTCTCGTTTTTCTGAAGTCCAACGAGTACTCGTCCAACCTGTTTAATCTTTCCTCATATAGCAGTCGCTCCATAGCTGGGATAATCCTAGTAAACCTCCTCTAATGGTAATATGTATTCCTTTAAATAAGGGAACAAAACTGGTATATAATACATAGCCTTACTAGTACCTTATACAATTGCAACAGTACCTCTTTACTTTTATATTCCAGCCCCCTTAAAATAAAAGCATTCCATTTGCCTGCCTGATTATTTTCTGCACCCTGTATGTTATCTTTCCAGGTTTCATGAACAAGAACCCCCAATTCCCTTTGTGCTACAACTTTCTGCAGTTTCTCACCATTTAACAATAATCCGCCTTCTCATTCTTTTTTCCAAAAAAGAACAAATGTCTCATTTCCCCATGTTGAATTCCATTTATTAATTTTCTGCCCGGTCACTTAACTTGTCAATATGCCTCTAAATAATATCCTCCTTACAACCTGCCTTCCCTCATACCTTTGTATCATGTGCAGATTTGGCCCCAATACACTTTGTTCCTTCCTCCAAACCATCAATCTATATTGTGAAGAGCTGTAGTCCTAGCAGTGATCCCTGTGATACTCCACTAGTTACTGCCTTCCAACCTAAGAAAGACCTCCTTATTGTCACTTGCCTCTTCCAGTCAGTTAGCCAATCCTCTATCCAGAATATTACTTCCAATACCATGAACTCCTATCTTGCATAGTAGCCCTTTATATAGCATCTCGTCAAATGCTTTTTTAAAGTCCAAATATACAATAGTGACTGGTTTTCCTCTATTTACTCTGGCTGATATCTCCTCAAAGAACTCTAATAAATTTGTCAAACATGGTTTTCTCTTTGTGAAATGATACTGACTTTGCTTGATCAGATTATGACTTACCAAATGCACTGCTATTCCCTCCTTAATAACGATTCTAACATTTTTCCAATAACTAAAATTAGACTAACTGGCCTGTAGTTTCCTGCATTTTGCCTCTTTCTCTTTTGAACAAAGATACCACATTGGCAGTTTTCCAATCCTTTGGCACAGTTCCAGAATCCAGGGATTTTTGGAAAATGACTACCAATGCACTCACAATCTCTGTAGCCTCTTTTAAGTATCTGGTATGCTAATCATCAGATCCAGGGAACTTGTAAGCCTTGAACACTATTAGTTTGCCAATAACTAATTCTCTGGTGACTTTATTGAATTCTTCCCCTTAATTTTTTACCATTTTGGAATGCTTGTAGCATCCTCTAGAGTAAAGACCAAATCAAAGTATCTACTTAACTCTTCTGCTAATTCTTTGTTCCCCATTATTACTTCCCAAGTTTCATTCTCTAAGGGCTAATCTCTCTTTTACTTCTCCCTGCCTTTTACTTCTCCCTGGAGAAGTAAACATACTTAAAAAAAAACTCTAACATACTTAAAACATACTTAAAAAAAACTCTAAGGACGCAATCTCACAGCCTTGTCCTGAATGACTTTTGGCGAGGTGGTCAGATTGAGTGGGAAGTGAAAAATCAGGTTTGCATTTGTTTTTTTGCCTCTCCCCAATCATACCAGCACTGCTTGGCTGACGAATTCAGCTTTGCGCTCAAAAGGGATGCAAAGCACATGTCATCAACAAATCCCTGACACTATCATCCGGGCTTTATTGAGGTTCCTCCCAGTGAGAATCACATATGGTCTCCCCACCAAAGGGAACCAGATGTGAAGGCTTCGCTGGGTGGTGGTGGAGGGAGGAGGATCAGAGCTATTGAAGCCCTCAGGTGGTTGGTGGTAGTGCTAGCTGGTGCCCAAGGGACAGTGGCACTCTGGTAGTGCCTGCCTGGCACCCTGGGACTGTCTACTGGGCACTGTAATTGTGCAGGGGCAGTGCCAATGGGATAGAGACAGAGTGGAGGCAGAAACAGAGTAAGGTGGAGATATGACAAGGGGGTGGGAGAAAAGGGAGAACCAATGCCAAGGTGGGAGGGAAGGGGAACTGTGCCATGTGTGATTGGCAAGAGGTATAAAGAGATCTGTTAGGGGCAATCAGTAGAGAGTAGGGAACTCTGGCGGTGGAGGAGAAGCTATTAGTGATGTCCATGTGGGGAAGGGGTGGGGGGTGTAGCACAATATCTCCCAGCGCATTGTGAGATCAGGACACCTGTGCAATAGTACCCCTAGAGCTCAGCAACTGACTTCATTAGTTAGTTCAGGCTCCCCCCACACCATATGCAAAAAGATCGCATTTTCAAACTCACCCAAAAAAAAATCTGAAATTCTCCCATTGTCTCGCTCATTTGACACTTAAAATTTTTTTGTAAAATTCTGTCCTTATTGTCTGCTTTTATGTTTCTTGCTGGCTTGCCTTCATAGTTTAATCCATCTTTGCTGCATTCTGAATGTATCCCACGCTTCAAACATCCCACTAATCTTTGTCATTTTATATGTTTCTGCTTTCAACTCAATATCATCCTTAACTTCCTTAATTATCCATGGTAGGTTCTCCTCCCGTCTTGAATCTTTCCTCCTCGTTAGGATGTATTATTGCTGGGAGTCATGAATTATCTCACTAGGAGTTTTCCACTACTCATCTATTGTCTTATCTACTAACCTAAATGTCCAGTTTACTTTGGCCGATTCCATCCTCACACCTTTGTAAATCCCCCTTTTTAACTTTGCTACATATTTCAGTCCCAAATTTCTCACATTCAAGCTGAATGCTAAATTATAATAGGACTACTACTTCCTAGGGCATTTCTGTCCCTGCGTCCACCACAGTTTTACCAGTGGTGGAATTCAATACGGATATATATGAGGTGATTCACTTTGGTAGGAATGACAGGCATATGAAATATAGGGCTAATGGGAGGACCCTTAATAGTGTTGTCAAGCAGAGGGATCTTGAGGTACAAGTACATAGCTCTTTGAAAGTTGGCACCCAGGTTGATAAAGTTGTTAAGAAGGCGTACGGTGTGTTAGCTTTTATTGGTAGAGGGATTGAATTTAGGAGCCGTGAGGTTATGTTACAACTGTACAAAACTCTGGTGCGGCCGCACTTGGAGTATTGCGTACAGTTCTGGTCGCCGCATTATAAGAAAGATGTGGAAGCATTGGAAAGGGTGCAGAGGAGGTTTACCAGGATGTTGCCTGGTATGGTGGGAAGGCCTTATGAGGAAAGGCTGAGGGACCTGAGGTTATTTTCATTAGAGAGAAGAAGGTTACGCGGTGACCTAATTGAGGCGTATAAGATGATCAAAGGACTGGATAGGGTGGATAGTGAGAGCCTTTTTCCTCGGATGGTGATGACCAACACGAGGGGACATAACTTTAAATTAAGAGGTGGTAGTTGTAGGACGGATGTCAGAGGCAGGTTCTTTACACAGAGGGTGGTGAGGGTGTGGAATGCCCTGCCTGCAGCAGTTGTGGACTGGCCTACTTTGGGGGCATTCAAATGGTCGGTGGATAGGCATATGGATGATATTGGAATAGTTTAGGTTAGAGGATCCAGTGGCCGGCGCAACATCGAGGGCCGAAGGGCCTGTACTGCACTGTAATGTTCTATGTTCTATGGTGGGGGAGACATCAGCTGGGCCTGTTTGAGGCACTTATTTAATTAATGGTTATTTGTGCTCATCCTGTCTCCACTGGGATTTAATCAGCAGCAGGAGCAGTCCATGCCAAGCATCCAGCCGAGCACTTGTGTGGGCTGATGATAAGCAAGGGGGCAGTTCCATCTTATGCCCCCTAGGTTACTGGAGGGTTCTCTCCAGACTGTCCCATCTGCCCTGTCTACCTTCTGGCCTTTGCCCCCACCCCTTCATCCCCAATGCTACCCACTTCCCCATCCACTTCATTTAACTCCAATTCTATGGCTCTTCAGTGTTGGTTATTGAATACTGTACCAGTGGCAAGTAAAGTGGTGGAGGCAGGCACTCTGGAGTTATTTAAGAGATACTTAGATGGGCACACAAACAGAATGGGAATGGAGGGATATAGAAAACTGATTTAAAATAGGGATCATGAGCCTTGGGTGTTCCCTGGGAAATGTGTAAATTGTCGATGATATTGATGTATTTCTGTTTTATCCTACATGTACTTCAGTCTGCCTTGTTGCCTAACAAGGGGCATACACGCGATGGGTCGTGAGTGGGCTGCTCTTGGATTTTTTGAGAGTAGCCTAGTGCTTCACGCCGTTAGTGTACGCTTGACCTGGAGCATTTGATGGGCAACTCGACAGCTCAGTGACTATTGCTGTGCTGTGCAGATAGATGGATTTGGGCCTGTGTCTGTGGGAGTTTGCGCATTCTCCCTGTGCTTGCGTGGGTTTTCTCCAGGTGCTCCTGTTTCCTCCCACTTCTCAAAGATGTGCTCTTAGGCTGATTGGCAGAACAAATTCTCCCTAAATTGTCTCACAAATTTGGATCCAATGCATAGACCTATAAACAAAGAGAGGATCATGGATAGAAGTGGGAACACCAAGGTAGCAGCTCGTTGGGCTGAAGGGCCTATTTCCCATGCTGTTTCGTTCTTTGTTCTTTGGTGGCCACTGATCCTGCACTTTGACTGGCATCTCTATGAGGTGGGGTTTACCCATCAGATAGGAACAGAAGTCTTACTTTCGATCAAATTAACAGCCATTAAATGTCAACTGGACAACTTGATAGAACAGGGATGGGTTTCGCCCTTATTTTGTCTTGGCGTGGGGACCCCATCATCCTGTTAAATCCAGGAAGCAAAACTGTATTTGATATTTTGGAACTACTTCCAATTTATTCAATAAGATATATTTTTTAACATCCAGGTTCATCGAGATTTCAGGCTTTGGTTGACTAGTTTACCAAGTAATAAGTTTCCAGTTTCAATCCTTCAAAATGGCTCCAAGATGACTATCGAACCACCAAGGGGAATAAAAGCAAATTTAATGAAAACCTACATGAACCTCACTGATGACTTCCTGAACTCTTGTTCTAAGGTAAATTTATGATTGAAATTTTAACACGTGAAATGTATAGTTTGAATGTACAGGATACTTCATAATGGATTTCTCCTACAGGTGCTTTGGTCCACCTTGTTGTCTAACAAGGGGCATACACGCGATGGGTCATGAGAGGGCTGCTCTTGGATTTTTTCTAAGAGTATCCTAGCGCTTCACGTCGTTAGTGTACACTTGACTTGGACCATTTGATGGGCAACACGACAGCCCAGTAACTATCGCTGTGTTGTGCAGATACATGGATTTGGGCCTGGGTCTGTGGGAGTTTGCGCATTCTCCCCGTGCTTGCGTGGGTTTTCTCTGGGTGCTCCAGTTTCCTCCCACATCCCTAAGATGTGCTCTTAGGCTGATTGGCAAAACAAATTCTCCCTAAATTGACTCAAATTTGGTTTTTAATCCATAGATCTATAAACATAGACAGGGATCTCAGGTAGAGGTGGGAACATTGGGGTGGTGGTGCTGGCTCATTGGGCTGAAGGGCCTGTTTCCCGTGCTGTTTTGTTCTGGTTTTTTTTGTTCTTTGTACATCTTGTTGATTGTCAGATCAGCAAGGTTTTACCATAGTGAATTTGAGTGTGGAAGGAGCCTATTCAGTCCATCATTGCCTTACCAGCTCTTTACTACAGCAATCCAAAACTAATTCCACCAATAAGTTCCAAACTTAGAGACCAGCCTCTTTCTCCATTTGTATATGCTTTGACGTATAGCTATTGCCCCTGGAAAAAATGTAATGTTCTCTCCCTCAATCCCCTCAATTACTCACTGGTCTAAAGTTTTCTGGGCTCAATGTTTCTCCTCATTTCTCACCCCTTATTGTCACACTTTTAATTGATAACCATTCACTACCAACATCCAAGATTAGAGAAAATGGATTATTTGAATTAACCTACTAAAAGTCTTCATAATTTGAAAACCCCCACTAAATCTTTTCATAGTTATCTGTGCTTTAGAAGAAATGATACGTAAGAATATAGAGAAAAGGAGCATGCGTTGGTCATATGGCCCTTCAAACCTGCTCCACCACTCAGAAAAATCATGGCTGATCTTTGACCTAATTTTCCTATGCAAATTCCATTGCTATTGATTCTCCAAATGTCCAAATTCTACCTATTTAACCCTTGAATATACTGAGAATCCATAATCCTTAGGGTAGAATATTCCAAAAATTCACAACCATTTGAGTGAATAAATTTCACCCATTTCACTCTCATCCAGAGACTATGGACCCATCTTTACCATCAAGTTGCACCTGTTTTCGGGCACGAAAACTTTGTCAAGTTGGACGTGAGGTAATTAGCACGATTGTGACTACCTGCATACCTCCATTTTCAGCCTTTACCAATGGCTGAAAATAGCGGTGATCAGAACTGCACTAGAAATGGGTACGACGGCAATTTGAATGCATTTAAATTGAATTAATGGATTGGATGCCATTATTTACCAGCACTTTCTCTATTATCACCATATTTGCCAATTGGGAATCGGCGCAAATCAAACATGTCCGATTCGGGCACTTTATCAGTGAGTGTAAATGAGGAGGTGAGTGCATAGCGTCCAACAGCTCTCATCTACTCATGAGTGTCCTGTTGTTGTGGCCATTTTCTGTCTCGGATCGGTAGTGGCTCTGTTGGTTGTTATTCTGCAGAGTCTCCAATGTCCAACTTGAAGCATGGACTTGGGTCTCAACACTGACCTCAGTATCCTTCATGCAAATGTCGGACACCATGTGCTGTCGACGTCTCCGACTCTGAAAGGAGACTGTGCAACACCTGGGCAACCTGTTGGAGGACCTGGCACCTAGATGAGGGGGGGAACACCCACTCTCAATGGCTGTCAAATTGACGGCCATCTAAACTTATATGCAATTTGTTCTTTCTAGACTTCCGAGCGGAGATGTCTCTGGTATTTCCCAGTCTGCCATGCATACCTGTGTCAAGTAGGTAATTAAAACTGTATGCCCGGGCTGGCCAGTTCATCAACTTCAAACTGGACCAGACACAGCAGGAAGCCTGGGCTGCAGGATTCCCAGCCATTGTGGGATTCCTAACGTGCAGGGGGCAATCGCTTGCACACAGGTCACTCTCAAGACCCTTCTGTAGAATCCATAAAGATTTATAAATAGAAAGGTGTTCCATTCCCTAATGTTCAGCCAGTGTACATCCATAATATGCACATCTGCACCAAACATACAGGCAGCGTGCATGACAGCTTCATTGTCAGGAACTCAGACATTCCTGAGGCATTCAAGGAGGCTGCAAGGTTGGCTCCTAGATGATATGGGTAACCCATTTAAGACATCGCTAATGATGCTGTGCAGATGACTGTGTCTGAGGCGGACACCCACTATAAAGAGGCCCATGTAGCACCCACATGATTGTGGAAAAGTGCATTGGGCTCCTCAAGATGCAATTCGGAAGCCTGGACTGATATGATGGGGCCCTCCAATACAGCCCAGTGATTTCTTCCCCCACAGTGGTAGTGTGCTATGCCTTGCACAATCTGGCTCTACAGAGAGGTGACTTCTTGGAGGAGGAGGACATAGAGGCTGACCAGCCGGCCGTTGTTGGGGAGAACAGCCAGCAGGAGGAAGAAGAGGAAGAGCATGCTGAGAAACATTAACCAGGCTCTCAAGGGTTGGCAACCCAAATAAGGCATGCGAGGGTATCAAGGGAGGCCCTGATCATCAATCAGTTCACTCGCTAGGGATTTATGTCTATGGGTTCTGTTGTGCCCCTCACCCTCCCCACTCCACAAATTTCTTCTATATCCTGTAGATTGTTACACTAGAGTGGTGGGCCTGGCTACTCTGTGTTAGCAAGTTTTTTAGCAGGCAGGTGGGTGATAACGACTCACTAAGCACCATCATGATGATGCTTTGGTGCAAACAAGTCTGACTCCTATCTGAGCTCCACATGTATGCTGGCATCTGAACCCACATCTGTGTAGTGGATAAGGGATCTGAAACCTTCATATAGGGCTCTGGGGTGGAGGACAAGAAGGAATCGCTTGTGGGGTCTGAGGCACCAATGCTTTCCTTTTCTCAGTGACACAGCATTAAGGGGCCTCCCCAGCTGACACCAACAGTGATGATCATCGGGTGATCATCAATGGAAAAGAATTCATAATCGAGACAAATTAGTCATATGTGGGTGGTGAAAATATTTATTTACAATAAAGTTGTTTAAATAAGACATGCTATCACAAAAACTTGTGAACAGAGAACGTCAAGGTGCTTAAATTTCTTTCTAACTAGTGCAACCCTTTACCTGTGCCATCTCAGTGCAACTGCAACTTCCTAACCTTAACGTGGTCTACCACTACATCTCATTGACTCCCCTAGATATACACCAGAAGTGGAGGGGGTCAGCTGCGTATCAAGCCCTGTGGTGCATGTGGCAGGCATCCTCTGGAAGCCCTGAACTTTGAGGGTCCTGGCCTGTTTCCAGGTGTCTGGAATGCTTCCATGGAACCCTCTTCATCCTACTGCTTCTGAGATGCCCCAGAGTCAGGAAGGAGAGAGTCAGAAGATTCAGATAAAGCCACAGCCTCCTGGCTGAAAGGCCCCAACATAGGTTTGAACCCTCCCTCCACCCTTGGAATTCCTGTGGGCCCCTGGGTCACTCCATGGGATAGCAGTGCTTCTGCAGTGAGCTCCAGAAGTTCTGGCATCCTGCAGAATCACCTGTATCCTATCCATGGTGGGTGAGTCCTCTGCGAATGGCCACGAGTTGGGGGCCACCTTTCAATGGCTACAGCAAGTGCCCTCTGAGACTGAGCCACACTCAGCAAGCTCTCAGCCTTGACCTTCTGAGATAAGGCCATGCTCTGCAACCCCTCAACCATGACCTTCTGAGACTGAGTAAACACAGTAAGAAGTCTGACAACACCATGGGAAAGTCCAACCTATTTATTTGATAGTAAACTCACAAGTTTTCGAGGTTATCCTCTTCATCAGGATCACCTGTATTTACTGTGTTTACCCCAGTCCAACGCTGGCATCTCTACATCATGACTTCTGAGACTGGGCCATGTTTTCAACAGCTGCTGCCATAGCCCGCTATATCTCGGTGCTGTCTTGCTGAGTCTCTTGCAAGCTCTTGAGTCTTTCAGCCATGGGCTGCAGAATCCCGAGAAGCCTGTTCAGTCCCTCAGCTGTGGCCTGCTGTGAGTTGGCTGTAGCCCTCTGGGATCCTACTGTGGTGTGCTGTAACTTGGCCATCACTTGGAGCCTACCACTCATGGTGAGGATCCCTTGCCCCAGGCTTTCCACTGTAGAAGCCACCGTTGCAGTGTTGGACTGGGAAGCACGCAAGAGAAGCAATAGCTTGTCCACCTGGAAGCTTTGGGACTCCTCCCAACAGCCTCGCAGTTGATCCATAGTGGCTGTTAGCTCCTCCTGCATTCCCTGGCTCTGTTGCTGCAGGTCCTATGAAGAGAGGTTGAAGGATTTGAGGTTGTTTTCGTTAGAAAGGAGGCGGCTAAGAGGGGATCTTATTGAAGCATATAAGATGATTAGAGGTTTAGATAGGGTGGACAGTGATAGCCTTTTTCCTAGGATGGAGAAAGCTAGCACGAGGGGACACAGCTTTAAATTAAGGGGTATGAGTTATAGGACGGATATCAGAGGTAGGTTCTTTACTCAAAGAGTGATTAGGGAGTGGAATGCCCTGCCTGCAGCTGTTGTAGATGCGCCAAGTTTGGTGGCGTTTAAGAGGTTAATTGATAAGTATATGGAAGAGAAGGGAATGGTTTAGTTTGGAGGGGCATTGCTTTTTATTTTGGTCGGCACAACATCGAAGGCCGAAGGGCCTGTTCTGTGCTGTATTGTTCTATGTTCTATGTTCTATGTTCTATGTTCTATCTCCAGCAGCTGACGGAGAAGTGATCTCAGAGAACCAGCACATAGCTTGGGGCTAGCTGAGTCCTCACCTCTGGCAAGCCGCTGCATGCCAGAGGCCTCGGACATTCCTTCCTTCACCCAATGAGTGGAGGGAGGGTAGTGGAGTCCGCTGCCATTCTGCCTGAGATGAGTAAGAGGGAAGGAAGAGTTCACTGCCACTTTCCCTGACTTCACTGGGGGGAACAAGAGGGTAGAGGCTATGATCGGTCTGAGTGGCAGGCAACTGGGGGGACAAAGGGATCATGTTGAGTGGAAGGCAGTGTCTGTGGGGACCAGGGGGAGGCATTATCTGGCCTCGGCATGATTTGATAGGGGAGCAGCATTTTACCTTTTTTTTTTGTGTGCACAGTTATAAGCACTGACAAGAGCAGCAGTGTTTCGGGCACAATAAGCCATGCCCACAGGCTTGTGCAGCGTGATTCAGAATCACTAATTTTTTTTCAGAGAGAGCGTATAGGGAGGATGCAGAGAACGGCTCTAAAAGTAGGATCTGACACCCTCCTGTTTTTGAATCGTAGAAGTTTACAGCCTTCGGCCCAATTTGTCGATACTATCCCCTATTTTAACTCCTGACTAGTCTCAATTACCTACTTTTGGCTCATATCCCTCTGCAGCCATTTTACCCATGTAATTGTCTAAATGCTTTTCAAAAGAGAATTGTACCTGCCTCTACTACTACTTCTGGCATTTTGTTCCAGACATCAGCCTCCTCTGGATCTTTTTGTGTCTCTCCCTTCTCAGCTTAAACCTATGTCTTCTAGTTTAAGACTCTCCTACATTTGGGAAAAGCTATTGACTATCTAGCTGATCTCTGTCTCTCATTACTTTATAGACCTCTACAATATCATCCCTAAGCTTCCCACATTCCAGAAGCCTCTCCTTATAACTCAAACCATCAAGTCCCGGCTATCATCCTAGTAAACCTTTTTTGCATTCTTTCTAGTTTAATAATATCCTTTTTATAATAGGGTGACCAGAACTGTATACAGTGTGGCCTTACCAATGTCTTGAGCAACTTCAACAAGACATCCCAAATTCTGTATTCAATGTTCTACCAATGAAACCAAGCACGCCAAATGTCTTCTTCACATGTGACTCCACTTTCAAGGATCTATGAACCTGTACCCCTAGATCTCTTTGTTCTATAACTCTCCCCAACTCCCTACCATTAATTGAGTAAGTTCGGCCCTGGTTCAATTGACCAAAATGCATCACTTTGCATTTCTCTAAATTAAACTCCATCTGCTATTCATCAGCCCACTGGCCTAATTGATCAAGATCCTATTGCAGTCCTAGATAAACTTCTTCTTCACTATCTGCTGTGCTGCCAGTCTTGGTTTCATCTGCAAACTTACTAACTGTGCCTCCTAAATTCTCATCCAAACCATTAATATAAATTACAAATAATAGTGAACCCAGCACTGATCCCTGAGACACACCTGTTTGAAAAACAACCCTGTACAACCATCTCTGGCTTCTGTCATCAAGCCAATTTTGTATCCATTTGGCTACCTCATGTGTGAGATTTAATGTTATGCAACAATCTATCAAAGGCCTTGCTAAAGTCCATGTAGACAACATCACTTGCATTGCCCTCATTTACCTTCTTGGTTATACCTTCAAAAAATTCAATTAAATTTGTGAGACATGATTTTCCACTGACTATCCCTAATTAGTCCTTGTGTCTCTAAATGTCTGTAGACCCTATCTCTCAAAATACTTTCGAACAACTTACCCACTATAAATGTGAGGCTCCCTGGCCTGCCGTTCCCAGGCTTTTCTCTGCAGTCTTTCTTAAACAAAGGCACAACATTTGCCACCCTCCAATCTTCAAGCACCTCATCTGTGACTATTGATGATTCAAATATCCCGGCTAGGAGAGCAATTTCCTTCCTAGCCTCTACAGTGTTCTGGGATACAATTCATCAGGTCCTGGGGATTTATCTATCTTGGTGCGCTTTAAGACTTCCAGCACCTCCTTCTCTGTTAAATGTACACTCCTCAAGACATCGCTATTTATTTACCCAAGTTTCCTAATATCTATGTTTTTCTCAACAGTGAATACAGATGAGAAGTAATCATTTAGGATGTCACCCATCTCTTATGGATCTGCACATAGATGACCTTATCCTTAAGAGGTCCTACTTTCTCCCTTGTTACTTTTCACCCTTTATATATTGGTAGAAGCTTTTTGGATTCTCCTTTGCCCATCTGCCAAAACAATCTCCTGCCTCCTTTTAGCCCTTCCGATTTTTCTCTTAGTTCTACTCCTACACCCTCTGCACTCTCCAGGGAATGCACTTGATCCCAGCCGCCTATGCATGTCATGTGCCTCCTCCTTCTTCTTGACCAAAGCCTCAATATCCCAAGTCATCCAGGGTTCCCCATTTCTATCAGTCTTGTCCTTCACTCTAAGAGGAATGTGCTTACCCTGAACCCTGGTTAACACACTTTTGAAAACCTCCCATTTTCCAGACATTCCTTTATCTTCCCACAGACTCCCCCAATTAACTTTTGAAAGTTCCTGCCTGATACCATCAAAATTGGCCTTGCCCATTTAGAATTTTAACTTTCAGGCCAAACCTATCATTCTGCACAGCTATCTTAAAACTAATGAAATTACAGTCACTGGTCCTGAAATGATCCCTCACTAACATTTCTGTCACCTGCCCTTCCTTACTTCCCAAGAAGAGGTCAAATTTTGCCCCCTCTCTAGTCGGGCCATCCACATACTGAATTAGAAATTTCTCCTGAATACACTCGACAAATTTCTCTCCATCCAAGCCTCTAATGCTATGGCTGTCCCAGTCAATGTTGGAAAAGTTTGACTTTTGACTTTGTAGGGATATTCCCTACAATTAATTCTATTTTTCTTACATTTCAAATCAGAATGGTAAAATGGGGTCCTATATCTTGAAGTTCTGCATTCTTCATCCAGGGGAAACAACTTCTCAGCATCTATCCTGTTAAGATAGAAACTCACAGATTTCATTGAGATTAGCTCTTTTTCTTCCAATTTTCAGAGAGGCCCATCTTACTCCCTGAGAACAACTCTATTTTCTCATAAATCAATCTAATAAACCTTTATTGCCTCCAAAACATGTGTATCTTAGGTCAAGAAATTGCTATGATAGCCATGGGGGTGTCATTAGTAGATCTCCCCAGGGCTCTCTTTGGATATAATCCCCCCTATTAGGTGAGTGGAAGCTTGCCCCATAGGAAAGCAACAAATGGGGGTGTTCAAAATCAATTGGCTCCACTCAGGCCAGCAGTCAATTGATCCGTGACTGATCTGTACTCTGTAGCTCACTGTAAATAAAAGAGTGATAGAAGACTGGTCCCTGTAAGATTATTTCATTGGCAGTAAAGATGGGGTGAGCAAATTTTCTTCTTCTCTCCAGAACATCTTTACTATCGAGACAAGTAATCCTCTGGTAAGAAAAATGCCTCTTTTTGAGAAATTTGAAGCCTACGATGCATGCATAGAAGTATGGGAGGTCTAGTATGCAGAGCGCATGTGTTACTTCTTTCAGGCCAATAGTATTGAGGGGGATGGGAAGGAGAAAGTGATCCTGTTGATGGTATGCGGGGTACCGACCTTCAGTGTAATCAGTGTCCCTGATTCCTAAACCTTTAATGAATCAGTGGGGACTGTAGATTAGATTGATCAGCCATGGGAAATGTGGGGGATTATGGGGATCGGGCAGATTGAACTACTGCGTTGGTGAGTTGGTGCAGAGTCAATGACCTGAATAGCCTCTTCTGCACTGTTGAGATTCTATGATTTAGTTAAAAGCTATTATGACCTTAAATCTTCCATAATTCTCCAGCGATACCACTATAACATAGAAGGGTGAATCCCTGGGGTATCTGTCACCGAATTTCTGATCAGACTGCACATATTGGCAGAACACTGTGAACTTGGGCCACCCTTGAATGATATATTGTAAGATAGGCTGCATTGAGATGACAGTTCAAAATAAAATATTGGCAGAACTCAATTTGGATCTAAAGAAGGCAATAGAGATAGCTCTATCATTGGAGAATGCAGAGAAAGGAGTTCAGGAACTACAAGGAATGTCAGAGAGCAGAACCTATTGCGGGAGGTGCTTCATGCGACATCCATTTCTCAAGTGAGAGCAATGGTACCAGCAAAATATCTCAGAATTCCTGGAATCCAAGTTGCATCACTAGACGGTCAAGGGAAGTCCCAGAGTTAGCGTTCAGACTCTTAGGAAATATATTCCAGAAGGTTGTAGATGTCAGACAGCAGACGATTACAAGTGTTGCAAAAGAGCACAGTTGAGGCTAGGATATAGGGACAATAAAATATGTACTATTTTGAGAAAAGTGCCAGATTGTACCTTGTAATTAGGCCCACAACCAGGGGTAATGCAATTAAATTGCATCTCCACGACAAAGATTGACTTTTGTTAGCAGTTGTTAATAAATGGCCACCTATTGATGGTACCAAGAAGTGGATATGGGAGCTCTGGTCTCCATTATTGTGGCGCAGATTTATAATCACCTCCAGACTGGTATTCAACTCCTGAATTTAGAAAGCACAAAAGCCAGGCTGGCCACTTACCATTGTTGTTAAAGGGCACTAAGCCAACCCTAGTGACTTATAGGGAGTAATCAGCTTGAATTCTACTCAAAGACCTTATCTTATGGGAAAAGATTGGCTCCAACACATCAGACTGAATTGGTTGGAGATCTTTAAGTCAGGCATGAGGGGATTGTATGAAGTCAAGAATAAGTATCTTGAAGTCTTCCAAAAAAGGATTGAAAAAATAAAGAGAGCCAAAGCTAAGATTTACATCACCTAAATATTACTGTAATATTACCCATATTACTGTAATATTACCCATATTACTGTAATATTACCCATATTACTGTACCTAAATATTTTAGAGTGAGGCTTTTTCAATACTCCCTATTGGAAAAGTTAGAGTCGGAATGCAATGCCTAGAAAAGCTGGGCGTATTGAGACCTATAGATGGTCGCAGAGTGGGCTATATTTGTTGTTCCTGTCCTCAAGCCAGATAAGTCAGTCCAATGGAAGACGAGCTGAGGAGCTATAAGGAGGTGTCAACTCAAAGGAACCCCATGGAATTGAAATTCTTTCTGGAGTTAATGAATTATTATGGGAATTATTATGGATAGCATTGGAATAGTTTAGATTAGAGGGTCATAAAATTGGTCCCATTGGTCAGCGCAACATCAAGGGCCAAAGGGCCTGTACTGCACTGTAACGTTTTATGTTCTATATTTATTCCTAGTTTAGTTTCTTTGCTGCCCACCTTTCATGTCCTACTATAGAAATACCAAAGAACGGTCTTGAGGAGTGCCATAGCTGGAGGCTTTCAACAAAGTTAAACAGCAACCTTTGTCCTCTAATTTATTGTCTCACTTTGACCGCCAAAAAGGATCTTATCTTGACAAGTGATGCTTCCCCTTATAGGTTTGGGGCAGAACTGGCACAGTGCTTGAGAGTTGGGACAGAAAAGTCTATTGCATACGCATCTCGGACCCTCTTGGACACTGAGTGGAGATATTCCCAGATTGAGAAAGAGGGATTGGCAGTTCTCTTCAGCATTAACAAGTTCCATCAGTATGTCTACACTACATGTTTTTTCATAGTGAATGATCAGAAACCATTGCTGAGACTTTTTAAAGAAAACAAGGCAATACCCCACATTGTGTCTGCCCGGGAACAGCATTCAGCCTTGTTACTGGTAGCTTATGCTAACCTCCTAGAGAACCGCTCCAAGCCCTGGATAGCTAACATTGATGCATTGAGTCATCTGCTATTCCCCAGAAGTCAGGCTTCACCACCAGCTTGGAATAAGGCATGATGACCCTCAATCTTTTAAATATCTTGCTGGTATCTGCAAAGCAAATCAAAGCCTGGATATAGAACATAGAACATTACAGCGCAGAACAGGCCCTTCGGCCTTCGATGTTGCGTCGACCAATTAGGAAAAAGCAATGACCCTCCAAACTAAACCATTCCCTTTTCATCCATAAACTTATCTACTAACCTCTTAAACGCCACCAAACTTGGCGCATCTACAACTGCCGCAGGCAGGGCATTCCATACCCTTACCACCCTCTGGGTAAAGAACCTACCTCTGACATCCATCCTATAACTACCACCCCTTAATTTAAAGCTATGTCCCCTTGTGCTAGCTTTCTCCATCCTAGGAAAAGGCTATCACTGTCCACCCTATCTAAACCTCTAATCATCTTATATGTTTCAATAAGGTCTCCTCTTAGCCGCCTTCTTTCTAACGAAAACAACCTCAAATCCCTCAGCCTCTCTTCATAAGACCTGCCCTCCATACCAGGCAACATCCTGGTAACCTCCTCTGTACCCTCTCCAATGCCTCCACATCTTTCTTATAATGTGGGGACCAGAACTGCACACAATACTCCAAGTGCGGCCGCACTAGAGTTTGTACAGTTGCAACATGACGTTGCGGCTCCGAAATTCAATCCCCCTACCAATAAAAGCTAAGACTCCATATGCCTTCTTAACAACCTTATCGACTTGACTGCCTACTTTCAGGGATCTATGCACGTATACACCAAGATCCCTCTGTTCATCAACACTATTAAGAATCCTACCATTAGCCCTATACTCTACACATTTATTATTCCTGCCAAAAGTGCATTACCTCACACTTTTCCACATTAAACTCCATTTGCCACCTCTCAGCCCAGCTCTGCAACTTGTCCAAGTCTCTCTGCAAACTATAACACCCCTCTTCACTATCTACCACTCCTCCGATTTTGGTGTCATCCGCAAATTTACTAATCCATCCTTCAATACCCTCATCCAGATCATTTATAAAAATTACAAACAGCAGGGTCCCCAAAACAGATCCCTGAGGTACACCACTTGTAACCGAACTCCACGATGAATAACTTCCATCAACCACCGCCCTCTGTCTTCTATCAGCTAGCCAATTCCTAATCCAATTAGCTAAATCACCCTCAATCCCATACATCTGCATTTTCTGCAGAAGCCTTCCATGGGGCACCTTATCGAACGCCTTACTAAAGTCCATATATACCACATCAACTGCCTTACCCCCATCCACCTCTTTGGTCACTTTTTCAAAAAACTCAATAAGGTTAGTAAGGCACGACCTACCCTTCACAGCAAATTAACTATTTTAGTACACCATGGTTCCCTTACTTGACCATTTCCTCCTTGCCTGACAGGGACATACTTATCAAGGACTCACAGTAGCTGCTCCTTGAATAAGCTTCACATTTCAGATGTTCCCAGTCCCTGTAGTTTCCTAGTCCAACCTATGCACCCTAATTCCCTCCTTATGGCCTCATAATTACCATTCCCCCAGCTATAACTAGTGCCCCCAGCTTCTTGCCTATCCCTATCCATCACCAAGGTGAACGTAACCGAATTGTGGTGACTATCACCAAAATGTTCACCAACTTCCAAGCCTGGTGAAGTTTGGCTCATTCTGGTCAAATTTCCTGGTCTGGCTCATTGCCCAGCACCAATCCAATGTACCCTCACCTCTAGTTGGCCTATCTACATACTGAGTCAAAAAACCTTCCTGCACACTTTGTACAAAAACTGACCCCTCTAACAAGCTAGAGCCATAGCTATTCCAATCAATATTAGTAAAGTTAAAGTCCCCCATAACAATTACCCTATTACTTTCACTCCTGTCCAGGATTGACTTTGCAATCCTTTCCTCTACCTCTCTAGAACTTTAGGAGGTCTATAAAAGACTCCCAACAGGGTGACCTCTCCTCTCCTGTTTCTAATCTCAGCCCCTACTACCTCAACAGACAAGTCCTCATCAAACTTCCTTTCTGTCACTGTGATACAGTCTTTGACTAATAATGCCAGTCCTCCCCCCCTTTTACCTCCTTCTCTACTGCGACTGAAGCATTTGAACCCCGGAACCTGCAACAACCATTCCTGTCCCTGCCCTATCCGTGTCTCTGAAATGGCCACAACATCGAAGTTCCAGTTACTGGTCCAAGCTGCAAGTTCCTCCACCTTATTGCGAATACTTCTTCCATTAAAGTATACGCATTTCAAACCATGCCCTACTCCACCTGTACGCTGCTGTGCTTTACAGTTCTCATCTATGATCCCCCTATTCTCGTCCTTCTTAACATCCAAACTACTCAGGATCCCACCCCGCCCCCTCTGAATCAGTTTAAACCCCCCTGCGTAGCCTTTGCAAATTTTCCCCCCAAGATATTGGTTCCCCTCTTGTTCAGGTGTAGACCATCTCTCTTGTAGAGGTCCCGCCTATCCCAGAATGAGTCCCAATTGTTCAGGAACCTGAACCCCTCCCTCCTGCACCATCCCCGCAGCCACGAGTTCAAACATTCCCTCTCTCTGTTCTTCTCTAAACTATCCCGTGGCACAGGCAAGAGTCCAGAGATAACCACTCTGTCTGTTTTGGCCCTAAGCTTCCACCCCAACTCCATAAATTTCTGTTTAAAATCCCCTTCCCTTGTCCTACCTACATCATGTGTCCCTACATGAACTATGACTTGGGGCTGACTCCCCTCTCCCTTATGAATCTTAAAAACCCGCCCTGAGACATCCTGGACCTCGGCCCCTGGGAGGCAACACAACAGCCCTGAGTCCGATTTATTACTATTTACTCTCCTATCTGTCCCTCTAACTGTGGAGTCTCCAATTCAGTAAGAATTTAGCAACACCAATTATTAATCCAACCGATTTATTTGATAGTAAAATAGCGAGCTTTCAACACTCCCGTGTCTTCATCAGGCAAATGCAGTGTTCTGGTCTGCAATAGCACACATCAGCACAGACAGTCAGAGATTGCTGATTAGAATGCGAATCCTTACATCTAACCTGCTATTCAAGTGTTAAAGTGGCTAACAATGTGTGTGAAGGGAATCCTGAGCATTGGTTAGAGAATTGTGTATTTTCTCCAGACAGCACAGTAAGTGAGGTTTTTTGCTAACCCAGGCAAGTTACGGGGGTTACAGATAGTGTGTCATGAAGCCAAGATCCCTGTTAAGACCGTCCTCATGTGTGCGGAGCTTGGCTATCAGTCTCTGCTCAGCGACTCTGCGCTGTCGTATATCACGAAAGCCCCCTTGAAGAACATTTACCCGCAGGTCGGAGGCCGAATGCCCATGACTGCTGAAGTGTTCGCCCACAGGAAGGGAACTGTTTTGCCTGGTGATTGTTGAGCGATGCTCATTCATCCGCTGTCGTAGTGTCTGCATGGTCTCCCCAATGTACCATGCTTCGGGACATCCTTTCTTGCAACGTATTAGGTAGACAACGTTGGCCGAGTTGCAAGAGTATGTACCGTGTACCTGGTGAATGGTATCCTCACGTTTGATGATGTCGTCCATGTCTATGATCTGGCATGTCTTGCAGAGGTTGCTGTGGCAGGGTTGTGTGGTATTGTGGTCACTGTTCTCCTGAAGGTTGGGTAGTTTGCTGCGAACAATGATCTGTTTGAGGTTGTGCGGTTGTCTGAAAGCAAGAAGTGGGGGGGTGGGGATGGCCCTAGCGAGATGTTCATCGTCATCAATGATATGTTGAAGACTCCGGAGAAGATGTCGTAGCTTCTCCGCTCCGGGGAAGTAGTGGACAACAAAGGGTACTCTGTCCACCGTGTCCCGTGTTCGTCTTCTGAGGAGATCAGTGCGGTTTATCGTTGTGGCACGTTGGAACTGTCGATCGATGAGTCGAGTGCCATATCCTGTTCTCACGAGGGCATCCTTCAGTGTCTGGAGGTGTCTGTCACGATCCTCCTCATCTGAGCAAATTCTGTGTATACGGAGGGCTTGTCCATAGGGAATGGCTTCTTTAACGTGTCTAGGGTGGAAGCTGGAGAAGTGGAGCATTGTGAGGTTGTCTGTCGGTTTGCGGTACAGTGAGGTGCTGAGGTGACCGTCCTTGATGGAGATGCGTGTGTCCAAGAATGCAACTGATTCTGGAGAATAGTCCATGGTGAGTCTGATGGTGGGATGGAACTTGTTGATATCATCATACAGTTGTTTCAATGATTGTTCACCATGAGTCCAAAGGAAAAAGATGTCATCAATGTATCTAGTATATAACCTTGGTTGGAGATCTTGTGTGGTGAAGAAGTCTTGTTCGAACCTGTGCATGAAGATGTTGGCATACTGAGGTGCGAATTTGGTCCCCATGGCTGTTCCGTGTGTCTGGATGAAAAGCTGATTGTTGAAGGTGAAGACATTGTGGTCCAAGATGAAGCGGATGAGTTGTAAAATTGCATCTGGAAACTGGCAGTTGTTGGCATTGAGTACTGAGGCAGTTACCACTCCAATCCAACGCCGGCACCTTTACATCGAGTCTCCAATTACCAGGCCCAATCTCTTATTCCCCCTACCCACCTGAGCATTCCCAGCAGGCTCACCCCCAGAGAGCTGCTCCCTTTGGCCATCTCCAGTTGATTTTTCCTCAACTGTAGCCTCCAGGACAGAAAACTTGTTTTGGAGGGGAACAGCCCCAGGGGATTGTCTCCCCGATTCTTCTTATCCCTCTTCCTAATAGTTACCCAAGAATCACTTTTAGGAGTGACTATCTCTTTGTAACTCCTGTCAATATCTGCCTCAACCTCCCGAATTATCCGGAGTTCCTCTAATTCCAGCTCCAGCTCCTTAACACGATCCTCAAGGAGCTGCAAATGGGCACACTTCCTGCAGGTATAATCAGCAGGAACACTATTGGTGTCCCTCACCTCGTACATACCGCAGGAGGTGCAACGTACTGCCTGCACTGCCATCCCTGATACTTTAATTTCTAGGACAGAGAGGAAAAAAAACTTCCCACACACTTTTATTATTAGGTTAGAGGATATGAAAGGACTCAGTCCTGTCTAAATTGAAAAAAAACAAAATATTGTATGGGAGATTCAGAGGACAGCCCTCAGGTGAAATGAAACACTTCTAGATGAAGAAGGACGAGCTCAATGTTGATGATGGCATTTTCCCCTGGAGTTCCTGTGTAGTTGTTCCTCACCCAGGGTGACATCTGCTACTTGTGAAATTACACCATAACCAACCTGGATGAAAATGCTAGCCAGGCTCCATGTATGGTGGTTTGGTTTTGACGCAAATATTACCAACTTGATTACACAGTGTGACTCATGTCAATAGAATCACAAACTCCATCCCCACTCCTGTCCCAGCCTTCCTACATTCATTGGAGTGGCATGATAGGCTCTGGATTCTATTGCATGTAGACTTTGCCTGGTTCCGTTTTCTTAATTATGGTGCACTTCAAATGGTTGGAGATACATTGTATGAACTTCATCACTTCCTATGATGTCACTGTGAAACTATGTCAAAGTTCTGCATGCACAGGATACCTGAAATCCTGGTCTCTGACAATGGTAGAGCTTTAGACCTTCATGATTTATAATGGAATTAAACACATTAGCACAGCATCCTGCCATCTGTCACAGAAAGGAATGTCTGAATAAGTGGTGTAGACTTAAGTGCAGCATGAAGAACCAACCTGCAGTATCCATAGAGATGAAACTGATGTGATTTTTAAGTCAACCATAGGACTACCCCTCAGACAATAACAGGAATTGCCCAGTGGAATCGTTAATGGGTTGGAGGCTTCAGACAAGATTAAGCTTATTGCTCCCAAATCAGCCAGGGTGAGTGAAGTCCAACAAGAGACTCAGAAGAACTTTGATTCTGTAAGGCGGATAGAACACTCAAACCAGTAACCCAGTCCTCGTGAAGAACTTTGGGGATGGCCTCAGTTGGGTCCCTGGGATTATACTGTCATATAAAATCAAAGTACAGGGTAAAATTGTCAAAAAACGGCTGGATCATCTCTGGAGTAGGGAACTTGTACCAGAACAGGCCTGGTTAACAGCCTTAGGGATGGCCACTGCAGTGTTGAACTACTCATGGAGGCCAATCCATGCCGGCTCCTCTGGGTGGTGAAGATACAGACTTTGATATGGAATTGGAAAAGTCCAGTGTCTTTACTGGAGTGAGACCTTCAGAACAGCCAGGATCTGTTGCTTTATGGTGCTCTGTTCAGAGCAGAAGGTCTCCCATCCATTTCATGCTCTCTGCAATGGCCAGTCTCCAGCCAACCCCCAACCCAATTGCTAAGCAGTGGAAAAGAAGTGTTCCTGCGGCAAAGAGATGTTATGATGGCAATGGAGGATCGTCAATAGTTCTTCACGAGGATTGGGTTACTGGTTTGAATGTTCTGTCTGCCTTACAGAATTAAAGTTCTTCTTCTAGGTCTCTTGTTGGACTCCACCCACACGGCAAATTTGGGAGTAGTAAGTTTAATCTTGTCAGAAGTCTCCATCCCATTAACAATTCCACTGGGGCTATTCCTCTTATTGTATGAGGGATAGTTCTATGGTTGAATAAAAATCACACCAGTTTCATCTCTATGGATATTGCAGGCCTCGCTGAATATGAGCTGTTCTATTAGATAAGTGGAGGTTTGTCCAATACGGAAGGAACAAGGGGGTGTTCAAAACCAGTTGCCTCCACTCAGTTGATAGTCTTGGGACTGATCTGCACTCATGTAGATATCGTTTTAAATAAAAGGGTGACTAGTGACAGAAGACTGGCCTTGGTAAAGGTATTACAGAAGCCAAAACAGTACTCCAATTATAATCTCTCGAAAAGGAGGTGATGGCCTAGTGGTGTTACCTATCAACAGTTTGTAAGTGTGTCACATTTGATTTACCTTTCATAAAACCATGTTGGTTCTGCCTAAGCATATTTTCATTTTCTAAGTGTTTTGTTAACATCTCCTTAATGTATTCTAGAATTTTCCTGATGACTAATACCAAGTTAATTGGCTGTAGGTTGTCATTTTCATATCTTCATCCTTTGTTTTATGAAGAGATATTTTTTTCCAATGCAGTAAGATAATTTTCAAACAAGTATATGTTGGAATAGAGAGAAAAAAGGTTTGGATTATCCTATCCAGCGCTTCCTACCCCACATTCCTAAGAATATTCTGAGCCTTGTCACAAAGTTACCAATCTTAAACTGAGTTAATTGTACACCTTCCCTAAACTGCACAGGCAGATACTTTAAGCTCAAGCTCCTCTGATGACAGAAATGTGAAGTAGGACATTGCAGATTTGGCAGAGGTCCTTATGATGTGTCCTTATGACTTTGTTGTTACAGTGAACATAACGTTTTTTTTCTTTAATTTCAGCTTTCAGATTTTAAGTCTCTTCTGCTATCCTTATGTTTGTTCCATGGAATCACCCTAGAACGTAGGAAGTTTGGTCCACTTGGTTTCAATATTCCCTATGAATTCACGGATGGAGACTTACGAATCTGCATTAGCCAGCTAAAAATGTTCCTGGAAGAGTATACTGAACTACCCTTCAAGGTCTGTGGTGCAATTTATAATTGTAACAACAAAGAGTACTAAGTTGTATTTATTAAGGTGCTAAGGAATGAAAGTGTGTAAGATGGAAATATAAACAGCACTACATCTTTTGAAGTTTTAAAATTAATCTGCTCAGAATTACTACTTGGCAATCCTGCACTGAAGAATTGTGTGTGGCATTTCTTGTGTTTGGGATCCCTGCTGATCTTGAGTTTACCCCACACCAACTACCCAATGACACTGACTTGCATTAATGTATTTGCCTCAGGTGGTAAAACCTTTTTTCAGTCTTGGGGAAAGTTCCACAGCAACCAACACAGATCATTCCTTTTCTGAAAGTGAGTTTCTGAACAAACAAGAAATATTCTTTATTTCAGCATTGTTTTCTTATTTATTCTACATTCTATGCTTTGGAGTTCTAAATAAGCCTTCAGCTCATTCTCTGGCTGTCTGAAAATCAGAGTCAATATCTATTATGAATTTGACTTCGAGAGGCAGTAAAGATATTGCACTATTCTCCCTGTACTCTCCCAACCCTCCAATTGACTTTTGATTTAGAATAGATTCTCCAATCACTGCATTAATTTCAATTTAATTGGAAGTATTGCATTCCTGATCCTGGCCCTTAAGGATTATACTTGTAGTGACAAAATGAAAAGCCTAATTTCATTCTTCAGTAACGTCAAGGGGACATTCTTAATAAAGTAGATTCTCCTATGACCCCTATTTCAGCTATTTACTACCGCCAACATCATAGTCCTCCCATTGTCCTTTCTCCACCATTGGTTTGCCAACGCATTCATTCTGGAGACACACTGCCATCCCAAGCCAATTGAAAAATGAACATTACCCAACTGAATGATTCACAACTTTAGTTGAACTACCCCTTTTCATATCTCCAAGGTTTTTCCTTTGCTGAAATTTGTCGGTTATCCTAGATCAGTGGTATCGTGCACCTGATAAAAGACCAGTCCAGCACAGAATTCGTAATCCTATGACAAAGGATCTGAATAGTTGGATTTTGTCCTAACTTTTATGATGTGCACAACCTGTTTAAGTTTACAATAGTTTAATTTTTTTTTCTCTGCACAAGCCATGGTAATTTATAGGGAACACTCTGACAAAGCATCATCCAAACTCAAAACATTGACAGATCTTGTCAGACCTGCTCAGATTTTCCAGTATTTTCTTTTTTTGGCTTACCTGGGTTGCTGCGCAGCTTAAGATATCATTGCTTACAGGATTTGTGAGACGGTGCAGATGTTGGTCAACAAATGTTAGTCCAGAGAATACTGCAAATAATTTTCCATCATATAAAATGGGCAGAATTATCAATGATTAGCATTTCCTAGGTCTTGTCCAGGATGGCAACGTATTTGCAGGGAACCAACCCTCAACCCTCTTCTAGGTAGCTTCAGTGCCTACTACAAACAAAGTTTTATATTGATCCAAGATGTATCATACCATGTTGTTGTTCATCCATCATCATCGATGAGGATCTCGACACCATTAGTCATTTTGAGGCTGATTGCTGTGTGTCCGAAGATGACTGATCAGGCCAATTTGGACACAGAATGTCCTGGCACATATTGAACAGACTTGTGTAGACACTACAGTTGTTACGCTGGTGGTTCTGGACTTGCACAGCTTGCGCTTAAGTTGTGCTTCAGCAATATACCTTGCTTTACGAACTTGACAGTCTTTGTGGATGAGGCGGCGCCCAGATAGGGCAGTTTTGTGCCAGTGTTTCCTAAGTAATCGTGTCTATGTCAAGCAACTTCAGGGATGCCCTGAGTATGTCTTTGAAACATTCCTTCTGCCCTCTGTGTGAGTGCTTTACAGCAGAGAGTTCCCCAAAAAGGAGCTGGTTGGGTATGCGCTCATCTGACATTCAGATGATATGATCTGCCCACTGAATCTGCGCTCTCATCAGCAGTGTGTGGACTGATGGTAAACTTGCTCTAGAGAGAGCTTCAATGTCTGGTATTTTGTCTTGCTATCGGTTGCGTAATATTCTGCGAAGACAAGTCATGTGGAAATGATTGAGCTGTCTTGCATGCCTTTGATACACAGTCCACATTTCACAGGCATACAGGAGGGTAGTGAGTACCACTGCCTTATATACCTTCAGTTTTGTTGCTGGGCTGATTCCTCAACATTCCCATACAGTGGAGCATATCTACCAAAAGTAGAACTTGCCTTTGCTATTCTGCAGTTAACTTCTGTATCAATAGTCACTGCTTGGGAGGGGATGCTGCCAAGGTAAGTGAACTGGTCCACTACCTGTAGTTTCTGCCCTTTGATTGTGATTATGGATTCTGTATACGGTGCATGAGGAGCAGGCTAATACATGACTTCAGTCTTTTTAATGTTGATGGTGAGACCAAAGTTATCACAAGCCATGGAAAATTTATCCATACTGACTTGCATCTCTGGCTATGAACTACTATACAGGGCGTAGTCATCAGCAAAGAGGAAGCCTCTCAGAACAATCTCCTTCAGTTTGGTAATAGCTTGAAGTCTCCTCAGGTTGAAGAGCTTCCCATCCACTGTGTACTTGAGGCTGATTCCAGCTACACTGTCCTAGAAGGCATCATTCAGCATGGCAGTAAACACCATGCTGAACAGTGTGGGTGCGAGCACACAGCCCTGTTTGAAACCATTGGTGACCGGGAACGCCTCAGAGGATTCTCCGCCATTCAATATTCTGGCCATCATGCCATCATGGAACTGGTGTGAATTTGGGAGGGGAGCAGACCTTTGACATGATCCTCCATAGGCCTTGTCGGCTTACAATGTCGAAGGTTTTCGCGAGGTCAAAGATTCTGTAGAGCTCGTGATTCTGTTCCTGACACTTCTCCTGAAGTTGATGCGCAGCAAAAATCATGTCAATAGTCCTGTGACTATTCCACAGTGGAAGCCACACTGTGATTCTGGAAGCAGGCCCAACTCCACATGAGTGACCAGATGATTTAACAGGACTCTTGAGGGTTTTTCCTGTGATGGAGAACAGAGATTTCTCGGTGATTGTCGCATACTTGCCGTTTCCTCTTGTAGAAGTATGCGATGGTTCCTGAGGAATGGATCCTTGTTTCCAAAAGGACTGGAACAACTTGGTGAGCTTCTCAATAAATGCAGGACCAACAGCTTTGAAGATCTTTGCGGATATGGCATCTGTCCCTGGGACTTTGCCACTGGATAACTGGCTGACAGCTTTTGTAACTTCGGCTACTACCGATGGGTCATCCGTGGCACTGTCGATATCAACCTGGGGAATCCTGTCTATTGCCTCATCATTAGTAGATGACGGTCGGTTGAGGATAGCTTCAAAGTGGCCAGCCTGTCTCTACAGGATCTGAGCTCTCTCTTTAATGAGAATTTACCATCTGTGCTCAGGAAGGGGAAACTGCCAAGAGATTGAGGTCCATAGAGAGTGTTGAGAGCTTCATAGAATTGTTTCAAGTCATTTCTGTCAGCGTATCCCTGTACTTTTTCTGCCTTGGCGCTCAGCCAGGCATCCTGCATTTTATGCAGTTTATTCTGGACTGTCCTGCAAGCACTGGTAAAAGCGTTTCTCTTGGCAACTGAAGATGGGTCATTCTGACAGGCCCAACGAAGATGGTGCTTTTCAACAAGTAGAGTCTGTACCACCTCATCATTCTCATTGAACCAGTGATGCTGCTTGCAGGTGGAGGGCCCGAGCATCTTCAATGCAGATGTATGAACAGCATCCCTGAAGTGTTCCCAATCATCCTCAGCGCTGCCTGCGAGGTGTAAGCAAGCTTGATTTCTAAGTCTTCAGCCAGTGCTGAAGCTATTTTGGTGTTCTTTAGCTTGGCCATATTGATTCTTTTCATAATCTTGCTTCCTGTGGTTGCCTCTTGGGTCTAATGTGGAGCCTTAGTTTGGAGACAATGAGCCTGTGATCTGTCCAGCAGTCAGCACCACACATGACCGTGGTCACTCTGAGATCCTGCCTGTCTTTTTTCCTGACAATGACATAGTCGATAAGATGCCAATGCTTAGAGTGGGGGTGCATCCAAGAGGTCTTGTTACAGGTAGGCAAGCCGAAGGTTGTGTCGGTGATGTGGAGGCTCACAGGTCTTCATTAAATGTAGGCCGTTACTGTTATACTTGCCCACTCCATGCCTCCCAATGACTCCCTGCTAGATTGCAGAGTTACACCCTACTCTTGCATTGAAATCGCCAAGCAAGATCAGCTTATCGGTACTGCTTACTGCTGATGGTAGAGCATCTAGTTCTTCATAAAACTTGTCTTTCATCTCGTCCAGGTTGTTCATTGTGGGGGTGTAGGCCCTGATCAGGGTGGCTTGACTTCTGTTCTGTAGCAGAATCTGTAATGTTATAAGCCGGTTATTCACACTCTTGGATAGACTATCAAGTTTCAGAACAAGGTGACTCCTGACGACGAATCCAGTTCTAGCATCACGATACTCATCGCTGCTGTGACCGCTCCAGAAAAAAGTATATCCATCTCCAGTTTCAGTCAACTAACCTATGTTGGCAAGACAAGTTTCACTCAGGGCTGCAATGTCAGTGTTGTATCTTGAAAGCTCTCTGACAACTAAGGCTGTTCTTCTCGCTGGTCTGTCTGCTGTCCAAAAGCGTGCGCATGTTCCAAATGTCAATGGTGAGTGGTGTCATCTTGTGTTTTATTTTGTTTGTTCGACTGCATGATGGGGTCCCTGCCAGCCAGTAAACTGGTCAGGGTGTAGTGAAGCAGACAATGTTTAGACCACCTTTTCTGGCCCTTTCTTCATTCTATGGAGGTGAACAGTGCGTTCCTGAAAAGGACTGCTCAGTCGCCCAGGTAAACGTTGAGTTTCACTGCTGCTTCGGTCAGCGGAAAACGACCTTTAGACCTGAGCCACCTATGTGCAGCTCCCTTTGTTCCCACCTGGCACTCAGCTCTCACCTGTAGCTCCCCGTAGCTATTTCTATGCAACAGCAGCTACACCCTGGGCAACAGCTTCAACAAGTCAACAGCTTGTTGACTACAGCTCCCACTGTATTCACACCTGCTGCTTCGTTGCTCGCCCATTGCGAAAAGACTTCAAGAGTTGAACAGGATACTAATGATGATGATGATAGTGTCGAGACCAGTGCTTGATTTGGATTAAAGTGAAGGAGAATTGCGCAGTGTCAGCCTCACTCTCTCTTCCCAATTCCTATATAGATCTAGTAGCAAGACAAGAGAAGAGATGGGATTAGGTGCAATGGATGACTAGGATGTCTTCTATGTCCTGTCCTGCTCTTTGCGTTCCACAACGCTTGCAGAGATCACCTTCTTGACCATTGGACCTTCCATTGGTCTCGTCCGCTCAATCTGCCAGAGTCTGTTTTCACAACTCTCTATCTCACCCAGGGTTGAGACCCGTCAGCTACCCTCACCTGGTTAAGTTGACTTGTTGAAGCTGTTGCCCAGGGTGTAGCTGCTGTTGCATAGAAATAGCTACGGGGAGCAACAGGTGAGAGCTGAGTGCCAGGTGGGAACAAAGGATGGACAAACTGCCCTGAAAGGACATGCCGTATTTCCCCACCAGAGGTACTACCCTTCCTTGACACCCCATACATGCCTAATACCAGATAATACTGTATAATATTAGATGTGAACAGAAAGGTACATTTTACTGTTAAATACAGAAGGAAGCTAGACCATCAGTTGAGCTGACATTGTGATGTTCACCAGCAGCATAGGCATTGAATTGCTATTGTTGCATTGAATTCTTGATGCTTACTTAGAAACATAGAACATAGAACATAGAACAATACAGCACAGAACAGGCCCTTCGGCCTTCGATGTTGTGCCAACCAAAATAAAAAGCAATGCCCCTCCAAACTAAACCATTCCCTTCTCTTCCATATACTTATCAACTAACCTCTTAAACGCACCAAACTTGGCGCATCTACAACAGCTGCAGGCAGGGCATTCCACTCCCTAATCACTCTTTGAGTAAAGAACATACCTCTGATATCCGTCCTATAACTCATACCCCTTAATTTAAAGCTGTGTCCCCTCGTGCTAGCTTTCTCCATCCTAGGAAAAAGGCTATCACTGTCCACCCTATCTAAATCTCTAATCATCTTATATGTTTCGATTAGGTCCCCTCTTAGCCGCCTCCTTTCTAACGGAAACAACCTCAAATCCCTCAGCCTCTCTTCATAAGACCTGCCCTCCATACAAGGCAACATCCTGGTAAACCTCCTCTGTACCCTCTCCAATGCCTCCACATCTTTCTTATAATGTGGGGACCAGAACTGCACACAATAATCCAAGTGCGGCCGCACTAGAGTTTTGTACAGTTGCAACATGACGTTGCGGCTCCGAAATTCAATCCTCCTACCAATAAAAGCTAAGACTCCGTATACCTTCTTAACAACCTTATCGACTGGACTGCCTACTTTCAGGGATCTATGCACAAATACACCAAGATCCCTCTGTTCATCAACACTATTAAGAATCCTACCATTAGCCCTATACTCTACACATTTATTATTCCTGCCAAAGTGCATTACCTCCCACTTTTCCACCTTAAACTCCATTTGCCACCTCTCGGCCCAGCTCTGCAACTTGTCCAAGTCACTCTGTAAACTAAAACACCCCTCTTCACTATCTACCACACCACCAACTTTAGTATCATCTGCAAAATTACTGATCCATCCCTCAATACCCTCATCCAGATCATTTATAAAAATTACAAACAGCAGGGGCCCCAAAACAGACCCCTGAGGCACACCACTCGTCACCGAACTCCACGATGAATATCTCCCATCAACCACCACCCTCTGTCTTCTATCTGCCAGCCAATTCCTAATCCAATGAGCTAAATCACCCTCTATTCCACACATCTGCATTTTCTGTAGAAGTCTTCCATGGGCCACCTTATCAAAAGCCGTACTAAAGTCCATATATACTACATCAACCGCCTTACCCCCATCCACCTCTCTGGTCACTTTCTCAAAAAACTCAATGAGGTTAGTAAGGCATGACCTACCCTTCACGAAACCATGCTGACTATCCCCAATCAATTCATTTCGCTCTAAATAACTATAAATCCTATCCCTAATAATTCTCTCCAATACCTTGCCCACAACCGAAGTAAGACTCACTGGCCTATAATTCCCTGGAAGGTCTCTCTTCCCCTTCTTAAACAATGGGACCACATTCGCTATCCTCCAGTCCTCCGGAACCACACCCGTAACCAACGAGGACCTGAAGATCAGAGCCAGAGGCTATGCAATCTCCTCTCTTGCCTCCCAGAGAATCCTAGGGTAAATCCCGTCCGGCCCAGGGGACTTATCCAACTTCAAACCCTCGAGAATTTCTAACACATCCTCCTATCTACTACAATACTCCCCAATTTGCAACCCTGTACCTCAGTGCTCTCCACAGCTACATTTCCAGCACTCTGCGTGAATACCGAAGAGAAATATTTATTCAGTGCCTCACCAAACCTTCAAACATAAGGGTTATTACCAGTTAGTAAGAAGAATAAACCCTGCTAAGATGTTGTAAAGTTGAAAAGCTGCTATACAGAAAATACTTTGAGCTTTTATCAATGTAGTCTAATGGTCTGTTGCTCTGGCTTCACAGGTACTGACGTATACAGCTGGAGAGATTAATTATGGAGGTCGTGTAACGGACGACTGGGATAGACGGTGCATAATGAACATTTTGGCAGACTTTTATAATCCAGATGTCCTACAAGAAGGTTTTATGTACTCAGAATCTGGAATCTACAGGCAAATCAATACTGACACTGCCCTTGAAGCAAGTGCAAAACTTTTAAAACTTCTATTTTTATTCGATCTTTTCATTATTTAAATGCTTCTAAGAAAATTTGTAAAGTTAACATCCTTGTTCTGAATTGACATAAAAATTAAAGAGAGAATTTTATAGTTTTATGTAGAATCTTCCTTGCCATTGTGATGGAAATATTTTGCATAGAATATATCCAAATTTCCCATTTATCCTATTGAAGGGCAAAGTTCCATGCTAGGAGTGGTGTCAGAAAACCATCTCCAAGTTACATTATTTGGGAGCACACGCACCTCTAAGTCTATGAGTTCACATTCCAGCTCAGGGTATGGACTGCTAAATACTGGTTGACAGTTGAAGGTGTCACCCTGACCATCCAAGCCATTTAAACTTAGCACATATTCACCTTATTTCTGCTTTGAAGAAGAATCATATTCAACTTGAAACATTAGAGAAAGAAACAGAGTTAGAGATGCTGCCATACGTACTAAATATTTCTAACACTTTCTATATTTAATACAGATTTCCAGCATCTGAGGTAATTTGTTTTTATTATAGGAGCCATTCATCTTATTTGGGCCTGTCTTGCTATTCAATTAGATCATAACTGAACTTTGCCTCTGCTCCATGTATCCACCTTAGCTCCAAATCTCCTGATATCCATACCTGACAAAAAAAAATGATCTTCTGTTCTTGTTCAGATAGTTTTTGCAGATCTTACGCAGAGCAGGAAGATCTCCCACTGTCTTGGACAACTAAAAAGTAACCATTCATCTAATTTCTTATTGTTATTGTTACAATTATCACAAAGATCAACAATGTTTAGAAAGATATTTGAATTTTCACTAATTAACAGGAGGGATCACACAAGATTTCAAGCCATAAGCAAACTAAAGCAACATTATCTAAACACTTTAGCATGTAACCTATATTCAAAATTGCAGGAAAAAAATCTTCCATTCAATTTTAAAAATGTTGGAAAATTCCCAGTCAACATGATACTTTATTATGTCTATTAAATAGACAATTCATTCTGCAGGAACCAGTCCCTAATGATTCTAAGTACTCATTTCCTTTCTTTTCCCTCCCAATGCAGCAACTCCAAATCCCAGAACTGATTTTTACAGTGAAGACTTAATTGAAGATTCTTTTCTCTCACCAAGCTAGGCAAATCTTCCAGCCCTTTTTAAATCCACATGAGCTCAGTGTCATGAATATGAATGCAAGGTCCCACCAGCATTTTCTCTGCTCAAAGTGAAGGACTAATTGCCTCCGTTCTGTCTCTCTCTTTCTCTCTCTCTCTCCCTCCTTCCTTCATTTGCAGATTCACCTATGTGTGACATTCAAAGATTTCTTAAGAAAAACTTTTAAGCCAATATTATGATGATGGCATTTAATGGCCTATAACCTGCCTGAAGCTCACCTCCAAGACAATGTGAATCATCTGGGACTTGTATCAAGGCAGAAATCATAATTAGCCATCCTTTAGACTCCCAACTTTATTCTAGTTTAAAGTATAACTGTTTACAAAACTTGCTTATCCTAGCACCGCATCCCCCATCCCCAGGACTGAAAAGTAACAGCCCATTAACTGTTAGTACAGCTGTTCTGGTCATTGTTTAGAGATTTGAAGATCTTGCTGCTTTGCTCTTCAAAGCAACATGGGCTTCTCTTTAACCTTTAACAACCAAGCCACCAGACTTGGTGTCAGCAGAATACGGAACAGTCATATAACCTCCTTCATTCATTTATTTATTGTCCTCTTAATTAAAGACACAGTTCCAAAATATCACAACCTAAGAAAGTTTGTTTTTGTAACATTGTTGCCAAATGGCTGCAGTGTTTCCTGTTCTTAAAATTGTACACTTCAATGTATGCAGACTTCTGCAGTGTTTTAGAGAATTGCAACATATACAAATGTAAATATTTAATATGTTATTAGTCAACTTTTGACACGAGCATTTTTGTTAAATGTAGCAACCTTTTACAATTAAAATCAATTATTGCCACTATCAACAATCAGATTAGAGGAAAAGTTAAACTGAAGCCAGTCAACAAGTCCTGTTTGTTTGAAAGTGGAATAGCAATTGTCTGAAATACCCAGATATCAATGTCTCTCCTATCTGATTGGGTACTGAATTCAAATAACTTTGCTAATTTTGGATTTCCCACATGTTGGAATCACTTCCCGCTCAATTTAAATCTTCTTCAGTAGGATTTTTACATCTTGTCCAGCTGTTATCTAACATGAAATTGGACAGGAAATTAGACGAATAAATTGGAAGGAGGTATTCTTATTTATATTTATTTATAGGATTGGGGAAAAGTACTGAAGGAAGGTAATGGATTTTCAAGGAATGTTTGTCTGGAGCTCTACGTGACAGTGTTCTGATGAGACAGGGAGGTTTTGGTAGGTTACAGGAACCGTGGTGCACGAAGGTTGTAATGAACCTAATCAAAAAGAAAAGAAAGGCGTACAGAAAGTTCAGAGAACTAGGTGATGTTGGGGATCTAGAGGAGTATATGCGGTGTAGGAAGGAACTTAATAAAGGAAATTAGAAAAGCCAGAAGAGGTCATGAGAAGGCCTTGGTGGGTAAGATTAAGGAGAACCCTAAGCATTCTATAAATATGTGAAGAGTAAAAGAATGAGATGTGAAGGAATAGGACCTATAAAAGGTGAAGGTGGAAAAGTTTGTACGGAACCGGTAGAAGTAATAAGTACTTAATGAATACTTTACCTCGGTATTCACGATGGAAAACAATCTGGGTGGTTGTACTGCAGGTTTGTGGTGGACTGAAAAGATTGAGTATGTGGATATTAAGAAAGAGGATGTGTTAGAAATTTTGAATAGCATCAAGATAGATAAGTTACCAGGACTGCATGGGATGTACCCCAGGTTACTGTGGGAGGCGAAGGAAGAGATTGCACAGCCTCTGGTGATGATCTTTGCATCATCGATGGAGACGGGAGAGGTTCTAGAGGATTGTAGATGTGATTCCTATATTCAGAAAAAGAAATAGAGATAGTCCAGGAAATTACTGACCAGTGAGTCTAACCTCAGTGGTTGGTAAGTTGATGGAGAGGATTCTGAGGGACAGGATTTATGAACATTTAGAGAAGAAGTTTAGTATGCTCAAAAATAGTCAGCACGGTTTTGTCAAGAGCGGGTTGTACCTTACGAGCCTAGTTGAGTTCTTTGAAAATATGACTAAACACATTTACAAAGGAATAGCGGTGGATGTGGTTTATATGGATTTCAGCAAGGCGTTCGATAAGGTCTCCCATGCAAGACGTCTTGAGAAAGTGAGAGGGCATGGGATTCATGGGGCTGTTGTCTTGTGGATCCAGAATTGGCATGCCCGCAGAAGGCAGAGAGTGTTTGTAGATGGGTCTTTTTCTGCATGGAGGTCGGTCACTAGTGGAGTGCCCCAGGGATCTGTTCTGGGGCCCTTGCTGTTTGTAATTTTCATAAATGACCTGGATGAGGAAGTGGAGGGATGGGTTGGTAAGGTTGCTGATGACACAAAGGTTGGTGGTATTGTGGATAGTCTGGAGGGATGTCAGAAGTTGCAGTGTGACATAGATAGGATGCAAGTCTGGGTGGAGAAGTGGCAGATGGACTTCAACCTGGATAAATGTGTAGTGGTCCATTTTGGCAGGTCAAATGGGAAGAAGGAGTATAATATCAAGGGTAAGACTCTTAGCAGTATAGAGGATCAGAAGAACCTTGGGATGTGGGTCCATAGGACTCTTAAATTGGCCTCTCAGGTACAGCATGTGGTCAAGAAGACGTATAATGTACTGACCTTGATAAATCGAGGGATTGAGTTTAGGAGTTGGGAGTTAATGCTGCAGCTTTATAAGACCCTTGCCAGACCCCACTTGGAGTACTGTGCACAGTTCTGGTTGCCCCATTATAAGAAAGATGTGGAAGCTATTGAAAGGGTGCAGAGGAGATTTACAAGGATGTTGCCTGGATTGGGTGGCATGCCTTATGAGGATAGGTTGAGGGAACTTGGTCTTTTCTTCCTGGAGAGATGAAGGATGAGAAATGACCTGATAGAGGTTTATAAGATGTTGAGAGGTATAGATCAGGTGAATTCTCAGAGGCTATTTCCCAGGGCTGAAATGGTTGTATGAGACGACACAGGTTTAAGGTGCTGGGGAGTAGGTACAGTGGAGATGTCGGGGTAAGTTTTTCACTCAGAGGGTGGTGGGTGAGTGGAATCAGCTGCCGTCAGTGGTGGTGAAGGCGAATTTGTTAGGGTCTTTTAAGAGACTTCTGGATGAGTACATGGGATTTAATCAGATTGAGGGTTATAGGTAAGCCAAGTAGGTAGGGATATAATCAGCGCAACTTGTGGGCCGAAGGGCCTGTTTATGCTGTAGTTTTTCTATGTTCTATGAGATTTATTTTATTAAAGATGAGAATACATTTTTTATTGTGAACTACTTTATTTCCACATTTTTGTCATAGCATATGCCAGGATTTCAAAATAAAACTGTATCTTTAAAATAAAAAAGGTCACAAGACATGTAAAGAATATGCATAGATTACAGACACCGAGTGAGGAGAGGAGAAATTAGAAGGATTAACCAAGATGAAGAGATGTTCTTTGAGCAGGTTTTTGAACAAAAAACTGTGAAGTAAATTGTTTCAGAGAGTAAGACCTAAGGGACCAAAAGGCTTTCCCCAGACTATATTATTTATGGTTTGATGGGTACTTGCATAATGACAACAGGTTCCAAAATACTAGAAAACACCCAAAGAAAAAGCATTGTCAATTTTTTTTTTCACGTGAAACCACAGACCTTGCTGGAAAATAAATCTCACACAACCCCTTTCAGAAATTGACAAATCTATTACGCTGCAAAATTTATTCGTATGAATATTTATTTCCCTTTGCAAGAATTTTGGATATACTTTAACTGGTTGTTTAGATAGAAAAAGAGATTGTAATAAATTCAGTATTGTTATCCAGCTGGAAAACTGAAACCCTTTTCCTAGATCTTTTCCCCTTGAGTGACAAACCAAAGAGAGTCTACTTTGTTTTCACTTGAACAAAACCTTTCTCTTTATTTAGTAGCTTAGGTACCAGTAATACTCAAAATAAACTCACATTAGACATAACACTTAAACTAAAATTACTTTAAACTTTTAATTCATTTAACTTTAACCTTTTTAATTCTAACTTTATGTTCTGACCAAAAACAAATACTATCCGCTTGAGTGAATTGTCCAGGCTTGCTCTTCGTACGAATCATCCTCATGGTTTCTTTGTTCTTCTCTGAAGATGTTCTTCAGGGTATACATTGCAAATGTGATTCTTGAGTGTCTGCTGAGGACAAAGACATCTTTTATCTTAAACTTTGCATATTCTTCCAAAAAGTTGTCTTGCACCCAGCCAATATACCGCTGGAAACTGATTACAATGTTTGATTATAGTCAAGAGTTACTCTTAAACAACTCCCAAATGTTTATACTGGGCTACATGTAAATTACACAGCATCATCATATATGGGATCAATGGCACTGACATGTTTAGCATCAGGCCAAACAATCATTCTTATTTGGTCAACACAGGAAGCGTCAGGTCACATCTCATAGGACAGGTCATGATTTGTAGCAGCCTTCTCTGATCTCCATCTGTGTTTAATACAACATGACCAAAATTCCCAGAATGCTTGATTCTCATTATCACAATTACCATCATCAAGTACTTAATAAACTGTATCACAGCAAACTTGTTTTAAAAATCATGCTTGTGTTAGAAGACAGAATTGCATGCTGAGCAGAACAGGATTGGGGTTAATGAGTGTTGTCTGAATTGGTGCAAGCAATATCCTCTGAGATCATTGTATTCTTCTTGATCTTTCAAGAGAAAGAGAGATGTATTTTGAAAAAAGGATTTGCATTTATATGGTATCTTTCACAATCTCAGGATGTCCCTCACTGCTTTATCGCCAATGAAATCCGTAAGTACTCATTGTTGTAATTCAGGAAGTATGGGAGCCAATTTGCATATAGTCATCCCCCACAAACAGCAATGTTATAATAACCAGATAATTTGTCCTTTTTAGCTGATGTTTTCTGAAGGACGAATACTAGCCAAGATACCAGAAGTAACTTCCTTGCTTTTCTTTGAAATAGTGGCATAGGATCTTTTAAGTCCATCTCAGAGGACTGACAGGACATAGGTTTAGCATTTCTGACACTTTCTCAGCCTCTATTTTTGTGCTCAGTCTCTGGAGTAAGCATTAAACCAATAAACTCCTGACAAAGAGGTGTGCGTGCTATCAGCTGAGCCATAGCTGGTAAACATCTGGTTTATGGCTTTGGAGGCAGATTGAGCCCCATAATTGTCAAATAATTGGTAGTTCAGGACTTTGAATAGGCCAAAGGACAGATAGTCTAATGGGTAACTTATTCAGCCCATGTATTGTATTAGAGAGAACAACTCAAAGATGTGTGGAACAGAGATGAGCAGGCACCCAAAATATTTTGCATGACATCACCACCCCTTACCTGGAAAAAACATGCCTGGCAGAGAGGGGAGCCGCAAAATCCAGCCCTGAGTTTCCTGGTTTCTTATGCTTCAGTTTAATATTCATCACCCATCTACAAGAAACCAACAAAGGATTTTATATTAATTGTGATAATTTAGTCTGTATAATGTTGGTCATGGATACCAGAAATTTGTGCCACGTATGTAATAAGTGTTTATAAACAGATCTACAGTATATGCATGAAAATCATAAGTGTGCATTTGATGTTTCTAATCTTGCATACTATTCAATTCTCTAACAGGGCTACCTTGAGTATATTAAATTACTTCCACTTAACGATACCCCAGAAATATTTGGACTACATGATAATGCAAATATCACATTTGCCCAGAATGAAACAACTATGTTGTTAAACTGCCTTGTCTTGCTTCAGCCTAAATCATCAACCACAGGTGGCAAAGGAGTTGAAGAGGTTTGTGTCATTTAAATACTTGTTACTCAACATAACGTGCTAATATTAGACGTTTTGCTTTTATATATCTGATTAAATTGTGATGTGGAATGGAATATTTTTATTTTATTACCCTGTCTTGACATCATGTCTTGGTCAAAAAGGTTAGCAGGCAAACAGCAGGTCAAAAGGCAGGCTAGTGATAAGTAAAAACTGCTTACAGCCTTCTTAGCAATGTACCTTAAGCCCATCTTCAGTCAAATGTTGCCATTAAGTTTCCCCAATTCTCATACCAATCTTCATTGTGTCCTGAATAAAACTGCCAATTTAATGCTTAATTATGAACAATAAAACTTGCAAGTGAATTTAGATTAGCTTAAATTCAGTACCCTTCAAGAGAAGCAAGTTCCATCCTCAAAGTATAGAAATGTATATTGTATTTGGGTCTGTGGAAAATGCTATTTTCAATAAAACGTTTGAACAAATGCAGAACTGCTGCTTTTACTCTGTCACATGCTTCCAAGAGACACATTACCCATTTAATAAGCTTAATAATTTATTACAAAGAACAAAGAACAAGAACAAAGAACAACACAGCACGGGAAACAGGCCCTTCGGCCCGCGCCGCCATCCTAACGATATAATGACATATATAGACCAATATAGGGACAATTTGTTACCCAATCAGTCTAAGAGCACATTTTTGGGATGTGGGAGGAAACCGGAGCACCCGGAGAAAACCCATGCAACCACAGGGAGAACGTGCAAACTCCCGCAGACGCAGGCCCAAATCCATGTGTCTGCACAGCAACAGCGATAGTCTCTGAGCTGTCATGTTGCCCATCTGATGGTCCAGTTTAAGCATACACTAACGACGTGAAGCACTAGGCCACTCCTGAAGTAACATCCAGGAGCAGCCCTCGCACGACCTGCCGAATGTATGCACCTTGTTGGTCAACAAGGTGGACCGAACAGCCTGTGGAAACAATTAAAGTATTTAAACAGTCCTCCTATATCCCTCTATCTGCAGACCGCTCATGTGGCTGTCCAAGAGACCCTTAAACAGCCCTAGCGTGCCTGCTCCCACCACCTTACTCGGCAGTGCATTCCACACCCCCCACTACCCTTTGTGTGAAAAACTGCCCTCTAATATTCGTCTTATACATAGCCCCCTCACCCTAAGGCCGTGACCCCTCGTTCTATCCTTTTCTAATGGTGGAAAAAGCTTACCACCATTTACTCTATCTATACCCCTCATAATCTTATATACCTCTAATAGATCCCCTCTCAGCCGACGTCTTTCAAGGGAAAACAACCCAGTGCGTTCAACCTTTCCTCGTAAGACAGCCCTTCCATACCAGGCAGCATCCTGGTAAATCTCCTCTGCACTCTCTCCAAGGCCTCCACATCCTTCCTGTAGTACGGCGACCAGAACTGGACGCAGTACTCCAAGTGAGGCCTAACCAACGTTCTATACACTTGCAACATCAAACTCCTACTCTTGTATTCTATATCCCTTCCTATGAAGGCTAACATACCATATGCTTTCTTTATCACTTTTTCCACCTGTACTGACACCTTCAGAGACTTGTGAACCTGCACCTCCAGGTCTTTCTGCGTCTCTATACTCCGGATAGTTTTACCTTTTATCCTATAACTCCCCTCTACATTATTCTGGCCAAAATGCATCACCTCGCATTTATCCGGATTAAATTCCATTTGCCATCTATCTGCCCAATCTACCAGCCTATCTATGTCCCGTTGTATTGCCTGGCACTGCTCCTCAGTCCCCGCCAATCCAAGTATCTTAGTGTCATCAGCAAATTTGCTGATCACACCACCTACCCCCTCTTCCAAGTCATTTATATAAATCATAAATAGAAGAGGTCCTAGTACTGAGCCCTGTGGCACATCACTAGTGACTGACCTCCAGTTGGAAAAACATCCTTCCAATACTACCCGCTGTCTCCTCCTCCCAAGCCAGTTCTCAACCCATCTACATACCTGGCCCTGTATCCCATGCGCCTTCACCTTTTTTATCAACCTACCATGGGGAACCTTGTCAAGCGCCTTACTGAAATCCATGTAGACGACATCAACGGCCTGTCCTTCATCAACCGTTTTTGTCACCTCTTCAAAAAATTCCACTAGGTTCGTAAAGCACGACCTCCCCTTAACGAAGCCATGCTGCATATCTCTGATCAGATCGCAGTGCTCCAGATGCTCATACATCCTGTCCCTGAGGATCCTCTCCATTAGCTTACCTATAACTGAATTCAAGCTCACCGGCCTATAGTTCCCTGGGTTATCCCTCTGACCCTTTTTAAACAACGGTACTACATTTGCAATCCTCCAGTCCTCTGGGACCTCACCTGTGTCCAAAGAAGTGACAAAGATTTGTGTCAGAGGCCCAGCAATGTCATCTCTCACCTCCCTTAGCAGCCTGGGATAAATACCATCAGACCCCGGAGCTTTATAAGTCTTTATGCTACCTAAAAGCCCCAACACTTCGTCCCTCGTAATGATTATTTCCTTTAACGGGTCCTCAAAATCCTCAAAGCCGGCATCAGACATCAGGCCCCTCTCCTGTGTGAATACTGCCGCAAAGTATTCATTCAGGATCTCCCCTATCCCCTCAGGCTATAAGCATAGATCCCCTCCTCTGTCCCTGAGAGGTCCAATCTTCCCTCTAACCATCCTTTTGCTCCTTACATAGGAGTAAAATGCCTTAGGATTTTCCTTAATCTTACCTGCCAAAGCCATTTCGTGGCCCCTTTTTGCCTTTCTGACACCCCTTTTAAGATCCCATCTACACTCTCTATATTTTTCCAGCGCTGCCTCTGTCCCCAATTGCCTGGATCTAACGTACGCCTCCCGCTTCTTCCTGACCAAGTCCTCAACATCCCTAGTAACCCACGGTTCTCTAATCCTACCCTTCCCATCCTTCCTCCTTACCGGCACGTGTCTTTCCTGCAAAAATTTTAGTTTTCCCTTGAAAGACTCCCACATGTGCAGTGCCGACCTACCCTCGAACAGCTTATCCCAGTCGGTATCCCTAAGATCCTGCCTAATCTTGCTATATCTAGCCCTCCCCCAGTTTAACACCCTCCCCTTAGGGCAGGCTTCATCTTTTTCCATTAATACCCTAAAGCAGACAGACTTAAGCTTAATAATTAATATGCCTAATTTAATAAGGGGGATGAATTTATTTCAGTGATCCATAATCAAAGTATGCATGCATTTTGCATGTAAAGAATCCATTTGTTAAATTCAAAACCTAGCAAAAAAGCAGTTAATCTTCCAAAGACCAAGTTGTCAAAATGATCAGAAGAATTAATAAGCTTTCTGACATCATCCCAAAACTTATAAAAACTTTATAAACTGATCATTTTCTTCAATGAATTAAGCAGGCAAAACGTGCTCTCTGGCCCGACTGCTTACTTGGTCACTGAACTGCCTAATCGAATATTGAGCCCTATACACTAGAAAGGTTCCAGGTTTGAACCTTGACTTGTGATGAGATAATTGATCTTTGTTGCCTAACAGATTAATCAATACAACTCAAGATCACAACACTTGGCCTCAAGGCCAAAACAACTAACTGTCCTCTTTGCTTCTACGCTAAAAGTGGAAAGAGAAGTAGCCAAAAGTTCTGCTTCCTGGTAAGGATCAGGAAGTCCATACATGTGGGCATTGGATAAGAAAAGGATTGGATTCACTTGTATTGCTTCTGGTGGTTGAATAGCCTGTCAACACCGACTAAATACTTGAGGCACTACTCCATCTGCTACTTAAGCAAGGGTTAACATATTTGTGAGAAGAGAGAGACAAATTGGGCATGAAAGACATATTTCAGACAAAAGGCTGCTGTCAAATCTGATCTTATTCACTTGTGACCTATAGCATGATGTGAGCGCTCTTGATCTTTGTAGCCGGAAGGTTAGGCAGTTCAATTGAAAACTATAAGAATTGTTGTTCCATATATTTTAACTTCAAGGAAGAAATTTTCATTGTAAAAATTTACCACAGTTCCAATACTTTCCAGTCTCATTTATTGGTGGGCCATCTCACATTTCTTTCTCTATATTCAGGAGCTTTTGTGGCTTACCCCAGGCGGTAAATAGAAAAAAAACATAAAGCCTACTAAAGCAGTATTTTTTCAGAAAATATATAAACAGACAGAGTTTGTAAATTGTGTATAGATCTTGAGAATAGTCTGGAGAGTTTTTTTTTTGGTAATTTTGAAAATAATATAGAAACAGAAATAAGCCATTCAACCTTGCCAGATTTCTAAATAAAAATGTCCCTTTATTTCTACAGCACCGTAAGCCTTTTCCTTCAATTTGACACCATCCTAAACTTCCTTAGTCTCAAATGGAGCAAATTCATCAAATTGTGGAAATATATCTTTGAGAGTTATTGAAATATCTCCTTAAATTTCTACAACTGCTCATTTCAATTTTATCTTTTAACCTATTTTCTAGTCCACTGTATCAACCCTGTTTTTTAATTGCCTTCACTCCAAACTGAATGTGGCATTCCATTATGGTATAATCACTCTTGCATAGAGGATCCTTTACTATGATTATTCATTAAACATTTTAACAACTCAATGTAGTCTGTTCTATAGTTGGTTCCTATAGGGAAATTATCCCTTTGAGCTTGTGACCATAAAATTACAACAAATATGACGAGGTTTAGCAGCCAATAGAACAAAATGAATGTGCAATTTAAAATCATCTCTTAATCTTCATGAACAGTTCCCACTTTACATATACCTACTGTAAGCTTACACTTAGTTACATGTGAGGTCCAAATGAGACATCAAGCCCCTGAACTTTTTTTTAGCTATTCCCAAAGATCCTAATATAATGCTTACAGTTACTTCTGGGTTAGTTTTTCAATGACAAGTGTAGGTTGTCAGTAGAGCTGACCAGACTATTCCTGCTTTCAGTAGCTGACTATGGCTTAAGTGTTTGTGTGATATATTGCAGATCTCAGTTCATACTTGTACAGTCTTCTGCACTGTTGATAACTCTGACTGTGGAAGCTTTAAGGTATTGATGGATAAAGATAAGTGTAGTCCTCGAGTTAAGGTGCTAAATTGGGGGAAGGCTAATTACAACAATTTCGGGCAGGAACTAAAGAATGTAGATTGGAGGCAGATGTTTGAAGGCAAATTAACATCTGGCATGTGGGAAGCTTTCAAGTGTAAGTTGAAAGGGATTCAGAACCAGCACATTCCTGAAAGGATGAAGGATAAGTATGGTAAGGTTTGGGAACCTTGGATACCGAGAGATATTGTGAGCCTAGTCAAAGAAAAAAAGGAAGCATTGTCAAAGCTAGGAGATTGGAAACACATGAAGCAAGTATGAAATATGAGGAAAGCAGAAACATAAGCAAGGAATAAGAAGGGCTAAAGGAGTAATGAGAAAACATTGGCCAACAGGATTTAGGAAAATCACAAGGCTTTTTGTACGTATATAAAGAGCAAGAGGGTAACCAGAAAGAGGGTTGGCCTACTGAAGGACAAGGGAGAGAATCTAAGCATGGAGCCAGAGGAAATGGGTGAGATATTAAATTAGTACTTTGTGTCAGTATTCATCAAAGAGGAGTTGATGAATGATGAGTCTGGGTAGGAATATGTAGACAGTTTGAGTCATGTTGAGATCAAAAGGAGGTTGCATTGGGGTGCTTGAGAAACATTAAAGTAGGCAAATCCCCAAGGCCTGATGGGATATACCCCAGAATACTGAGAGAGGCAAGGGAGAAAATTGCTGGGACCTTGAGAGAAATCTTTGTATCCTCACTGCCTATAGAGGAGGTCTCAACATTGGTCCCAGAATAGCCAATGTTATTCTTTTGTTTAAGAATGTTAGCGAGAATAATCCAGGTAATTATAGGCCGGTGAGCCTTACATCAGTGGTATAGAAATTATTGGAGAGGATTCTTCAAGACAGGATTTATTCCGACTTGGAAATAAGTGGACTTATTAGTGAGAGGCAACATGGTTTTGTGAAGGGGAAGTCATTTCTCACAAACTTGAGAGTTTTTCGAGGAAGAAGTGATGAAGATGATTGATGAGGATAGGGCAGTAGATGTTGTCTACATGGACTTCAATAAGGCCTTTGACAAGGTCCTTCATGGCAGACTGGTGCAGAAAGTGAAGTTACATAGGATCAGAAGTGAGTGGCAAGATGGATATAAAACTAGTTCTGTCAAAGACGACAGAGGGTAGCAGTGGAAGGATACGTTTCTGAATGGAGGGCTGTGACAAGTGCTATTCCTCAATGATCAGTGCTAGGACTTTTGCTGTTTGTAATAAAATATTTGGAAGAAAATGTAACTGGATTGATTAGTAAGCTTGCAGACGAACGAAGGTTGGTGGATTTGCAGATAGCAATGAGAATCGTCAGAGGATACAGCAGGATATAGATCAGTTGGAGACTTGGGCAGAGAGAGGCAGATGGAGTTTAATCCGGACAAATGTGAGGTATTGTATTTGGAAGGTCTAATACAGATAGGAAATATACAAATAAATGGCAGAACCCTTAAGAGTATTGATAGGCAAAAGGATCTAGGTGTGCAGGTGCACAGATCACTGAAAGTGACAATGCAGGTGAAAAATGTGGTCAAGAAGACATATGGCATGCTTGCCTTCATTGGTCAGGATATTGAGTTTAAAAATCGGCAAGTCATGTTGCAGCTTTATAGAACCTTAGTTAGACCGCACTTGGAATAGAGTGTTCAATTCTGATTGCCACACTACCAGAAAGATGTGGAGGCTTTGGAGAGGATACAGAAAAGATTTACCAGGATGTTGCCTAGTACGGAGGGCATTAGCTATGAGGAGAGGTTGGAGAAACCTGGGTTGTTCTCACTGGAGTGGCAGAGGTTGAGGGGAGACCTGATAGAAGTCTGCAAGATTATGAGGGGCATGGACAGAGTGGATAGTCAGAAGCTTTTTCCCAGGATGGAATAATCAATTACTAGGGGACATAGGTTTAAGGTGCAAGAGGCAAGGTTTAAAGGAGATGTATGAGACAGATTTTTTACACCAAGAGTAGAGGGTGCCTGGAACTTGTTGCCGGGGGAGATATTGGAAGGGGTAGTGACTTTTAAGGGATGTCTTGACAAGTACATGAATAGGGTAGGAATAAAGGAATATGGTCCCCATATTGAAGTGGAAATGTTCCTGCTTCTTGATTGTGGGAGAAAGACTCAAAGTTCATTCCAACAAAATAACTCATCATTATTTCCGAAAGACTGCATGCAGTATTGGCAAAAACTTGAGTTCAGAGAGCTGTCATTACAACTTGCTAATTCTTCCTCAAGTCCGCTCTTACGTGAAGAATCAGTTCAGTATTTATACATAATCATTATCAGTTTGCATGACCAAAGCTTATTCAGGAATTTGATTAATAATAGCATCATAAGCAAGTTATAAATCATGGTACAACCTGCTGACCTTCTAGAACACTTTGACTCATTAGTCATACCTTTATCTTGTCCTTTGATAGAACAGAAGAAGGTTGGTGACTCCTTCATCCTTGACATTATCTTGTCATACTCATACAGCCCTAGGTTTTGCAATGTCAGCCTTATCAGGTCTTGACCTTCTCCGGTCTTATTCATGTTTTAGGTTATGCGGAGTCAGTTTTCTTTATTTTATAGCAAATTCCAATCATGCCACTACTTTATCGTACAACTTCACATCCAGAAGAGTAGGGAGTTTTAGTTAAATCAGGCAGCATAGTCAGTGCAGGCTTGGAGAGCTGAAGGGCTTGTTCCTTGCTGTAATTTTCTTTGTCCTTTCACTGGTGGCCAATTTAATTGATCTCATTAACTTATGCTCTAATTCACTTTAAACAGTTTTTGATCTTTAATCAAAAGGCACAAAGGCCATATATTGGCTGCTGACAATTGATCATACAGGTTTATAGAACAAAGAACAAAACAGCACGGGAAATAGGCCCTTTGGCCCAACGAGCCCACGCTGCCACCCCAATGTTCCCACCTCTACCCGTGATCCCTGTCTATGTTTATAGATCTATGGATTAAAAACCAAATTTGAGACAAATTAGGGAGAATTTGTTTTGCCAATTAGCCTAAGAGCACATCTTTGGGATGTGGGAGGAAACCGGAGCACACCAGAGAAAACCACGCAAGCATGGGGAGAATACGCAAACTCCCACAGACACAGACCAAAATCATGTATCTGCACAGCATAGCAATAGTCATGAGCTGTCGTGTTGTCCATCAAATGGTCCAGGTCAAGCGTACACTAACGACATAAAGCACTAGGATACTCTCGAAAATCCAAGAGCAGCCCTCTCACGACCCATCGCATGTATGCCCTCGGTGGACCAAAGCACCTGTAGGATAAAAAACAAGTACATCAGTATCATTGACTATTTACACACTTCCCAGGGACTCCCAAGGCTCATGATCCCTATTTTAAATCAGTTTTCTATACCCCTCCATCCCATCTGTTCATGTGCCCATCTAAGTATTCTTAAATACTCCAGAGTGCCTGCCTCCACCACTTTACTTGGCAGCGCATTCCATATCCCACCACCCTCTGTGTGAAAAAACTCCCTCTAGCATCCAAATTATACCTTATCCCCCTCACCCTAAGCCCGTGACCCCTCAGCTATTTGAGTCCATCCTAGGAAAAAGCTTAAACTTGTTTACTATACTATACACCTTATAATATTGTACACCTCTATCAGATTCCAAGTCTCACATGCTAATCAGCAAAACAATAGGAATTGAGCAATGAAGAACTGGCATAGAAGGAGGGCTCAGATTTTCTGAGCAGAAATTAGAAAAATGATTGAAGTTAAACGATTCCCTTGTGCCTGTCTTCAGAGGCAGATACAAGAACCCTAGAATTAGAGATCCTAAGAACTAGGGATAATGAGGAAATGAAGGAATTGGTTTAGTAAGAAAGTTGTACTGGAGAAATTAATGAAACTGTTGACATGTCCCTGGGACCTGATATTGTGCATCCCAGGGGTGAAGATTTTTGAGGATGGCACTAACAACTGATGAAGGGGCAGGATATGGACATGATTGTACTTGGATTTTCAGAAGACTTTGGTAAAGTTCCCACAAGTAGAAATGTCCTGTGAAGAGAGACTAGGGAAAATGGGCATGTATTCTCTAGAGCTTTAAGCAATGAGAAATGATCTCATTAAAACCTACAAAATATGTTAAAGGCATAGACAGGGGATGCAAGCAAGATGTTTCCTATGGGTGGTGAGGACATTCTAGAACCAGAAAAGCAAGGAAGAAGAAGGGAAGAAAACTGAGGGACACAAAATAAGAAAGAAGACACTTCAGACGAGATGAGGCAATTAGAGGTGTGACAAATCTCTTGGATTCCTACCTCAGAGGATTATAGAAGATCAGTCATTTAGTATGCTTAAGGCAGATATAGACAGATTCCAAAACACCAGAGACACAAATGGATATGGGATTGTGGAGAAAAGATATTGATAGATAGTACTGAATGGTAGAAGCATGCTCAATGGACTGAATGGCCTACTACTGCTCCTGTTCCTAAATGGTTTTTGACACATTTGTGCTACAATCGGCTCTTAACTAAGCAAAGTATCACACCAGAAGTTAACTGATTGTTATCTTTCATTCAAGAATATATTATTTCTTTTAAAAGAAAAGCCCATGTACACTCTTTGAATTGACTCTCCCTTACCTTTTGCACTTTCAATTTGTCCAGTCTAAAGAAGATTAAAGTTGGTCGTGATTATTACACTATCTTCCTCATAAACTCCCATTATTCTTGTTATCTTTTGTTTTACATTGCAGAACATGTTTACAAGGCTTGTTAAACTTCCCACTAGTGACTTCTTTCCTTGGTATGTTGTATATTCACTCAAACTGATACTACATCTTGATTTTTCAAGTCAAAATTATTTAGCATCACCTACTGATATCATCCTTTATTCACAGAGCTACTCTACCTTTTGTTTTATTCCTGTCCTTCCAAAATGTTCCAATATTCTTGAATGTTCCATTTCAAACCTTGATTACTTTTGTAACTAGATCTCTGAAATGGTATTATATCTTTTTTACATATCCTGTTTATATATCGCTGATGCATTTAGATAAAAGCTTAATTTTATCATTTAAAGTTATCCCTTTTTCTTACCTATTAGTTGGTACTTTTTTAGTGCGCTCTTAGGTTTGAATGCATTAGCCCTCTATCACACTGGTTATCATTATCCATGTCAGTATTCTCTTACTGTAGCCCCTTTCCTTCTTTTTAACATTTCAATCTCCCATCACATTGAACCCCAACTTTGCACTATTTAATTTAAGCCTTCTCAATATGAATTGCCACAATACTGATCCCAGTGGATCAAGTGAAAGGTCATTCTTGGAAGGTCCTGCTGGTCTCTCCTCAATACTGGGGCTGGTGTCTCATGATTGAACACCATTTCCTGCACCAGTTTTCAGCCATATATTTCAACTTGATCTATTTAATTTATGACAGTTTCACTGTGGCTTCAGCTGGCGAACTTTGTGGTATTGCTTTCTAATTAATCTCAGCTGCTCACTCTCTCAGCAGAACCTTTATTAGTCTATCTACGTCATTGGGTACCCATGTACACACCACTACTAGAATCTTATCCTTCACTTCAGTTCCTCTCCTGGTGTAGAGATCTTGCTTAAACCCTTGGCATCAAGCAGACAATGGAAACCTCTGGAATTCATGCTCTGACTGCCAGACTAGTATCTAAGTCCCTATTAAATAGTCCTCTACAGCCACTAATTCCTTTTTTACTCTCCCCATTCAAATGGTCACGGCACTACAGTACTTTGCTCAGATTCCTCATCCTTCCTGCAGTTGCTGCTCTGTCCAATATAATGTAAAAACATAAAACATATTTGACAGTGAAGGCTAAGTTTCTTCCATTGCTATCTTTGGATCCTGATATCTGCTTCACCCATAGTTACAGCATCCTGGTGAACAGGATCTGAAGGGTGGATTTGGGAAGCAAGTGCAGGCTGCAATCAGACCAGCTGACCCATAAAAAGATTTGGAGGCATCCACAGATCTAGTGTTATTACTGTATCAATTTCTAAACTGAAAAAATTATTATAGTTATTTGTTCTATCTTACTATCCGTAGTTCTGGGTGGATACATTACTGAAGGTCCATCATTCAGTTTCAATTCTAATGTCTCTGCTCCACAATCCTGCCATTGTCTGAAACCAACCACCTGTACAATCAGAAAATGAATACACTCTTGGGTGAAATTTTTCAGATTTTTCTAAGTGTTGAGTCTGTTGGGAAAAGTGGTTTTCCTGCCCTATTTTAACACATTGGGGAGAGGGGACAAAACACCCCCCCCCCACACACACACACACACCACACACACACACCACCACACCCCCTGCCACCTCCCCCAGCATCCTGGAGCCATCACAACAGGAGCCCATGGTAGTTGCCTCTGGTTTGGTAAATCAAGGATTTTGCAAATCCAACCACTAGGGGTACAAAGGTAAATATTGTCGCTGGGGGAGAAGTTCATGTCCAGGCAGTACCCAAGCAGTGCCCAGGCCATGATCCCTCCCCTGGGAACTGAAACATACCTGAGTTAGGATTAATCACCAGATCCCTATTTCAAAACCTGTCAGAAAACCTGGAAGGGGATTTTTTGTACCAGACAGGGGGAATAATATAGCAGGGAAGTCTGACAAGTATGTGTAAATGTTTTAAATGGAGTGCCAACATGCACTGGCAGAGGCAGGGACAATAGATGGGGAAATTCCACTGAAATGAAAGCCATTTGGGTTTGCCCGCAATTCTCTCGTCACCCGGCCATTCATGGCTGCTGAAATTGGGGCAGAAAGTCTCCCCCTTTGTTACCCTTTGGGTAATTCTGATTCAGTTAACAGCATTTTGTCCCATTAGCAATGTAAGGAATATAAAAAATGTATAGTTCTCACAGCAATATCCTAAGATATATACAAAGGCAAAGAGATGCAGATTCTGGAAATTCAAAACAAAAGCAAAAAATGCAGAAATTTTCAGCTAGCTGAATAGCATCTTTGGGTGTGTGTGAAACAGAGTTTATTTTGAAATAGAAAGATATCAATCTCAAATGTTAACTCTGGTTAAGATAGTTGACCTCTGTGTTTCCAGCATTTTATGTTTTTATTCCTGGGGATTAGTCTTCAATTTTGGAAAACCTATTACAAATCCTGGAGGTGGCAACTCTGTCATCATTCCACAAGGGTGCTCAGCAAGAATGTTCAAATGTGCCTTATTCGGAACTCAGATGCTTGAAAATGAGATCACAAATAAATTTGAGTTTAATTTTAATTTTTTTAGCTGGTAGAGGAGAAATGTGGAAATATCCTGCATTAGAAGTTCCTGAATAATCGACGTTAAGGAAGTAATGGCAAAATACCAGTGATGTACGAGGAATCCATGAACACTGTACTCATCCAGGAAGTGATTAGGTATGGAACATTCTGCCACCTGGTGGTTACAAAATGACATGGAGGATGCCAGCATTGGGATGGGATAAATACAGTAAAAAGTCTCACACCAGGTTAAAGTCTAACATCTTATTTGTAGCAAAGCCACTAGCTTTCGGAGCGCTTGCATCCTTTTCAGTGTGAGTGAATGGAACTCCCACTTACCTGATAAAGGGCAGCAAGCGCCGAAAAGCTAACGGCTTTTGCTACCAAATAAACCTGTTGGACTTTAGCCTGGTGTTGTGAAATTCTTATCGTGTTACAATCATAGCAGCACCAGGAAATACTCAAAGTGAATACAGATTCCCTTTCAACCTCAAGCAGGTAGGATTCTGGAGCAGTTTGCTTCACATCTTTGGACACACATTCGCCTTACAAAATTGTAGAGAATGTTGGAAAGATAGAAGGGCTGATTATTAACTGTTTTCCTCGCAATAGTAGGCAAAACATTCACCAAAATGACACTGGCTCAATTATATGATCAGGCCTAAGACATATGCGACAAAGTTCCTAGTCTGATTTGGTATGGCTTTCAAAAAGTCCAGATCCCACACCAGGATTTAAGCACACAAAGATCTAAACTCGTACTTTCAACGCAATACTGGGGCAGCTGCATGTTGAGGTATCATTTTCATTGAGCAATAAATAGATACATAAAAAGACCTCTGGGCATTCCTCCAAAGAAACAATGGTGTGTTCTTCCAGGTGTCTGGCTAATATATAAATGACAAAATTGCCCCTAAGGATCAAGATGGTAGGTTAGGGGATTGACCGTGCTAATGTATGGGCTTTAGACGGGGAAAGAACGGTGCTGTATAAGATGCCCTTTAGGAGAGTTGGTGATGGACTTAATGGGCTGCATAATCTCTTTTTGACACTGTAGGGATTCTGTGATTAACACATTGTGTTTGTGGGACCTGCTCGTGCAAACTGCTGCCATGTTTCCTGCATTACAATAGTAAATATATTCAATGTGGTTTATTGACTATAAATGCTTTGTGATGTCCTGAAACCCTGAATTTGTGAAATGCAGGATGAAAATTCATTTCTTTCCTTGAGGCAGAGGGAAAGCTGGGACAGCAAAAAGCAATAGTATCTGCTAGTGTTCATGGGATGACACAAGAAGGGACATATCAGCTCAATTTGATTTGGAAATTTAGAATTTTATAGAAAATGGATTAAAGGAAAGTTCTACTCCTTCAACCACTTAGGCCTCTTGCTGATTGTATTTGAGGTAGCGGATACATTGAATATGCTCTCCTACATACAGAGGCGAGGTGACAATAAAAGCTCATAAGGTCAGGGAATGCCAGATTAAGGTAGCCAACAGTATATATATCAAGAAGAGAGGTTCTTTTCAAACTAGCAAAAACCCCTAACTTAAAGCTTGTAGGGATAAGCCCTCTGATTCAACTCAGTGTTCATATGCAGGTCTGAGCTGCAGCATAAATTTCAATTAATTAGATAAAAACATAACTATTAAACCATGACCACCTTCAGAATGTGACACCACAGAGAAAGCTACTGTATAATAAGTACAGAATTCTCATATTTCCAAAAAGCCTGCAGCACCTCAACTATACTTTTTGACAGGACAAAGTGTGCAGAGCGAAGAATCCAGACCTCTCACTTTGGAATTTACCATTCTTATTAACATCAGTTTAATGTGGTCACAATGGAAAAAAGAGAAATGAGCATGAGCGAATCTAGAGGTTCTCTGTAGAGCAGTGATACCGTAATTTTCTTGTTATTCTTCTGACACTTAGTCATACAGTATCAAAACTCCATGATGCACACTATTAACTATAAAGCTCTCGGCTAAGGGATTGCTTTTCAGGCACTATTCTCTTGTTTCTGTAAATGACTCTAAAGAAAAAGCTACAAATAAATACAATAGCCAAAAAACCAATGCCTCTAATACACAGCACCACCACTCAATCCAAACAAGCATCAGCAAAGTACATCTACACCAAACAGATTTGTTAATCAATTTGAACAGAGTGCACCTTCACGAACAACAAGCCTGCATGAGAAACAGCAGATGACGACGGCAGAGGATTCAGATGTCTAGAGGAGAGAGTTAATGCCAATTTTCAGTGCAGTGGATCCTGGAATTCCGACCTCATGGGGCCTGTATAAACTAACATTTTCTATTGCCAGTAGGACGGGCATGCCATGTACCTTACGTAGACAATCACAATACAGAATGTTTCACAACTTTTTAATCCATGCGCAAAGAAAGAACTAAATTATGAACACAGCATGTAACAACTCTGAGTGGTCACACAGCAATAACCTTGCCCTGCCCTGCTAATGCTTAAACTTGGACTCCACCAGGATCACTCAGCCTTGGTCCCAACACAAATTAATTGAACTCAAGAAATGAGGATAGAGTGACTTTCATGACATCAAAACAGCATGGACCACATGTGGCACAAGGGACACCCTAAAAAAAATTGCAAGAGTCAAACCTAGCACAAGGAGAATGGTATGTGGTTGTCAAAAGTCAATCACCACAGACTCAGAACATCACCCCTGAAGTTCCTCAGGATTGTGTCCTAGGCCCAATATCTTCAGATGTTTCATCATTTGAACTTGCCTCCATCTAGATTAGAAACGAGGAGTCGCTGATGCTTGACAGTGTTCAGTACCATTTGGACTTCTCAGATCTACAGCCAAAGCTCCTGGACAACATGGGGGTTTGGATCTGATTACATAACATCTTCACAGTTTCAGGGCAATGGCATCCCATTGACATTCAATGAATACCATTGCTAAATTCCTCAATATCCTGGGAGTTTGCATTGACCAGAAATTAAACAATGTAAATACTGTGGCAAAGCCGTTAGAAGACCAGGAATTTGCAACAGAGAACTCACCTCTTGACTCCCATTTTTAAGGCCACAAAAGGATATTATGGAATATTCCATAAACGTTGTGTGTTCTGAAATACTGACAGCAAGTCAAGATTTATTCATTGACTTAGCAGCGACTTGAACATTTGTGCTGTGCCACGCTCCGAGGATAACTCCTGTACTCCCATTAGCTCTTGGTAGTCGCATTATCACATTCCCACATGGACCACTCAGTCTGCATCCCCGTGTAGCTGGAACAGCCAGTGTCATAAAATATGACAGTGTGTGCAATAGAAAACTATGTATAGGACCATTGTGTGACATTGATGTAGAGATTGCGGCGCTGAACTGAGGGGGGTAAACACAGCAAGAAGTCTGACAACACCAGGTTAAGTCCAACCGATTTATTGATATGTAAACTCACAAGCTTTTGAGGTGTTTTGACCTCTTTGTGTCAGTGAATGAGGTGTCTGGTCTAGACAGCACACTACCAGACACAGATGTTTACAGATTACTAATTAGAATGCGAATCTTTACACCTACCTGCTATTCAATTCTTAAAGTGGCTAACATACGTGAGTGGAAGGAGCACTGGGCACAGTTAAAGCAATATGTATTGTCTACAGACAGTAGTGAGGTTTGCAAACCCAGGAAAGCATGGGGTTACAGATAGTGTGACATGAACCAAGATCCCCTGTTGAGACCGTCCTCATGTGTGCAGAACTTGGCTATCAGTGACATGTGTGACATACAAATTGTAAACAACATTAACAATGCATAACTATTTACATACAAAGTGAGACATGGATTTAACAATTGTAGTTCTGGTGCACAGTCATGTCTCCATACAATGACCACCACCACTTCCACCACACTGCATCCACCCCCCCCCCCCCCCACCCCCCCACCCTACCCGCCAAGTCTGTGGCCATCTCGATCATGTTTTGCTTCTCAATCTGTGTGTTGCATGAGGGCATCCTGTACATTGGTTTCAAGTTTGGGCTGCAGCAGAGCTTAATAGTAGGAATTGTGGTTCTAGTATGCCTGGAAAAGAATCTTTGTGCTGATAAGGGCAGGCCTGTTGTAGATTACCAAGGCTAAAAAATGCAGCACAGTACAAAAGCAAATTACTGTGGATGCTACAATTTGAAACCAAAAGAGAAAATGCTGGAAAATCTCAGCAAATCTGGCAGCATCTATCTGTAAGGAGAGAAAAGAGTTCATGTTTCAGTTCCAGAAGACTCTTTGTCAAAACTAAAACGCATAGAAAGTGGGAGGTACTCACACTGTAGAGTGAGGGAATGAAAGGTAAGTTATAGCCACAAAAGTAAGGGGAAATGATATGAGGTGCTAATGGCAGTTCATAGAGAAAATAGAAGGTGTGAATTGCCAAAACACAGAGAAGCTGAAATCAGAGGATAAGCTGTTACAATGAAGATGTGGAGGAACGGGGAGATGGATGGGAGAGGTAAAATTGAGAAACTAGGGGGAAAAGAGAAGCAAAGGGGGAGAAAAGGTAAGAAAAAGGGGGAAAGAGTGGGGGAGAAAAGAAAAAGAAAGATAATAAAGAAATGAAAAAATAATAAAAGAGAACAGCTAAACTAAATAAAATGAAAACAAAGTGGTCAAGGTGGGGCAGAGCCAATCGTCTGAAGTTGTTGAACTCAATGTTGACACCAAAAGCTGTAAAGTGCCCAGCTGGAAGCTGAGATCTTGTTTCTCCAGTTTGCGTTGAGCTTCACTGGAACCTTGCAGCAGGCCAAGGGCAGACATATAGCTCTAGCTCGTTAGAGGGGTCAGTTTATAGCTCTAGCTCGTTAGAGGGGTCAGTTTTCGTACAAAGTGTGCAGGAAGGTTTTTTGACTCAGTATGTAGATAGGCCAACTAGAGGTGAGGCTACATTGGATTTGGTGCTGGGCAATGAGCCAGACCAGGTGTCAGGCTTGGAAGTTAGTGAAGAAGGGGAATGGTTTAGTTCTTGGAGGGGCATTGCCTTTTTATTTTGGTCGGGCACAACCATCGAAGGCCGAAGGGCCTGTTCTGTGCTGTTAATGTTCTATGTTCTATGTTCTATGTGGGTATGGGAGCATGTGTTAAAATGGTAAGCAACTGGAAAAATCAGCATCCTGATTGCTGAGAACCTTCAGTCTGTAAGCAAAGTGATCACCCAGTCCACATGTGGTCTCTGTAATACAGAGGAGACCACATGGGTTTATTGCATTCGCTGCTCCCAAATTGAAAGAGATGCATGTAAAATGCTGCTTAACATGGAACGAGTGTTTTGGACCTTGGATGACAAGCGTGAAAGAGGTAAAAGGCAGGTGTTGCGCCTTCTGCGATTGCATGGGAAGGTGTCATGGGTAATGTGTAAAATGGAAGAGTGAACTAGGTTATCCCAAAGGGAGCAGTCTCTGTGGAATGCTGAGAGAGGGAGTGAAGGGAAGATGTTCCTCCAGTACTCTGGTTTCCTCCCACAAAGATGTGGTTAGGCTGATTGGCTATGCTAAAATTACCTGTTAATGTCCTGAGATGCAAAGGTTAGAGGGATTAGTGGATAAATATATAGGGACACAGGGTTAGGGCCTGGGTGGAATTGTGGTCAGTGCAAACTTGCTGGGCCAAATTGCTTCTTTCTGCCCGATAAGCTTTCTATGATTCTGTGTGTTTAGTGCTGGCATCATACTGGAGCTGGCAAAAATGGCGGAGGATTATACTTTGCATGCAGAGGCTGGTGGGGTGAAATGTGAGAACAAGGGGAATTCTATCCTAGTTCTGGGACTGAAGGGAGGGGTGAGGGGGAGATGAACTGCACACTATTGAGGACGCTGACAACAACTGTAGGTGGGAAACCACAGTTGAGAAAGAAGGAGCACATATTATAAGCACCACTTTGGAAAGTGGCATCATTGGAACAAATGTGACAGAGGCAAAGGAGCTAAAAGGGATGGAGCCCTTACACGATGTAGGATGCAATGCAGTAACTTGTGTGATCCCATGCACAGTTCTCTATAAGATGTTTGGCTAAGTGAATTGCCCATTCCACCAGACTATTTGACTCTGGATATAATGGATTGCTCATGATTTGCCTGAAGTCCCATATGTGTACAAAGTTCCAAAATTCCGTGGAGACGAGTTGGCAAACATTATCTGTCATGAGTCTCTACAGGAAGCTGTATTTGGTGAAGTGTCTCTTCAGCTTGATCAATACTGTTTTACGTGTTTGGCAGATAGTCGAGTTCAAACTATCCAGAAAATGAATCAATTAACACTGCATGTTCTTTATTATTCTATTCAAAGATGTCAACTACAATTAATGACAAGGAGGGCGTTCAGGACCTCGTGTAAGTTCAGCAGTTCTTTTGCTTGATGCGGCTTCTGTGCATTGCATAGTGCACATCTGGAAACTTCCCTTTCCATGTCTGTGTACGTGGAAGACCAGTAGAGTGATTCCTTGGCCCTGAATCTGATTGCTTCCAACCCAGGATGCCCTTGGTAAATTTGTTGGATGTGTAGTATCTCTGAAAAACAGTAGGGATGATAAATTGCTGGCCACTCAATATTAATCTATCCTGTAGAATTTTGTGATTCATTTCTCTTGGCAAAGAATTCACGAGGAATCTCCCTTGAGGATTCAGCCAGCTTCCCATGATGAAATCATGCAGTTGTCTGTATGTGATGCCTGTAATATGTCTTTGAGTTTCTCAATTCAACAAGAGGATAGCATATTGATTGCCATAATGTCTATGTCTTTCTTTATGACCCTCCTGGTCAATAAATTGGTAAGAAAGGTCTGGACAAGGCACCAGTTAAAGTAGAGCTCCTTCCCAGATTAATAGACAATGCTGAAATTATAATGTTGCAGTTTTAACATCATACATTGCAGCTGTGCAGACAGCGTGGAGAAGTTTCTTTAAGATAGTTATAAGTGTTTGTAATCTGTTGCAACAGTTGCATGACCATCTATGAAGTCATGAAATTTCTGACAGACAAAAACTAAGTTCTTTTTTGGTCAATGATTCTTGATGTCAGTGAGGGCCCTTGAAGCAAAGGCTATTGGTCTGCCATTGTGTATGCAGACCGTGCGAAGCCCGTGCTGCTTCTTTAATTATGGAGGCTTGAACATCAATGTATTGTAACACTGGTGTGGTTGTGAGTGCTTGTCTTAGTCTTCAACAGACTCAAACCTTTCGACATCTTGATGGAGAAGTTGACATAGAGGTTGTCACCTCACTAACATAAGATAAGCTTAGAAATATAATTTATCATGTTTGTCTACAGGAATGGCCATCCGTCATATAGCCATTGTATTGTCTGGATCAAGCTTTACACCATTGGCTATAAGTAAATATCCACCTAAGGAATTTAGTTGACCCTGAATCTGTATTTTGCAAAGTTAAGCTTCAGTTGTATGGTCTTTGATCTGTCGAGGACAAGACAAAAATCTGCATCGTGTTCTTGCATGGTATGACTCCAAACCATTGTATCATCAGTAATAAATAATCAATAAATAATCAATAATAAAGTTTGCCTGCAAAGACACTACACTACTGGAAGACCTGGCTGCCAGTGGAGATCCCATAGGGCATGCAAAAAAAAAGGTATTTGCCAGAGACATGAATGTGGTTAGTTTTGAGGATTCCTCATCTAACAGGATCAGCTACAACCCACATTTCACATCAAGAAAGCTGAACACCTTAGGCATTGTGCTATCACCTGTTCTACTGTCTTCATAGGATGATTGATCTGGGCAGTACCTTGTTGCACTGGGTCAATACATATCCTAACCATATCATCTTTCTTTAATGCAACCACAATTGCCGAAACCCACTGTTGTGTAATCCGACTAGAAACCTAAACCTTTTTACCAGATATTTTCGACAGAGTCAATTCAATTTCACTTAAATTAAACATTTCTCTTTATTTAATACTTTAGCTACTTAATATAAACCCATATTAGTTGCAACACTTTACCTCATTTAATAAAAACCTTTTTAACTCTAACTTTTAAGTTCTAACAGAAAACAAATACTACCTGCTTGAGTGAACTGGCCGGGTTTGTTCTTCGCATGAATCTCTCATGGTTTCTTTGAAGATGTTCTTTAGGGCACACATTGTGAATGTGATTCTTGAGTGTCTGCTGAAGACAAAGACTCAGCACATCTTTTATCCTAAACTTTGAGTGTTCTTCCAGGAAGTTCTCTGGCACTCAGCCAATGATGCAATCGAAAACTGATCACAATGTTCCCTTCTAGCCAATGAAGCTATTGTAAACAACTCCCAAAATGTTTATACCAAACAGTACATAGGTCATATAGCCTCACCATATATGGAATAAAGTGGGAATAATCAGTGCCGGAAAGTCAGGCATTCATCCAAACAATCATTCTTATTTGGTCATACAGGAAGTGTCAGGTCACAAAGCATGACTTGCTGCACCTTTTTCTGACCCGCATCTGTGTTTAATACAATTCAGCTAAAATTCGCAGCACACTCCATTCTCATTGCCACTGTTGCCACAATGGTCTCATCTGTCAGAGTTATGGTACCTAAAATGCTCTTCCAATGCAACTTATTGACTACTTTCTGTTTCATGGCTCCAGGGATTCTTCTGTGAGCACAGGCTGGTGATAGTACCAAATCATTTAGCTTCATGTGATAGATAATTGATAGCTTTCCAGTGATGTTACAGTTGAAGAGATCTCTACACACTGGTGTTATAAATCATGCACTTCTGGACCAAGTTGAATGAGCCCCAATGTAATACTGTTCTGAAGACCTAGTAGTGACCTTACCTTCTGGTCAATTGTATGTAACTTGAAATTGCCCTGTGTGCAGTGGAGGATAACTACATTCCAGATGGTCTGTCTGCCGTAGCCACAAGGTCTGCTTGGGTGCTGGAGTCTAGTGTTGCATATGGATCTAGTTCCTGCAATATTTGGCTGGATAGTATGTTCCAAAGTTAAAGTTTATTTATTAGTCACAAGTAAGGCTTACATTAACATTGCAATGAAGTTACTGTGAAATTCCCCAAGTCACCACACTTTGGCTCCTGTTTGTGTCAGTGCACCTAACCAGTACATCTTTCAGATGAAAGGAAACTGAAGCACCTGGAGGAAATCCACATAGACACTGGGAGAACGTGCAAACACCACCATAGTGAACCAAGCCTGGAATCGAATCCAGGTCCCTGGAGCTATGAGGCAGCAGTACTAACCACTGTGTGCCCATTTTAAACTTTAACATTCCTACCCATGGAGAACCAACCTATTGCCAGTTGCTGATCACAGGGACAGCTGCTGTGGTTTTGATTTGCAGAGCTTCATGAAGTGATTCCATTTTCCACATAAGTTTCATCTTTTACCAAATGCAAAATAAACTATTCTGTTCATAGGTGCTAGCTTTTGCAGTTGGAGCAGGGTGCCCCCTGTACAATAAATACTTCTATTTCCCACTTAAAATTTCTGCTTTTTTTCTAATTGTTCATTTAGCATACAAGTACTAATAACTGCTTATAATATTAAGTATTTCTTTCACAGCTTTTGTACAAAATTGCTATGAATTCAATAAACTATTTTATCCTTGATTAATTCATCTGTTGATCCTTGATTAATTCATTCCTTTGTCAATATTTTCAGGTTAGCTGTGTAAGATTGTACTGAGTCATCTGCTCTGTCGTTTGTTGAATTTAACATGTGTCTATCTAGAATTATATCTTTTATTTAGGAGACATATATTCTTGAACCATTTTAGGATTATTTCAGGGTCCTCTTTGTCCTCCTCCAGCTGAAAAACAAACAACTCGAATTTTGCAACAGCACAGGGGACCACTAAGTTGATTAGAGTATAAGCCTGTATCTTATTTGACTTCCCAGACAATGCACTACTCTTTTTTGAACTTTTCCCAACTATCCCTAATATTTTCATCAAAGGCAACTGGGTCATTGCAGAAAAGTCCTTGTGCCATACTGCCAACTTCTGATACCATGTAAATGTTGGGGGTTCCCGAACCACTGACAGCAAGGACTTCAACACCTGTGCCCAGTCCGTACTCCAGAGAGTAATTTCCACATTCCAGCCACATGACATCTTTTGTCATCACTTTCTTATGTGACCATATTGTCTACATGCTCCATTTACCAGGAAGAGTGCAACTCCAACAACACTCAAGAAGCTAGACTTCATCCAGAGCAAAGCAGCCAACATGATTGTCACCCATCCACCCACTTTCACATTTGCTCCCTCCATCACTGATGCAAAATGGCAGCACTGCATATCATATGCAAGATGAACTGTAATAACTACCAAGTCTCCTTGACAGCACCTTTCAAATCAGTGGCCTACCTATGAAGGATAAGAGCAGCAAACATCATTACCTGCATGTTTCCTCCAAGCCATCCAGTAATCCGACTTGGAAATATATTGCCATTCTTTCACTGATTTTAGGTCAACGGCCTAGAATTCCTTTCTAAAAGGCACTGTAGATGTATTTACACTAGATGGATTGCAGCAGTTAGAGATGGTGGCTCAGCACCGCCTTATTTAAGAAACACTTAGATGGGCACATGAACAGAATGGGAATGGAGGGGTATAGAAAACTGATTTAAAATAGGGATCATGAGCCTTGGGAGTCCCTGGGAAGTGTTTAAATAGATGACGATATTGACGTACTTGTTTTTATCCTACAGTTGCTTTGGTCCACCTTGTTATCTAACAAGGGGCATACACGCGATGGATCGTGAGAGGGCTGCTCTTGGATTTTTTTCAAGAGTATCCTAGTGCTTCACGTCATTAGTGTACAGTTGACCTGGACCATTTGATGGGCAATACGACAGCTCAGTGACTATCGCTGTGCTGTGCAGATAGATGGATTTGGGCCTGTGTCTGTGGGAGTTTGCACATTCTCCCTGTGCTTGCGTGGGTTTTCTCCGGGTGCTCCAGTTTCCTCCCACATCCCAAAGTTGTGCTCTTAGGCTAATTGGCAAAACAAATTCTCCTTAAATTTGTTTACATAGGCTGGGATCACGGGTAGAAGTGGGAACATCGGGGTGGCGGCGCGGGCTCGTTGGGCCGAAGGGCCTGTTTCCTGTGCTGTTTTGTTCTTTGTTCTCCAGGACAATTAGGAAAAGGCAACAAATACTCATTTCATTTGAAAGAATAATAAAGATGAAAGGTCATTTACTTCAGTGCATGTAGCAGAAAAAGAGTTAGGTCAAAACTCATTACCCACACAAAAAAGAAGTCTACACCAATTCAATTCTCACTTCTAAATCAGGAACTGTGGCTTCAAGTCAGAGACCTGGGCACGGAAATCTAGATGGACATGCCAGTACAGTACTAGGGGACTGCTACACTTTGGAAGTGTTGACTGGAATTTTCCAGCTGTTCACACCCCTTGTCACTGCAAGCAAGGATAGAGAATTTGGCACTCAGTTGAATCTCCATTCACTGCAGCAGGACCAGAAATTTCCACTGGCATGAATGTCATTTTTCAGTGGAGATATTAAACCATCTGTTCTTTCAGATGAGCTTAAAATATTCCACAGCACTATTTCAAAAAAATAGAGCAGGAAGGTTATCCCCATCGAATGACAGTTTCAACATGTCACATGAAAAATTGCATTGATCCCCTCAGAAGACAAACATGAGACACGATCGACGGAGTAGCCTATGTCGTCCAGTACTTCCACAGAGCAGAGAAACTACAACATTTCCTTTGGAGTCTTCAACATGTCATCGATGAAGACAAACATCTTGCCAAGACCATCCCCATATTCCCACTGCTTGCCTTCAAGTGACTGCACAACTTCAAACAGACCATTGTTCACAGCAAACTACCCAGCCTTCACGAGAACACTGACCACAACACCACAGAAGCCTGCCACCTCAATCTCTGCAAGATGTGCCAGATCATTGACACAGATGCCACCGTCACATGCGAGAACACCATCCACTAGGTAAATGGTGCATACTCATGCAACTCAGCCAACATTGTCTATCTCATACACTGTAGAAAAGGATATCCCAAGGTATGGTGCATAGGTGAGACTATGCAGATGTTATGACACAGAATGAACGGATATCCCTTGACAATCAGGGAGTGTTTCCTTCCTGTCAAGGAACACTTCTGCAGTCAAGGGCATTCAGCCTCCAATCTTTGGGTAAGTGTTCTCCAAGGTGGTCTTCAAGACACACAATGCAGAATTGTCAAGCAGAAACTGATAGCCAAGTTCTGCACCCATGAGAGCGTCCTCAATTGGGATCTTGGATTCAAGTCACACTGTGTGTAACCTCCACCATTTGGCCTGGACTTGCAAAATCCTATTAATTGTCCTGGCTTGAGATAATTCACACCTCTTTAACCTGTGATTATCTCTCTCTCCACTCGCATTATCTGTACCTATAAAGACACGCATTCCAACCATTATCTTGCAATTGAGTCTCTGTCTATATGTGCCGTATTTGTGAACCCAATTCTCCAGTCACCTGATGAAGGAGCAGTGCTCCAAAAGCTTGCGATACCAAATAAACCTGTTGGACTTTAACCTAGTGTTGTGAGACTTCTTACTATGCCCATCCCAGTCCAATGCCAGCACTAGAAATAGTAACCTCTCTTTACTTTTCAAATGTTGTCACATCTGTTCTACAAATCCATAGAAATATGTTTTCAATTATGTTTGTTAATTCGAAGTCTGTTGGTGTTTTCATACATGCCCCCTTCCTCTGATACTATTCAGTAGGCCTGCAATAAAAGATCCAACTGCTAACCAACATTCTGCTTGCTAGATTAGTTCAAAGAAGTATGCAATTGTTTGGAATAATGTTCTTCATTGGTTGTTTTGTAGGTACAATCGACTGCTGCAGACTATTGTACAAAGTCTTAATGATCTTCTGAAAGCACTGAAGGGTCTTGTTGTGATGTCCCTGCAGCTGGAATTGATGGCAGACAGTCTGTACAACAATATTGTCCCAGAATTCTGGAATGCCAAGGTAATACTATTTCATTATAGGTATGATTGAATTGAATTGGTATCAAAGCATGGTATAGGAAACAAGAATGTTCCTTATTTGTTCAATAGCCACGTTGTCCCAAGGAGAAACAATAGTCCCCTAAAAAAATGTCATCTGTGTGGTCAGGTGATCTCTGCCTTCTCTGAACTCAGACATGGGTCTGGAGTATCCAAGTCAGAATAGAATTTATACCCATTGTAACCAGATAGGTTCATCACATTACACCCAGGCGCTCAGCTGCACAGATACCTGTGGTCACATAACACCGAACTAATCACCTGACCTGCAGTGACTAGTAGTCAATAGAAGCCTGACCCTGCATTACTTTAAATTAACCTGTGAATTCAGCAGAGCAGGATACACCTGGTTGGCTCCAATTGACAGATCCTATTGACTAAGTGAAGATCAAACCAGTCAATTAAAGGCAATTAAAACATAATACAAAAAGTGTATTTCTTCAGTCAGTTAAAATAATGACTAATGTCCTGGCAATTCCACTCCTCTCTGATGCTGGAGACTGCCCTTTGACAATCTTTATCTGTATCTGTGGGAGTTTGCGCATTCTCCCCATGATTGTGTGGGTTTTCTCAGAGTACACCGGTTTCTCCCATGCTCCAAAGATGCGCTCTTAGGCTGATTGATGAAACAAATTGTCCCTAAATTATCTCCCCAATCTGGTTTCTAATGTGGATTTTCATAAACATAGACAAGGGTCATGGGTGGAAGAGGGTACTCACGCCACTTAAAATGGCAGTGCAGGCTCGTTGGGCCGAAGGACCTGTTTTCCATGCTGTGTTGTTCTTTGTTCTAAATCAATGAAAAATTGATTATGCTGCTGGATTGTGTTGAGAGGTGGAAGCTACTGTGGCTGGAACTCTACCACCTTGCCTGCCACGGAATCGACACAGGTTAAAGTCTGACAATGGAAGTCTCTGTTGACCTCAGGCAGGAATTTCCAGTCTTATCCGAGTGAGGCTATAAAATCCTGCGCTGTGTTTCAGTTTAGGTTAATGAGTTTGCATGGAAATTTCAGTATCACCTCACCCACCCCCCCACCCACAACAAAACCAGCACAGCGAGCATCAAATTCTAGCTGCATTTTGCCAATTGCACCCTAATGGAAATTCCATGCACTTATTTGGGACTCAGTCCTTTCTCACTATCAGCAGATGCCTCTTCTGGCTATGTCAGATTAAAATCACTATTTCTCTATGATTCCTTATTTTAAATTGGTTAGTCTTTCTCCTCACAGTCAAGATTACAAAATGTAAAGATCACAAGGAGAATCTTAAAAAAATCCACCATTTATGTAAGATAAATTTTACTGAAGTCTACTTTAGTGCTCTAGTGAATATCTTGATTCTCAGCCAAGAATAAATGAATGAGGTTTGGCTGAAATTCCAGAAATCGAATATTTTTTGAAACACCTGAGTCGCAGAGAAATCATTGCTTGATTGATAGCTCTTGCTCTCTTATATATCATATAAATAAACATTGTGAAATTGACAGAGATCAGAGATATTAAAATGCTTACAGATTCTGCTTTTGAAATTTTAAAGTGTCTGGATGAGTTACACTTTTATTAGGCTGTAGTAAAAAGTATTTTTATGAATAAAGACCATGTTTAAAGCTTTTTTCACACAATATCTACCATCACTATAATGTTCATAGGTTCAACACTATGTGTATTAGGTATGGAAGTACAATAGCTTAGCATGGTGATCATAAAAGTTGACAAAGTTCCCTCCTGCAGATTATGGTTCATGACACTTCTGAGATGCCGTAAAACATAACTCTTTGAAATGTCGGCCCATGAAAATTGTGGAGGACTACCAAATACCTATCCTACAATGGAGTTGAGAATTCAAAGTGTTGGCCTTTGATCCAAACTAATCTGCATCCTTAAAAGGCATTCTTAAAATACAGAAAATCTGGGATTATGATCTGCCTACCATTTTTAAAGGGATCTCTGTTCATCATCAGAGAAATATCCAGGAGACCTGGCTGCTGGCAAATGCCAAGTTGTTCAACTCCCAGAAGGAAAATCTGAAACAACTGCCTTCAACTGTATTTTTGCAATTTGGTATAGTATGAGGAAAAGTTTGAAATCCAGAGAAACAGATCCCAGACTTTTTGTGATGATTTTAATATAACAAATGTTTATTAAGAAATAAAATAAACAACAATAAAGTAAACAAGAAGTATGCTTAGCTAAGACAATGGCTACACACAGTAACACTAATTTAAACAATTTTAAATACTCTTACCTTGCAAAACTAACTCTCTTAAACTGTTCCATATTACGTAATAGATTTTAAAATCTAGTAACTTTTACCATGCAAAGCATTTATGCTGCTTTACAATTACTTCTGCGGTAAACCAGCAGCTTGATTTTCAAATCAGACTTTCTTAACAGACACTACTTGCTATGAGTTAAACAACTAATCTTGCTGTTGGCTGAGGTCTACAAAACAGCTTTCTACACAATTCGATGTCTTAAATATCTTTCTCCCTTTTGATCTTTCCCTTATCTGATCTAACTTCTTTAGAACTAATCATCTTCATCTCTTGATTTGAGTTTTCAGAAGTTAAAAATAAAGTGAACTCACTTTATGAACCTTATCTGTGAAACACCTTCTCATCTTGTATCCCTGCCTTTGAATCCTTAACAAGTTATACAAATTTTTTCATGTTCTATTCCCCATTGTCACTAACTTGCTTTAGATGAACATCTATTCACAGTGTTGCTAAGCTCATTAATGCAACATAACATAAATAAAAATAATAGATAGTCAGTATCTTTTCCCAATGGCAAGGGAGTCTAAAAGTAAAGGGCATAGGTTTAAGGTGAGAAGGGAGAGAGACAAGACTTGAGAGGGACAGTTTTTTCAAACAGAAGGTTATGAGTGTCTGGAACGAGCTGCCAGCAGTAGTAATAGTAGAGGCAGGAACAATTCTGTCTTTTAAAAGGTATTTAGACAGTTACATGGATAAGATTGATATAAAAAGATATGGGTCAAATGTGGGCACTTGGGTCTAGCTTAATGGTAAAAATGTGGCGGCATGAACAGTTTGGACCGAAGGGCCTGTTTTCATGCTGTAAACCTCTCTATCAAATGTACTAGATCCATTTACCCAGTCACTCTATCCCTGCTCTAATTATTTCTCATATTACCCCAGTTTAAAATATATAACCAGAACATTACCAGCAGAAATATTCTAATTTCTTGAATTTTCATGACACTAATATATTCCTGACTCCCATTGGCTGGACTACGCCCAGTGGTTAATGCCTTAACTCGAAATGAGATGTCCTCGATCTATGCATATGTCCGTGTTTTGTGAACAGTTTCAAATATTGTGCACACATCAATACTGTGAAACAGAACAATAAGACTAATGTATCAATGAATAGATTACAGTGCCAAAGGGAGAATATCATACCTACAATATTTAAAAATAAATTGCAAGAGCAGTTAGGAACACCCTGACCAGAATTTTCTAGCTGTTCCAACCGGCAGGATCTTCCGGCAAATCCCAGTGCTGGAGAGGTGGAAAATCTCGCCCAATGCCTAGCACAATTAGGAACACCAACTTAGTATAGTTGTTAAGGCTTTAACTGGTGATTTTGGTACACCAGACCTAGAAGGAGTAGCAGAATACTTATGGTCATTATGAACCCTATATCTCGAACAGTTAGGAATATCATATCTTAACACAGTTGGCAATGCTTTAATTTGATCAGTTAGGAACACCAAATCTAGATTAGTTAGGAACACTATGTACAGGACAGTTGGGAATGCCATACTCAGAGCTGTTAGAAATACTATACCTAACTTAGTTTGGAACTCAATACCTAAAACAGATAGCAACATCATACCAATATTACATCAATAGTTAGGAATTCCATATCTAGGACAGTTAGGAATACCACAGCCAGAACTGTTGGGAACACTACCTAATATTAATAATCTCATACCTGGATCAATTAGGAGTTATATCAACAGCAGCTGGGGACACCTTACCCAGAGGATTTGGGAATACTGGGACAGGTAAAAATGTTAGAGTATTTAAAAATATCTTTAAAATCTCCATCTCCGGTCAGCTTTTTTTTTAATAAAAAAGCAGCTTTTCTATTGATCATGTTTTCAGTATGTTTGACTCAAAACATGAACCCTGTTTCTCTCTCCACAGATGTTGCCAGATTTGCTGAATATTTCTAGCACCTTTTTTTTTCTCCACTTCTCTTTCTCCTCCTTCAAGACCTTTAAAACCTACTTCTTTGGCCAAGATTTTGGTCACATGACCTATTATGTTTTTGCAGCTCACTGCCACGTTTTGCTTGAAAATTTTCTGTAAAGTAACTTGGAAGGCTCTACTATTTTTTTTAATTCATTTAAGGAATGTGACCATTGCTAGCAAAGCTAGCATTTGTTGCCAATTTTAAATTGCCCTTGTTAAAAGAAATTATTCATATTAGTTAATGCAAGTCATTGTTTCATAGCTGTAGCTCAGTTGGTAGCACTCTGAATCAATGACTGTGGGTGGTATCTCCTGCCAAGTCTCTGAGAATATATAAACCAGGCTACATTGGTATAGCAGAGGAAGTGCTCCACTGTGAATGTGTCACTTTTTAGTGTGAGTTTTTAAATAAGATCTGTCTTTGTTTTCAGAAGAATGTAAAAGATCTTAAGGTTCTATTCAAAGAAGTGCAGAGTGCACTATTCACTTTTGTCCTGGACAATATTTATTCCTCAACTAAGATTATCAAACAGATTATCTATTTTGCATCTTATTGCTACTTAGAGATTCCCTGCATTACAATAACGACTATACTTCAAAATTAAATACTTGTTTGCATTTGTAACATCTTGAGGACATAAAAAGTTTTATAAAAATTTAAATTGTTTGTTACCATGTTACCCTTAACTAGGTAAAGCACAGGTAAATACACAAAGGGATTTTTTTCCTTTAAAAAGCCTTAATATACAACTTGCTAAAATGACAAGATCCAATGAGTTTGATCTTGATACTCAATGTCTGTATTTTCAAGGCATATCCTTCACTGAAACCCTTGGCCTCATGGGTAGATGATCTTCTTGCAAGAATCAAGTTTCTACAGAAGTGGATTAATAATGGGATTCCAGCTGCCTTCTGGATCAGTGGATTTTTCTTCCCACAAGCATTTCTAACAGGGACGCTCCAAAACTTTGCAAGACAGTCAGTTATCTCTATTGACACAATATCATTTGACTTTAAGGTAAGAAATGGGGAGAGGGACTAAGTAGAAAATGGCTTATATATTGTGCTTTCACCACCAAGTCCTGAACTCAAATTCAACCCTGACTGATTGATGAAAAAAGAATGAAAATCTGCTCTGCTATTTGTCTCTTAGGACCCCAGTTGGGAATGTTCTTGAGGAATTAGGAGAGATTTTATAAGTCTGTGGTTCCAATTGGATGGAAACTAAAACTTTGATTTCTTGGTGATGGGTTGAGATTTAGTGACAAAGTTAGCAGCGTGTGTGTTATGTTGGACTTCATGCTGACCTCTGGCAGTTTGTTAATATATTTGCATGTCATGCATAATCATTAGTGGAAAACATTTTTAAAATTACATCCTGCCTTCAAGGTAAAGTCGTTTAAAGGTGACGTGCACCAGTTAACCTTGTGCAGTTGTGTGTAAAGTCGCGATTTTCCAAGGACGTTAGAAAAGTCCTTGACACAAGAGAAGAGAGCAAGAGAATGGGAACTTCCATGGAGACTGTTGGTGGTGACAGGTGTAGAGTGGGGTTGAGCATGAAAAATGGAAGAGGGATCGCGGGGGGTACAGAGGGTGGGTTGAGGGCATGGAAGCTATTAACAAAATCTTTTGTCTGCAATGAGCTGTGTTTTAAGCCTAGGTATGTAATGGCGCAGTCTAGAGGAAAATCTACTCTTTATCTAACTTCTGCTGGATCTGTCCTGGAAAGGTATTTTTTAAATTTGTTTATGGGATGTGAGCACATTGGCTGGGTCAGCATTTATTGCCCATCCTTAACTGCCCATGAGTGAGTGCCCTAACTACTAAGCCATTTATAAGAGTGTTTAAAAGTCAACCACGTTGCTGTGATCTCAAGTCACATCTCGGCCAGACCAGGTAAAGACAGTAGATTTCCTTCCCTAAAAGGACATTAGAGAACCAATCAACAATAGTTTCAGGGTCACCATTGGATTTTTAATTTCAGATTCTTTTCATTGAATTCAAATTTCACAAAAGCATTGCCCTGCACTCTGAATTACTATTCCAGTGATAATACCACCCCATTCTGTGTAGCGGGAACTTCATTCTGTATCAGATCTGACCTTTACTTAATCTAGGCATGCTTGATGGGTTCTGCGCTCCTGGCACCACTGGGCATTTGAAAATCTGGTGGAAGCCCTCTCTTTCTAAAGATGAGCAAAGCACTTTGTCCGAGGTAAATCTCGGTGGGGATAATTGAAATGTTGTAGGTTAACTGAGAGCCCTCTAAAGATATTGATAGCAAACAACCTGAGGTTTAAAATGGAAGAATGCCATTACCTAGCGTTAACCTCTAGGTTTTGATCAGCATAAAAAAGATGAAATTTAAAGAAACAGAATAGTATTAAGCATTCATAAATATTTCCAAATTAAAATGAAGGTTTAGATTGGGGTTTATAAAATCACTTGATCACAAATCCTAGTTCTTGTTTGTTTCACCAACAAAGTATTTAATAGTCATAAACGTCTTCATGCTTTACAGTTCCAATGATTTTTTTTCTAAATATTAAATGAATGCTGTCTATATGCATCTGAATATTACTGATCTCATCCAGGCCTTTGTTGCATCTGACTAAACTATTCCAACATGTTCCCCACAGCTTTCCGCATTTCGCTCTCTGTAAACATGAGCTTACCAAAACTTTGCCACTGTGTTGCTGAACTAGCGAGAAAACAGGAGTTTCAGACCCATTTTTTGGGCGAGTTTGAAAATACAATCTTTTCGCATTTATGCAAAGAAAGTGCCAGGATATGATTCTTGCCAGCTTGGGCAGGGGAGGGGGGGTTGGCAGCATAGAGCCTAAGCTCACTGCTGAAGCTAGCTGCTGAGCTCCAGAGGTATCATTGCACAGGTGCCCCAATCTGAGTGAACTGGGAGATTTCCTGACTTTGTGACTCCCAACTTCACTGACAGTCGTATCCCCCACAGACATTGCCCCCCCATGCAAAATTTCATCCTTCCTGAAGAAGGAGCCTGAGACTCTGAAAGCTTGTGCTGTCAAATTAACCTGTTGGATTTTAACCTGGTGTTGTGAGACTTCTTACTTTAAAGTAGTGGTGCGCAGTGGGCTCTGCCAGGGTGCCAGGCAGGCTTGCCAGCTGGCATTATTTCATGGATATTGCTTGACTCTGTTCCTGATCATTTGGGACTTTCAATGGCCTCCAATTCCCCCCAGCAAGGTTATTACCTGTGGTCACTGTTGGGGACCATATATAATTCTCTTTGGGGGAGGAATCTCAACTGACGAAGTGGTACAGGTAAGTGAGCCTGGAAAATAGTGTCCGACACTCATTAATGACAAAGCATATCATTAATATTTAAATAGGCTTCGTGCCCTTTTTGGGCGCCAAACCAGGCGTGAACCCGAATTTTCACTTCCTGCCTGATCTTAGCACCTTGCCTTGCCAAAAGTTAGGTGGAATGAGATCGTGAGATCGCGACCACAATGTTTTGGATGTTCTAGTATTGGAGGGAGTTACAGAGATAAGCTGGGGTGAGATCATGAAGGGAGTACAATACTATCTCCAAAAATGATATCACCCAAACCATGTTGCAGCTGTAATCAGTTATATCAGCATAGAGCACAGAGAAACCTGGGACTTCCCTACATAGCAGACTGGAACTCGGGCATATCAAAACACTGAGCAGATGCCAGATGTAGCCAAATGTACTGGCAGTGGCTTGTTCATTCTCACAATGGCACAAAATCTCCAATTTCTTTCACCCTCACAAGGCAGCAGTGATTAGATTAAATGTATAAAATGAGTGTAGGGAGCCAGAGTGCAACCTTTCAAAACCAGTCACAGTTCATCAAATGCACAGAAACCCCAATATCCTGGGTCGAGTAGGGCATTTTTATAGGAGCAAATATAATGCAAAAATTCTCTAACAAATATTTGGTAAAATTTGAGGCCAGGTTTCCTTCTGATGGGAATCATATGCAAACAGATTCAGGACAGTTATCTTACATTTTAAGATTTTTACCTCCCTAGCTGACCTTAGGAATGTATAAGCTATTTAAAGGTGCAATTTGCCAGGATCCCTATGTCAAGGTGGAAGTCCTTGTTTCAAGGGAAACTGCTCAACAGAAATGCTTGGGGAACATTTTGGACCTTACTTGGAATTCATTGCCATGTATTAAAAGGAGAAAAATATAGTCGCATCATTATGGCTGATGTCACTGCAGTAGTGAGTGAGCATTGCAATTTCAGTTCTGAAACCTCACAGATGCGATGCTAAACTAAGGTTCTGTCTGCAATCTCATAGATATAAAAGATCCAATCGAATTATTCATGTATGCATATAGTAAAAGGAGGAAAACATAGTCATGTCATTATGGCTGATACCACTGCAGTAGTGGGGGAGCACTGCAACTTCAGTTCTGAAACCTCACAGATGCGATGCTAAACTAAGGCCCTGTCTGCAATCTCTGATAGATATAAAAGATCTGATGGAATTACACCAGGAAGAATAAGGGAATTCTCCAGATGCCCTGGCTAATATTTGTCTCGATATTTATCATTAAATTTACTTGGTCATTATCATATTGCTGCTTGTGGTAACTTGCTGCATCTGCACCATTTGCTGCCACTTTTCCCTACATTACAAGTGACTACACTTCAAAGTATTATTTAGTTGATTGTAAAGAGCTTTCAGTTGTCCTGAAAGGCATTATGGTATATTAATGAAGATCTTTCTTTCGCTGAAGCTCTATTCCACAGCGTTGTGCTTCAGTAATGAGGCTTTGCAGAAGCTGTTTACTCCTGCAGCCTGATCTACAGCTCACACAACTCAGATTGTTGCACAGCAAGTGGTTATAACATTCATTTTTTATGCCACAGGCTCATTCCAGGGAGCCACAATTAATTTTCGTCAGTTCAGCTACTTTGCTTTGCATTCCCTCACAATGCCTTCTTTTTCAGGTCATCGCAATTTACAAAATTCAATGAAGGGGTCCAATACAGATGATTGAGACATACATTACATTTTTCAGAATTACTGGTTTTCTCAGGATCAGGGAGGTTTTTAATTGTGGGCATGTTCATTGAATGCATCAAATACAAATTTCATTAACTATAAGAATTGAAAAGGCTTCTACTTGGTAAATGTGAAGTTAATTTGCAATGACAAGCACAGTTTCTTGCAGCCAGTTGGAATGCATCAAGTTAGTTGGTTGCTGCAGTGTCCAGAACCTGCAGTTAGGATTTTAAGAAAAATTGAAAGTAATGGTAGATGTGAGGGAACAGGGCTTTAAGATGTGGGACTTAAATATGCTTGTATATATTGCAGATGTGATCTACTTAACTTTAAAGCTGCCAAAACTCTCTACTTCTGGGTGAGGAAGATAATTTTTAGGATTAAATCTTTGCTTCTCTTTTGGTGGCACAGTGGTTAGCACTGCTGCCTCTCAGCAACAGGGACCTGGATTCGATTCCCGGCTTCAATCATTGTCTGTGTGGAGTCTGCATATTCTCCCCATGAATGGGTGGGTTTCCTCCAGCTAATCTGAAAGATGTACTGGTTAGCTGCAAGAGCCGTGCTAAACTCAATACTTGTTTGACAACTTATTGGTGATTTCATGAAATAAAACGTCTGACAGATAGCCTTTGGGGAGATTCCACTCATTATACCCTCCATTCACATAGTCTATGCTGCTGCTAACTCCATGGTACTCCAATTACATCATGCCTCCAATCTCCAATACAAAACAGCAGCACTTCCATTTCAGCCTCTGAGAAGTTAGATGCTTACCTCTTCCTTTCCGTGTAGCAATCTTTTAATTCTCTACCTCCTTTAATTAATGGCATTGCTTGCTCAACCCTGACTTGAATTTTCTGTTTCCCCCCCAACTTTGTCACACTAGCAAATTTGAAATGAACTAACCCCCAAATATCTCACCACATCCTCCTCAGCTTTTGGTGCATTTAAGCTCCACCTTGCCATATTTACATCTCACTGGAACTCCAATAATTTCAAGCCTCGAATGCTAATCCACACAAATATGGCTGCAACCATCAAGGTAAAAGATCTTAGCCACTTCAGCATATTATGCATAATGCATATTAAGCATCTTTTTACATGCTAGATTGTAACATGTATGCCATGCAGATTAAAATCTCTTCCTGCAGCTCACAAACTGGACCCCTTCCAGTGGATTTATCCAAGTTGATGTTTATCACTATAAAAGTTAGTGACAAAGGCTATTGTTGAAGCATTTAGTTCATGCTAGACATTAGGTGTTGCAACCTCTTCTACATTGCCATTTGTGTGAGACACTTAAGAACACCAATAGTGAACTAAGTCTTGAAGCAGAGCTCACTACAATGGTGCTAGAGGCACTGCATAGTCGTGCAAGATAGTGAATGAGTAAGACAAAAAAAAGACAAAGAAAGAATAGAGACTAACTAGGAGTTAAGAAAAGGATCCATATTACTCCTCCACACTTCCTTAATTGGCCGCATGTCTAAAGTACATTTTTATATTATATTCTAGAAAACTACCTGGTGAGTGATAGAGTCAATCTTTAAACAATTTTAAAAGTATTTATTCTTCTAAGCCAAATACCAGCTTCAGAAGAAGTTGCTATGGAATTTTTCAAGTAGAACCCAGTTGATGCCCACCATATACTCACAAGATGAAAGCCTTAGATTTTTGACAGTGTGATTTTCAGGCCTGGTATGCTAATGAAAGACCTCATAATTTGAGAGCAAGCTGCAAGCTGAAAGTGAAATGCTCCCTTGATGCAAGTTCACTATCTCTAAACACAATTAACAATTTGCAAGGAATCAGAGGTCCCTACCTTGCGATCTGCACCTGCAGCCACTGGTAAATTATGGCTGTCACTTGCAACTGGATGGAAAATTTTGGAATGAGGAATGGAAAAGAAGAAATAAGTCACCCAAATTGTCAGCTCAGCAGTGACCAGGTGTGAATCAGTGAGCATTGAAATACCTTAGCTCTGAACTTTCCCTGAGGGACCTCTATGGAGAATCTGGGAAGGGCAAAATGTTATCTTATCCTGAAGATGTGCTCTGCTACCATTCTAAAACCTAGGCTCAGGAGCATTAGCATTTTGAGATTCAGGGTACTAAGATATTTCACTTTTGGGGTGGAGTCTGTGGGAGAGAAACTTTGGCTGTAGCAATTTACCATATAGAAAGAGATAGCAGTGTCAGCCAAAGTTTTGTTTTAAAAATTATATTGAAAGTCATTTAAAATGACTAAGGGAAACAGAAACTAAATCAGACTGAGATGGTCTTAGACAGGCCTAACAGACATCACAGTTTAAGAGCAAGCTGCTGACAGAACATAAAACACTGTTCTGATAGATTAGATCCATCTCCCGCACATCAGGTGAGGTGGAGCTGTTCTCTGAAAGGATGGGCAGGTGTGATAGTGGCACAGGCTTTTCCTGTGGAACCTGAAGGAACAAGTTAGCTCTCTTTGGTCCCACAAAAATAAATCAAAAATATCTTCTAGGTTGCTTTTCTGCTGGATTACTAACTGAAACTGACCAAAGTGAGCATGGCGCAAATTAATGTCCATCATTCCATTATTCCTACTTGAACTGGGTGCCCCATCAAGGATGCTCTGTAAAAATGCAATATAACCAAGTGTTCCAAATAGCCTAAGAACCTCAGTATGCTTACCTGCAAATAGTTTATTATTATAAAATGTGTATCGTGGATTGGATGATAATTAAAGAAAGCATATAAGATAATCAAATCTCAGCAAAAAGAAAAAGTATTTAAAATACAAATGCTCATTGGATAACTAGCATTGAAATTAAAAGGTTAAACTGATGCTATATGCACTCTCCTTCAGTAATAATTATGGTATATTCTCAGACTGAAAATAGATTGTATGTATCTCAGTTTTATTTACTAATTGTGAAAGAAAAAGGTAATGGACCCACTGTTTATGATGATGTACTGATCTAATCCATACTGTCCCAATCACAGGTCGTTGAAAATGCACCTTCCAACTTGGATCGTCCCAAAGTTGGGTGCTATATCTATGGCCTGTTTTTGGAGGGGGCTCGCTGGGACCCTGCTTTGTTTCAGCTGGGTGAATCACGGCCCAAAGAACTCTACACCAATATGGCTGTGATCTGGTTAATCCCAACTGCAAATCGTAAAACACCACAGCGTGGAATTTACCTCTGTCCAATATACAAAACACTCACACGAGCAGGTAAGAGAAGCTCAGACATGATGCTTGTTACGAGCAGAACCCCTATATTATAAAACAATTGAATCTTAGAATGATAACAAATAGGACGAAGCCCCCTTGAGCTGGTGCCAACTTTCTGCAACAGCAATTCAGTTAGTCCCATTCACCAGTGCTATCCACATAGTTCTGCATTTCACATGCTTTACTAAATCCTTTCGAAAGCCTTAATTGAATTTGCCTTAGCTATCCTTTCAGCCAGTCTATTCCAGGTCATAATACTTGAAAAAAGCATTAAAAAAAAGCTTTCTCTCATGTCCATCGTATTAAATTGGTGTCTTCTGGTTCTCAACCCTTCCACTGATGAGAACAGTTTCTCTCTAACAACTCTGTTCACACCTCTCCTGACTTTGAACACCTCTCTGGACTATCCTCTTAACCTTCACTGCTTTAAGAACAATCTCAGTTTCTCCAATCCATGTAACTGAAATCCCTCCTTCATGGAACCATTCTCAAAATCCTTTGGCCTGCCACCTTCAATGATATATATTCAAACTTCCCAGTAAATTCCCATGAAGTTGGCAATATTGGAACTTCCGCAGAGTTCGTAAGGGAGTGTGTATCCGGTCTGCAAAGATCCATAGACTGGAAAATCTGAGTCATTAATGCTCATAAAAGCAGCGGTCCTAGTCCAAGCCCTGGGAACAGCATTGTATACCATCCTGCAATTTGAAAAATAATCAATATTTTCCGCTTCCTGTCAGTCAGCTAATTTCATATCCATGCTGCCACTGTTCCTTATCTTCCATGGGCTATTCCACTTTGCTGACAAGTCCATTATGTGGCATTTTATCAAATGACTTGTGGAAGTCTGTGTGCAGCATATTATTAACATTGTCCTCCTCAAAAAAAACTCAATCAAGTTGATTCATCATGATTTGCTTTCAACAAATCCTGGATCATCTTTCCTTAATTAATCTACACTTGTCTAAGGCACTGTTAATTTTGTCCTGGATTATCTTCTCTAAAAGCTTCTCTGAAACCAAAAATTCTATTGACTGACCTGGAGTTGCTAGATTTATCATGTGTATTTTTGAACAAGGGTATAAAGTTTGCAAATTTCCAGTTGACCAGTACTACCCTTGTATTGATTACAGCCAGTACCTCCCAAGACCTTTACTTTCATCAGTTTCCTAGGTTGCAAGCCTTCCGGAGTTAGTGATTTTCCCAAGTACAACCAACCTTTTCAGAAAGGTTCCTGCTCTTTATCAAAGTGAATCCAGTATCTCAATTATTTTGGACAGAATGTTTCCAAAAAATGACTGTCATTTTGAGTGAGAAAAGGGATTTTCCCACACTTTGTCATTTTTTGGAAGAGGGGCAAGTTTTGCATCAATACTGAGGGGCCTAAATATGCCAGCAACCTGGCTTCACAAAGATCATGCACTGTTTTTAAAGGGTGTCACAATCTCAAAATTAAATTGAGTTGCCCCCGCCCCCTATCATTGAATGCATGTTTCTCCATCACCACCCCTCCCCAACAAAGATCACCAGCCTCTCAATGGGTCTCCTGTCATGCCTCCCTTCATGTCCCTCCCACTTCATTATCCGTTATTCACAATCCCCCTTTCATTTGCCACCACTTCATGGTTCCCTTCATGGTTTCCCCTTAATGATTCCACACCCCCCCCACCCCGCGCTTTGTTTCCTTCCCTTAATGACTCCCTCTTTGTAGCCCTCCTTACATGCACTCACTCCATTGGCACTGCCCCAGCACCCTTACAATACCCATCTTGCGTGCCAACCTGACATCCTAGCAGCATCCACCTGGCCAATTTAAATATGTCAATTTAGTTCCTGCCTAGATTACATCTGGGCACAGTAGCTGGGAGGATCACAAAAGTACTGAAAGCCCTAGATCCCTAAACTGCAATTCTCCAACCTGCTCCATTCCAACATGATTTGCACTGTGAGCAATGTGACCAGAAAATTGCAGCCTTTGTCAGTGACTTTAGAGGCATCTTCTTCCTTGGTGAAGGCAGATAAAACTTCAACCATCTCTACTGTTTATGTGCTTAGGTCTCCTTATTGCTCCCTAAAATCGCCTTCACTTATTAGGGGATTGTGGAAGTCCTCTAGCAGTGATGAGGAGGTTCCCCTAGGGAGGGGGTTAGGGGTAGGGATGGTGTAGAAGTTGAGGTTGTCCCTTGCAGGCCTTTTTCTAACCTTCTAACTCAGTAACTATGAGGGTAAAACTGGCAAAACTGTCAGGAGTTAGCAATTTAAAACACTTTGTCAAATGATGCCCAGCGAAGTTAGCCCTATTAGACAATTGCTGAGTGAACTTCATGCTGGAAATTCCAAGAGGAATTCCCCAGCTCATCACTGGGGTACTTCCAAATATAATGGCAAAGATGTGCTCTTAGGCTAATTGGCAAAACAAGTTCTCCCTAAATTGTCTCAAATTTGGTTTTTTAATCCATAGATCTATAAACATGGACAGGGATTGTACATAGAGGTGGGAACATCAGGGTGGCAGCGTGGGCTCGTTGGGCCGAAGGGCCTGTTTCCCGTGTTGTTTTGTTCTTTGTTCTTTATAATGCTGGGGAGCCAAGAAGCCCATTATAATGCAAGTTATTTTTCTTAGGGTGTAAAACTGACTTTCCTATCAATCCAGTAGTTTGCCCCATGACTCGCGAATATTTTTCTTCACTAAAAAGAACTGTCTTTATCCTTTCATTTATGTTTTACACAGAAATGTGCACACAATAATATGAGACATACTGGAAGTTACATTATGTATACTTTAAAAAAAAACATTGGATAATATGCCAGATGTAAAATAAAAGAGAGTACTTTGAACAAAAAGTATTTGTATCCATTTTGGACAAAAATATTCCTGATGAGACCTGCATATTTTAACTTGTCATTTGTTGTTTCAGGTACACTATCAACAACTGGCCATTCCACCAATTATGTCATTGCTGTGGAATTACCAACTATTAAGACACAGAGACATTGGATAAAGCAAGGTGTGGCATTAATCTGTGCTCTAGATTATTGAAAAAGAACTAGCAATAGAAATCTTATCTCTGACAGGTATATAATTAAAACATGGATTTTAATTCCAAGACAAATGTATCTGTCACATCCAAAAAATATACTTTTTTGGTTTGTTGTTTATCATGCATTTTTCATTTTGTTTTGCAAATATATTTAGTTTGAAGTAGGGCCTGAATTTTCCCTCTGAATAAAAGAAACTGGAGAAAGTTATCATAAGCAACTAGAGAAATTAAAGGAAGAATTGCACCCCTATTGTTACACATTCATTGAACAAATCTGAATCTGTATGATATAAAATGTATCCAACACAGTGCCAACTCAATTGTCCTTTTGATATTTAGTCTGCCATACTCTGTGCAACAGGTAGAAGTAATTTTATGAACCATGTTGGGATGTTTGATTAGTAATTGTATTCCATTTACAATGATTCTCACTTTTATTTCAATATGTTGATTACTACTTCAAAAAAATCTATTTCTAAAAAATTGCCAAATATTTTCTTGCTCAACTGAAGATAAATGTTATGTATAAACTTACAGATTTATAACCTGCATGTTTGTATACCTTCTCTTATACAATCGGATACCTTACACACCAGTTACTTAATCTTTATTGAAACTATAATTGTATTGTAAAGATGATTTAGAGTGCAATTTTACAAAGTGTTTTAAGGTAACTTAGAATTTAAAAATATATGCACTTTTAAAAAGGAACTTTTTTTAGCATTGTACTTGTTGAATGAATAAAAGTTTTGAAAGATGGTTCTGATGTTCAGCAATGAGATGATGCAGTTCATTCTTTGCTTCACAAGGACATCAAATGATTATGTATTCTTCAATGAATATTGCTTTTCCATTTCTTTAAGATAGGATTTCCCTTTTCACATGTTGGTTAGCAAGTTAGAACAAAATCGAGGTTGACGTAGCAGAGTTACTGAGGGACTGCTGCACTGTTGAAGATGACATCTTCCACATAATGTCTTATCCTGAGACGAAGATATAAAATATATCCAATACACAGTGCCTACTCAATTGTTCTTTTGATATTTAGTCTGCCATACATTGTGTGCAACAGGTGAAAGTAATTTTATGAACAATGTTGGGACATTTGATTAGTGATTGTATTCCATTTACAATGATTCTCACATTTATTTCAATATGTTGATTACTACTTCAAAAAAATTTATTTCCAAAAAATTGCCAAGTATTTTCTTGCTCAACTGAAGATAAATTTTATGTATAAACTTATGGATTTATAACCTGCACACTTATATATCATTTCTTGTACAATTGGATACCTTACACACCAGTTACTTAATAGGAAGTTATTCCTAGTGCCACACACAACATCACTGAAACAGATTATTGGGTCATTATCACATTGTTAAGAACAAAGAACAAAACAGCACGGGAAACAGGTCCTTCGGCCCAATGAGCCCGCGCCGCCACCCCGATGTTCCCATCTCTACCCATGATCCCTGTCCATGTTTATAGATCTATGGATTAAAAACCAAATTTGAGACAATTTAGGGAGAATTTGTTTTGCCAATTAGCCTAAGAGCACATCTTTGGGATGTGGGAGGAAACCGAAGCACCCAAAGAAAACCCACGCAAGCACGGGGAGAATGCGCAAACTCCCACAGACACTGGCCCAAATCCATGTATCTGCACAGCACAGCGAAATAAAGACAGGAGAACTGATCCCAGCGAATGAGGAAATGACAAGGCATTGAACTAACATGTTGCATTTGCCAAGGGACTAATAACAGGAACTAAAGGTAATGAACATTTTCTGATGGTTCTAAAAGAGGTAAAGTTTTACAACACCAATTTTAAATCCAACCAATTTATTTGATAGTAAATCTGCGAGCTTTCGACTTCACAGCCTTCGTCAGGCAAATGCAGTGTTCTGGTCTGCAGAGGCACTCATATCCACATAGACAGTTACAGATTGCTGATTAGAATGCGAATCCTTACATCTAACCTGCTATTCAAGTGTTAAAGTGGCTAACAATGTGTGTGAAGGGAATCCTGAGCATTGGTTAGAGAATTGTGTATTTTCTCCAGACAGCACAGTAAGTGAGGTTTTTTGCAAATCCAGGCAAGTTACGGGGGTTACAGATAGTGTGACATGAAGCCAAGATCCCTGTTAAAACCGTCCTCATGTGTGCAGAACTTGGCTATCAGTCTCTGCTCAGCAACTCTGCGCTGTCGTGTGTCACGAAGGCCCCCTTGAAGAACATTTACCCACAGGTCGGAGGCCGAATGCCCATGACTGCTGAAGTGTTCGCCCACAGGAAGGGAACTGTTTTGCCTGGTGATTGCTGAGCGATGCTCATTCATCCGCTGTCGTAGTGTCTGCATGGGCTCCCCAATGTACCATGCTTCAGGACATCCTTTCTTGCAACGTATTAGGTAGACAACGTTGGCCGAGTTGCAAGAGTATGTACAGTGTACCTGGTGAATGGTATCCTCACGTTTGATGATGTCGTCCATGTCTATGATCTGGCATGTCTTGCAGAGGTTGCTGTGGCAGGTTTGTGTGGTATTGTGGTCACTGTTCTCCTGAAGATTGGGTAGTTTGCTGCGAACAATGATCTGTTTGAGGTTGTGCGGTTGTCTGAAAGCAAGAAGTGGGGGGGTGGGGATGGCCCTAGCGAGCTGTTCATCGTCATCAATGATATGTTGAAGACTCCGGAGAAGATGTCGTAGCTTCTCCGCTCCGGGGAAGTACTGGACAACAAAGGGTACTCTGTTCACCGTGTCCCGTGTTCGTCATCTGAGGAGGTCAGTGCGGTTTATCGCTGTGGCACATTGGAACTGTCGATTGATGAGTCGAGCGCCATATCCTGTTCTCACGAGGGCATCCTTCAGCGTCTGGAGGTGTCTGTCACAATCCTCCTCATCTGAGCAAATTCTGTGTATACGGAGGGCTTGTCCATAGGGAATGGCTTCTTTAACATGTCTAGGGTGGAAGGTGGAGAAGTGGAGCATTGTGAGGTTGTCTGTCGGTTTTCGGTACAGTGAGGTGCTGAGGTGACCGTCCTTGATGGAGATGCTTGTGTCCAAGAATGCAACTGATTCTGGAGAATAGTCCATGGTGAGTCTGATGGTGGGATGGAACTTGTTGATATCATCATACAGTTGTTTCAATGATTGTTCACCATGAGTCAAAAGGAAAAAGATGTCATCAATGTATCTAGTATATAACCTTGGTTGAAGATCTCGTGTGGTGAAGAAGTCTTGTTCGAACCTGTGCATGAAGATGTTGGCATACTGAGGTGCAAATTTGGTCCCCATGGCTGTTCCATGCGTCTGAATGAAAAGCTGATTGTTGAAGGTGAAGACATTGTGGTCCAAGATGAAGCGGATGAGTTGTAAAATTGCATCCGGAAACTGACAGTTGTTGGCATTGAGCACTGAGGCAGTTGCAGCAATACCATCGTCGTAGGGGATGTTGGTGTAGAGCGCCGAGACATCCATTGTGACAAGGAGTGTCCCTGGTTCAACTGCTCCATGCGTGCTGAGTTTCTGTAGGAAGTCCGTAGTGTCAAGACAAAAGCTGGGGGTTCTTTGTACAATGGGTTTCAGGATGCCCTCGATATAGCCGGAGAGGTTCTCACACAGGGTCCCATTGCCTGATACGATGGGACGGCCGGGTATGTTTGCCTTGTGTATCTTTGGGAGGCAGTAGAGATTACCAATGCGGGGAGTACGTGGAATGAGAGTCCGTAGGGTGTTCTGAAGGTCCGGATCAAAGGTTTTGATCAGAGTGTTGAGTTGACGAGTGTGTTTTTTGGTCGGATCCGCTGGTAACTGTCTGTAGTGTTTCACGTTGTTTAGTTGTCGGTTCTAAAAGAGACAGTGATGGTGAATGTGATTATAAATTCTTCTGTAATTCGCTAGCTTCTAGAACAGTTCCTATGCTTTGGAAATGAAAATCAGTAGTCTAGGAAGGATGGAAAGTGTCAATAGCAAGCTGATACAGTCATCGGGACAATGCTGGATCCAATTAACAAGTCTTATCAATACACTTAGAAAATCACATGACCAATGTCAGATGGGTTTTAAGAAAGGGAAACTGTACTGGACAAATTTACTTGCGATTTTGAGGATATAACGTAGAGGGGAACCAGTAGATACAGCATTCCCTTAGTTTCCAAATACCACACTGAGGGTTAAAATGCATGCTAAGAGCTCATGAAGTTAGTGTATTTTATACAATAACTTCTCCAGTCTGGAAATCTATTATTTTGTAAGATGCTCAGGAATTCTTTGAAAAGAATCTGACCATCATCTGCATAATTTTAGTACAGTACTTTGAAAGCAGAAAAATGGAAGAGGTGGATAAATGAAACCATTTTCATTACTGCTTTATAACTTTTAAATCATTGTTTTACACTTCAAATAAGTGTTTACATCGCTGGTGTTTTCCACTAGGGCTAGGCATTCTAATGTCACTCTACAATCCAGAAAATTCTGAAATTCACTTGGTCCTAGGCATTCCAGGTTGGAGAGATTATAGTGTATTAGAATGGATAGAGAATTGAAAAAACAGATTAAAAGGAAAGAGTAAAGTTAAACGGACATTTGGAAGTTGGCAGGCTGAGAATAGTGGAATGTCACAAGGATCAGTACTGGGTCTGTAACTATTTATAATCCATATTAATGACTGAGACAAAGAGACTGAGCAAAATGTAGTAATAAAAGAAAATGCTGGAAATACCTAGTATGTCAGGCAGTGACAGTGGAAAGAAAGTTTATCTTTCTGATCTGTGACATTTCATCAGAGCCTTCCAATAAGTAACACAGCCAGGTTTACTGAAAAGACTAAGTTAGGTGGAACCGTAAGCTGTGAGGATACAAAGAGACTGCAAAAAATATAGAGAGACTAAGTTAGCAGGCTACAAGGCAGAAAGTATAATGTGGGAAAGTATTAAGTTATTTGCTTTTCTAGAGGGAAAAGGAAAGCAGAATATATTTAATGTTCAAAGAAACTTGGGGAAGATTGCACAAGGAACAAAGTTAGCATGCAGGTTTGGCAAGCAACTTGGAAGACAAATAGCATGATGGTCTTTATTACAAGAGGACTAAGATACAAGAATAAAGACTTCTTGCTATAATTGTATAGTGCTTTGCTGAGACCATTTGTGAGCAAACTGGCTGCTGTGTTTCCTAAATTACAATAGTGACTTACATTCCAAAAGTACTGAAATAATTGCAAAGCTCTTCAAAATGTCCTGAGGCAGCAAAGTATTGTGCTTATCCAGTGGGCCGGATTGTGACCCAGAGAGCCATTGTTGAAACTGGTCAGTGAGACTTATTGGGGATTGCTGCTCCAATCACAGGCCATTTCTCACACACATGTGCGATAGGCTCATTCTTTAACCTATGAACTGCAAAATGAGAGAGAAACAGGCTGTGATTGGAGGAGCAATAAACATTAGTAATTGTGAGTATGTAGTGATAGATACTGTAGAGCCCGCATGACTCTGCTCACCAAATTTTCCATCTACTCCCGCTGCAACCTCCTGATTCTCTCTGCCTCCTCTCCCCCCACCTATCTGTGGCCTTTCCTCCCCCCTCCACTTCAGCTCAGGCTGGCCTTCCTATGGCTGTACCTAAGATTGTCAGCTACAATTCAGTTTGTTTTAGCAAAACGGGAGCGTTCAACACACATTGATATGGTAAAAAGGGATAATCAGCTTTGCACATCAAAGACAATAAAGGATGGTATTAAATTGAAAGAAAATTCTTACAAAGTGGCAAAGATTAGTGGGAAATCTTTAAAGTAAAGTCATGAAAAAGCTACAAAGAAAAGTAAAACAGATTATGAGAGTAAACTAGCTCAGGACATAAAAACATAGCAAAACTTTCCACAAATATATAGAAAAGAAAAAGAGTGGCTAAAGTAAACATTGATCCTTTAGAAGATGAGAAGGGGGATTTTGTGTTGGTCTTCACAGTGGTAGACACAAATAACATACCAAAATTTAACAAAATTAACAATGTGAAGACCTAGAAATGATCTAGAGAAGTAGTGTTGGGCAAACTAATGAGGCTAAAGGTAGACAAATCTCCTTGCCCTAATGGAATGCATTCCAGGATATTAAAAGTGATGGTGAGGAAAGTAACAAATGCACTTATGGTCATTTACCAAAAATTTGCTGGCGCCATTGTTTAAATAAGGAGGTAGACAAAAGGCAAATGTTGCCGAGGTCTTACTCCTGAGGCTATATATTGCTAAAATTTAAGCTAATATAAAGGCTCATGAAAGGCAGAGCACTGATTTTAAGATGTGGCTTTATTTAACCAAATGATCGAATGAGAGAATGATATAAAGTACCAACATTCCAGATAGAGAATGTGGGCTGCCCAATATCACTCTGCAATACAAAGCCATCACAAGGACAATTATACAGTTACAAAATAATTTCTACCACATTTCCAGTAGGCAAATCCAGTAAACATTAATACAAATCAGTCAACAATCATCCTATCATTAACTCCAGCCAATAAAAATACACATCTTGACCTCATGGGATTTCATTTGTTATTAATTATGGACATTACCTCCATTCTGTTGCCCTGTGACATGGGACTCTGGATAGTGAAATGGAAGGATGACTCTCACCAAATTTAACCCACATCCGACCCAGAGAAATCCTATATGCTGCCTGCGTTGTCAGCTCAGAGTTGTATAACTCTATTCATCACACTGGCATTGTAGCCATCTTGTTCCCAACCACTGCTGATAACATAACTGATATGAGTGAAACCATTGTCTCTGAGAATTTATGATGTAAAGATGCCGGCGTTGGATTGGGGTGGTAAGAACTCAGTAAGAATTTAGCAACACCAATTATTAATCCAACCGATTTATTTGATAGTAAAAAAGCGAGCTTTCAACACTCCCGTGTCTTCATCAGGCAAGTGCAGTGCTCTGGTCTGCAATAGCACACATCAGCACAGACAGTCAGAGATTGCTGATTAGAATGCGAATCCTTACATCTAACCTGTTATTCAAGTGTTAAAGTGGCTAACAATGTGTGTGAAGGGGATCCTGAGCATTGTTAGAGAGTTGTGTATTTTCTCCAGACAGAACAGTAAGTGAGGTTTTTTGCTAACCCAGGCAAGTTACGGGGGTTACAGATAGTGTGTCATGAAGCCAAGATCCCTGTTAAGACCGTCCTCATGTGTGCGGAGCTTGGCTATCAGTCTCTGCTCAGCGACTCTGCGCTGTCGTGTATCACGAAAGCCCCCTTGAAGAACATTTACCCGCAGGTCGGAGGCCGAATGCCCATGACTGCTGAAGTGTTCGCCCACAGGAAGGGAACTGTTTTGCCTGGTGATTGTTGAGCGATGCTCATTCATCCGCTGTCGTAGTGTTTGCATGGTCTCTCCAATATACCATGCTTCGGGACATCCTTTCTTGCAACGTATTAGGTAGACAACGGTGGCCGAGTTGCAAGAGTATGTACCGTGCACCTGGTGAATGGTATCCTCACGTTTGATGATGTCGTCCATGTCTATGATCTGGCATGTCTTGCAGAGGTTGCTGTGGCAGGGTTGTGTGGTATTGTGGTCACTGTTCTCCTGAAGGTTGGGTAGTTTGCTGCGAACAATGATCTGTTTGAGGTTGTGCGGTTGTCTGAAAGCAAGAAGTGGGGGGGTGGGGATGGCCCTAGCGAGATGTTCATCGTCATCAATGATATGTTGAAGACTCCGGAGAAGATGTCGTAGCTTCTCCGCTCCGGGGAAGTACTGGACAACAAAGGGTACTCTGTCCACCGTGTCCCGTGTTCGTCTTCTGAGGAGATCAGTGCGGTTTATCGTTGTGGCACGTTGGAACTGTCGATCGATGAGTCGAGCGCCATATCCTGTTCTCACGAGGGCATCCTTCAGTGTCTGGAGGTGTCTGTCACGATCCTCCTCATCTGAGCAAATTCTGTGTATACGGAGGGCTTGTCCATAGGGAATGGCTTCTTTAACGTGTCTAGGGTGGAAGCTGGAGAAGTGGAGCATTGTGAGGTTGTCTGTCGGTTTGCGGTACAGTGAGGTGCTGAGGTGACCGTCCTTGATGGAGATGCGTGTGTCCAAGAATGCAACTGATTCTGGAGAATAGTCCATGGTGAGTCTGATGGTGGGATGGAACTTGTTGATATCATCATACAGTTGTTTCAATGATTGTTCACCATGAGTCCAAAGGAAAAAGATGTCATCAATGTATCTAGTATATAACCTTGGTTGGAGATCTCGTGTGGTGAAGAAGTCTTGTTCGAACCTGTGCATGAAGATGTTGGCATACTGAGGTGCGAATTTGGTCCCCATGGCTGTTCCGTGTGTCTGGATGAAAAGCTGATTGTTGAAGGTGAAGACATTGTGGTCCAAGATGAAGCGGATGAGTTGTAAAATTGCATCTGGAAACTGGCAGTTGTTGGCATTGAGTACTGAGGCAGTTGCAGCAATACCATCGTCGTAGGGGATGTTGGTGTAGAGCGCCGAGACATCCATTGTGACAAGGAGTGTCCCTGGTTCTACTGCTCCATGTGTGCTGAGTTTCTGTAGGAAGTCCGTAGTGTCAAGACAAAAGCTGGGGGTTCTTTGTACGATGGGTTTCAGGATGCCCTCGATATAGCCGGAGAGGTTCTCACACAGGGTCCCATTGCCCGATACGATGGGACGGCCGGGTATGTTTGCCTTGTGTATCTTTGGGAGGCAGTAGAGATCTCCAATGCGGGGAGTACGTGGAATGAGAGGGTGTTCTGAAGGTCCGGATCAAAGGTTTTGATCAGAGTGTTGAGTTGACGAGTGTGTTCTTTGGTCGGATCTGCTGGTAACTGTCTGTAGTGTTTCTCATTGTTTAGTTGTCGGTACACTTCTTCACAGTAGTCCGTTCTGTTCAGTATGACGGTGGCGCCTCCTTTGTCTGCTGGTTTGATGACAATGTTGCGGTTGGTCTTGAGAGCACGGATGGCCTTGCTTGTACTTGGGTGATGTTCGGGACTGTCTTGTAAGTGCGTTGATAAATCTGGTGTTCACGCACCTCCTGATGGCTTGGCATACATGTCCATCGGGGGCAGCGGCCTTCCGGAGGAGTCCAATTGGATTCATTCCTCTTCGGTTGCTGCACTGCGGATCCCTCTGTCGTCATTCGCAATGAGTCCACTATTGGCCTCTTGGGGTTTGTGGAAGAACTCTCGCAGCCTCATTCGCCTGATGAATTCCTCTGTATCTGCTGCGAGACTGATGGGGTCCATGGGACAGAAATTGAGCCCTCGCTGAGAACTCAGATGAGGAGGATCGTGACAGACACCTCCAGACACTGAAGGATGCCCTCGTGAGAACAGGATATGGCGCTCGACTCATCAATCGACAGTTCCAACGTGCCACAACGATAAACCGCACTGATCTCCTCAGAAGACGAACACGGGACACGGTGGACAGAGTACCCTTTGTTGTCCAGTACTTCCCCGGAGCGGAGAAGCTACGACATCTTCTCCGGAGTCTTCAACATATCATTGATGACGATGAACATCTCGCTAGGGCCATCCCCACCCCCCCACTTCTTGCTTTCAGACAACCGCACAACCTCAAACAGATCATTGTTCGCAGCAAACTACCCAACCTTCAGGAGAACAGTGACCACAATACCACACAACCCTGCCACAGCAACCTCTGCAAGACATGCCGGATCATAGACATGGACGACATCATCAAACGTGAGGATACCATTCACCAGGTGCACGGTACATACTCTTGCAACTCGGCCAACGTTGTCTACCTAATACGTTGCAAGAAAGGATGTCCCGAAGCATGGTACATTGGGGAGACCATGCAGACACTACGACAGCGGATGAATGAGCATCGCTCAACAATCACCAGGCAAAACAGTTCCCTTCCTGTGGGCGAACACTTCAGCAGTCATGGGCATTCGGCCTCCGACCTGCGGGTAAATGTTCTTCAAGGGGGCTTTCGTGATACACGACAGCGCAGAGTCGCTGAACAGAGACTGATAGCCAAGCTCCGCACACATGAGGACGGTCTTAACAGGGATCTTGGCTTCATGACACACTATCTGTAACCCCCGTAACTTGCCTGGGTTAGCAAAAAACCTCACTTACTGTGCTGTCTGGAGAAAATACACAATTCTCTAACAATGCTCAGGATCCCCTTCACACACATTGTTAGCCACTTTAACACTTGAATAGCAGGTTAGATGTAAGGATTCGCATTCTAATCAGCAATCTCTGACTGTCTGTGCTGATGTGTGCTATTGCAGACCAGAACACTGCACTTGCCTGAGGAAGACACGGGAGTGTTGAAAGCTCGCTTTTTTACTATCAAATAAATCGGTTGGATTAATAATTGGTGTTGCTAAATTCTTACTGAGTTCTGAGAATTTAGCCACTGGCTATACCTTCCCCATCAAGCACTGCTATATTTTGTCATTGACTGAAGCTTCACAAAATTCATTGGGCCGAAAGGCCTGTTTCCTGTGCTGTATTGTTCTTCGTTCTTTGTTAAAGTTCTAAAATCAAACTACATTCATTTCATAAATTCAAAATACATATTTTTTAAATGAAAAGTACTTGTTCATCATATAGAACTGTCTTTGATAGCAACAGCTGTTGTCAGACTTCCCTTAGTCCAAGATCATTCACTCTTATGTCGTTATTGTGTCAGTATGCCTAAACTAATGGGTATGTGTTTTATTAGCCTATTTTAGCCCCTTACATCAGCAGGTAACTATAAACCAGTTAATTTCTGTATGGGGAAAAAATATTTGAATCTATCATCAAGGAAGAAATAGTGACATCTAGATAGAAATTATTCCTTTGGGAAGATACAGTATGGGTTCATGAAAGGTTTAACTAATTTACTAGAATTCTTTGAGGACATTACAAGCACATTGGACAATGGGAAACCAGTGGATGTGGTGTATCTGGACTTCCAGAAGGTACTCAGGAAGGTGTCACACAAAAGGCTGCTGCATAAAATAAAAGTGCATAGAGTTATGGGTAATATATTAGCATGGGTAGAGGATTGGTTAACTAATGGACCTGCAAAGAGAGGGAGGTGCTAAATGGTTGTTGTTCTGGTTGGCAATCAGTGACTAGTGGTATTCCTCAGGGGTCAGTATTGGGACCACAATTGTTTACATAGATGATTTGGAGTTGGGGAATTAGTGTAGTGTGACAGAGTTTGCAGATGACACTAAGATGAACAAACCACAAAGAAAATTAGACTTAGGAACAGGCCCTTCGGACCTCTAAGCTGGCATTGACCGCACTACCTGACTGAACTAAAACACCCTACCCTTCCAGGGCACGTATCCTTCTATTCCCATCCTATTCATGTATTTGTCCACTCACCCTTAAAACTCACTATTGTATCTGCTTCCACTACCTCTGCTGGCACCGAGTTCTAGGCAACCACCATCCTATTTGTAATAAACTTGCCTTGTCCATCTCCTTTAAACCTTGCCCCTCACACCTTCAACCTATGACCCTAGAAATTGACTCTTTCACCCTGGGAAAAAGCTTCTGACTATCCACTTTGTCCATGTCTCTCATAATCTTGCAGACTTCTATCAGGTCATTCCTCAACATCCATCATTCAAGTAAGAACAAAACAAGTTTCTCCAACCTCTTCTCATAGCTAATGTTCTCCATACCAGGCAACATCCTGCTAGATCTATTTTGTACACTTTCCAAAGCCTCCACATCCTTCTGGTAATGTGGTGACCAGAATTGAACACTACTTTTCAAGTGTAGCCTAAGGTTCTATAAAGCTGCAACGTGACTTGCCAATTTTTAAACTCAATGCCCTGGCCAATGAAGGCAAAGCATGTTGTGTGCCTTCTTGACTACCTTCTCCACCTGTGCTGCCTGTACACCCAGATTCCTGAGTGGTAAAGTGTGCAGAGAACAATGAAAGTTTGCAAAGAGACATAAATAGTCTAAGTGAACGGACAAGGATCCAGCAAATGCAGTACAATTTTGGTGCGTGTCAGCTTATCCATTTTGATAGACATAACAACAGAATGGACTACTGTTTAAATGGTAAAAATTGCAGCCATGATCTTATTGAATGGTGAAAAAGACTCAAGATGCCAGGTGGTCTACTCCTGCTCCTGGTTCTTATGGAATCCATGATGCTGTCAGACTTGCTGAACTTTTCCAGCATGCTCTGTTTATTTACTCGACTAATACCTGGAATGGGTGGGTTGTCTTCTGAGGAGAGGATGGACAAGCTAGGCTTGTATCTGCTAGTGTTTGGAAGAGAAGACTTTATCGAAACATTTAAGATCCTGAGGAACTTTGACAGGGTAAATGTAAAAATGGATGTTTAGTCCTTTGAGAAAATCTAAAGCTATGGATTACTATTTTAAAATAAGGGGTTGCTCAATTAAGGAAAGACTGAGCAAAATTTTCTCCGAGGATCTTCAATCTTTGGAACTCTCTTCCTGAAAACATGGTGGAAGCAAAGTCTTTGAATTTTTTTAAGGCAAAGGTAAATAGATTCTTGATAAGTGAGGGAATAAAATGTTTTCAAGGGCAGGCAAGAATGTGTAGTTGAGCTTACAGTCAGATCAACCTAATTTATAAGTTCATATCCTTGTGGTTATCTTAATTGGATCCAATTTGGACATTACTATGCATGTTGCAGGATCATTACCTTGGCCAACTTCTAATCTCAGACTGAATTTTACTGTGAGGATTGTATTGAAGATTTCTTCCCTCTGGACAAAGCTAAGTGAATCTTCCAGTCTGCTTTAAATTCTCATGAACTTAGCTTCATTCTCAATCTGAATGAAAGCCTGTATCCCCATTCTGCATGATGAACAACAGTGTCAGCATTTTCTCTGCTTTAGGTGCAAGACTGGTTGATTCTATCACTTGCTGTATGGCTGTAGGTTGATTTGCGTCTCAGAATTTCAAGATATCTTGAAAATCGTGTAACATATTACTATACTGGCCTTTTCTTGTCCCAAAGCTCATCTTTATGACAACATGAATCACATAGATTGTGTATCTAGATAGAAATGCTAATTAGCTATCTTTGAATCTCCTCCCCCTACCCAATTCCTTCTATCTTGGAATTAAGCAGAACAGTATGTAACAGAACCTACAAGAGAGCGAACTATCTTGGATCTGTGTAACGAGGCAGGTAGAATTAGGGATCTTCTTGTGAGGGATCCTCTTGGAACGAGTGATCATAGTATGGTTGAATTTCTGATGTAGATGGAGGGTGAGAAAATAGTGTCCCAAACCTGTGTATTCTGTTTGAACAGAGGGGACTATGATAGGATGAGAGCAGAATTGGCGAATGTAGATTGGGGGCGCAGATTGGTTGGTAGGATGGCTGAGGAACAGTGGAGGATTTTTAAGAAGATCTTTTTCGGTACTCAGCAGAAATATATTCCGATGGTAAAGAAGGACTGTAGCAGAAGGGAAAATCAGCCATGGTTATCAAAGAAAATAAAGGAGAGTATTAAATTAAAAGCTGATGTGTTCAGAGCGGCTAAAAATAGTGGGCAATTAGAAGATTGAGAAAGTTTTAAACAACAACAAAAAATGACTAAGAAGGTGATAAAGAAAGATAGAGAATGAGGCTAAACTGGCTCTAAATATAAAAAATGACAGTAAAAGATTTTACAAATATGTAAAGAAGAGACTGGCTAGAGTGAAGGTTGGAGCCTTGGAGGATGAAAGGGAGGTTTTAATGGTGGGCGGTGAGGAAATGGCTGTGGCTTTAAATAAGTTTTTTATGTCGGTCTTCAAGGAGAGGACACAAATAGTTTGCCGGATATTAAAGATAGAAGGATAGTAGGAGATGAGATCCTTGATGCGATTACAGTCACTAGAGAGGTAGTGCTTGATAGACGAACGGGCTGAAGGTAGATATGTCCCCGGGAGCAGATGGAATGCATCCTAAGGTTCTGAAAGAAATGGCAGAGGTGATAGTGGATTCCTTAGTAATTACTTAGCAAAATTCGCTGGATTCCGGGGAAGTGCCAGAAGATTGGAAAACGGCTAATGTTACGTTGCTGTTTAAAAAAAGGTAGCAGACAAAAGGCAGGGAATTATAGGCCGGTTAGTTTAACATCTGTAGTTGGAAAAATGCTAGAATCTGTCATCAAAGAAGAAATAGCGAGGCACCTAGAAAAGAACGGTTTGATCAAGTAGGCGCAGCACGAATTTGTTAAGGGGAAGTCGTGTTTGACGAATTTATTGGATTTCTATGAGGAAGTGACTAGTGCGATAGATAGAGGAGAACCAATGAATGTTGTGTTTTTAGATTTCCAGAAGGCATTTGATAAGATGTCTCACAAAAGGTTGTTGCAAAAGGTTAGGGTGCAAGGAATTGGGGGTAAGGTATTAGTGTGGATAGAGCATTGGTTGTTTAATAGGAAGCAGGGCGTAGGACACAATGGGTACTATTCTGGTTGGCAGCTGGTGACTAGTGGAGTTCCCCAGGTGCTGGGACCTCAACTGTTTACCATATATATAGATGATCTGGAGAAAGGAACGAAATCTGCTGATGATATGAAGGTTAGAAAAGCAAATTGCGTGGAGGGTGTGGAAAGTCTGCAGAGAGATCTGGAAAGGCTGAGTGATTGGGTGAGGACCTGGCAGATAGAGTATAATGATAATGGAAGTTATCCACTTTGGTAGAAATAATAGTAGGAGGGATTATTATTTAAAAGGCGAAAAGCTGCAGCATGCTACGGTGCAGTGGGACCTGGGGGCCATTGGGCATGAATGGCAAAAACCCAGTCTGCAGGTGCAGCAGGTGATCAAAAAGACGAATGGGATGTTGGCCTTTATAGCTAGGGGGATAGAATACAAAACTAGGGAGGTCTTGTTGCAATTGTACAGGGTGCTGGTGAGGCTGCAGCTGGAGGACTGTGTGCAGTTTTTGTCGCCGCATTTGCAAAAGGATATATTGGCCTTGGAGGGAGTGCAGAGAAGGTTCACTAGGCTGATACTGGAGATGAGGAGGTTAGTCTATGAGGAGAGATTGAATAGACTAGGTTTGTACTCGTTGGAGTTTAGAAGGTTGAGGGGGGATCTTATAGAGACATATAAGATAATGAAGGGGATAGATAGGGTAGAAATAGAGAGATTCTTCTCGCTTAGAAAGGATAGCGGAACTCGAGGGCACAGCCTCAAAATAAGGGGGGGAGGCGGGGGCAGTTTAGATTGGAGTTGAGAAACTTCTTTACTCAAAGAGTGATGAATCTTTGGAATTCTCTGCCTGTTGAAGTGGTGAAGGCTACCTTGCTGAATATATTTAAGTCACAGGTAGATAGGTTTCTGATAGACAGGGGAATTAAGGGTTATGGGGAGAAAGCGGGGAAGTGGAACTGATCCACTTCAGATCAGCCATAATCTTACTGAATGGCAGGGCAGGCTCAAGGAGCTAGATGGCCTACTCCTGCTCCTATTTCTTATGTTCTTATGTCTCAACCTTGTTAAGAAACTGTGACAGATTCTCCCATCGCCCTAGGTGCTAGTCCCTTCTCAGAATCAGAGGTGATTTAAGGTCATTATATTCTCTCATTATGTCCACCAATTCCTGGAAGGTTTTGGTATCTGGTGCCTCCAGGAATGTTAAGCTGCAAACAACAGCAAATAGAACATAGAACATTACAGCGCAGAACAGGCCCTTCGGCCTTCGATGTTGCGCCGACCAATATAAAAAGCAATGACCCTCCAAACTAAACCATTCCCTTCTCTTCCATATACTTATCAACTAACCTCTTAAACGCCACCAAACTTGGCGCATCTACAACTGCGCAGGCAGGGCATTCCACTCCCTAACCACCCTCTGGGTAAAGAACCTACCTCTGATATCCGTCCTATAACTATCACCCCTTAATTTAAAGCTGTGTCCCCTCGTGCTAGCTTTCTCCATCCTAGGAAAAAGCTATCACTGTCCACCCTATCTAAACCTCTAATCATTTTATGCTTTGATAAGGTCTCCTCTTAGCCGCCTCCTCTCTAATGAAAACAACCTCAAATCCCTCAGCCTCTCTTCATAAGACCTGCCCTCCATACCAGGCAACATCCTGGTAAACCTCCTCTGTACCCTCTCCAATGCCTCCACATCTTTCTTATAATGTGGGGACCAGAACTGCACACAATACTCCAAGTGCGGCCGCACTAGAGTTTTGTACAGTTGCAACATGACGTTGCGGTTCCGAAATTCAATCCCCCTACCAATAAAAGCTAAGACTCCATATGCCTTCTTAACAACCTCATCGACTTGACTGCCTACTTTCAGGGATCTATGCACACATACACCAAGATCCTTCTGTTCATCAACACTATTAAGAATCCTACCATTAGCCCTATACTCTACACATTTATTATTACACATATATAAATGGGGACCATCCACAAACAGTCAGAAGAATGATTTATGTTTTTCATCTGCCACATGTCAATAGCCCTAAAAAAGTATCATATGCATTGTAAATATTGGGCTCAGTCCTCCACAGCAGGGTAAAAAGAGTTCAATTTCCCAAACAAAGACATGACGCCTGAAAATTGCTTACCCCAAGCAAAGCTAACTGTCAGTGATATTTTTTCCTCGTCGCCACTGAAATAATTCCTGAGGCTGATATCTCTTCACCAGATTCTGATTATTTAAAAATATATCTCTACTCCTCAGAGTGCTTCAGACTCTAGAATGTCAATTGACCTAACATTCCTGAAGATATATACAGGTGAAACTCATTAATTGGGCAAACAATCATTACCTCAATCAAGGACATCTTTTTGTCAACTCATACTCCAAGAAGCCAACTCATGGGCCTCGTTAAGGTCATGACACTGATAAACTTTGTATCCATAACAAATGTCAGTCTAGATGATATCACCGCCCTCCCCCCCGCCCCACCACCACTGCTTCATTCCCTGGAGAGGGACCATCCATGTCCATGGGCACAGTTGACACCTTCCTCGCCTGTTGGGCACCGCAGGGGTTGGGGTACATTATTGACCCTAATAATCATATTTTAATTTGATGTTTTCACATTTCCTTCATACTTTGACTTTGTTCAGGTTGTTCCCCTTCCTTTTGGGGAGTCACCCCTTTTATTTTGTCCTGATTTAACTTGAGTTTGTTTATTTGGTTTGACCTTAAAAGAGGCCACTGCTTCATTTCTCTGGGACTTTGTCCAAGTTATTTCAGAAGCTGTTAATCCCTCACCATTCACACCTCTTCAACCTTCTAACCCAGCCCCCATGACTCCTAACAACCCCATGCCAACTCATGCCTCCTAGTCACCATGTCCATGACTCCTGATATCCTCATGCCAGCTCAATGTCAATTTATAGTCCCCATCCACCTGCTCTGTTCCATCATACCCCATGCCTCTTCGATAGAAAATCACCTATTATCTATGGGCCAACCTCAGAAGCCATATGGAGATGAAAATAAATGTCTAACAATCTAATAATGAGCTTTCACTCATCCACACTTGGTAATGAAAAATTTTCCATTCATAAAATCTATTCAAAGCTTTTAAATCTCCTTAAGTGGTACTCTCCTATCCACTCTCTGAGATGAGAATGACTGCACTTGACATGAAGGCAGTTTCTGACTGAGTGTGACATCAAGATGTCACACTCTTGCTAAAATTAAGTGAATGGAAATCAGGGGAAAACCTTCCACTGGTTAGATTAATACATAGCACAAAGGAAGGTGGCTGTGGCAGTTAACGTTCAACCATCTCGGTTCTAGGACATCACTGCAACATTTGTAACTCCTTAGATACTGAACCAGCCAAATCCAAATGCAGCAAGACCCGGATAGTATCCAAGCTTGGGCTGACAAGTGGAAGTAACATTCATGCCACACAAGTGTAACACAATGACCACCTTCAACAAGAGAGAATTCCCTTGACATTCAATGGCAGTATCATTGCCAAATTTCCCACTCTCAACATCCTCAGGGTCACATTGATCAGAAATGGAACCAGACTAACCATATGAATAATAAAGCTACCAGAGCAGGTCAAAGCTAGGAATCCTGCGGTGACCATCTCTACTCTTACATCCCCAAAGACTATCCACCGTCTTCAAGGCACAAGTCAAGGATGTGATAGAATACTGTCCACTAGCCTGGATGAGTGCAGCTCAAACAACACTGATGAACTTCAACATCATCCAAGACAAAGCAGCCTACTTGACTGCTATCCCTCCCACAAAATTCAATCCATCCACCACTGTCGAACCATGGCAGCAATGTGTACCATTTATCAGATACACTGCGCCTTCAAAATCTTCAATCACTGCCATCTAGACAAGAGCAGCAGATACCTAGCAACACCACTACATGGAAGTTCTCTTCCAAATCACTCATCATCCCAACTTGTATTGCCATTCCTTCAATGTCACTGAGTCAAAATCCTGGAACACCCTCCCTAACAGCACTATAGGTATACCTACACCTCGGGGATTGCAGCAGTTCAAGCAGGCAGCTCACCCCACCTACTCAAGGACCATTACGAATGGCAATAAATGCTGTCTTGGCCAACAAAGCCCACATCCCATGACTGACGAAAAGAAATTTCTATACAGCCCTCATGTCAAAGAAGGTTAATGCTTATCAACTGTTAATCAAACTGAGGGATAATTGTAGTTTCTGAAGCTGAATCATATATCCATAATGATAGATGGAGGCGATGGCCTAGTGGTATTATCGCTAGATTTATTAATCCAGAAACTCAGCAAATGTTCTGGGGAATCCTAGAATGTTCGAATGCCACCATGGCAGATGATGGAATTTGAATTCAATTTTTAAAAAATCTGAAATTAAGAATGTACAATTGAGTGTCCATTGTCAATTGTCGGAAAAACCCATCTGGTTCACTAATGTCCTCTAAGAAAAAAATCTGCCATCCTTACCCAGTCTGACCTACATGTAACTCCAGATCCACAGCTATGTGGTTGATTCTTAACTGCCCTTTGAATAAGGCAACTAGGGATGGGCAATAAATGCTGGCCAGCCAGCAACACCATGTTCCCCCAACGAATAACAAAAAAAAATAAAAATAATGAAATAATAATAACCCCTGGGAAAATACCAACAAATAACCCTAAAACTGCACAGATGCACTTTTTTCTAACCTGCACAGATAGCCTGTCGATCAAAGTCCAGCAGAGGAATTTTTAAAAACTTTGAACCTATTTTTTAAGCGTTTAAAGAGCAGTGCATTTAAAAAATCATCAGATCATGTCAGTAAAACAGAACTTATCCACCATTCTACAGCATTTATATCTGCACCCACAACTCATGACTCACATATAGGTTGAGGAACCTACAACAGTTAAAATGGGATTTATTTGAACTCAGCACCAAGTTCAAACGACTCTGTTGATTTTTCCACCTTGTGTATCAATTCCCATTCCTACAGGCAAACATTCAATCTGTCAGGAATGGGGCCAAGACTTCTATACCTTGGTCCTAACAATCTTTAAAGATCTGCAGAGTCTCCCCAATCCCAGGGGAATTGGGCAAGTTAACGTGATTTTTCTCTCCACCCACGTTGCTTGACTTTTGAATATTTGCAGCATGTTCGGATTTTAATTCAGATCCACACTATTTTGCTTTCGTAGCAAGGAGCTGAAGTTAAATTTAGGCCAAAACCTGGGGCTGCCCATGGATAACTATTTTGAGCAAGCATTTTAGAATGATATAAAACAATGAAAAAGGTACAGAATAGAATACTGCCAAGGATGAAGATTATATTTATGAAAGAGAGAAGAGAACTTATTTGACTATGAAGATTAAGGGGACTCCTGATTACACTCTTCACAATTCTGAAGATTTAAGTTGAAGTAATGGCTTCATAGAAAGTTATCATTCAGAAACAGGCAACTGAGTTCACCAATAATAATAGATTGTTCTTTCTCATTGTAGAGACAGTAAGGGGAAAGGCAACGTTCAAGGCAATATAAGAAAACATTTTGTATGCTGGCTTGTTAAAATGTAATATGTAATTAGAGTGTAAGAAAGTTATAACTAGAAAATAAAAGTGTTGCTGAAGCAAAGCACATAACTTATTTTAAAACAGAAAGATAGTTGTTTTAAAATGAGAAGTATCTTTAAAGAACAAACACAGCAAGCTCCCAAAAACAGATCACCACTACCTGGCGGCATGGTGAGACAGTGATTAGCACTGCTGCCTGATAGCACCTGGGCCCCAGGTTTGATTTTGGCCTTGAGTGACTGTCTATCTAGAGCTTGTCCTTTCATCCCACATCTGCATGGGTTTCCTCCAGTGCTCCAATTTTCTCCTACAGTCCAAAGGTGGATTAACCATATGAGGACAGAACAGAGAGGAAGTCCTAGGCGGATGCTCTTTTGGAGAATTGGTACCAAGTTTAGCATGGCCAATCACTTGCCACTTCGACACATTACCTTGCTCTGCTGTCTACATGTCCGTGCTTGACCTTTTGCAATGTTCCAGCAAACCCCAATGCAAACTGAAGCAACAGGATCTCATTTTCTGATTGGGCACTTTACAGCCTTCTGGACTGAACATTGAGAGAATGGACTCTTTCCGCCACCTTCACCGCATTTCCATTTATTTTATTCCATTTCATCACGTTTATCCATTTTATCATCCTTTTTTACTTCTCTTTTTTCACGTTTCCATTGCTACTCTCCTTTCCACACCCTCCCCCCACTTCAGTGCAACTGATTTATTATTGTCACATTAGTACACTATGAAAAGTATTGTTTCTTGTGCACTATATACACAAAGCTTACCATTCTTAGACGAGACAGTGCAGAATGTGTTAGTTATAACTAGGATATAGAGAGATATCAAGTCATTTAACAATCTGTACCTCTGTTCTGCCATTCTTACATTCTGATCATTTAATGGATATTCTTAACACTCAGCTTTCTGCATCTCCATTTACATTCCCTTTGTCCGGTTCCACGCACCCCAACAGTATAAATCTCTGCTGATCCTCTTTGCTCTTAATTATGACGAAGCATCATCTAGACTTGAAACGTTGGCTCTATTCTTTCCTGTGACATGTTGTCAGACCTACTGAGATTTTCCAACATTTTCTGTTTTTGAGTGCTAATCGCTGTGCCACTATGATGCCGCCAAAGCTTTGAGACTGAAGCCCCCCCAATAACAGAAGACAAAAAATGGAAATAAAATCACCTTCACGTGACATTATTTTTCGTTGAGAACCCTTTGTACAGCAGTTTCCACATTTGTTGACAAAGCAAAACCTTCTTCTGATGGCAAGGCAACCGTCAGCTTTTGTTCTGCTTCAGCCTATTTGTAATGAATAGTTGTTTTGCCAAAGTCCCGTTTGCTGGCTATATCTAGGATATCTAATGCATCTTCATGGTAATCGAAAAGGCCCAGGACAGAAGGACACTACCTCAGCCTGTTTTATTGACTCATAAAATGTCTCACAACACAGGTTTAACTCCAACCAGTTTATTTGATAGTAATCCCACAAGCTTTTGGAAATGGTGTTCCTTCATCAGGTATTTGGAAGGTTCTGGTCAGAGAAACACATATAAAGACACACAGTTTACAGAATACTGATTGGAATGAAAGTCTTTACAGCTAACCTGCTATTCAAGTCTTAAAGATGCAGACAGTGTTCTGCATAGGATCCAAAGCATGAATATCCAACTTCAAATGAAAAATACGATGCAGGAGGAAAGGCTCTGTACCGAAGTAAGAAGATGTGTATTGTCTCCAGACATCACAGTAAGTGAGGTTTTTTGCTAACCCAGGCAAGTCCTGGGGGTTACAGATAGTGTGACATGAAGCCAAGATCCCTGTTAAGACTATCCTCATGTGTGCAGAACTTGGCTATCAGTCTCTGCTCAGCGGCTCTGCGCTGTCATGTATCGTGAAGGCCACCTTGAAGAACGTTTACCCGAAGGTCGGAGGCCGAATGCCCGTGACCACTGAAGTGTTCACTAACAGGAAGGGAACAGTTTTGCCTGGTATTGTCGAGCGATGTTCATTCATCCGCTGTCGTAATGTCTGCGTGGTCTCCCCAATGTCCCATGCTTCGGGACATCTTTTCTTGCAACGTATTAGTTGGACAATGTTGGCCGAGTTGCAAGAGTATGTACCGTGTACCTGGTGAATGGTATTCTCACGTTTGATGATGTCATCTATGTCGATGATCCGGCATGTCTTGCAGAGATTGCTGTGGCAGGGTTGTGTGGTATTGTGGTCACTGTTCTCCTGAAGGTTGGGTAGTTTGTTGCGAACAATGGTCTGTTTGAGGTTTGCTGCGAACACCCATGACTTGACATCTCTCTAACCTGTGCTCAGTGCTCCGTCCACTCACATTGTTAGCCACTTTAAGACTTTAATAGCAGGTGTAAAGATTCGCATTCTAATCAATAATCTGTAAACTGTGCTGATATGTGTGCTGTTTGAGACCAGACCACCTCATTCACTTGACGAAGAGCAGAGGCTCGAAAGCTTGTGAGTTTACTATCAAATAAATCGGTTGGATTTAAACCTGATGTTGTCAGACCTCTTACTGTGTTTACCCCAGTCCAACACCGGCATCTCTACGCCGAGACAGCCCGCCCCGAGTGCGCATGAGCGGCAATTCCGGGACTACACCTCCCATGATGCCCAACGCGGCACGTGGGGACGTGATTACGTCACGCTGCGTGCCGCCGCCGTGGCCGCCATTATTCAGTGTCTGGGAGCGGAGCGGCCGGGAGCCTGAGAGCCCCATCCACCTCAGCGCTGTCCGACAGCCAGGTAAGCAAGCGGGCGTAGGGGAACTACAGGCAGCGGGGCCTCGGGCTGGGGCGCGGCGCTTCCGCTCTGAGAGCACGGCGGCCGCTGGAGCGGGAAGGAAGCCTGGCCGGGCACAGCGGGAAAGAGAGCGAGGGCCCTTGGCCTCTTGGCGGGCACGAGCCGGGTAAACAGAGCCCCGAACTACACGTGGAACACAGAGCGGCTCTGAGAGGGTAAAACAAGAGAGGACTGGCCTTTAGGGCAAATGAACTGAGGGTTCGGGTGGAGGGAGAAGTGTGGGGAGGGCGTCCAGTGGGATCGTTGGGGGGGAGTCGGGGGGGTCCAGGGGGATTGTTGGGGGAGGGATCCAGTGGGATGGTGTGGGGGAGGGATCCAGTGGGATGGTGGGGGAGGGATCCAGTGGGATGGTGGGGGGGAGGGATCCAGTGGGTGGTGGGGGAGGGATCCGTGGGAGGGATCCAGTGGGATGGTGGGGGGGAGGGATCCAGTGGGATGGGGGGGGAGGGATCCAGTGGGATGGTGGGGGGGAGGGATCCAGTGGGATGGTGGGGGGGAGGGATCCAGTGGGATGGTGGGGGGAGGGATCCATGGTGGGGGGTGGATGGTGGGATGGTGGGGGGGAGGGATCCGGTGGCATAGTTGGGGGGGAGAATCCGGTGGGGTGTTGGGAGGGTAGGGGAGGAGTCCGGTGGTATAGTTGCGGGGGGGAGGGTAGGAGTGGGAGTGGGAGGTGGGGTCCAGTGGGATGTGGGGGAGGGATCCTGTGGGATGATGGGGGAGGGGTCCTGTGGGATGTAGGGAGGTGCACCGGAGGGGTCTAGTGGGATTTGGGGGCGGGAGGATGGTCCAGTGGGAATGGGGGGTGCAGGGTGTTCCATGGGATGTGGGGAGGAGGGGTCCAGGGGGGGGTGCGGGAGGACAAGGGGATGTTTTGGAGGGTGCAGGAGGGGTAGGGGTCCTGCGGGTGTGGGGGGACAGGGGTCCTGTAGGGTGTGGGGGGGGGGGTCAGGGTCCCGTGGGATGTTGGGGGGTCCCATGGGATGGGGAGGGGAGGGGTCCCGTGGGATGGGGGGGGGGGAGGAGTCCAGTAGGGGGAGGGGTCCCGTGGGATGGGAGGGGGGAGGGGTCCCGTGGGATGGCGGGGGAGGGGGGGCGTCCGTGGGATGGGAGGGGGGGGCGTCCCGTGGGAGGGGGAGGGGTCCCGGGGATGGGGGGGAGGGGGGGCGTCCGTGGGATGGGAGGGGGGGGCGTCCCGTGGGATGGGGGGGGGAGGGGTCCCGTGGGATGGGAGGGGGAGGGGTCCCGGGGAGGGGGGGGAGGGGGAGGGGGAGGATGGGAGGGGGGGGGTCCCGTGGGATGGGAGGGTCCCGTGGGATGGGAGGGGGAGGGGTCCATGGGAGGGGGAGGGGGGTCGTGGATGGGAGGGGGAGGGGTCCCGTGGGATGGGAGGGGGAGGGGTCCCGTGGGGGGGAGGGGGGGGCGTCCGTGGGATGGGAGGGGGGAGGCGTCCCGTGGGATGGGGGGGGGAGGCGTCCCGTGGGATGGGGGGGGAGGGGGGGGCGTCCCGTGGGATGGAGGGGGGGAGGGGTCCCGTGGGATGGGAGGGGGGGCGTCCCGTGGGGGGGGGGGGGGGATGGGAGGGGGGGGGGTCCCGTGGGAGGGGGAGGGAGGGGGGAGGGGTCCCGTGGGAGGGGGAGGGGGGGGGGGAGGGGGGAGGGGTCCCGTGGGATGGGAGGGGGAGGGGTCCCGTGGGATGGGGGGGAGGGGTCCCGTGGGAGGGGGGAGGGGGGGGGTCCCGTGGGATGGGAGGGGGGGAGGGGTCCCGTGGGGGGAGGGGGGGGCGTCCCGTGGGATGGGAGGGGGAGGGGTCCCGTGTGGGGGGGGGTCCGTGGGATGGGAGGGGGGGGGGAGGGGTCCCGTGGGAGGGGGGAGGGGTCCCATGGGAAGGGGGAGGGGTCCCGTGGGAGGGGGGAGGGGGAGGGGTCCCGTGGGATGGGAGGGGGGGGGTGGGATGGGAGGGGGGCGTCCCGTGGGATGGGAGGGGGGGCGTCCCAGGGGGCGTCCGTGGGATGGGAGGGGGGGCGTCCCGTGGGATGGGAGGGAGGGAGGGGTCCCGTGGGAGGGTCCCGTGGGAGGGAGGGGGAGGGTCCCGTGGGGGGGGGGAGGGGTCCCGTGGGATGGGAGGGGGAGGGGTCCCGTGGGATGGGGGGGGAGGGGTCCCGTGGGATGGGGGGGGAGGGGTCCCGTGGGATGGGAGGGGGACCGTGGGGGGAGGGGGGGCGTCCCGTGGGAGGGGGGGCCGTCCCGTGGGATGGGAGGGGGGGCGTCCCGTGGGGGGGGGAGGGGGGGGTCCCGGGGATGGGTCCCGTGGGATGGGGGGGACGTCCCGTGGGATGGAGGGGGGGGACGTCCCGATGGGGGGGCGTCCCGTGGGATGGAGGGGGGGGGCGTCCCGTGGGATGGAGGGGGGGGGTCCCGTGGGATGGAGGGGGGGGGGGGGGTCCCGTGGGATGTAGGGGGGGCGGAGTCCAGTGGGATGTAGGGGGGGGGAGTCCAGTGGGATGTGGGGGGGGAGGGCAGACGGGACCTGTGGCTTTGCGGGAAGAGGTGATTTTTGCAGTCACGCATACGTGGGTGTGATAGTACTGAGCGAACATTAGCCAGAGATGGTGTGGCTTCTCCTGGAGAGAAGTATCAGAAAATCCATACCGTGCAGACAGGGCCAATCTGGCCCATTGATTCTGAATTAATCCAAAACCCGAAGAAACCCACACAGACAATGGGCTGCTCAGTAAGGTCAATAAATTTAATTTTCTGATCACAGCTATTGTGGTTTTTTAGTGACCTGCAAAACGTTCTAATTTATACACTGGCATGCTCATTGTTTTCACTGAAATTCATTGATCATGAGGAGGAGCGCCTCAGTAGCTATGTGCTATTAAATGATATGACACAGGATGAGGCATCTGACACATGTGTCCTCTTGAGGGGATGTGGTTGTGATTGAAATGAAAGGCTTTTATCTGACTCTGTTTTACACAGAGCTCTGAATTCAGCTTAAACCCTATTATTCAGAAGAAAGACTTGACAGCCAACTACTTTCCGATGCTTTTTGTTAGCACGAGAGTTGAAAGCCCGCCACGTGTTGTTGGAAACAGGCCAATTGGTACATGAGTGCCAGGTGACAAATGGCACTTCAGTCCCAGTTTGTTTAGTTTTAGTCCGCACAGAGCTTCAGGCAAGTTTAAATGAAATATAGCAAACATATAAAGTGAAAGGAGATTGCTGATAATTGGAGTTGCACTTTATGAGCAGCACCATGATGCCAGTCTGTGTCTCTAGCAGTGGTCTTTTGCTTTGATCAAGGGCTAATGAAGAACAGCCTGATGCTTTTTGAATTATCTAATGTATGGAGAATTATGTGAGCCATGCTCTTGTTTATTTCCAACAGACACTGGTGGTGATATGTATGGACCATGCCCCATGACGTGTGTTAGCTTCAGCTTGATAGAAATTACAAATATTGCTGATAGCTTACTGCAACACAGTAGTGCTGGCAATAAGATGTAGTGGCCAAGCTCTCCCAGCATGTGTGATGTTTAGAAACCCTTGCTATACCATATGTCTGGTTCATCCCACGCGAAGATAATCCCCACTGCACCCAAATCTCTTCTCCAAGCAGCATACAAAGAGAGTAGCTGAGCCTATTGAGAAGAACAATTTCAGAGTTTATTTCCCAAGTTTTGTTGCATTTGCTGATTTCTGAAGTGGTGGTAAGATCAAGAGTGGGTATAGCTCAGTGGTAGAGTATTTAACTTCAAATCCAAGTTCCTTATTTTGATTAGGGTGGCACAGTGGTAGCACTGCTGCCTCAGAACACCAGGGACATGGATTCAATTCTGGCTTTGGGTCACTGTGAGTTTGCACTTTCTCCTGATGCCTGCATGGGTTTCCTCCATGTGCTTCGGATTCCTCCCACAATCCAAAGATGTGTAGGTTAGGTTGATTGGCTATGCTAAATTGACCTCAGCGTCAGGGAGATTAGCAGCATAAATGTGTGAAATTATAGGAATATGTGGCTTGGGTGGGATTGTGGTTGGTGCAGACTCATTGGACCGAATAGCCTTCTCCTGCATTGTAGGAATTCTAATCTAAGAACATCAACCTTTGTTGAGCTCCTGATTGTTGCTGGAAGTGTCTGTATGTTTATGAGAGAACAGGGGCTGATTGCTGTGATGCTCTCACAATCAAATACTCTGTTAGCATCATCTGCGCTCCCACTTGAGGTGTATCAGAGTCTTTCTGCTGGATGGATTTCCAAGTGGGTGTTAAACATAAAATTAGTCTTCAAATGAAAGCGGAGACAGTTTGAATCTAATTGCACAAGGAGGCAGTAGGGCCTGACTGCATTAACAAATTCAGAATTGGATAAATTATTACAAAAGAAACTTGCTATAGGGATATGGGAGGTGATGTGTGATTTTTTTTTTTCACTGTCATGGCTGGCCAAACTGACTACGGCAAACTTTTCTGCTCTTGTGCATTTGGACATGTGCACATCTGTGTGGTGGCTTAGCTAACTGAGAGCTTCCTGTGTTCTGAAGGTGCTGTGATCAGGAGTAGCATTGATTAAAAAAAATTATAGGTTTCCAGCTGGTACCTATACCAGCATGTACTCTGATCATGCACTCAATTCCTTGCACTGTATTTGAAACCAAAGCTTGTGTTTTGGAACAAGGAATCACTGACATCTGCCACTATCCTCTAATTTATACAGTATAGAAAAATGGTGTAGGGGTATGAATGGTAACTTCTTTCAGTATTTGGGGGAGGGTGGCGTGGTGTAGTCAGAGAGAATTCCTTATATAAGTTATGTTAACTCTGAAAGTCACTGAGGAGTCTGTCTCCAAGAAGGCAGCAACTTTTGACAGCAACTATAATGATATCCAGTTTGCAGTGTTGAAGTTGATAAGAAAGCATCATGTACAAACAAAACAGAAGTCTATTTAATCTTTAACCAGCAGAGTGATTGCGGGAATCTCCATATGATGAGTTATACGTCCATGAACCTCAATGCCCCAAAATTGGGGCAATTATCACAACCAAACTCTGCAAGAACATCATCACAACAACAACTTGTATTTGAAAATTCTCAATATTAGAAAAGATCTCAAGGTATTTCAGAAATGTTTTAAAAAAACATTAAGATAAAAAAGATGTAAGGAGAGGTGACCAAAAGTGTAGATAGAGTGACTGATATTGTTGTATATTGCACTAACGCATATAAATTCTCAAAAAGAAGGCCATTTGGCCCTCAGATCTGTACTGACTCTCCGAAGGGCATCTTACGCAGGCCCTCTTTCCCCCACCATATTCCTATACATTTACCAAGAGCTAATCCACTTAACATGTATATCTTTGGACTTGGAAGCAAACCCCAGAACACCCAGAGGAAACTCGTGCAGATGTGGGAAGAACAGGCAAAGTAAGTCACCTAAGGCCGAAGTCGAACCCGGCGCTGAGAGGCAGCAGTGCTAACCATTGTGCCACTGTGCTGAACTCCAGGCAGCCATTATCGAAATAACTTTATTATCCTCTTCATAGGGCTATTTAACAAAATGCCAAGCTCCTGCAATGTACCACATTCCCTTTCCCTTAAAACAAATTGTCATTTTAACTTCCTGGAAAATAACATGATTGAACCAATATTTACAGTTACTGAAATGTAACAGTTTGAGTTGCTTATTTGTTTTTGCTCTAATCACAACCAACGCCAGAAATATCATTATTTGACAAACAAAAATGAACAACTTATTTGGGTGGCACAATGGTTAACACTGCTGCCTCACAGCACTAGGGACCTGGGCTAGATTCTCAGCTTGGGTTGCTGTGGCAGTCTGTGTGGGTTTCCTTCCACAGTCCAAAGACGTGCAGGTTAGGTGGGATTAGCCACCTTAAATTGCCTGTTAGTGTCAGGGGAGTTAGCTATGGTATTGTGCATGGGGTTATGGGATAGAGCCAGGGATGGGATTTGCAGACTTGATGGCAGAATGACCACCTTCTGCACTGTACATGAGATTCCATTTATTCTTCGTACATGCATTCATTGACCTTACTGACTTTTCCTCTCTGTCTGAAGTATCTCCTTCCATTTCCATTAATCTGACTGCTCCCTCAGCATTTCTGACTATCAGCCCTCAACTTTGAATGCCATATTTGCTTTTGATGGTTGGGAATGTGATGTTCATTTGTCTTATTCGAAGACTCTGATCTACTTTACTGATTGAATTCTGTAATATTGATGTACTTTCAGTCTCTTGTTGACATTTGTGCCAAAGGAGTTATTTGGATTATAGGAAGTTTCACGTGCTTTTCCTTTACCAGAAATCATTTTTCAAGTGAATGATATACATGACATTGATGGAATCTCTCTCCAATCTTCTCTTATATGCAAATTCACGTAGTTTCTTTGCAACTTCTCCTTATCACCTTAGTTTTTAATCATAACATTTAGACCAGCACTGAACTCTCATGTTTCAGGACTCTTCTTGCTTTTCTCTTACTTTGTTATTGACACCAGGCTTTATCCTAGGAACACATTTAAACAGTAATTCAAGAAGAGCAACCTGTTACAGACTGAGGGGTTATTCTGTAAGGGAACAAAATTCTCTAGCCTGTATCAAAGAGTAACATAGAAATTACAACCTTGTCCCAGCAAACACTCCTGCAGAGACCTCTCTCGATCTATGTATTACTTGCTGTTACACTATTCAATATTGAGTAATTTGGAGGTATTAGTGTGTTTGATTATATTCTTACTCAGAAATATTTCAAACTCTTCTGAAAAGAAGAATTCAGAAGTATATTTAAAGAACAGTTTGTTCTTTGAATATACATCCTATTTTGAAACAACTATCTGTTTTAAAATAAGTTATGTGCTTAGCTTCAGCAACACTTTTATACTTCAATTATTACATTCTTATATTCTAATTACATTTTAACAAGCTAGCATACAGAATGTTTCCTTATATTGCCTTGAACATTGCCTTTCCCATTACTGTCTCTACAACCAGAGGGAACAATCTTTTTATTGGTGAACTCAGTTGCCTGTTTCTGAACTGTAACTTTCTATGAAGCCTTTACTTCATCTTAAATCTTCAGAATTATGAAGAGTGTAATCAGAAGCCCCCTTAATCTTCACAGTTAAATAAGTCCTCTTCTCTCAAGTCTTTCTTCATATATATAAATCTTCATCCTTGGCAGTATTCCATACTGTATCTTTTTTCATTGTTTCATATCCATTCTAGAATGCATTGCTCAAAACAATACTCCACAGGTGGCCTCAGGTTTTGGCCTAAATTTAACTTTAGCTCCTTGCTATGAAAGCAAAATGTCGTGTTCTCTCAAGAGAAGGAGCTGGTATTCAGAGAGTGAATCTGAGTGTGGGTTCTTGGATCTGCATTCGGCCAGATGGAATAATCAGGGCCAGAACTCTAATTAGATGTTTAATAAGCTCCAAATGGTAGCATTTTTTTGAAAAAGGTGTTTTCCTGACCTAAAACCAACTCAGATCCTTTTATGCTGGGGTCATGTGTAATATTTCTATTGTCAGTTCTTGTGGTGTGACTAACTGTTGTGTAATTGATAGGAATCCCAGTGTAAATCTACCAAATTCTAGCTCTCTGGATGAAATGTTAACAAGAACAAAAAGGACTTCTAATTCATACAAGAATTTGCGCTTATAATGCCTTTAATGTAGTTGATTGTCCCAAGGTGTTTCACAGCAAGTTAAATCAGACAAAGTTTGCTCGAATGTTCAAAGTACGTCATGACCTAGGCTTGGAGCAGTTAGACCTGGGGAAGCAGTGGGATCCAAGGCGCTAGTAACTGGGCCTGGGGAGAGGTAACAAAGGTGTATGTGCCAAGCTCCACCAACCAAATTAACCTGACCAAGGAGCAATACAAACACAAACTATTTATTATAGATTGGAGAAAGTTAATTAAGGTAGTGCTGTAAGCCTGTAGTATATGCATACAGTTCTGGAAGGCATTGGTATGCTATTCAGTAGGCTTGTGGAGATGTCAGACTAGAATTAAAGAGAAAGTGGCAATCTGGATACAAATTGACAACTCAAGTGGTGATGCTGATTGGATGTTTTTCAAACTGAGAGATGGTTGTCAGTTTTCATAAGTGATATAGACCTCAGTTTAGGAAACAAATGGCATTATAAAGTTTGCACGCAATACAAAACTTGTCAAAATAGTAGATAATGATGAGGATAGTTCTGGGCATCAAATGAGCTGCTAACCTGGTGAAGTTATAAAATCCCTACAGTGAGAAGGAGGCCATTTGGCCCATTGAGTCTCCAACAGCGCACCTAACCCAAGCCACTCTGACACTATCTCTGCAACCCTCTATTTACCCCACTAATCCCCCTAACCTGCACAACTTGGGACACTAAGGAGCAATTTAGCATGACCAATCCACCTACCCTGTACATCTTTAGACTATGAGAGGAAAGTAAAGGATCTGGAAGAAATCCACATAGATACGAAAAGAATGTGCACTCTCCATGCAGTCACCCAAGGCTTATATATATGCACACTAAAAGGTGGAAGCAGCAAAAATAGACAAAACCCAGTCATCCTTGAAAATGGTAGCACCTTCAGCTGCTGCGTTCATGTAGTATAAATATACCCAGAGAGCTCTTAGGAAATGAATTCCAAATGTTGACCTAATGACAACAAAGGGACATTGATATATTTCAAGTGAGGATGGTGTGTGGTTTGGAGGACAACCTGTTGGTCTTCCCATGTGCCTGTCATTTAGATGGTAGCAATTGTGGATTTGATAGGTGCCATTGAAGGAGGCTATGGGAGTTACTGCAGTGCATCTTGTAGATGGTATACACTGCTAGTGTTGGGGCGAATGAATGTTTGAAGTTTCATTCAGGAAGGCACTGAACACATTGAGAGATGTCATCAGGAAAATACAGAGGCAAAGTTGAGGTTTTGGAGAATGTACAAACCTCAACAACCCATCTCATCTCAAATAATTCAACTCACCTTTGATGTCCTTCCAAGAACCACCAGCCTCACATGTAGAGTCTGCAGATAGTTTATTAAACTTGAGATATCTCAGAATCCATTGAACCTGAGTGATAGCATTCCTCCCTCTGGGCCAGAAACTCCAGGTTCAATTTAATGACAATGGAAGTGTTTGTGATGGAGTAGACAGGATGATCATCGGTTTATAATTCCTTTTAATGTAGCAAGTGGCAAGGTTTCTCTTGATGAAGAATTCTAGAACCAAGGAACATCAAGACAAGTAGCAATAGGTGTAGAATGGGCATGTGGAAGAACTTTTTTATGTAAAGGATGGTGGGTGTTTGGAATTTTCTATCTGAGTTGATGGTGGAGGTAGTAACTTAAACTCTTTTAAAAGTACTGGATTTGCACTTTCTGCTGTAATCTACAAGGTTATAGGCCACATACAAGAAGGTGGGATTAGAAAGAGCATGTGGGTATCCTCAGGCTGGCATGGACATGATAGGCCAAATGGCCTCCTGTGCTGTAGCCATTTCATGGTAAGAGCAAGTGAGTTCTTTGGGTCACCCAACTACAGAAAGCAGCAGCAAACTACTATATTTTGCCAAGCGTAATCATGGACCAATTCAATGGAAGTCCATGCTTCTCATGCCTTTCAGGGCATGATATGTCAAGGAACAGAAATGTGGTATATGGCACTGCGTTTGAGATGTCTATATCAGTGAAGGAATCAGGCTTGGATTAAACAGTTTTTCAGGGGAGAAGTTGTTCCCTGGACTTCCAAATTTCAGAGTTCTGGTAAATTTGATGTTTCTAATTGGTACTTGGATATGTGTGTTCTGATTAACTCTAGCAGCATATTTTGCTGTTTAGCTAATATTCTATGAGCATGACTGATCTGTACCTCAACCCACTCTTTGTCCATGTCTCTTGTTATGCTGGCCTAACAAAAATATGTTGATTAAAGTCTTTTAAATTTCAATTACTCCAGCATACAAAGCCTTTTGAGGAGAAATTTATGACTGAAAAAAAGCTTCTTGAATTCACGCACTGCTCTTGTTTTGGACTGGTATTCGGTAGTTTCCATGTATCTATCCTAGCAAATTTTTGTTTCTCTGCTCTACGTTTATGGGAATGCAAACCAAAGTAGACTCATCTCATACTATTGATGCCTAATGATGGGTCCCTCGTTAAATTTAGCTGAATGAAGTTGAGAGATTTGAAATGTCATACTTCTCCAATGCTTTTAATTTGTCCACTTACGCTGCTTCACCAGTACATTATTCCATTATTACGCATCCCTCTTCAGGCACAACTCGAGTTTGGAACAATAAGTCTGCTTTCAGTTCATGTGGATATGGTATGAGAATTTCATAGGCGTGGTATTACTCTTTGAAATCCCAGTGGCAGCACTATTTATAAATTCTAACCTTAGCAAAAGTAAATCCCTTTTACAGCTCTTGTTGCGGAGTATATGACTGTAATCTAACATTATTAGGCAAATTTGAGAACAGAATGAAGGCAGTGTTTACTTGACTCCATGATGACATTCTCTGCTTTAGGTTGATGCCCATTTTTCTGAAGTATCTTATTCTAAAGATTTTGTTTAATTTTTTTTCATTTATTCGTTGGACATAGGTATTGCTGGTTGGCCAGCATTTCTTGCCCGTCCCTAGTTGCCCTTGGAGGACAGTTGAGCTCCAGTGGCTCTGGAGTTGCATTTAGGCCAGGTAAGGATGGCAGATTTCCTTCCCTAACGGACGTTAGTGAATAAGATGGGTTTTTATGACAATTGACAACAGTCACCAGTAGATTCTTAATTTCAGACATTTTTTATTGAATTCAAATTCCACCATCTAGCTTGGCAGGATTTGAACAAAAGTCCCCACAACATTAGCTGAGTTTCTGAATTATACCAGATAATATCATTCGGCCATTACCTCCCTCCATTTAAATTCTACTTGATTTATTATTGTCACATGTATTAACATACAGTGAAAAGTATTGTTTTTTGCGCACTATATAGACGAAACATAGCATTCATAGAGAAGGAAACAAGAGAGTGCAGAATGAAGTGTTACCATCATAGCTAAGGTGTAGAGAAATATCAATTTAATGCAACGCAAGTCCATTCAAATGTCTGACAGTAGCAGGGAAGAAGCTGTTCTTGAGTTGGTTGATATGTGACCTCAGACTTTTGTATCCTTTTCCTGATGGAAGAAAGTGGAAGAAAGAAGTCCGGGGTGCGTGGGGCCCTTATTTATGCTGGCTGCCTTGCCAAGGCAGCAGGAAGTGTAGTCAGAATCAATGGATGCTATCCTTGGTGAAAGAGAATCTAACCAAATTATAAGTGATATTACGATAAGCAGGGTATTAGAGAGTTCACATGCACAGTTGGATTTCTATAATTTATTCATAGTAAACTCTTAACTCAGATTGAAATTTGCTGAAACTGTTAGCATGGCAATGCTCTTTTATGCTGCATTGAATGCTCATGTATTTATCCGTGTAAAATTTTGTCTACTTGAACTGTGGAAACACCCAGCAAAACAAAAATAACTCCTGTCTTACCCAGTCACAGCTGTGTTTTGAGTTGTTACACCAGCACCATGCTCTTCAAACGTAATTGTATCAAGAACAACATGAAAACATTGCTCTACTTTTGAGAAACATTATGAGGATTTTAAGATGTACCATGGTAAGTTACAGCATGCTGGCAAGAAGAGGTGCCTTTTAATCTGTAGTACCCAATGCAAGTACCTTTCCTCAGTGTAAAATGTTCTCTCGGCATGACATCGGTGTAGAAGAACACAATCTGTAATTGTACTATGTCAGTGGGTAGATAGTTCACGTCAAGAGCAAAACACCGCTCAATGCTTACTCCTAGTGACATTGTTGCTATTTATAGTTCACGTTGAACTCTTTTTCTCGTTTCCATACCTATGAAGTGAGCAATGAAGTTAATAGAAATCTGGTGTGGTAGCAGTTAGCACTGCTGCTTCACGGCTCCAGGGACCTAGGTTCATTTCCCAGCTTGGGTCACTGCCTGTGTGAGATTTGCACATTTTCCTCGTGTCTGTATGGGTTTTCTCCGGGTGCTCCGGTTTCCTCCCACAGTCCGAAGATGTGCAGGTTAGGTTGATTGCTCATGCTGAAATTGTCCTTAGTGTCCTGAGATGCATAGGTTAGAGAGATTACCTATGGGGCTAGTGCCTGGTGGGTTGTGGTCAGTGCAGACTCGATGGGCCAAATGGCCTATTTGTGCTGTAGAGTTTCTTTGTTTCTAAATCCTATTTAATAATTCCATTGTAACATTGCTGCAGATTAGTGTTTTGAAGTAACTTCTTTATCTTGAGAATGATTAGACTGCAGAACAAGAGGTAGATAGGCGAAAAGCGTATATACATTTAAAGGGAAGCTAAAGAATTGCATTAGGGATGAAGAAATAGAGGACTGTACTGATGATCAAGATTGACTGGGCATGTGAGCCTTAGCTTCCACAGTTCTTTAATAAATAAAAGTCATTACGTTAGGTTTATCCTTTGATAAATGTTTAAAAATGTCACTTTTTCTGAGTAGGGTATTCGTAAGGGAAGGCCAGATGTGAGTCTCAAATGCTTACATTGAGCAAAAGAACTTGTATAGAAACAGTAGATTTCCCACAAGTACATTCCAAAAAGCTTCAGATTTAACTAATTACATCACAAGTATGGTTGCTGTAATAACAGGAAGAAATGGCAGCCAGTTTGAGCACAATATAATCCCCCATATGGTAATGAGAAAGGTGGCCAGTTAATCTGCTTTGATATTGATTGATGGATCAATGCCCTGTTCTTATTTGAATATAGCCATAGAGGTTTTTTGCCTTCACCTATGCAGGTTCATCTGACATCTTGTCTGAGAGACAATGCAGCAGCACTGGAGTGTCAGTCTGAATTATGTCCTCAAATCCTAAAGTGGAAGTTGAACCCACAGTCTTCTGAACTCAGAAGGGAGCATCAGTTCCAGTCACTTGATCATTTGGTGGCATCCTTGAAGTGCCAAGCCTTGTTTACTCAGGTAATCAGATACTTGGAACTCTATCTCATTGATTGTCTTTCATCCACATACAATAGGACACTCTGCTTGGTTTTCTATTTAATCCTAAACTGGGCTTCACTCCCATATCCACTCCATCATCAAGACCTGCCTGCTTCCATCTCTGTAACATTGCTCATCTTCAACCAGTCTCAACTCATCTGATGTTATCATCTTTTGTTCAAAAACATTTTCTATATATACAATTATTCCAATATACTCCTGGTCAATCTTGCACCTTGCTCCTCCACAAACTTGTCCATCCAAAATTGCTTGTAACCTAATTCATACCATGTCCCATTCATTCATTGCCCTTGTGCTTACTGATATCCTGTCTGGCAATTTCTTGATTTGAAAGCTCTTATCTTTGTGTCTCTACATGGCCTTAGCACCCTTTATCTCCTACAGTCCTTCAAGAGCTTTATACTTATAATTCTGCTGTCCTGTTTGCCTGATGTTCATGACTCCTTCACTGGTCTTCAATTGCCTAGGCCTGAAGTCAAATTGCCTCCCTAAGAGGAGGCTTCCCTTTTCTCTCCAGGTCTTTTTGATTTTTTAAGATGTTTCTTCAACCATGCTTTTGGTCATTTGTCATGAAACCTCTTCATTTGACTGATGTCAACCTTTTGTCCAATAATGATCCTGAGAAACATCTTGGGCTGGATTTAGTATGTTAGAGGCTCTGTATAATTGCAAATTCTTGTTGTAACATCAGAGTTGTCAGTGCAGTTTCAGTAAAGTATATATTGTGTAATCCTCATGGTGTGTTCAGCTAAGTTACTAAAATACAATTCTCTTCACTTTTAGTGTGTCTAGATGGTATGGATAAATGTAGGGAGTAATTTGAAACAATGAAGAGCATTGCAAAACAAATGGATGAACCTGTAATGTATGTGGATGATTGGGTCTGATGATAACATCTTTTAAATTTGATTTTAGAAAATGTTGTACACTTTGAAGACCACGCTTCGTGTGGTGTATACCATGAGAGGGAAATTCAAGTGTTTGCAACTTTATTCCAGGCTTCCAGAATAAGATATCTGCCTTGTTGTTATATTTTATTTGTGTCTCGTTGACCTCTCAAAAGTGCACAACTGAAATATTCATATTCACTTATGCAGTTTCTCCTTTATTGTACAATGATGACTTCTTGCAATATGAGAGAGGTTAGGGAGCAAAAAAGCTTGGTTTGACTTGTAACCCACGGCCAGATAGGCTCAAGTTCTGTAACTGAGTGTTTGCTGAGTACCACGGGCAAAGAAGGGTGAACAGTAAACCACGTCAAAGGTATTTTACAATGCAGCGCTCTCTTAGCAAGTTGCTGGAGCTGGAGGGTTAGCTAAGTATTGATTGTCACTGACTCCAAGTAATGAGTAGTGCAGAAAAGCCCTCTAACCATAACAGTTTCTCCCTCATTGCTGTTATTTTTGGTCTAATGTACTAAAGTACAGTAAATCCATTTTGGTGTTTAAACTGACTTTGACCAAATGGGATTAATGTAGACTGGGGGGAGAGAAGATACATTTAAATGATCACCCTGTTACGAGACAGTCACGGGTGAATTTTAACCCACAGTTCAAGTCATGTGGCCTTGGATACTAGGCTTCTGCAACTCATCTGTCAGCAGGAATCCCAAAGCTTTTGCAGCATCTTTCTGATATATTAGTACAGCACTGTCAGAATAAAAGGTGCAATATTTTGTGTGGGTTCCAATCCCAAATTGGCTGAAATTAAAACTCCATCTCAAAGATGAGTATAAGGAATGGACTCGGGAAGGAGAGAGTGATGATCTAGTGTACCTAACAATTTATTGTCTCTTTGCCCTCTCACCAGGCTCAACAATGGCTTCTGTTCCTGCAAATGTTGATTCCAAAGCTGAGCTTACTTCATTACTGGAGCAATGGGAAAGGGAGAACAACAATGGGCAGAATGTTGTCCCTATCTTGACCAAGTAAGCAATTAGGAATGTAGAAGTTGGAAATTCAGACTCAAGACAAAACATTACTTTATATTGGGATTTATGGCACTCAATGAAAAATTGGATGCTGCAGCTGGGGATGGTAAGACATGATGAACTGGGGGTAGTTATAAGGGGTAAAGTGCCCGTTCGGGATGGGAAGAGAGGAGTCAAGACTGTGTTTGGGAGACAGTGTCTGGACAATTTTATTTTCCATTCATGTGAATGTTGCTGGCAAGGTCAGTATTTGCCACTATGGTATTGTAGATGTCACACAGTGGGTGGTGATGTAGTGATGCATATCATGATGAAACAGTAATATCAGCACTCGTGGGCTAGGAACTCTAAGGAATATGAAATAACCTACATGCAACAGAGGTATACTGAACATGTAGCTTAGTATATATTACATAAGTAAATTAGTTTTGTTGCACAGTGGTTAGCATTGCTGCCTCAGCACCAGGGATCCGGGTTCGATTCCTCGTTTGGGTGACTGTCTGTGTGGAGTTTGCATGTTCTCCATGTCTGGATGGGTTTCCTCCAAGTGCTCTGGTTTTCTCCCCTAGTCCAAGGGTGTGTGGGTTAGATGGATTGGGCATACTATATTTCCCTTTAATGTCAGGGAGATTAGCTCGGGTAAATGCCTGGATAGGATTGTGATTGTTGCAAGCTCAATAAGTCGAATGGCTGACTTCTACACTATAGGGTTTAATGATCTGTGAACTCTGCTCAAGTCAGACCTAAGTCAGCCGTTAAAGGGAAACTTTCTCCATATAGATTAGACCATGAGATAACCCACAAAACAATAGGAGGAGCTTTATGCAACATTGACTCACCAAAGTGAAAAGTGTTCCATTCCCCAAGAAAAGTAGTCACTATTGCAAACAGAAAAGTTTGTTTTTAAAAACACAAGCTTAGATGATAACATCAAATCAGTTCCATTTTTGGAATTGTTAGGGCCCTAAACAAATTATGTTAGGATGCAGACTAGGAGCCAGCTATTTTTCTATCTTGGCATAAATGTGAAGATTGGATGCTTCATTCCAGGACAAATTCCACTGTCAAATTAAGGAGTTTTTAATAATGAAATCTTATTTGATAAAACAGTTTAAATATAACTAACAAATGAAGCAGCTTAACTGTTAATAGTTGAACAACATTTGAAAGTGAAAGGAAATTAATTTCTAATTAATCACATTCAGTTCCAAATACGCAACATTTCTCTTACAGATATAAATGCCAGTTAAATACCGTTGTCAACCATAAATATACTTGCTATAACGAGAGTTAATAGTCTTGAAGCTTTAAGTGAAAATAAGCCTCAGGCAGCTTGTAGAAACCCAAGGATGAGATTTTCTGGCCGCATTCACCCCAAGGCTGCCACCCAAGGTAAATGGACCTTTAAATGGTCCATCGAAATTTCTGGCCCACTGGCTATAGTTCCCATAATGGTGAGGGGAGAGAGGATTCCATCCTCAGTCTTCAAATAGTTCTCAGCTAGAATTGCAAAAGTACTTTTCTGCTACAGGCTTAGCTTTGCATGTAAAACCACATCATCACATGACCTTGTCACTGACTCTATCAAAATTCCCATGGGGAAACTTAAGTAAATAGAAGTCCATTAACTGTATCAATGTACCAAGTACCCAGCTGAAGTTAATTTTAAACTTGTTTTTACAACCTTTGAGCTAAATGTTTGCCAGACATACTGGCTGCCTGCAGAATAAATCTGAAATTTTAAACATGTCCCTTAAATATAAATATATATTTATAATCCATGGTAGTATGAATTTTGAAATTCAGTTATGGGATGTGGGTGTCGCTAACTGGGTCAGCATTTATTGCCCATCCTTAATTGCCCTTGAACTGCTTGCTAGACCATTTCAGAGGATAGTTACACATGTCTGGCAAACATTTAAGAGGACAATTAAGAGTCATAGAACATTACAGCACAGAACAGGTCCTTCGGCCTTCGATGTTGCGCCAACCAATATAAAAAGCAATGACCCTCCAAACTAAACCATTCCCTTCTCTTCCATATACTTATCAACTAACCTCTTAAACGCCACCAAACTTGGCGCATCTACAACTGCTGCAGGCAGGGCATTCCACTCCCTAACCACCCTTTGGGTAAAGAACCTACCTCTGATATCCGTCCTATAACTATCACCCCTTAATTTAAAGCTGTGTCCCCTCGTGCTAGCTTTCTCCATCCTAGGAAAAAGGCTATCACTGTCCACCCTATCTAAACCTCTAATCATCTTATATGTTTCGATTAGGTCCCCTCTTAGCCGCCTCCTTTCTAACGAAAACAACCTCAAATCCCTCAGCCTCTCTTCATAAGACCTGCCCTCCATACCAGGCAACATCCTGGTAAACCTCTCTGTACCCTCTCCAATGCCTCCACATCTTTCTTATAATGCGGGGACCAGAACTGCACACAATACTCCAAGTGCGGCCGCACTAGAGTTTTGTACAGTTGCAACATGACGTTGCGGCTCCGAAATTCAATCCCCCTACCAATAAAAGCTAAGACTCCATATGCCTTCTTAACAACCTTATCGACTTGACTGCCTACTTTCAGGGATCTATGCACAAGTACACCAAGATCCCTCTGTTCATCAACACTATTAAGAATCAACCATACTTTGTGGAATTGGAGACATGTAGGCACACCAAGTAACAACAACAGATTTCCTTCCCTAAAATACATTTGATAATCAACAATGGTTTCATGATCATCAATAGGATTTCTCTAATTCCAGATTTTTATTGAATTCAAATTTTTCCATCTGCCATGGTGGGATTTGTTCCCAGGTCTCTGGATTACTAATTCAGTAACAATGCCACTACCTCCCCATGAAAGAGTTGAATGAATATGCACGATTAAGACACTTCCTTAAATGGTTAAAACCCATTCACTGGAATAAAAATCTGATTTGACCTTGTTTTCTCAGATTAGGTAATCATATCAGTGACATGAGCAAAACTTTAAAATGTTTCAGGAAAACAAAGTGTTGTGATTGAGAAGCACTAATGAAGAGAATTCCCCTTTTGTTCAGTTAACTGGGGACATAGACATAACATTAGATTAAATAGCCTGAAGGTGGTATTTCGGGTTACTATGCTGAAAGGATGGTCATTTTTCTTTTTAGAATTTCAGACCTCATTGAGAAGGAGACTGAGGAGTACCATAAGGCTGACCCTGATCCTTTTGATGATAGGCATCCAGGTAAGCTTAATCTCTTGCATTTCAATAGGTGCAGTGGCAACAGCTGACTCACCGACCAAATCTGAATAGTGTTACTTGAGAAGAAGCCTGCCATTGAACTGGGCAGCAATTCCAGAGACCAACGAATAGGAAATGTATGCTAATAAATATGATTATTTTGATGAGAAGACTCGCAACACCAGGCTAAAGTCCAACAGGTTTATTTGGTAGCAAAAGCCACTAGCTTTCGGAGCGCTTGCTGCTCCTCCATCAGTTGAGTGGGAGCCCTATTCACAAATATAGCATATTAGACACAAACTCAATTTATAAAATGATGATTGAAGTGCAAGTCTTCACAGGTAATCAAGTCTTAAAGTACAGACAATGTGAGTGGAGAGAGCATTAAGCACAGGTTAAAGAGATGTGTATTGTTTCCAGACAGGACAGTTAGTGAGATTTGCAAGCCCAGGCAAATCGTGCAGGATCTGATACGTCTTGCAGAGGTTGCTGTGACAGGGTTATGTAGTATCATTGTCATTGTTCTCCTGAAGACTGGGTAGTTTGCTGTGGACAGTGGTCTGTTTGAGGTTGTGCGGTTGTTTGAAGACAAGAAGTGAGGGTATAGGAATGGCCTTGGCAAGATGTTTGTCTTCATCAATGATATGTTGAAGGCTCTGGAGAAGATGTTGTAGCTTTTCCACTCTGGGGAAGTACTGGATGACGAAGGGATATGGGACACGGTGGACAGAATATCCTTCATGGTAATATTGGCATGAAGATTAATTAATGGATAGAAAACAAAATAGGATTGAATGGGTCATTTTCAGGTTGACAGGCTATAATTAATAGGATACCACAGGGATCAGTGTTTGAGTTTTTGCCACTTAAAATCCCTATCAATGATTACTACTTACAATCCTAATCAGTGATTTAGATGAGGGAATGGAGAACAATGTATCCAAGTTTGCTGCTGATGCAAAGGTTAGGTGCGAGATTACAAACAGAAAAGTTATCGTTTAAAAACACAAGCTTGGATCACATACCAGGGACCCTGGTTCACTCCAGCTTCGGTCACTGTGAAGTTTCCACGTGCTCTGCATGTCTGTGTGGGTTTCCTACGGGTGCTCCGGTTTCCTTCCACAGTCCAGAGATGTGCAGGTTAGGTTGATTGGCCATGTATAACTGTCCCTTGGTTTCAGGAGACTAGCAGGGTAGTTAGACAGGATTTACTGGGCAAGAACTTGGGTGGAACTGTTGATGTGCAAACTTGATGGGCCAAATGGCCTCCTCCTATGAGAAAGAGGTTAGGGAGAATGCAGATGCTACAATTAGGTGAGTTAAGTGAGTGAACAAGAATGTGGCGGATGGAATATAATGTAGAGAAGTGCGAATTGGTGGGAAAAAAGTGGAGTGTTTTTAAATGGTAAGAGATGGGAAATGTTGGTATTCAGAGAGAAATAGGTGCCCTTGTACACAAATCATAAAGCTAACATGCAGGCGAAGTGCACAGTGGAGAAAATGAAGTATCTGTTCACCTTTAAAACAAAAAGATTTAATTGTAAAGAAGTTTTCAATTATATTCGGAGAATTGTGTGTCCTCCCCTTATCTAGGGAAGAGTATATTTGCCTTGAGAGAATGCAACAACCATTGCACCTAAACTATTTCTGGAATGTGCGATTTGTCCTATGAAGAGAAATTGAGTCAACTGGTCTATATTCACTTTAGCGAAGAGTGAGGGCAAACTAATTGAAACGTACAAACTAAGGGATTTGTCACGATACATGCTGGGAGGATGTTTCCTTTGGTTGGATTGTCTACAACTCAGGATCATAGTCTCATTCAGGATTCAGCCGGAGAGATTTCTTCACTCCATTGAGTTGTTTGAAATTCTCTGTCTATCCTGGGAGCTGAAAATATTCGGTTAGTGAGTATATTAAAAATCAATACTTTGATTTTTGGTTACCAAGGGAATCAAGGATGTGGTTAAGCATTGGAAGATGATTTGAGATTCAAGATCATTCATGGTTTTATTGAATGATGGAGCAGCTTGAAAGGCCTACTCCTTTGTGGTTTGTGCGCTGGGAACTAGTACTAGCAATGCAATGAGATTGAATATGGAATATATTAGGCAATGAGATACTTATTAAGTAATGATTGAAACCTCTTGCTTAAGAATGATCATCTCTGCTGCTGATTCCTAAGCTATCTGCCTAGTCAGGTGGCTGCAAACTGAAAGTGAGTTGAAGGGATTCCTCTGGCTAAGACCCATTTTGTTTCACATGTTGAACTGGTAATGTTATAGCATAACTGAAATGCATTAATTTTCCTAATGTTAAAGCCCTGGACTAAAATCCCAAATTATATTAGGAAGCCAACAATTTTTTTATTTTGGTATAAATGTAAGGATAGGATGTTTTACTCCAGGAATAATTCCACTGACAAATTAGGGATCTTTTAGAGTATAACAATTTTATTTCATAATATAATTTAAAATAACACTAACAAAATGAGCTAGTTTTAACTCTTAACAAAAGAACAATAGTTTAAAAAAAAGAAACAACTTTAATTTCTAACTTAACACTTTCAGTTCTAAGTAAGCAATGTTCTCATACAGACTTAGTTTCATTTACTTGCTACAAGGGATATAAACAGTCTTGAAGCTTTCAGAGCAAGATAGAGTTTCAGAGCAGTTTGAAGACCTGTCTTTAAACAAACTCCAGCCACAACTGAAAACTGTTATTCTGCTACAGATTTAGCTCCTTTCTTACTACTTTACTACATGTCACTGTCAATCAACCTAATCAAAAACTCCAGGAGAAATCTTCATCTATGAACAAAACTCCATCATCTCTCTCTTATATAAACACTTATGGCTGAAATGAGTAGTTATCCTGCTTTCCCAGCATCTGAGCTGTATTCATTCCATAAATACTGACAGCGTGTGGAAAACAGTTTAATTTTAAAACATTCCTCTTAAACAATAATATGTGTATATATATCTACAGCAGCTATAGTCATCATGCTAACAAATTACTGCATTATCTCAACATGTATAGTTGCTCTGCCATTGGTGCTTTGAAACAATGTACCTTTCCTGGACCCCTAAGTGGAGTATGAGTAATTGTGCAGTTTCTTCAAAGACTAGGCCAGTAGTCTCCTCGGTGCTGTGCTGTCTGCTTGTCTGAAAGAGAGACAACTCTTACAGAATCCATCCAACTTGAAACATTTTAAGTTACTGAACTCTCAAAATCTGGAAATGTTATTAATCAATTCCTGGACATTCTTGCAAAGGTATCACTTCTGTCTGGGATTGATGTAAAATATCAGGTTGGCCTCTAAATGAAACTCAACTGACCTTAATCAATATTTATTAAGCTTTGCTTGCTGGAGTCTAATATGAAAAATGTGCTAGTTTTTGTAATGTGCAGATAATGTGTTTTTTTTTCAGGTCGTGCAGATCCAGAATGTAGACTTGGGCATCTGTTAAAAATACTCTTCAAAAATGATGATTTTATGAATTCGGTATGTATGTCTATTGATAAGTAATGCGAGTGTAACGAAAAGCAAACTTGGGCAGAATTATTGATGAGGTGCAACTATTTGAAGTCCAAATGCTTCTAACCATGGAATGATACATTGCATACTTGGGTGATGGAAGCAAAGATGATCAATAATTTCAAAAGGAGATTGGATGATACTCGAGAGATGATACTATTGGCCTGGAGTAGGTGTCTGAAGCTGATTGTCCCACAGCATGCTGGCCTGGATTTGATGGGCCATATAGCTTTCTGAGCCATTCTGATTCAGACAGCACAGAAGGAGGCCGTTCATTTCATTGTGTTTGTGCCAGCTCTTTGGTAGAGCAAACCAATTAATCCCATTTGTCTGCTGTTTCCGTACTGTTCTGTAATTTTCTTTTCAAGTATTCAGTTGATTCTCATGAGTGATAATCTGCTTCCAACACTTTTACTTTCCTTGTATCCTAACTCACATGTCAAAGCTCATCTATCTTTAATGGAGCTGTTCTAGGATGCAGGTGATTTCTGGTTTGCAAAACTACTCAAGGTAAACTGATCAAAAGTAACCGCATTCTATTGTGTAGGTAGCCAGATTTTTTTTAAATCATAGAACAATTTTTAATTTGGGAAACTGATTAAATATTCTTTCAGTTTTGATGATGAGGTGAAAAGTAGTAATTTTACTTGCTTTTCCTTTGATCTTGTAGTGGGGGACAGTTCAGTGAATGGAGGGGTTTGCAATGTTGCCTCAGGGTAATGGGTATTGATGGGGACATCATTGTGCATATGCATAGTGAACTACTAACAGCCATAGCATTCCCCTCATCACAAAAAAAATAGAGTTTGACAGCAAAATAGGTGTTTCAATGCTATAAATGTTAAAATCTAATAACAGCACAGTGGAAGGAAATGAATTTGGGTCTCTTTTTTTCTTCTGATATTACACTCAGCCTCTGTTCCAAAAAGAGAATGAAATTGCTTGAGGATCCTCTTTGGCCTGCTCTCCTGTTCTTCCTAATTGGCCAATCTAAAGTCGCATTGATTGTGCACAAGTGCATATGCACCAGTTCTCATTCTTCCGCCCTTCCGCTTTCCCTGGATGAAGAAAGAAAATAACTTGGATTAGAAGAGGCATTTTAAAATAAAAACAATGCTGGTAGTACAGTGGGTAATGGGTAGAGAGTGGGGTGGGGTTAATGATCAGCATTGAGAATGGATGTCTGGGATTAATAGTACAGGTGAAAATCTTGGCATTGTGAGGGAATTTTATATTGTGAGCTTGTAGATTTTATTTGTGGAAGAATGAGTTATCAATTTAGAATTACAATTGAGGATTAGGAATTTATATTTAAGCTGTCTTCTTGGCAAGTGGATTGTTTTACTGCTGAGAGTAGTTGAAGCAGCAACCACTGTGTTTTTCATAGGGTATAGGTTACTTGAAGAAGAAGCAGGACAATGGGTGAAGAGTAGGATGTTGAGATCAGTTTAGTATTTTTTTAATGAAGAATCATACAGACATCATTACAGTTTGGATCAGAAACTCCAAAGTATGATTTGAAACCTGACTAGATCCCAACAATTCTTTTCTATTTTGGCATTAGTGTAGGAATAAGGAGTAGGATTTTCTGGTGAAAATCGCTCCCCAGACCAAAAAATCCTGCCTGTCGTCAATGGACCTTCACATGGTCTACACCGCCCCCCTCTCACTACGATTTCCTTGGCGGAAGGGATGGGAAAATTCCACCCAAGGTGTTTCACTCCAAATGTGATTCTATTGACGCATTAGGAAGCTTTTATTAAAACAAACTTTATTTAACAATACAGTTTAACTATAACAAATGAATGGCTTAACTTTTACCAATTGAAATACTCGAATCCTACTCTGAAACTCCATGGGGAGAAAAGTAAATTTAAAAAATCCATCAACTCAAATGAAAACAAACCGATCCCTAGCTAAAATCGATTATTAATTTGCATTCTCAGCAGGTGAACTGTATCTCTCAAGATCATTCTAGATTGACCACTTGTTTGTTGCTTGTAATTAAGGACCCCACGCATCCCAGACACATTCTCTTCCACCTCTTGCCATTAGGGAAAAAATACAAAAGTCTGAGATCACGTACCAACTGACTCAAAAACAGCTTCTTCCCTGCTGCCATCAGACTTTTGAATGGACTTACCTTGCATTAAGTTGATTTTTCTCTACATCCTAGTTATGACTGTAACGTTACGTTCTGCACTCTCCTTGCCTTCTCTAAGAATGGTATGCTTTGTCTATATAGTGCACAAGAAACAGTACTTTTTACAGTATACTAATACATGTGACAATAAATCCAATCAAATTATTCACAGAAACAATATCTTTGAGATCAACTATGAGTATAGGAGGTCCAACTTAGGGTGGGTCTCCTGATCAGGAAGGCTGAGGGTGGCGGTTGGTCATGTGGGTTCAAGGAGGCCAAAGGCTTCTGGAGAATTAATATTTCTGCTTCTCCAGCTTGTAAGGTGTACTGTAAGAGACATTTTGGGGAGTTGGTAGCTCTTGCCTCAGGGCAGCATGTTGCACAGTGACTAGCGAAGAGCCAGGGATCTGCGTTCAATTCCAGGCTTGGGTGACTGTGTGGAGTTTGCATGTTCTCATCATGTCTGTGTGGGTTTCCTTCGGGTGCTCCGGTTTCCTCCCACAGACCAAAGATGTGCAGGTTAAGCAGATTCACCATGGTAAATGTGGGAGGTTCCGGGAAAAGGGGGAGAGACTGGTGTGGATAAGATGCTCTCTCAAAGAGTTGGTATTGACTCAATAGGCCTCCTACTGCACTAAAGAAAAACATATATTAAACATTTGGTATGTTAATTAGGTCTTGTGTATCACTCACGGCCTGACAAGACTTTGGCAGGCAGGAATGAGGTTGGTGATCCTGATGTCTCCATGTTCAGTAGCGGTTTGGAGAGTGTGGGGAAGAGTGAGATGTTAAAATTGAGGCCAGTGATTATGCAGATTTGTCTTAAATTTACCACCATTAAAGCACAGGCCATGTCTTCCGGTTCAGCTATTCTGGATATGATTAAACAACTGTTCATGAAGTTTACATTTCATAGGATTGAATCTCATGCTGCCTTTAGCTAATAAAATGGAGAGGGTGTAAAGGAGTATTTTTTTACAAAAAGTTCAATACTAAGCCACTGTGTCATTTGTTTGTGAGCAGAAAAACATACACTTGTTTCCTTTATACATTTTTAATTTTATTTTTCCTCATTTCCTCTATCTTTGATCCCTGGACAGTTGGTGAATACGTACGTGATGACCAGTAGAGATCCTTCAGTCAATACGTCAGCATGCCGCCTCCTGTTGGATATCATGCCAGGACTAGAAACTGCTGTTGTCTTTCAGGAGAAGGTAGGAGTAAGGATGCTGATGAGAGTGAGGATGTTCGCCTGTTGGGCTGCATCCTGTTTATGAAGTATTAAAATGGTAAACTGGTCTTGCAGTCGTTAAGTGATGAAGGGCACAGCATTCAGCTTTATCATATGTTAGATTAATTGAAGCATCCACATCTGTAGCATTGTTGATGACCGTAGTGATGTTAGTGTACATTTAAGAGATTTCTTTTTAAATCATGCTCACTGTAGCTTAGCTGATATCATTGTTGCTGGCTAGACTGGAGATGTCCTTTTATTGCTGTTTAAACAGGGGTTTGTTTATTTTCTAATGTGGGATCTTTTATAGCCCTGCATTGTTAGGAGAAAAACTGATTGACGGGTCAGGTGAAAGGAGCTCTTTCATTTTCAGCTCTGACTGCAGATTTGAATGTTTGCTTTAGAAGGGACAGCAAGCTAAAAAGAAGTTTCTCTCTCTCTAACTGGAAATTCTGCAGGTTAGCTGAAAGCTTTTCTACAGTAGAAAATCTGCTATTGGTAGCTTGACCAGAGTCTACCTGGAGTTCCTTGGAAGCTGTTCTGGGTGTGTCAAGAGGATTAGTAGAACTTACAAGACAGAGTTTTCAATTCTCCAACCAAAGGACTCCACTCCAATATCACATGAGCTTAGTCTTTGCAATGTTGAACCTGTTTAAAGGGTTTTGTTTCATTGAAACATTTTAGATAATTGTTGAGGGTTATGCATTATCTTGTTTGTTTTTGTTTCTAATTGATAAAAAATTATTGCTTCTTTCAATACATGTTAACTATATTCTTAAATAAACTTTATTTGATAAAAGCTCCCTATTGAGTCATTTGAATCATGCCTGAAGTGAAATATATCATGCTTATCCTAGCCAAATTCACAGTGCAAAACCTATGATCCAGACTGGCTCCATAAAGAACTTTGGCGTTTCTGACCTGAACCATGACAACATCTTAACCTCTGAAGCACTACCACACATGACTTGTGGATTACTGGATTTAGCTGTGGTAACTTTCTGCCAAACATCAAAGCTCACACACAACAAATGGCCTTTTGAGAGAAGTTGAACTCCATATGAAACATAAAGGGGTCCAGAAGTGAATCATTTGCACCCCACCCCAGCTTCCAATGCCTGTTTCACCATCAGCGTAACCATGACTGATCTACCTCAACTCAATTTCCCATGCTTATTCCCAAATGCCTTATTTCCCTACCAATGCAAAAAAATTAAACTAACATTCATTTATTAATTTAGGTCACTTAATTTTCAGTGTTTCAGTCATTTAATGAACTGTGGGAGACAAGTTGTTGACTAAGGCTGCAGAGAATTCTTATCCATTGCTGCTGTGCTATTCTCTCTTTAGGAGGGGATTGTTGAAAACTTGTTCAAGTGGGCAAAAGAAAGTGATCAGCCATTGAGAACCTATGCCACTGGCCTCCTTGCTGGAGCCATGGAAAACCAAGACATTGCTGCCAACTACCGAGAAGAAAACTCTCAGATGGTAAGGAATGTGATGCTGCTGCTTGAAGAAACACAGTAAGAAGTCTCATAACATCAGATTAAAGTCCAACAGGTTTATTTGGTAACAAACATCAGCTTTGAAGAAACCCAGTGTTTGTATTTGGGGTGATTCCAATGATACTTTGCTAGTGGATTCACCACATTTGAGCTTTGCTAGTTATCTCAGGATCCAAAAGCCAAATAAAATTTGGAACTGGGGTTAAAGAAAAGTTTGGTTCCATTGCTCATCTCCAAACTATCCTTTCCAAAAAGCTACGTGTGAAAATATAAATTAGCAGGAGGCTTTTTGAACCCTGCAGCCTGCTCCATCTTTCAGTAAGATTATGGTTGATCTGATTGCAGTCTCAATTCCATATTCTGCCTATCCCAATAACTTTTGACTCTTTTGTTAGCCAAGAATCTTATCGACTTTCTGTCTTTAAAAAACGTTCAATGAATCTGCATTCACGACTATCCAGGGTAGAATTCCAACAACTCTCAGCCTGCTAAGAGAAAACATTTCTTCTCATCTCTGTTTTAAATGGGAGACCCTGTCTCCCAAGAAGAGAAAACATTCTTTCTGTATCTACTCTGTCAAATGATTCCTACGTATTCCTTCTCCTAAAGATCTTGTGTTTCACCTTCATGGTATTCCAAACTTGAATGCATACAGGCCCAGCCTTTCCTCATTAGATAATCCCAGGTATCAATCAAATGAAACTTCTGCCGCTTCTAATGTATTTATCCTTTCTTAAATAAGATCAAAACTGTACATAGTACAGCAGACATGGGATGGGATTCTCTCGAAAAAATTGTAACTGTCAAATTTCTGTAACAACTGGAGTAAATCCCATTCTTATTTTCAGTGGGACTTTCAAAATGAATCTCCTACGCTCTGCACTGCAGAATGCCCTATTGTGAACTACAGTTTTAAAAAAAAGGGGAGCAGGGCCTATTCCTGCTGGAGAGGCCAGCAACATAGCACTGAGCAGGCTACTGTGCATCTGTGGGTGTGTCAGTATCAAGATCGCTGGCCTTCCTTGCTCTGTAACCACCGAATGCAGTATGACAGCAGGACCCCACTGAGGACCTATCCCTTTGGCACAGTTCAATATCTGGTGGACGGTGCCAAGATGCCCCTGGGCATTGCCACTTTATCTGTTAGACAGTGCCATGGGGTCAGATTGGCATTGCCAAGTTGGGAATAGCCCCCCTAATTCCGACCTTCTGGGTGGCCTCAATGGTCTCCCTTCATTCCAACGGGATCAGACCACCAGCTCCCTGCAAGTAGTGAGCTGTTGTAACTCTCGCTGGGGTGAAACACTCCTGGTGAGGCAGAGGCACTAGCGGGCCTGGGGTTACATACTAATTTTACTTTCCATAAATTATACAGCTCAATGTTGATTTCTGGTGCAGAGCTGTTGGCACCAGAAATCCGGCAGTCTGGGTGTGGGGATCCCGCAAAATAGCCTCCATTCGAGTCTACCATCTGGAGAATCTTCCCCATCATCTTACCAACATCCTGTACAACTGTAGCAAAATATCCTTACTTCTATATTCTATTTCCCTTGCAATAGAGCAACATTCAATTTGCTTTTCTAATTGCTACCAACATGTATGCTGACTTTTGTTTTCATACCCCAGGATGCCTAAATCCCTCGAAGTCCTTCCTATACCTCGCAGTAAAAAGTCTGTCAATACCAGGTTGATATCAACCAGATTTATTTGTTAGCAAAAATCACTAGGTTTCGGAGCACTGCTCCTTCATCAGGAGAGTGGGAGTTCTGTTCACCATCAGGGCATGTAAAGACACAAACTCAATTTACAAAACAATGGTTGGAATCCGAGTATTTCCAGGTAATCAACATTGTGGCCTCCTATATCTCCCAGCTCTCTCTATTTAAATAATATGCTGCTTTTCTATTCTTCCTATCAACAATGACCAAGTTCACATTTTCCTACATCATGCTGTATCTGCAAATTTTTGTCCACTCACTTAATCTGTGTCCCTTTGCAGATTTTTTTTATATCCTTCAGAACCTACTTACCTATCTTTAGCAAACATGTATTCAGCCCTTGCATCCAAGTTATTGATGTAAATTGTAAACAATTGAGGCCCCAGCACTGATTTCTATGGCATTCCACTTGTCACATCTTGCCAGTCTGAAAATATACAGTGATTCCTACTCTCTGCTTCCTGTTAGCTAACCAATCCATGCAAATATGTTATCCCACACTTCAAGAGCTCTTATTTTATGCAGTAACCTTTGATATGACACCTTATCAAATGTCTTGAGAATCTTGGGACAGCACATTGGCAGGTTTCCCTTTCTCCACATTGCTTGTTACTTTCTCAAGGAATTCCAATAAATTAGTCAACATGATACTGTGCCAGGTGCATGATAGCACAGTGGTTAGCACTGCTGTTTCACTGTGCCAGGGAGCAGGGTTCGGTTCCTGGCTTGGGTCGTTGTCTGTATGGAGTTTGCACGTTCTCCTTGTTCTGTGTGGGTTTCCCACATTCTAAAAGACTTGCTGGTTAGGTGTATTGACCCAAACAGGTGCCAGGCTATAGCAACTAGGGGAATTTCACAATTTTATTGCAGTGTTAATGTAAGTCTTACTTGTGACTAATAAACTTTAACTTTTATGATTTCATTTTCACAAAACTATGTTCACTTTGTTTGATTTACTAAGTACCCTCCTTAGTTGTAACCTCCTTAGTTGATTGTAGCAATTTAACTATGAAAATGTTGCACTAACTGGCCTGTAGTTTCATGTTTACTGTTTCCTTTCTTGAATGGAGTTACATTTACTGTTCTGGAATCTGATGTAACCTTTCCAGAATAAGTGACTGTTACTGTTCTCCTCCACCATTCTCTACATGTTGTGTTGTCTTCATAAGTGTAAGGGAGGTTTAGTTTTCTTTTTCTTTTGATGGGTCTCTTTGGATCATTTCTCAGCTCCAAGTGAAGGTGCTTGCCAAATCTCTGGCCTCTACTGCTTTTCAGGAAGGTTCCAGAGAAGAAATCAATGGCTCTGACAATCAGTGTAAATTCTAAAAAATTCCCAATAATCCTCCCAACTTTATTTCCATGTTTCCTTATTCCAGCATGAATTCAATCTTGTGAAGTTGCAAGTCTAACCCGATGTCTCTGCAATACTATATTCTGCACCCCCTTCTTTCCTTCTCTCCTGTGTAGTCTATGAACAGTATATTTTGTCTGTATAGCAAGCAAGAAACAATATTTTTCACTGTCTCCCAATACATGTGACAATAAATCAACTCTCAAGTCTTTTTTGTTGCTGTATAAAAGTCATTTGTTAAGAAAGTTGCTGTGATATAAACCTCTATGACTCTATGTTTCAAAGTACATTTGTTTACAAAGTAAAGATTTTGTAAGCGCTCAAGTAGAAGTATTTATTCAGCCTGTATGAGATGACATGATGTCTACTTTATGCCCGAGTACTTACAGTGTGAAGGAACATAGGTGCGTATATTATGCATGGGAAGGAATGTCTTCAGTGGGCCCAGAGGTTGACTGTGTTTGAATTAAATGGAGGAGACATGGACCATTTTACAATTGCCATCTGTGAGCCACCAGTTAGACTCCTGCAGTGGCATAGTTAATGTCAATAGTTGGAACAGTTAACTTGAGCCCTGGTTTATATTATCATACTTGCTGTTGGGATGAGTAAGGAGTGATGCTGACAGTCTAACCAATTAATATGGTTTCTGCTTAAGATTCATAAGGGCCTTTGACAGCTGTTGAAGTTGCAAGTTTTTCTCTGTAGTCGCTTCCTACCCCCATCAAAGCTCCAGCATCTATTCCTGTAATTATAATGGAACTAATTTTGAAAAACTTCCACTACTTGATGGAATTCCAACTTTTGGATAATGGAATCTGTTCCTTTTTTTCTGACCTCTGCTTCTTCTCGGCTGCTGCCACCTTCAATGCAATCAAAGCTGGAAGGAGAGAGTCTCAACCTGGAAATGTCTGCCTATATCGAGGCTGAGATCAGAGGCCCAAGGAAATCACTACTCTGCCTTATGCAACCCTGGCTTAGCTGTGGTCTTTAACCCACCACTCTGGTGGAGTGCAGGTTCACGGGCAGGGAACAACCAGAGGTTCGCCACTTTTACTGGAAAGGTGCCAGTTTTCGGAATGTTACCACTTTATTCTCTGCTTGTTGAATTATAGTAAAAGTAGGAAAATATCACCAAAAGGGAACACAGAGTCAAAAACCTCTGGATTTTCAGCAATATATACTGGCAGTTTTAAGTCATGGTGGCATAGCCTAGCCATGAAGGGGCAACAGAGTGGTTCAGTGACACAGTTGAGCTGCTGAGTGGATGCATGGGGAGGGGCTGGGGTTTTAACGGGCAGCAGAATGAGTGAGGTGGAAGAAGTTGGGAAGAGAACGTGTGTGTGGTTGGGGAAAGGCGCTGATTACATTTGGATAGGTGGGAAGTCTGTCATTGCGAAAGGGATGTGAGACTGGCTAAAACCTGAGTACATAAAATAATTTTTTTTGCATGATCCACACACTCTTATATACTGAATGTTACTATGCTGCAATATCCCTGTTTTGTTTTTGCTGGTGTCAGGAGTCAAGTTAATTTTCAGTAGCTATATTTTTATCCTTTGTGGGACATAGACACTCCTGGAAAGACCAGTATCTGTCGCCCATCCCTAATTGCCTTTGAGAAGTTAAAATGCGGTTGCTGAAGCATTGCTGAAGTCCTTTGCTTGCCTTCACGTGTACATGATAAACTTGGACGTTCGTGTTCTGTAGTTAGTCTAGACTTTGAATCAGATCAATGTCTTCATCCTGTATTAAATGCAATAAACTGCATTAAATGCTGAAATCACTTTGGTGATTTGATGCAGATGCATTGGCCCATAAACTTAACAATAATAGAAGGGAAACAAAGGGAAAATGTGCTTCTTCCCACTCAAAGTGTAATAATTTTACCTATTTGAATGACTTAGAAGCATTTGCATTTTGCTACAAATGCAAATGCTTTAATTACATGATTTCTTGTCACAAAAAAATTGAGTTCCTTTTTTGTCTTCTGCCACACTCGTCCTGGCAACTAACTCTCTTTTATTTACCTAATGGTGTCAGTAGTGTTGGAATAGTAGGCCTCACTGCAGCTCAGGCCAGATTTTCTGTATTTCTTCTTTCACTGTTTACTGGAGTGGCTTTTTAGTGAAATAAAAGCAGCAAATACTAAAAGTGCTCAGATACTATTTTTGGAGAGAGCGAAACTAATCAGTCCAGTGGGCTTTTATCAGAACTGGAAGGTGCTAAAAATGAACAGTTTTTAAACAACTTTGAAGAGGAATTTTATTTTGCAAGAGGGTCAGGAGTATTAAGTGGCAAGTGATAATCAATGGTGAAGTAGAGTGCTGAACAGTGATATACAAAGCGGGGAGTTGGGATGTCATGGTGCAGGAGTGTGACAAGACGTAAATTCCAGGGAAATGGGTTACTCCACTGGTGGTGCATCAATGAACAATTCACATCCCAAGCCTCAAAACACACCTCCATCACTCCATTGGCTCTAGTGCGACCACATCCATTACCAGCAGCTGCCCGACAAAGTAAAAAAGATGGTTGGGACTGAAGCCATTAAAGTCAATGTTGAGGTCAGTAGGGTGTAAAATGCTCATGTTCTTTAGAACATTCTGTAGGCAGAATTTGGAGAATTTAAGTGAAACCCCTTTTCCTCGTGACCCCTGTGGATTGCTCTTTGGAGAATTTAAATCCTCAGTACAAAGACAAGTTCTTTTGAATCTAAAGCAGCATTGATCGCAGTATTGAATTTGGTTTAAAACTGAAACTGATTAATTTTGTAATTGTTTAGAAATTAAACCAGGGGCTGCCTTCCTCATTTTTATGTATAGTATTAACGACCTATTTCTGACTTACTTAAAGGTGCCAGTGATGTTGCAGCGCTTGCGAGATTTACAAATACAAGACTTGGAAAACAATCAGAAGATGAAGTGGCAGAGCCCACGAAGACCACACTTCACACCACTACTTCCAATGGACGAAGAGGCGGTGGATATGGACTATGGCGATACGTCGAAAGCCGAAGATGGTGAGAACTGCACTGACGACGTGTCCTTCCAGATTAATTCCTCACACAAAACCAGCAGCAGGGTCAACTCCACTATCAAGAACACAGAATATGAGGATGGAGTGAAGGGGAAGAATGGGCAAAGGACTGAGATGGAGAATGTAAAGAAAGCAGCTAAACAGAGACTCAGCTTTAGCAACTTGGACTCTGAACGAATATGCAACGAGCAGTCGAACAGCTGGTCAGAAATGTCATCTTGGGTGATTGGCAATAATTATAACCTTTTCCCTTTAACTTCTGCTATTGAGCAAAGGTTAATTCTACAGTACCTGACGCCCTTGGGGGAATATCAGGAGGTAAGTAATGAGGCTGACTTAAAACAAAATTATTCTTGGGTTTTAGACATTGCAAACATTGAGTTATTTATTGTTCATTCCTGATTATCCCTGAGAAATTTGGTGCAGTTTGATACAGTTGAGGAGTTTGCTATGTTCTTCCAAACGCCATTAGAAGTCAACCATGTTTGCGTAGAATTGGAGTCACATGTAGGCAAGATTGGAATAGTAGATTTTCCTTCCTTTAATGATTGGGCTTTAATGATCTGATGGATTTTTATAGCAATCCAACTGCTTCATGATCACTTTTACTAATGTGTTTAAAAAGCTAGATATATTTTCTAAATGAGATTTGAAATTGTTCTCTGGGTTTGATTATTCGCCCAATAACGGAACCCTTTGCTATCATTAATGACTGTTTTTATGTGAAGGCTAAATATGATATGATGTTGGAAGCAAATGCTTCCAGGTCAAGTATAGACAGTTTAGATATAGAAGAATCCCCTGCTACCCCAGTGTGAAACTTCATTTTGTACTGCGGCCATAGAATCCCAGCAGTGCATGAGGAGGCCATTTGGCCCATCGAGCCTGCATTGTCAACAATCCCACCCAGGTCCTATCTCTGTTATCCCATGTATTTGGTCTGCTAATCCACCGACACTAAGTTAATTTAGTATGACCAATCAACCTGACCTGCATATCTCTGGAGAATGGGAGGAAATGATGTAGAGATGCCGGCGTTGGACTGGGGTAAACACAGTAAGAAGTCTAACAACATCAGGTTTAAGCACAGACAGTTTATGTGCTGCCTGAGACCAGAACTCCTCATGCACCTGACGAAGAGGTCGAAACACCTCAAACTTGAGTTTACTGTCAAATAAGCAGGTTGGACTTAAACTCAGTGTTCTCAGACTTCATACTAAATGGGAGGAAACCTATGCAAACACTGGAGAAGACAAAAACTCCATGCAGACAGTTGTTCAAGGACAGAATTGAACCCGGGTCCCTGATGCTGAAAGGCAGAAGTGTTAACCACTGTGCTGCCCATTTGTTTGGCCCGTTCTGTCTGTCATTTTGGACTAGTTTCCTTACATTAATGAAATGCAATCAATTAGCTGTAAGGTGCTTTGATCCTGATTTTGTGAAAGGTGCAGTACAAATTTAATTTTTGGTTCTGGGCTGTAGACCCTTGTTCACTAAACTTGGGTTAAGGATTGACAAACTCATCTGGATAAAATTCTTGGAGTCAGTAAATAGTGGTGGTTTCGAAATCATAGTCAGTGCTAGAATCCAATAATTAGCAGATCAGCAGCCCCCTCTACCATATGTCATCCTGAGTGGCTGATGTCCAAGGTTAGATAGTTTTATTTTGACTGTTTCTAGTCAGAGTTGTTTCTTTTGAGGATGGGGTCATCGTTGTCCCTATTAGGATATAACTGAAAGATTATCAGAGTTTCACCTCTGAGAATGTACTAATATGAGAAACTACTAGAATAGTTATCATTCTTAAAAGAAAATCCTTGAGTCTTGGTGTAATAGGCATAAATGGCCCCCTGTGTTCTTTCCATGAAATGATTTTTTTCCAAAAGTATTCTTTGCTTGGTTTGATTCTGGCCACCATGTTACCTGGTGAGAAACATTATAGAGGATGTGGAAGACCAACAAGAATGATCCAAAGTGTAAAAACAAATAAGCCAGAATCAGTGGCATGATGACGTTGTGGTTGGCACTGCTGTCTCAGCACTAGGGGCCTGAGTCCAATTCTAGCCTTGGATGACTCTGTGAAGTTTGCATGTTCCCCCCATGTCTGCATTGGTTTCCTCCAGTTGTTTTGATTGTCTCCCATATTCCAGAGATATGAAAATTAGGTGGATTAACCATGATAAACATGCGGGGATAGGGTGGAAATGAGGGCCTTCATGAGATGATCTTCGGGGAGTCGGTGCAGACTCAAGCTAAATTGCCTCTTCCTGCACTGTAGGAACTCTGTGGTTCTAAGAATAACTTGTCTTTTCTTTCTGGGCTGCAGAGTGTATAAGTAACTTTGGTGTACAGATTATTCAGAACATCACTTCAGATTACTCAAGACTGAGGGCTTAAATTTAAATAAAAAATAACATTTTATTGGAAAGGACGTCTTAACTAGGAACAGTAAACATGTGGGATGAGCAGAAATGGAGATATTGCGACATTCAAAATGTTGAAGTCCCAGAGTTGGCCAGTGTCTTGAGCATCCCATTAGAGTTGCCCTCTTCAGGGACTATTTTGGTGTTCTTTTACAAGGAAACAGTTTGAGTTATGGAAGAATTTGACAGATGGTGCAGTTCCAGAATTCTGCCGATAGACGTCAGTGGCACATCACCAAGCTAAACATTGTTATTTGATCTATAGTTTGCTCTGTGTGACCCAGGATTGCAGGTGAAAATTAGCCGGACCTTGAACTCTAGATCCTACGTTTATTGGTTGAGAACTTGCAGCAATTCTGTGCCAATCGTACTTCAGTATTTTTTTTAAGGGAATTGCATTATGTCTGATTGTGAAATTCAATTGATGACACTTGCTGACCTTTACAGGCTTGCCTTCTAATAATAACTCATTGTTTCTGATTTTTACTAGTTGTTGGCTGTGTTCATGCAGCTTGGTGCTCGAGAGCTGCTGATGTACTATATTGATCTAAAGCAGACTAATGATGTCCAGCTCACCTTCGAAGCACTTAAGGTATGTAAGCGTTGACCAAGTGTTGGCTGATGGAACGTTCCATTCACTCTGTCCTCCTGCACATGTAGGCCATAATCAGTCTACTGCAATTTTCCAAGGACCGATTAGTAAGTGGTGCAAAATAGAGTCCCCTGAAACCAAATAGCTGTGCTTGGTTGGTAGAGGTACTACCATCAGCTGCAGCACTCCTGTTAGGAGAAAAATTCAATGTGCTTAATTCTTAAGGTTATACAGTAATCCCTTCCAGATAACCCACCTGTATAAATATCAGTGAGGACAGAATTAGATTCAAATAAGCTGCCCCGTGGTAAATCGGCCTGCCAGTTCTCACTGTTGAGGTTACAGAATTATATAAAGTGAGTGACATCCAAATAAACCATTTATTTCAGTAGATCTATGTCAGTATTTTTGCTGCACATGAGCCTCTTCTCATCACTCTTTCTGTCAACCTATTGGTATATTCTTCTATTCATTTCTTCCTCATGTATTTCACACTTTCCTTTAGATGCATCTAAGCTGTTCAGCGCTGCCATTAGTAACAACTTCTACATTCTAAGTGTTTTTGGTAATGTGCTCCACCATATTCCCAAAAGATCATGGGCTGCTCTCCCATTTTGTTAGAGAGCTGACTTGTGGTCATTTAACTGGAGGGTCAGCACTTATTGAGCAAAGAGTAAGATAGAAAAGGTAATGAATAATGAATTCATGAATAATCTCAGCCAGTACAGGAATTGAACCTGCACTGTTGGCATTGCTTTGCATCATGAGCTAGCCATCCAGCCAACTTAGCTAACTGACCCACCTGCTCTTGGTAATATTGTTGCCATGGATTCCCTGATGGGTTTATTCACGCCTGTCTTCTATTTTGGCCCATTCTGTCTTTACCACTAAGTGGAAATACGTTCCACTACTTCATTAAACCTTTTCACAATGTCAAAGACCACTATAAGGTTACTCAGCCTTTTTTTCCTCAAAAGCCTTATTAAAGCTTTCTTGATAGTTATATTCTCTCTGCCTCCTTGGAAATTATTATTGTACCTTTCCATTTGCCTTTATCATTTTCATAATACAAAAACCAGAACTCAGCATGGCACTCTAAGTGTTATCTAAACAGGATTTCATGTATGTTTAAATCTTAGTATGTTTTTCTGGCCTGATTAACTGTCATTGCTACTTCTAGTATTATAACCTAGGTCAGAAGCTCCAAAGTGTTTTATGAAGTCAGCCTAGACCATAAGTTTTGCACTTTGAATTTGGTATGGGTGAGCATATGATGCTTCACTCCAAGTATAATTCAAGAGACCCACTAGGGAGCTTTTATCAAACAAAATTTTCTTAAGAAATTGAACTATAATAAGAAAAATAAGCAATAACTTCTACCAATTACAAAAAGCACAATTATAACATTGTATAAGCCTTAACAGCTGAGTTTCTTGTTCCAAGTTAAACAACCCTCACAAACGTTCTAGGCTTGGCACAGAAAGTAAGTACGCTCATATGATGCTGGACTTTGCAGCTTTCCCTGTTGTAGATTATTTCTTTCTATGCTGAATTGAAAACACAAGCCTTCTCAGCCCTGGAACTTTTTGCACATCTTGAGACACACAGATACTGTTTGTCTATAACTTCTAGTTGCACTCACAGCAGAATTTTCACTTCAGAAAGACTGAGAACATTGCTTTCAGTCTGTAGCCTCAACAGATTCTGCCAAAGTGGAAGTAAAACCTTTGAATTTCTTCTGTAAAAAGAACTATCCCAAAATACCATCTGACCTTCCAATCATTCTTCACCAACTATTCAAAATGGGTCATAAAATTCCAGGTCATTGCATTAGACCAAATTAAAAATAAACAACATGTCCATTATATTGCTTCAACAATGAAAGATACTGGTGCAGACAGCATGGTGCCAAAACAGAAAGGCCAAGGTTGCTAGTTAAAAAAAAAGAGAACATGATTTAAAATACATTTCTTAAAGACACTGTAGCGTCACACCAAATTTGTGTACCTGAGTGCGCAAGAAAAGTTCCCACTTGAGTGAGTCAGTAGAAGGTGTTGTTAGGTCCCAGTTTGAGCTAATATCTTTAGGGAACGTGGGAAGAAAATTCAGGAATGGGCAGATGTATCATGTATCAATAAGTTTGCATGGCTGTCCGTTAATTTGAATTGTTAATTGCAGATCAGTCTGATCCTGTCTTCAGACATCCCTGTCCAATTTCCACAAGGGAAAGTGAATTAGAAGTGTTAATCTCTGGCTAGTTTCCCAATTCCTAGCCAGGGCTGATTGTACTGACGTCAGCACTCAAATGAGCCGCCAGAAAGGGAATTGGACCTCTACCATTTAGTGGGATTGTAGCTGATCTTCTACCTCAGCTTTATTTGTTCTTTCGACCTATGGTGTTTGTGCACCGAGGGCAACAGGTTCTCTCCTATGCTGAGTTACCTGATCATAGCTAGGTTAATGGTAGAGTAACTTCACCTCAGTACCTCAGTGCTCCAGTTTAAAAATTGGAGGAGGAAGTTAATCACTTTTGATTGCTCTCTTGTGATCTCTGCTGGAATGCATGCTTGAGCATTCAGTGGACAAGGACAGTATTTGCCGAGTGTTTGTACTATTTACAGAACATTACAGCGCAGAACAGGCCCTTCGGTCTTCGATGTTGCGCCGACCAATTAGGAAAAAGCAATGACCCTCTAACCTAAACCATTCCCTTTTCGCCCATTAAATTATCTACTAACCTCTTAAACGCCACCAAACTTGGCGTATCTACAACTGCAGCAGGCAGGACATTCCACACCCTTACCACCCTCTGGGTAAAGAACCTACCTCTGACATCCGTCCTATAACTACCACCCTTTAATTTAAAGCTGTGTCCCCTCGTGCTAGCTTTCTCCATCCTAGGAAAAAGGCTATCACTGTCCACCCTATCTGAACCTCTAATCATCTTATATGTTTCAATAAGGTCTCCTCTTAGCCGCTGCCTTTCTAACGAAAACGACCTCAAATCCCTCAGCCTCTCTTCATAAGACCTGCCCTCCATACCAGGCAACATCCTGGTAAACCTCCTCTGTACCCTCTCCAATGCCTCCACATCTTTCTTATAATGCGGGGACCAGCACTGTACACAATACTCCAAGTGCGGCCGCACTAGAGTTTTGTACAGTTGCAACATGACGTTGCGGCTCCGAAATTCAATCCCCCTACCAATAAAAGCTAAGACTCCATATGCCTTCTTAACAACCTTATCGACTTGACTGCCTACTTTCAGGGATCTATGCACAAATACACCAAGATCCCTCTGTTCATCAACACTATTAAGAGTCCTACCATTAGCCCTATACTCTACACATTTGTTATTCCTGTCAAAGTGAATTACCTCACACTTTTCCACATTAAACTCCATTTGCCACCTCTCGGCCCAGCTCTGCAACTTGTCCAAGTCTCTCTGCAAACTATAACACCCCTCTTCACTATCTACCACTCCTCCGACTTTGGTGTCATCCGCAAATTTACTAATCCATCCTTCAATACCCTCATCCAGATCATTTATAAAAATTACAAACAGCAGGGGCCCCAAACAGATCCCTGAGGTACACCACTTGTAACCGAACTCCACGATGAATAATTTCCATCAACCACCACCCTCTGTCTTCTATCAGCTAGCCAATTCCTAATCCAATTAGCTAAATCACCCTCAATCCATACATCTGCATTTTCTGCAGAAGCCTTCCATGGGCCACCTTATCGAACGCCTTACTAAAGTCCATATATACCACATCAACTGCCTTACCCCCATCCACCTCTTTGGTCACTTTTTCAAAAAACTCAATAAGGTTAGTAAGGCACGACCTACCCTTCACAAAACCATGCTGACTATCCCCAATCAATTCATTTCTCTCTAAATAACTATAAATCCTATCCCTAATAATTCTGTCCAATACTTTGCCCACAACAGAAGTAAGAGTCACCGGCCTATAATTCCCCGGAAAGTCTCTATTCCCCTTCTTGAACAATGGGACCACATTCGCTATCCTCCAGTCTTCCGGCACTATACCTGTAACCAACGATGACCTGAAGATCAGAGCCAGAGGCTCTGCAATCACCTCTCTCGCCTCTCAGAATCCTAGGGTAAATCCCATCCGGCCCAGGGGACGTATCTAACTTCAAACCCTCGAATGTCTAGCACATCCTCCTTATCTACTTCAATACTTTCCAGTTTGCAACCCTGTATCCCAGTGTTCTCCACAACTACATTTACATCTCCCTGCGTGAATACCGAAGAGAAATATTTGTTCAGTGCCTCTCCAAGTCATTTGTCATTTGAGTGAGATTCTTGATTGTAGCATGAATCAGTACCTTCAAGTGAGGAAAAACTGTTAGATGGGGTAAGGAAGACAGGATGAGATGACATAGAGAGGGGCTGATGGACTAATTTGTTGCTAATTGTTATAATCTCTACTCAAAATAGAGCCCAGTCTGGGAAGTAGTGAAATGCTGACTGTCTCATTGTTGGCTGTCTTTGTTGCATGGGCTGCACAAATTGACTTCATGGGGGGAGCTTTGTCACTGAATCACTGCCATAAAGCTTGTGAAATAAGCTACCTATCGACCCCACTATTTCCGAACAGTTTGTTTAACAACTGTCTTTTCTCCTCTGCAGTACTTGGCCTCTCTGTTGTTGCACAAAAAATTTGCTGCAGAGTTTGTAGCTCACGAAGGAGTTCAGAAGTTGCTGGAGATCCCTCGGCCCTCCATGGCTGCCACTGGTGTATCACTGTGTTTGTATTATTTGGCTTACAACCAGGATGCAATGGAACGGGTGAGTCTAGCATGGAGCTGGGAAGGATTCCAAACCACTAGGTTTGGTGTCCTGTGTTGTTGAAAGATGAGCTTCATGCACAATGCTATAATATTATGTGGAGGATTTAAGAATTATTTGATGCTGTTTCTTCTCTTTTGGAATGGATTCTGACTCAGTTGCAGTGATCTAACAGCTGCTTTAATGATATGTTTTGTTTCTAGGGCCTGAGAATTCAGTTTTTAAGATTATTTCTGTTGGTATTATTCTTTATAAATTAGTATCCCAAATTCTCTTTGCTCACTGTTGGCAGCTCTGTCTTCAGTGTTCAGCTCGTAAGCTCTATGATAAGTTTCTCTGCATTTCCACCCCACTCTCATCCTTTAAGAGCTCCCAAAAACCTACCTCTTTGACAAAGCTTTTTGTCAAACTGTTCTAATATCCCCATAGATGGCTCTATTTCAGATGTTGACTGATAACACTTCTATGAAGTGCCTTGTGATGTTCTCTGTCAAAGATGTCATATAAATTCAAACTGTCTAGTTGTGGCTCACTTGGTAACATTCAAGCCTGTGAATCACAAGATTGTTGTCACAAATCCTATTCCAAGTATGTAGGCTGCAAAGTGCTTTGAGCTTATGAAAAATGGTATATAAATGCCAGGTCTTTCTTTTTGCTAATTTATTGCAGGCATTTGTTGCCTGTGCAGCTTGATAATCTTTGTTCTTTTGCCTCCAGGTTTGTTTGTTACCGCAGTATGTACTGTCTGATGTCGTCAGCTACACCCTGTGGCTGTTAGAGTGTTCCCATGAGTCGGGCCGCTGTCACGCCACCATGTTTTTCTCCATCTCATTCGCCTTCCGTTCCATCCTGGAGCTTTTCGATAAGCAAGATGGTCTTCGGCGAGTCGTTAACCTGGTATGGGTTGACTTTTTTGTTTGCCATTATTTTGTTTACGCTGTAAACTGACTCTGGGTTGATATGGTGACATTTCCTCATTATGTCTGGAGCTGACAGAAATATGCTGAAGAAAGTTGCGCACAAATATCCACATCAATGGGGCAACTGAGCCAAGGCAATAAATTGCTGTCCCAGATTGCATAGAAATGTAATAGAAGGGTTGTCTGAAAAGGAAACATTCGGGTCTTGCTAGCCAGCAAGAAAGATGAACTTTTGAACAGAAACAAAGCCTTAAATAAATGTAAAAAGTTTGTAAGAATGAGTTTTGAATAAATTGTAGTCCCTTAAACCTGTAGCATATACATATTGTTCTTTCTGTCAGTTAACTATTTATCTTCTGGTGAGCTGATTCAGGTATTTATAATGTTGAAATAATTTGTTCAGGTAAATACAGACGAATTATTTCCTTTACCAGAGTAGTCAAAAGAATTTGATCCTAAAACTTATTTAGAAGGGAAGTTGTAAACTATTGCTCCATACAAATGGGAGCAGCAGTCTAAAACACTTTCTCCTAAAAGGCTAGAATAAAAGACTGATAATTCTCACTCTAATACTCATACCTCCCAAAAAAAATTAAGATGGTAAATGGGATTGAGTTACAGATCAGCTGTAATCAAAGTAAATAGCTGGACAGACTTGAGAGACTATATAGACTTCTGTTTCTTTGTTTCATCTGTCTCAAGCCCTAATTTGATCATGTGACCTGAATTTAATTTTGTTTCTATGTCTTCTGTAGATCAGCACGCTGGAAATCTTAAACCTGGAAGATCAGGGTGCTCTGCTCAGTGATGATGAGATCTTTGCCAGCCGCCAAACTGCCAAGCATACATGCATGGCACTACGTAGGTACTTCGAGTCACATTTGGGGATTAAACTGGAGCATGTGAAAAGATCCTTGCAACGGACAGAAGGAGGCGCAATTATTCACCCACATCCACCATGTAAGGTGTGTGCAGATATATGAAACCTGTGTGGAGAGCTGTCAATCTTTTCAGCATAAGTGGGAGCTTTGACACCAAATCATATATTGTAAAATTACAAAACAGTTGTAGCAAAAAGAGAGAGGATAGGCCCTAAAATCAAGTTTTAGGACAGTATTCAGGTGAACAAGTCCTCCATTTTCTTTCAAATGGGAAATATGTTCAATGGCAAGAACTTACGACTCAGCGTCAAGTTTTGAAAAAAGACCGCATTCTGGAGATATGAAATAAGAAGAGATTGGTTAATAGTTTTGAAATAGCTTTTCTTTTTAATTGAACATGAGATGTGCTTGTTGTTAGCAAGACCAGCATTTGTTGTTATTCCTAATTGTCCTCGAGATGTTCAGTCAATCTGAGTCATGTGTAAGCTAGACTAGAAGGCTGATTGAGGTATATAAGATTATGGGATATGGACAGGATGTTAGGAAGCAGCTGTTCCTTTTAGTTGAGAGGTAAATCACAAGGAAGCATAGTTTTACGATGAGAGGCAGGGGATTCAAAGGGGATTTGAGACAAAATATCTTCACTCCCTGAGGGTGGTGAGGAATCTGGAATCCAGTGCCTGGGAAGATAGTGGTGGCCTTTGAACCTATAAAAATATTTGGATAAGCACTTGAAAAATCACACTATTCAAGGATATGAGACCATGCTGGAAAATAAGAGTGCAACTTTAGTGGTAGTTATTGTTGGTGGAGACTTGATGGGCTGTAGGGCTTTTCTATACTGTGCAACTTTATGCTGTAAGATAGCTATCTTGAGTTGATGGACTCATAACGAATATTGACAGACAGTCTATCACCAGAAACCCAAGAAGTCAAGAAAGGAAAATGTTGGAAAAGGACCAGGTGAGAGAAGGGTGGAAACAAAATCAACGAATTGAAAAAATCAAGTTGTTATCAAATTGTTTCCTGCGCTCCTTTTCAACAACTACTATTCTGGGTGCTATTCAAGTTTATCCTTTATACAAATTGAAGATCATGTTGATGTCTGTATGAACCAGTTTACTGAGAGCCACGTGTGCTTGTGTCTCGTACCCACATGTTCTCAAGCAGCCCCTGCAACTTCAGGATGGATGTAGATTTTAAACCAAGCTTTATTAAATGACTTCTCTCTCAGATACCAGGTTCTTTTCAACAGTGAGCAGGCTAAAACTGTCATTGTATCCTGTCATTGTATTAAAGTGAGAATTTTTGTGTAAAATTCTTTGCCATGTTGATTTGATGTATGAAGTTGAGTTCTGCTTCTTTAAGGATGAAAAGGATAGCTTGTTTTTAATTTTAAAAAATGTTTATCTTTCTACACAGCTAGGGAGAGCCTGAGGGAAGCTTACACGTTTGTGTAATATTGAGTAGGCGTCTTTCTAAATATATTAACATAGATGGAGAGTGTATGTTAGTTTAAGAAGCTCTGATTCATGTTGGTTTGTGACATTACAATGGGACATTGTCCATGGATAACTTTGTACCTTCCCATACAGAAAGCTGGTCATGTTTGAGTAACCCATTTCAGTTTGCATCCAGAGCGAATCACTGCTGTGGTATTTTTCTTTCCAGAGGCATAATAACATGAGGAATATAATTTTTGATTTAGAAATTATACCTCAGATCAAAGACCATTTTTTTTCAAAGAAACTTTTTATTGACCTAATGTTGATCAGTCTAAGAATTGTTGGCCTGTTTTTGCACCTTTTTTATTCATTTATGGGGTATGGGCATTGATGGCTAGGCCAACATTTATTGTTCAACCCTCATTTATTGCCCTTGAATGTGGCTCTCGTGTCCTGTGTGATTCATGAGCTTGATGTGGAGATGGCGGCGTTGGATTGACAACACCAGATTTAAATCCAACCAATTTATTTGATAGTAAATTCATAAACTTTCGAGGTTTCCCTCTTCGTCAGGTGAATGGAGAGTATTGGCTTCAAACAGCATATAACAGCACAGACAGTTTACAGATTACTGATTAGAATGCAAATTTTTACACCTAACCTGCTTTTCAAGTCTTAAAGTGGCCAACAGTATGACTGGAAAGAGCATTGAACACAGGTTAAAGAGTTGTATATTGTTTCCAGACAGTACAATAAGTGAGGTTTTGCAAAGCTAGGCAAGTCATGGGGATTACAGAGAGTGCAACATGAACCCAAGATCCCTGTTGAGACCGTCCTCTCTTGTGCGGAACTTGGATATCAGTCTCTGCTCAGCGACTCTGCATTGTTGTGTGTTGTGAAGGCTGCCCTGGAGAATGCTTACCCAAAGGTCAGAGGTCAAATGCCCATGACCACTGAAGTGTTCACCAACAGGAAGGTCTTGCCTAGTGATTGTCGAGTGATGTTCCTTCATCCATTGTCATAGCATCTGCATGGTCTCCCCGATCTACCATGCTTCGGGACATCCTTTCTTACAACGTATTAGGTAGACAACATTGGCCGAGTTGCAAGAGTATGTACTGTGTACTGAACATAGAACAATACAGCACAGACAGGCCCTTCGGCCCACGAGTTGCGCCGATCACATCTACCAATCCACAGACCTATAACCCCCTATCCTATTCTTTTCCATATACTCATCCAGAAGTCTTTTAAAAGACCCCAGTGAGTTTGCCTCTACAACCTCCGACGGCAGCCGATTCCATTCACTCACCACCCTCTGAGTGAAAAACTTACCCCTGACATCTCCTCTGTAGTTGCTTCCCTGCACCTTAAATCTGTGTTCTCTCGTAGTGACCATTTCAGCTCGGGGAAATAGTCTCTGAGAGTCCACTCTATCTATTCCTCTCAACATTTTATAAACCTCTATTTTTAGGTTTATAAAAATCTATCTATTCCTCTCAACATTTTATAAACCTCTATTGGGTCGCCTCTCAACCTACGTCTCTCCAGTGAGAAGACTCCCAGCTCCCTCAACCTATCTTCATAAGGCCTGCCTCCCAATCCAGGCAGCATCCTTGTAAATCTACTCTGCACTCTCTCAAAAGCCTCTACATCCTTCCTATAGTGAGGCGACCAGAACTGCGCACAATATTCCAAGTGATGGTGGTATTCTCGCATGATGATGTCATCCATGTCGATGATCTGGCATGTCTTGCAGAGGTTACTGTGGCAAGGTTGTGTGGGATTGTGGTCACTGTTCTCCTGAAGGCTGGGTAGTTTGCTGCGAACAGTGGTCTGTTTGAAGTTGTGCGGTTGTCTGAAGGCAAGAAGTGGGGGTGTGGGGATAGCCCTGGTGAGATGTTCATCTTCGTCAATATATTGAAGACTCCGGAGAAGATGTAGTAGCTTCTCCACTCCGGGGAAGTACTGGACGATGAAGAGTACTCTGTCCATCGTGTTCTGCACGCATGAGGATGGTCCCAACAGGGATCTTGGTTCATGTCGCATTATCTGTAATCCCCATGACTTGCCTGGGTTTGCAAAACCCCAGTTACTGTACTGTGGAGACAATACACATCTCTTTAACCTGTGCTCAATGCTCCTTCCACTCACATTGGCCACTTTAAGAGTTGAATAGCAGGTTAAGTGTAAAGATTTGCATTCTAATCAGTGATCTATAAACTGTCTGTGCTGTTATATGCTGTCTGAGGCCAGTATTCTCCATTCATCTGACGAAGGGGGAAGCTTGTGAATTTACTATCAAATAAATCAGTTGGACTTAAATCTGGTGTTGTCAGACTCCTCACTGTATTCATGAGCTTGGCAGTCAGAGATGTTAAGATGGCTACTGTTGGATCTATTGGAACTAATCACCTTTTTTTTTTGAATCTCTCTTCTAGGCTTGTTCCTACACCCATGAGCAGGTTACGGAAATGATGGAGTTTCTGATTGAGTATGGCCCAACAAGATTATACTGGGAGCCAGCTGAAGTCTTTCACAAACTCTCTTGTGTACAACTTTTGTTACAGCTCATATCCATTGCTTGTGACTGGAGGACTTACTATGGCAGGTAGAATTTGAGTAAAGTTTTACAACACCAATTTTAAATCCAACCAATTTATTTGATAGTAAATCCGCGAGCTTTCCACTTTATAGCCTTCATCAGGCAAATGCAGTGTTCTGGTCTGCAATAGCACTCATATCCACACAGACAGTTACAGATTGCTGATTAGAATGCGAATCCTTACATCTAACCTGCTATTCAAGTGTTAAAGTGGCTACCAATGTGTGTGAAGGGAATCCTGAGCATTGGTTAGAGAATTGTGTATTTTCTCCAGACAGCACAGTAAGTGAGGTTTTTTGCTAATCCAGGCAAGTTACGGGGTTACAGATAGTGTGACATGAAGCCAAGATCCCTGTTAAGACCGTCCTCATGTGTGCGGAACTTGGCTATCAGTCTCTGCTAGCAACTCTGTGCTGTCGTGTGTCACAAAGGCCCCCTTGAAGAACATTTACCCACAGGTCGGAGGCCGAATGCCCATGACTGCTGAAGTGTTTGCCCACAGGAAGGGAACTGTTTTGCCTGGTGATTGTTGAACGATGCTCATTCATCCGCTGTCGTAGTGTCTGCATGGTCTCCCCAATGTACCATGCTTCGGGGCATCCTTTCTTGCAACGTATTAGGTAGACAACGTTGGCCGAGTTGCAAGAGTATGTACCGTGTACCTGGTGAATGGTATCCTCACGTTTGATGATGTCGTCCATGTCTATGATCTGGCATGTCTTGCAGAGGTTGCTGTGGCAGGTTGTGTGGTATTGTGGTCACTGTTCTCCTGAAGGTTGGGTAGTTTGCTGCGAACAATGATCTGTTTGAGGTTGTGCGGTTGTCTGAAAGCAAGAAGTGGTGGGGATGGCCCTAGCGAGATGTTCATCGTCATCAATGACATGTTGAAGACTCCGGAGAAGATGTCGTAGCTTCTCCGCTCTGGGGAAGTACTGGACAACAAAGGGTACTCTGTCCACCTTGTCCCATGTTTATCTTCTGAGGAGGTCAGTGCGGTTTATCGCTGTGGCACGTTGGAACTGTCGATTGATGAGTCGAGCGCCATATCATGGTAGAATTTGACCCATGATTTCATATTTCCAGTTGAAGGACTACGGCAAAATGTGCTCTTAGAAGATGTTGTTCTCTAGTTTGTTATTTCTTCTGAGTTCCTGTGAAATAGCTCAGCAGTGTCAATGGGACTGAATTAATTTATTTCTGTTGGTCTTGAGAATACGTGCATCCTGATAATTGGACTTTAAAGTACGCAACTGTTTAAAATATACATAAGTCTAGCTGCCCTTTTTATGTCAAGGCAGCAGAGCTACTACTTCACAGTTTTGGCTTTTCTTGAAGCTTAAGATGTCTAATACTTCCATTTTTGGAGGAACCTGGCAGAAATTCTATGTCTATGGTTAGGATTGGAGAGAGAAGGTAAGTAATATTGGGTTAGATAACTTACTAAGATGTTAAAGACCAGTAGATTGCAGTTTGAAGGCTGGATTAAAGTGGAATGGAGCTCCACAGTTTTGAATAATGGTTAGCGGGTTTTAGCAAGTGTTTGAGAAAGCAGAGTGCACCTTGTTTTCTTTGAGATGTTTCCTTGGGTAATCTAATAAGACACGGTTCGCAAAGTTGTGTTCCGCAGCCTGGGGCTGGCAGTGAGGAATGTGGCTAGTAGAGTGGGGGAAGCAGCTAGTGTAGCAGAAGTCAGTGAATAGTAAAGGGGGAGATGGGCGGGGGATAGGGTGCGGAATGAATGTAGATCACCAACATATGAGAGAGAGGGTTAAGTGTTTGTGTAAGGGGTGTGTGTGCTCGTGCACAAGGAGTACTAGGGGCATGTGCCTGTGAGAGGGGATGTGCATGCACACAAATGGGATGAGTGGGTGGGGGTATGGGAGAGAATGAGTACACTTTTTTATATATGAAAGAAATATGACAATCTAATTTATTAATTACTGCTGGTACTTATTGCGCAAAAGCAAAGTTCCTCAGACATTCAATTACTCTTATTAGGGGAGGTCACAAATGTCTGTGGCCAAGAAGGTTTGGGAAACCCTAACAGGACATTACAAGATTGGGATAGTAACTCACATTTAATAAAAAATAATATCTTGAGGCATGTCAGAGGCATAGTGACTCTGTGCATGGTGGTCTATGGACAGGGATATTAAAAGGATTGATCAAAGAGTTGGGTGTTCAGGAGAGGGGTACAGAAATATAAAAGAATTGACAAAATTGACCCAGATAAATCTTGCAGAAAGTAGAAATGGTACCCACTCCTGAAGTTTGAGATTTCTTAGTAACCTTTCCTATTTCTGACCTTGAGTTGATATGTCTCAGGACGGCACAATCAACAGTACAGCTACAGTAACCAAATCTATAGCAGAATTGAGTCAGCTGAAGTATTCCCATTTTTATGCTATTCCAAATGCAGTTGAAATACAGGAAGTCACCCTTGTCACGGACACCAAGAAACTCAAGCGTTTAGTTACAGTTGAGCTGCATTGAATAAGATGCTCCCAGTTTCCATCCAAGTTAACTGATCTCATCCAGGTCAGATGGGAGTTAGAGTTACAGTTCTAGTTTATCTAGAACAAAATTGGTGGTAGTTCATTTGCCAGCTACATATGAGAGTGAACGTTTGTTAGCTAGGATTTGTTCTGACGCATCTACTATGGCTGCCTCTCCCCACATCTCACTGGTTGAGCGCACGTTTAGACAATATGCACGTTAATTAGGTGTCAAAGAAGAACTGCTTATCCATAAGGAGCCTTGGGGAGAAGGGGGAAAATCCTCACAAAGGAGAGGGGAAGAAGTAAGGCATAGTTCCCTATCTGCTGATGTGTCCCCTTCTGCTGATAACAGCCTATATGGTTATACAAAGTGTCTGTTAGTACCAGGTCAGTGTATGCAGAATAAATGTAAATCTATGTACTATGGCAAAACAGATTTTGGACAGACCTGTCTAGGAGCTGAATAATGATTAGCTGGTTTTAGCAAGGGACTCCATTCCATTTCAATCCAGCCTTCAAATTGCAATCTACTGGTCTTGAACATCTTAGTAAGTTATCTAATCCAACATTACTTACCTTCTCTCTCCAATCCTAACCATAAGCAAGGGATTTCTACTAGGTTCCTCCAGGAACTAAGCAAGCAAGTAAACAGATTCAGCTGACTTCTCAGAAGCAGATATTTTTTGGCTGTTTTGGTGGTATCACAGAACGTGACCACCTGTTGGATTTGAGGCAGTCACTTGCTGGCATTCTGCAGTTGAGAACCAAGTGAAGATCTGGCAGATAGAGGAGTAGATAAAAGAACAGTAATGCAGATGCTGGAAAATCTCAGCAGATCTGACAGCATCTGTGGAGAGAGAATAAAGCTAACATTGAGGGTTTGGATGACTTCTGGTCAAGTTTGTATTTTTAAATGGGAGCTTGTTTCTGAGAGGCATTTTTGCTTGGAGAAGATGTCCAAGGGATAACATGACTTGAGTGAGTGTGAGGATTCGTTTGAAAGTGTTTATCAATGATCCAAGCAGATAAATATAGTGGAGTATTGTACAGACAGTTTTATCATGTCAGTACATCTTGTTTGTATGAAGCAATAGAGTACTGTACTAAAAAAACAGAGTTTGTATTCAAAAGAAACGAGGGCTTTCAATTGTCCCCTGTACACCGACATTGTTCAAAATTGGGAGCATGTGATACATTCAGTGCAGTCCCATATCATTATTGTCTATGAAATCTTGGAGCACGTGGTGTTGTGATTTGACGTGCGCTTCTAAGGAAAGGGTTTTGACACCTCTGTCACACTTGATCTTTACACTGACCAAAGTAAATACTGACTCACCTAAATTTTTGTTATATACATGCAGATTAGAAATTGTTTAAAAGGGTACTTGACTGAAATTTAATCTGGGAACTGTTCAGAAGGAAAACTAGTGTTTAAAAGAAACAAACTTTGATCTACATTTTGAAAAAAATTTGTTATTTCAAAACTAATGGATGTGAGTGCAGATTTTATGATTGGTCAAGCTGTCAATTAATAGTGCATTCTCGTGAATTGGAAGGCTGTAGATTCAGGTACAAGTCCTGTTCCAGAGCTTTGAGATGAAGTGCAGTATTAGGGGATTTTGAAGCTTCGTCTTCCAGATGAGGTGCTAAACTGAGGCTCTGTCTATCCATCTGCCATCGCAGAATGTAAAAGATCCCATAGGGCTATTCAAATGGCCGGAGGTTTCTCGGTCAATGTTTATTCAACTAAAACAGGAAAGACTGGATAAGGAGGCCCTCTTTAGAAAAGGGAACGCTGAGGAGTGACCTGATACGGTCTTCAAAGTAAGAGAATAAAAGGATTTGCTGATAGGGTGAGACCAAGTCAAGTGGGAGGTTATCTGTGTTGAGATTCTGTTTCTGTGCCATATTTGGGGCAGCATGGTGGCATAGAGGTTAGCAGTAGGGATCCAGGTTCAATTCCAGCCCTGGCTTCCTGTCAGTGTGCAGTTTGCATTCTGTGTATACGTTGGTTTCCTCAGAATGGTCCAGTTTTCTACTACAGTCCAAAGATGTATAGGTTAGGTGGATTGAACTTACCACAGTCCAAATATGTACAGGTTAGATGATAAATACTTGGGATTTCAGCGATGGGGGTGGGGAGGCAGGGCAGCAGGGGCGTTGGTGCTTGGATAAAATGCATTTTTGAAGAGTGGATGCCAATTCGATCGGCTGAATCGCCTTTCTGCACTGTGGAGATTCTATATTTCTGTTTAAAACAACTGTTTAATGTCTAACCTTTGCTCAATAATCTGTGGGTGTTTTTTTCCCGTTAATTTTATTTCTGCCAGCCCAGGAATTAGCCTGGCAAACCTTCACTGTACTCCCTATATTAGCAAGGATATCCTTCCTTAGATAAGGACACCAAAACTGCACACCGTACTCCAGTGTGGCTTCACCAATGCCCTATACAATTATACCAAAATATCCCTACCTCATACTCAAATCCTCTCACTATAAAGGCCATACCATTTGCTACCTTTAGTACCTGCTGTACCTACGTGCTTACTTTTAGTGAATGATGCATGAGGACATCAAGATCTCATTGATATCCTCCCCCCCTCAATTTACACCCATTCAAGTAATAATCTGTTTTCATATCTTTGCTATCAAAGTGAATAACTTCACATTTATGCACATTATACTGCATCCTCCTCATAGTTCACCTTCCTATCCAATTTTTGTATCTTCTGTAAATTTGGAGATAGTAGTCAGTCCCCTTTTCCAAAGCATTAATATATAATGTGAACAGCTGGGGTCCTAGCACAGATCTCAGTAGAACCCAATTAGTTGTTGACTGCCAATCAGAAAAAGACCCATTTATGCCAACTCTTTGCTTCCTATCAGCTAACCAGCTTTCTATCCATCTCAGCGTTATCTGCAATCCCATGCGCTTTAACTTTTCATAATCTGTTATGTGAGACTTTATCGAAAGTCTTCTGAAAGTTAAATAAACCAACTCCATTGGTTCTCCTTGGTCAACTTTACTAGTTACGTCCTCAAAGAATTCAAATAGATTCGGCAAGCATGATTTTCCTTTTGTAAATCCATGCTGAATTTGTCTGTCTTCCAAATGCCGAATTATGAATCCTTGATGATAGACTCCAGCAACTTCCCCTTAGGCTCACTATTTTCTCTCTATCTTCCTTTTGAACAGTGGGCTTACATTAGCTACTTTCCAATCTGTAGGAACTATTCCAGAGTCAAAAGAATTTTGGAAAATAACCAGTAATAAATCTCAGGGCCACTCCCTTAACCAGGGCCACTCCCTTAACCACTCTCTGTGATGAAGATTATCAGGACCTGGAGATTTATCCGCCTGCGATTCCATCAATGTCACCAAAACTCATTTCTCTACTAATGCTGATTTCCTTCAGCTTCTCACTAAAACATGTTTCTCTTTGCGCTTCTGGTATATTATTCATGTCTTCTTTAGTGAAGGCTGAAGCAAAGTACAAATTTCATTCCACAGCCATTTATTTATTCCCTGTTATACATTCGCCCATTTCTGATTGTATGGTGTGTTACCTTAATTCTGCATTCTCCTTTCTTCAGGAGTGATACTGTTCGTTCTGCTCTAGATGTGCTGGCTGTCCTCACTGTGGTTTCCAAGACTCAGCTTTTGCTAGCTGAACCAGTAGATGTGATGGATGAAGGGTCATCTACTGTGACTGCAGTGGGTGAGCGTGTTTTACTTTCTCCTTTATTCAAAAATTAACTTCAAAAATCAACAATATTAATTTGGGTTCTGCGTGCAAATCGATTGCCAGACTGATAAGATGAAATTAGAATCTTGCTTGAAAAGTGCTGTCTCAATTCAGTTTCTAATGGCCATGGGCTCACAGGGCAAGCAGTCCCGTGCTTCCAATCTGTTGACCAGTACAAGAAATAGCTAAATGCTCAACTATTTGGAGACTTATTAATTGGGGAAAAGTGAAAGGAGCTTCACTCTGTATCTGCTTCATGCTATGTCTGCCTTGGGAGATGGGGACAGATCTCTTCATAACTGAAGGTTGAGTCTTTCATATTTCCTCATCGGATATGACTGTCTTTTTGAGAATCCTGCCATTTGGAAGTTGAAGGTAAGAGCTCAGTAAGAATTGAGCAACACCAATTTTTAATCCAACCGATTTATTTGATAGTAAACTTGCGAGCTTTCAACACTCTTGTGTCTTCCTCAGGCAAATGCAGTGTTTTGGTCTGCAATAGCACACATCAGCACAGACGGTCAGAGATGGCTGATTAGAATGTGAATCCTTACATCTAACCTGCTATTCAAGTGTTAAAGTGGCTAACAATGTGTGTGAAGGGAATCCTGAGCATTGGTTAGAGAATTGTGTATTTTCTCCAGACAGCACAGTAAGTGAGGTTTTTTGCTAACCCAGGCAAGTTACGGGGTTTACAGATAGTGTGTCATGAAGCCAAGATCCCTGTTAAGACCGTCCTCATGTGTGCGGAGCTTGGCTATCAGTCTCTGTTCAGCGACTCTGCGCTGTCGTGTATAACGAAAGCCCCCTTGAAGAACATTTACCCGCAGGTCGGAGGCCGAATGCCCATGACTGCTGAAGTGTTTGCCCACAGGAAGGGAACTGTTTTGCCTGGTGATTGTTGAGCGATGCTCATTCATCCGATGTCGTAGTGTCTGCATGGTCTCCCCAATGTACCATGCTTCGGGACATCCTTTCTTGCAACGTATTAGGTAGACAACGTTGGCCGAGTTGCAAGAGTATGTACCGTGTACCTGGTGAATGGTATCCTCACGTTTGATGATGTCGTTCATGTCTATGATCTGGCATGTCTTGCAGAGGTTGCTGTGGCAGGGTTGTGTGGTATTGTGTTCACTGTTCTCCTGAAGGTTGGGTAGTTTGCTGCGAACAATGATCTGTTTGAGGTTGTGCGGTTGTCTGAAAGCAAGAAGTGGGGGGGTGGGGATGGCCCTAGCGAGATGTTCATCGTCATCAATGATATGTTGAAGATTCCGGAGAAGATGTCGTAGCTTCTCCGCTCCGGGGAAGTACTGGACAACAAAGGGTACTCTGTCCACCGTGTCCCGTGTTCGTCTTCTGAGGAGGTCAGTGCGGTTTATCGTTGTGGCACGTCGGAACTGTCGATTGATGAGTCGAGCGCCATATCCTGTTCTCACGAGGGCATCCTTCAGTGTCTGGAGGTGTCTGTCACGATCCTCCTCATCTGAACAAATTCTGTGTATACAGAGGGCTTGTCCATAGGGAATGGCTTCTTTAACGTGTCTAGGGTGGAAGCTGGAGAAGTGGAGCATTGTGAGGTTGTCTGTCGGTTTGCGGTACAGTGAGGTGCTGAGGGGACCGTCCTTGATGGAGATGCGTGTGTCCAAGAATGCAACTGATTCTGGAGAATAGTCCATGGTGAGTCTGATGGTGGGATGGAACTTGTTGATATCATCATACATTTGTTTCAATGATTGTTCACCATGAGTCCAAAGGAAAAAGATGTCATCAATGTATCTAGTATATAACCTTGGTTGGAGATCTCGTGTGGTGAAGAAGTCTTGTTCGAACCTGTGCATGAAGATGTTGGCATACTGAGGTGCGAATTTGGTCCCCATGGTTGTTCCGTGTGTCTGGATGAAAAGCTGATTGTTGAAGGTGAAGACATTGTGGTCCAAGATGAAGCGGATGAGTTGTAAAATTGCATCCGGAAATTGGTAGTTGTTGGCATTGAGTACTGAGGCAGTTGCAGCAATACCATCGTCATGGGGGATGTTGGTGTAGAGCGCTGAGACATCCATTGTGACAAGGAGTGTCCCTGGTTCAACTGCTCCATGTGTGCTGAGTTTCTGTAGGAAGTCCGTAGTGTCAAGACAAAAGCTGGGGTTTCTTTGTACGATGGGTTTCAGGATGCCCTCGATATAGCCGGAGAGGTTCTCACACAGGGTCCCATTGCCCGATACGATGGGACGGCCGGGTATGTTTGCCTTATGTATCTTTGGGAGGCAGTAGAGATCTCCAATGCGGGGAGTACGTGGAATGAGAGCCCGGAGGGTGTTCTGAAGGTCCGGATCAAAGGTTTTGATCAGTGTGTTGAGTTGACGAGAGTGTTCTTTGGTCGGATCTGCTGGTAACTGTCTGTAGTGTTTCTCATTGTTTAGTTGTCAGTACACTTCTTCACAGTAGTCCGTTCTGTTCAGTATGACGGTGGCACCTCCTTTGTCTGCTGGTTTGATGACAATGTTGCTGTTGGTCTTGAGAGCACGGATGGCCTTGCGTTGTACTTGGGTGATGTTCAGGACTGTCTTGTAAGTGCGGTTGATAAATCTGGTGTTCACGCACCTCCTGATGGCTTGGGCATACATGTCCAGTCGGGGGCAGCGGCCTTCTGGAGGAGTCCAATTGGATTCATTCCTCTTCGGTTGCTGCACTGCAGATCCCTCTGTCGGCTGTTCTGGTTCATTAGCTGTCTCATTGGGTCTGCTATTGGCCTCTTGGGGTTTGTGGAAGAACTCACGCAGCCTCATTCGCCTGATGAATTCCTCTGTGTCCGCTGCGAAACTGATGGGATCCATTTTGGTGGTGGGACAGAAATTGAGCCCTCGGCTGAGAACTTCGATTTCCTGTGATTGAATTGTGTAGTCTGACAAGTTAACAATGGACCTCCCTGCAGTAGTGTTGTTTTCTACTGTGGTGCCAAGGGAGGTTTGGTTGTTGCTGGTGGCGATGCCGAGTTTTTCAAGTTTCCTGTTCAACATTTGGAAGTTGAGGCAGAGGATTTATTTGTAAACGCAATGAGGAAGAACGTTAATGGTAGATTCTCACATGATGAGTTCTCAGGAGCCCCACCTTTTCCCAAAAACCACTCCTCTTAGAATTTCAATGATGAACGGTGGTGAGTGTGAAATCTTCTCTTTCCCATGCTGTTTGTGTGCTTTGCACTAAGGTTTCAATGCTGTGAAATGTTGAATGCAAAATTGTGCTACCATTCAGTTGTTGGAGAGACTATTTTTGAACTATAAAGTTAGTGGTTATAGGTCTATTAAATGGTGTCCTACATTAAAAAGTTATTTTTCTCTTGCAGGGATGAGCATTATTCTCGGAGTTGCTGAGGGAGACATCTTCGCTAATGATGCCGAGACACAGAAATCTGCACTTCAGGTCATTATCAATTGCGTCTGTGGACCTGATAAGCGCATCTCCAGCATTGGCAAGTTCAACTCCGGGACCCCTCGTCGGAAGAGCTTGCAGAATCCCAAGAGCACGGAGAGTGTACTCACCAAGATGTGGAACATGGTTCAGGCCAACAATGGCATCAAGGTGCTGCTGTCTCTGCTGACCGTGAAGGCACCCATCACAGATGCGGATCAGATCCGCACCTTGGCGTGCAAGGCACTTGTGGGCCTATCCCGGAGCAGTGCTGTGAAGCAGATTATCAGCAAGCTACCCCTGTTCACCAGTGGTCAAATCCAGCAGCTGATGCGAGAGCCAGTGCTACAGGACAAGCGGCATGAGCATGTCAAATTCTGTAAGTATGCGTCTGAGCTGATTGAGCGTGTCTCTGGGAAGCCACTGTCTATCGGCTCCGATGTCTCGCTGGCCCGGCTTCAGAAGGCAGACGTGGTAGCACAAACCCGGATCACTTTCTCTGAGAAAGAACTGCTGTTACTCATCCGCAACCACCTGGTGTCTCATGGTCTGCATGACACTGCCGCAGTGCTCACCAAGGAGGGTGACCTTCCCAGGACACCCGCCATCCAGACCGCAGCACCACATTCTTCAGCCTTTGCAACTGCTGCTCCTGGCACCTCCCCTGTCAGCTTACCACGAACACCCAGACTAGCCAACGGCATTTCATCGCGAACCATCAATTTGCCTGCATTTTCATCACCTTGCCAAGGAAAAGTAGCGGTTTCTCAAGGGGTCCAGTCCACCCCTGGGCTCTCCTGCACCAATGGTTCACCTATAATAGGCAAGATAAGCTTCTCCAAGGAGAAGCCATCTCCCTGCAATGGTGCCAATCTGAAGAAACAGAGACTAATTCGGCAGAAGTCAGACTATGGGGCTTACAACCAGACGCCAGCCATTAAAAAGCAATTGGACCGCCACTTACCATCACCGCCCTCCTTGGACAGCATTATAACAGAGTACCTGCGTGAACAGCATGCCCGCTGTAAGAATCCTGTTGTCACCTGCCCTCCTTTTTCCCTCTTTACCCCTCACCAGTGCCCTGAGCCAAAACAGAGGCGGCAGGCACCATTGAATTTCACCTCGCGTGTGACGTACAGGTCTGCCTTCCCCAAGTACGGAGGAGTGGATGGGGGCTGCTTTGACCGGCATCTCATCTTCAGCAGGTAACATTGTGCGGGAGACATTTCCCTGCACAAGACAAACTGCTTAAAGCGAGCGTATTTGTGCTAAAAATTTGCCGGTTGTCTATAATATGTTGTAGAATTAAAATAACTGCCACAGGCAAGGGTAACATTATATATATCGAAACATATTACTAAATAGAAGCAAGAGTAGGCCATTTGATTCCTCAAGCTTTCTCCACCATTCATTAAGATTGTGGCTGATCACCAAATTCAATATCCTGATCCCATCTTCACCCCATACTCCTTGATCCCTTTAACCCCAGGAGCTAAATCAGATTCCTTCGTGAAATCACACAATGGTTTGGTCTCAACTACTTTCTGCAGTAGTGAATTCCACGAATTCGACACTCTCTGGGTGAAGATACTTTTCCTCACATCAACCCTAAAATGTTTATCCCTTATCCTCAAATTGTGACCCCTAGTTCTGGATTCCTGTACCATCTGGAACATTCTTTTGAATCTACCCTGTCTATTCTTGTTAGAATTTTATAAATTTCTAAGATGCCCTCTCTCTTCTAAATTCCAATGAATGTAATCCTAACTGACATAGTCTGTCCTCATATGACAGTCTTGTCATTCCAAGAATTAGCTTGTAAACCATTGCTGTACTCTTTCTATAGCAAAAACACCCTTTCTCAGGTAAGGACACCAAAACTGCACATTCCTGATGTGGCCTCACCAATGCCTTATAAAGTTGAAGTAAAACACTGATACATGAATAGGCAGAGAATAGAGAGCTATGGACTTTGTAGATGGAAAAGGTCTTTAGTTTAAAAAGGCATCATGTGCTAGTGCAGACATTATGTGCCAGTGCAGACTGTACTGTTCTTTGTAAATGTGGAGATACTATACTTATTTCCCTCATCCAAATCATTAATATATAATATGAATACTTGGAATCCTAGCACTGATCTCCACAGTATTGCTATTAGTCACTGTCTGCTAGTCAAAAAAAGACCAATTAATTCCAACCCTTTGCTTTCTGTCTGCTAACCAACTTTTTATCCATCTCAAGACACTACCCACAATCCCATGGGCTTTACATAGTAATCTGCTAGGTAAGACTTGTTGAAAGCTTTCTGAAAGTCTAAATAAATCATGTCCACCGGTTTCCCCCTTTTAGTTAAAAATTCTAGTAGATTTGTCATGTGTAATTTTCCCCTTTATATCTGGGCTAACTTTGTTGGATTATACTACTCTTTTCCAACTGCTATGCTACGAAATCCTTAATAATGGATTCAGCAACTTCACTACCACCCAATGCTAGGCTCATTGGTTTATTGTTCCCTGATTTCTCACTAACTTGCTTTTTTGAATAGCAGGCTTATATTAGCCACCCTTCAGTCTCTAGGAGCCATTCCAGAATCCAAAGAATTTTGGAAGAAGACTACCAATGGTTCTACTGTTTCTAGAGCCACTTCTTTAACTACTCTGGATGAAGATCATCACGTCCAGGAGATGTATCTTTTTAGCCCCATTAATTTTCCCAAAACCATTTCTCTATTGATTTCCTTCAGCTCTCCACTGAAACTTACCAGATAATTAAAGCTACCATTGCCTGAAATCTCCCAATCTTTTTAATCTGAGGATTGTTCAACACTAAAATAGCTAGTGAACTTAATCTGCTTCAAGAGGTGCCTCTGTAATAGTCTCATGGTAATGCCACAGTTAACGCTGTTTCCCCAATTGAGACTGCCCATAATGAACATGGTTGGAGTAAGTAGCAAGGACTGCAATTTTATTCTTTTACTTGATTCAGGATATTAATTCAGGGATTCCCATTGATTTTAATGAAAATCTTCTCCTGAACTATGCTGCCAGTTGGCTGCAAGGACAGGCCCAGGGGTTGGCTTCTGAGGTACTTTTCTAAACTGGTGGATAGGAGGTAGGAGGACTTCTTTTCCACAACATCCAGATAGCTGAGACAGTAGTTTCATAATGTTATCCAAATGAGGCCAGATTCCAGATTCAATCCCACTTTGAGACTAATCTGTACTGGGGAAGAATTACCCAGTTAATTATTGAAGGAACTGTTATCTCCTGTCAACTATTCTGTGACATATCTGGGAAACTTGTATGTGGATGCTGAATTATGTGGAGATTAGGATGTGATGTAATATCTGCCGTAGTTAATTAGATTGTATACACTTGCTGCTTGACTGAGATGTTAGAAGATGACCTCCAAATGAACACCACAACAATCACATATGGCTGGTATTGAATGTGGTGCGTTAGGCAGTGTTGCCTGAGGTTTGAGGCTGAGGTGGTAAAGAGAGAATTTTATTTTGTACCTAAACCATGCCTGACATAGGAATGTTTGGGGTGGTGTGGACAGAGCTTTACTCTCCATATGACTCATTATGTCAACTGTATCGGTGATAAATGGCATATGTTAAAGGGAGCTTGTCTAATCTACACTGTCACTGCCCTGAAGGGTGTTTGTTTGGAACAAAATAGAAAGAAATTTATTCTGTAACATGTACCTAACCTGGAAGTATTTGATATGGCAGTATAGATAAATTTTTAGGGTGAATATGATTCGAAATTGTGATGTAAATGGAAGGTGTTCCATCCCTAGCTGTAATATTTCTTACCTTGATGAACATAACATTCCTCCCCCCAATAATCCCATCAAAAGTGCAGATGTGTTGGTGTTTTGCACTGTTTCTGATCTCTTGGTTGCAGAACGTAACAGTGACTGCATCCCGTGCAAAGAGAGATGGTGTAAATAGAACTTATATCAATGCAAGTTCATTCCAAGCCTGATGTCAGATTGAAATGTCTCATTTGCTGCATAAGCTAATCATCCATAAGCAAAGGATTTATGTTCTGTATCCCACCACAGATTCCGGCCCATTTCTGTGTTCAGGGAATCCGACGAGGAGGGCAGTGGTTTTACATGCTGTGCATTCTCTGCCCGAGAGCGGTTTCTGATGCTGGGAACATGTACTGGAGAACTCAAGCTTTACAACTTATTTAGTGGCCAAGAGGAGGCCACGTATGCCTGCCATAACTCTGCCATAACACATCTAGAGCCATCCAGAGTAAGTGAGATATTGTCAGGCCTTATGCTCTGCAGTGTGTGTGTATACATTTATATTTCTGAAGAAAGACTTGTGATGAAAGACAACACCTTTCATAACCTCAATTATTTTTGTGTAGAAATGCAACAACTAGTTTGCAAGCAAGGCCCTGCACTCATGATGGTCAGATTTATTTTTATAGTGATTTGGTTAAGGGATAAATATCAGGCACGCAATGGAGGGGAACTCTTTTGAAATTATCTCACTGAGGGTACAGGTGGCCTCATTTTAATATCTGGTCTCCCTTAGCATCAGAATGCTAAGTTTTTTTAATGCCCCAATTTCTGAAGAAGGAACCAATTGTGCACTCCTCAGTGGCTTTAGTCAGTGAATAGCTGAAACATGCAAAACCAAAGATGCCTAATTTGGTCTCCAAATCAGGTGATGGTGCAGGTAGTCGAAGGTTCCGACTCTTGAGATCTGGTTATGGAGGTCTGCTGGAATCTGCAATGACCCCTCAGCCACATGCCCTGACAGACATTGCCTGTCTAGGCTCTTAATTGCAAAATGTTGCTTATGGTAGGATACGGGAGAATGATCAGGACTTGCGCTGTGAAACCCCAGCAGGACGATCTGTCTTCAGACCAGGCATACACAACAGCACCAGGCACTGTTAGCAGAAATTTTCATGATGTGAAGTCCTTTATGACGGTCTTTTAGTTACTCCTGATTTTTATGATCTTGCCTTTCCAAAGTCAAAATTAGCAATAAATTGATATGTGACATGAGTTAGTCCTTTTGATTTTCTATTTCCTCTTTGTTCACAGCCACTTCTCAAAATGTTTGTTTCTAATGCACGTATTCCTTCAACAATAAAAACAGAAGTTGCTGGGAAAACACAGCATCTGTGAAGAGAGAAACAGGGTTAATGTTTTGCTCCTTAACATTTTTTCAGAGTTCTTTGAAGATGCTGCCAGACTGGTTTAGTATTTTACTAGCACTTTCTGTTTTTAATTCAGATTGTAAGAAGTCTTACAACATCAGGTTAAATAAGTTCAAGAGGTTTATTTGGTAGCAAAAGCCACTAGCATTTGCCCTGCTACCAAATAAACCCATTGGACTTTAACCTGATGTTAAACGCCAGCATCTCCACATCATTAATTCAGATTGCCAGCATCCGTAGCATTTTGCTTTTATCCCATCAATACACTGTTGTGCACCATCTCTCTTGGTTTCTTGCCAAGCATCTTGTAGAATCAGCCTGAGATTTATTCTCAAGTTTCTCTTGTTGTGTTTTTCAACTAAAATCGGAATCCTATCTTTGTGGCAATCATAATTATGAGCCTAAATTCCTGGTGATGTATGTATTTTCTCCAATGGGCTCGTGTAATGGTGGGTGACCAGAATGGTCAATGAGTTCGAGACAGATATCTAGAAAATACGGCACCTTTCACAATCTCAGGATGTTGTTAAGAGCTTTACAACCAGTAATGTAATTTTTGAAGTGTAGTTGTTAATGTCCTATGGGTATGTGATAGCCAATTTGTGAATAACAAAATCTCAGTTAAAGTAATCAGATAATATCTAATAATGTTGATTATGGAGTCATCTAACAGTAGCCATCAAACTTATTACTACATCAAACCTACTATTTAATTTTTTTGTAATTTTTGTGCATATGCACTTGCAGGATGGATCCTTGTTATTGACATCAGCAAGCTGGGGTCAGCCTCTCTCTGCTCTCTGGGGAATGAAGTCTGTCTTCGACATGAAGTAAGTGAAAATATTTACCCAAGTATAAGGATTGCAGGTATCAGAAGTGAAAATACAACTTTGGCTGCTGCTTTGAGGAATTTCTTCCTCTGTCAGATAAATCCTTTCAGATATCGTTTTGGAATCTTTTATTTGCTTGAATTACAGTGGAACAATGCAACGGAGCTCAGGTATTTCAGAGATGGATCCTTTAGCTTCTCAACAAATGTCTCTCCAACAGAATTTGAAATTCGAATCCTGATTTGATCTAATGCTGCTGGACAATTGCATGTGGGGAATAATGGTCAATTTTCAAATGCTTATTCATTTTTGACACCATGTCAAACTCTGATCTGTCAAATGCCCACGTTAGCTTTCATTAGTCATTGTTGGGCTGCTTTCAGAGCAGGTAATTATCTCCTTTCTAGCTCAGGAGCATTGAGGCCAGTTGCAGAACTCCTGTGCATCTTTAAAAACAATTAGAACATAGAACGTAGAACATTACAGCACAGAACAGGCCCTTCGGCCTTCGATGTTGTGCCGACCAAAATAAAAAGCAATGCCCCTCCAAACTAACCCATTCCCCTCTCTTCCATATACTTATCAATTAACCTCTTAAACGCCACCAAACTTGGCGCATCTACAACAGCTGCAGGCAGGGCATTCCACTCCCTAATCACTCTTTGAGTAAAGAACCTACCTCTGATATCCGTCCTATACCTCATACCCCTGAATTTAAAGTTGTGTCCCCTCGTGCTAGCTTTTTCCATCCTAGGAAAAAGGCTATCACTGTCCACCCTATCTAAACCTCTAATCATCTTATATGTTTCGATCAGGTCCCCTCTTAGCCTCCTCCTTTCTAACGAAACAACCTCAAATCCCTCAGCCTCTCCTCATAAGACCTGCCCTCCATACCAGGCAACATCCTGGTAAACCTCCTCTGTACCCTCTCCAATGCCTCCCCATCTTTCTTATAATGTGGGGACCATAACTGCACACAATACTCCAAGTGCGGCCGCACTAGAGTTTTGTACAGTTGCAACATGATGCTGCGGCTCCTAAATTCAATCCCCCTGCCAATAAAAGCTAAGACTCCATATGCCTTCTTAACAACTTTATCCACTTGACTGCTACTTTCAGGGATCTATTGACACATACACCAAGATCCTTCTGTTCCTCAACACTATTAAGAGCCCTACCCTTAGCCCTATACTCTACACATTTATTGTTCCTGCCAAAGTGCATTACCTCACACTTTTCCACATTAAACTCCATTTGCCACCTCTCGGCCCAGCTCTGCAACTTGTCCAAGTCACTCTGTAAACTATAACACCCCTCTTCACTATCTACCACTCCACCGACTTTAGTGTCATCTGCAAATTTACTGATCCATCCCTCAATCCCTCATCCAGATCATTTATAAAAATTACAAACAGCAGGGGCCCCAAAACAGACCCCTGAGGCACACCACTTGTCACCGAACTCCACGATGAATGTCTCCCATCAACCACCACCCTCTGTCTTCTATCTGCCAGCCAATTCCTAATCCAATTAGCTAAATCACCCTCTATTCCACACATCTGCATTTTCTGTAGAAGTCTTCCATGGGCCACCTTATCAAACGCCTTACTAAAGTCCATAGATACTACATCAACCGCCTTACCCCCATCCACCTCTCTGGTCACTTTCTCAAAAAACTCAATGAGGTTAGTAAGGCATGACCTACCCTTCACGAAACCATGCTGACTATCCCCAATCAATTCATTTCTCTCTAAATAACTATAAATCCTATCCCTAATAATTCTCTCCAATACCTTGCCCACAACCGAAGTAAGACTCACCGGCCTATAATTCCCTGGAAGGTCTCTCTTCCCCTTCTTAAACAATGGGACCACATTCGCTATCCTCCAGTCCTCCGGAACCACACCCTAACCAACGAGGACCTGAAGATCAGAGCCAGAGGCTCTGCAATCTCCTCTCTTGCCTCCCAGAGAATCCTAGGGTAAATCCCGTCCGGCCCAGGGACTTATCCAACTTCAAACCCTCGAGAATTTCTAACACATCCTCCCTATCTACTACAATACTTCCCAATTTGCAACCCTGTACCTCAGTGTGCTCCATAGCTACATTTCCAGCACTCTGCGTGAATACCGAAGAGAAATATTTATTCAGTGCCTCACCAATCTCTTCAGGCTCCACGCACAACTTCCCACTGCGGTCTATGACTGGCCCTAATCTTGCCCTAACCAATCTTCTATTCTTAACATATTGAAAGAAAGCTTTAGGATTCTCCTTAATCCTATCAGCCAACATCTTCTCGTGCCTTCACGAGAAGGCTGCTGCCCAAATAGATAAAAATTGTTTAGATAAATGCAAAAGATGTATTTATTTTAATCTGAAGCAAGGTCTAGATATTTAATTATGTTAGAAAATGTTAGTTCACTTCCTTTGGTGGTTCAAAAACAGGATTGTCTGTGATGGCTCAATGAATTTGGCTTTAATCGCAGCATTCATTTCAGAGATAATATGTACTAGCAAGCTAGCCTGTGTTGCTTTGGGGAAGTGCTAATGTGTACCAGCTTGAGTTGTTTTGGGAGGTGTTGGCATGTCTGTGTTGCATTGGGTAGGTGCTGGCATGTACCAGCCTGTGCCTTGTTGAAATCCTTGCTTCACCGAGTATGGATGTGTTGCTGCTAGATACTGACTCTGGGTTTGGGTAGAAGTTGAGACTTGAGTGTATTATTATGGAAAGAAGAAATATTTTTGCCCTAAGAAGGAGTACAGTCCATCTTGGTGAAATCTTCGAGCAGACATAATCTGCACTAGACCTGATTCAGATGTTTGAATGTTTGCTTTGGGATTTTTGCTGCTGGAATTGACTCGGCCCTGGTGTTTTCTGTTTCAGGCACTCTTTCACAGATGATCATTATGTGGAATTCAGTAAACTCTCTCAGGACAGAGTCATCGGGACAAAGGAAGAAGTGGCTCATGTGAGTAATTTGGCCACAACCTCTCTGAACTGCTGCTGCCTAAATAGATAAAAACTTGAGCCTCTTACTGATCTGTACATCTCAGAAATTTTCTGGTGTACAATGTGTTAGGTAATATAACCCTGGCTGAGAAAGAGGAAATAAATAATCAACCATTGCTCACACTGCTGCTCACAATCCATTGACTCCTGCTCAAAGATGCACCATGTGAACTGGCATCAATTTTAGTCCTCACTACAATTCTATTGTCGTCTTCATGAATTCATTTCATCCCTTCCCCAGACAATATCGGAGACTGAATCAAACTGTTTTCAACTTGACAAAAACCACTCACTTCCATTATGTCATCTTTATCTAATCATGCTGCTGAAATTCTTGTCTATGCCTTTATTGCCTCCAGGCTCAACTATTCTGTTGCTGTCTTGCTCGACAGCCTATCCTCTCTGTCTTCTGTAAACTTTATCTTGTCTGAAACTCTGCTGTCTGTATCCTATTCATGTCATGCTCACATTCATTCTTCCCTTGTTCAATTTACCTTGGCTCCAGGGATTAAATCCCTTTGTGTCCTTGCACCTCTCTATCTGCATACTTTCCTGCCCACAAACTCTCTTGCTCTAAACTCTTCTACATCTCCTACATTCTCATTAGTGGCTGTGTCTTCAGCCACTTTGGCCATACATTCTGTCATTCATGCCTCTACACTTTTTCGAAGACCCAACTTTTGGGTAACCTTTCTTTTGACCTTGTGTCCATTTCTATCTCTGGAGTTTCACATTTTTCTACTTTAGAGATGCTATATAAGTTCTCCCATTAGGGCATTTGCCATGCAGGTTTCGTTAAAACTGAGTCTCGATCCAGTTCCTAGAGCAATTGGATCTGCAACATAAAACTAAGGCAGCATGAAATTTAACGAGAACAGAGTGCAGGAATAATAGATGCTGACAGAGTTTTTCAGGAGTTCTCTGGTTTCAAATTCCACCATCTGTGGAATTTTGTTTATCTAATAGATCAAACCCCCAAGATGGCCAGAGAGACACTGTTTCAATGTTGCACTGTTAATATTAAGGAATGTTGTCACGGAAAAGTAGAAGGTTTGCTCGTACCTGGCACTTGACATCCAAATTGATCAAATATTCCAGCTTCAACATCTCCTGAAACACACAACATACACACACTTTTTAAAAAATTCTTGTCTTTTTTTTCTGTCCATAGATATATGATATCCAGACTGGCCAAAACATCCTCACTCTCTACAATCCTGATCTAGCCAACAACTACAAACGGAATTGTGCGACATTTCACCCTACGGATGATCTGGTATTAAATGACGGAGTGCTGTGGGACATACGCTCAACGCAGGCCATTCACAAGTTTGATAAGTTCAACATGAACATCAGTGGGGTCTTCCATCCAAATGGGCTGGAAGTCATCATCAATACAGAGATTGTATCCTTCAGTCATGGGAAGCATTGCAGAGCCTGGCATATTGAATAACATAATCGGTCATCATTTTAAAGAAATCTAAAATATCTTTTTAGAAGAAAGTCTGTCAGTCCTGTAGCCTTGGATTTTTAACTGGAGTACAGTTGTAGGGACACACCAAAAAAAAGTCTGTGGAATGGGCTCCACACCCCACAAGTGTTCCCTTGTATGGCAGACTTCACTTGCACTCTCACCTCTCAGTCAAAAAGTCGTGGGTCCCATTCCAATCCACAAACGTGAGCATAAAATCCAGGCTGATGCTCCAATGCAGCACCGAAGACGTCATCTTTTGAATGGCTGATTACACAGAGATCCCAATTGACTCCTCAAGTTGATGCAAAACAAAAATTTGCACTATTTGGGGAAGAGCAGGGGAGGTTGCCCATGTATTAGCTTTGTTTCCTGCCCAGAAGAAGACCAATCTTAATTTGCACTGATAAAAGTTGGCATATTGATCTTGCATCTGCCCTCCAATTTTAAGGTTGAGAGTGGGTGGTAGCGATATTCCTTGGTTAACTTTTTTTCTTGGCATTTGCAACATTGGTTGCTCGGGGGGCATTAAAATTAATTTCAAAACATAGGTTAGATTCCCTTCATATCATTTCCTGGTGCTATCCTACAAACAACCCAGACTTATCCATGAGCTTAAGTTAAACTGCTATTAGATATGCTATGTTTCAGAGATATAATTACGGTATCATCACTGGGTTTATTTAATTTATTGCTTCTCTTCAGAAAAATTATACTTAGCCCACAACACTTCAGTGTTACGAGGTGCAATTAACTTGTCAAGTGTTATACCACCCACTACTATCAAGTGTACTTCAGCCCAATACAGCTCTGAATGCTTTTTACACACACGTGACAAAAGTTTGAATGGACCAAATCTTAATCTCATTCTGTTGGTTTTTTAATTGCAAACCTGGCAAGTCAATCAAATCCTGGTGATAATGCTGAAAGGCAGCATGTTGTAAAATTGCAATTATAGTGTAATAGGGAAAGAGTAAGCCCTATAAGGGTATTCAGTAGCTTGAATTATAAATCTTGTATTGCATCAGTGTCTGATCCATTTGAACCAGTGTTTTCTTGATCTTTTGGAAGGAGTCCTGTTTTGGAAGAGGGAAAAAGATTGAACTTTTACAACAGAGATCCAAATTTGGATCCTTCAGCTGCTCTCTGTTTTGCCTTGGAGCTCACATGGAAAGGAGCCCCTGTCTTTCACTGCCTTAGATAACTATTTTTGGGATCCAGGATCAATGAGGACAATACTGCTCTCACCACAAGAAAAGTCCCTTTGTTATAAGCTGGGCTTGCAAAGGAAAATTGAAATGGACTAAAACAAAGACAAAATATTGCAGTTATTGGAAATCTGATCAAAAAACAGTAAATGCTGAGCAGATCAATGGAGAGAGGAAGGTCATAACTGTTTCTCAGGCAATAGGTTATCGAGCTGAAGCATTACTCTGATGTTCGTCTCTGAGGGTGCTACTTGATCTGATTATCTTTTTCAGAATTTTGTTTGTTTTTAATGCCTATTACTACTTTTTGTAAGAACATAAGAAATAGGAGGAGGAGTAGGCCATCTAGCCCTTCAAGCCTATCCTGCCATTCAATAAGATCATGGCTGAGCTGAAGTGGATAAGTTCCACTTTCCTGCTTTCTCCCCATAACCCTTAATTCTCTTGTCTATCAGAAAACTATCTACCCATGACTTAAATATATTCAACGAAGTAGCCTCCATCAGTTCAATGGGCAGAGAATTCCAGAGATTCGCCATCCTTTGAGTGAAGAACTTCCTCCTCAACTCTGTTCTAAACTGTCCCCCCTTATTTTTAGACTGTATCCTCTAGTTCTGTTTTCCTTTCTAAGGGTAAGAATCTCCCTACCTCTACCCTATCTAGCCCCTTCATTATCTTATATGTCTCTATAAGATTCTCCCTCAGCCTTCTAAACTCTAATGGGTACAGTCCCAGCCTATTCAATCTCTCTTCATAAGCTAACCGCTCATCTCCAGTATCAGCCTGGTGAACCTTCTTGTACTCCCTCCAAGGCTAATATATCCTTTTGCAAATAAGGGGACCAAAATTGCACACAGTTTTCCAGTTGCGGCCTCACCAGTGCCCTGTATAGTTGCAACAAGACCTCCCTGCTTTTATATTCTATCCTCCTCGCTATAAAGGTCAACATTCCATTTGCCACCTTAATCACCTGCTGCACCTGCAGACTGAGTTTTTGTGATTCGTGCACAAGGACCCCCAGGTCCCTCTGCACATTAGCATGCTGCAGCTTTTCATCCTTTAAATAATCCCTCCTACTATTATTTCTACCAAAGTGGATAACCTCACATTTGCTAACATTATATTCCATCTGCCAGGTTCTCACCCACTCACTCAGCCTATCCAAATCCCTCTGCAGACTTTCTGCACCCTCCACGCAATTCACTTTTCCACTCGTCTTCGTGTCATCAGCAAATTTTGTTACCCTACACTCAGCCCCCTCCTCCAGATTGTCCACATAAACGGTAAACAGTTGAGGCCCCAGCACCGATCTCTGCGGCACTCCACTAGTCACCAACTGCCAACCAGAAAAGCACCCATTGATTCCAACTCTCTGCTTCCTGTTAGATAACCAATCCTCAATTCATGCTAACACTTCATCTCCAATTCTGTGTACCCTAACCTTCTGCAGCAACCTTTTGTGAGGCACCTAATCGAATGTTTTCTGGAAATCTAAAAACACCACATCCACTGCTTCCCCTCTGTTTACCGCACTAGTCATATCCTCATAGAAATCCAATGAATTCATTAAACACAACTTCCCCTTCACAAATCTGTGCTGCGTCTACTTGATCAAACTGTTCTCTTCTAGTTGTCTTGCTATTTCTTCTTTGATGATGGATTCTAGCATTTTTCCAACTACAGACATTAAGGTAACCAGCCTATAATTCCCTGCCTTTTGTCTGCTATCTTTTTTAAACAGCGGCGTAACATTAGCTGTTTTCCAATCCTCCCGGCACTTCTCCAGAGTCTAACGAATTTTGATAAATAATTACTAAGGCATCTGCTATTACTTCTGTCATTTCTTAGAGAACCCTGAGATATATTCCATCCGGTCTTGGGAACTTGTCTGCCTTCAGTCTCATTAGTCTACCAAGCACTACCTCTCTAGTGACTGTAATTGTATGAAGGACCTCATCTCCTACTATCCCTCTATCTTTACTATTCGGTAAGCTATTTATGTCCTCCGTGAAGACTGATGCAAAAAACTTACTTATTTAAAGTCTCAGCCATCTCCTCATTACCCACCGTTAAATGCCCTCTCTCGTCCTCCAAGGGTCCAACATACATTCTAGGCAATCTCCTCCTCTTTATATATTTGAGAAAACTTTTACTATCGTTTTTTATACTTCAAGCTAGTTTAGCTTCATATTCTATCTTTCCTTTCTTTATTGCTTTCTTAGTCATTCTTTGTTTTTTAAATCTTTCCCAATCTTCTAATTCCCCACTATTTTTAGCCGCTCTGTATGCATCGGCTTTTAATTTAATACTCTCCTTTATTTCCTTCGATAACCACGGCTGGTTATTCCTTTTCTTACAATCCTTCTTTACCATCGGAATATATTTCTGCTGAATACCGAAAAAGATCTCCTTAAAAATTCTTCTTTGTTCCTCAGCTATCCTACCAACCAATCTGCGCCCCCAATCTACATTCGCCAATTCCACCTTCATCTTATCATACTCCCCTCCGTTCAAATAGGTTTGGGACCCTACTTTCTCGTCGTCCATCTGTATCAGAAATTCAACTGTACTATGATCACTCATCACAAGAAGATCTCTAATTCTACCTTCCTCGTTACACAGTACTAGATCTAAGATAACTCGGTCCCATGTAGATTCTGTTACGTACTGTTCAAGGGAACTATCCTGACAGCATTCCAAGAACTCTTCCTCAAGCCCACCACGTCCAACTTGAGTCAACCAATTAATAGATAATAGATAAAATCCAATAATCAACCAATAAATAGATAAAAACATTTGAAGACATTCAAAGAGGAAATTAATAGTCGTGCCCCAAGCGTATTTGTTAAGAGAATGATGAGAGTGAAAAATTGAGTTGATTTATTTATCCCTGTAGCTGTACATAGCATTTTAAAATAAAAGGACATTGATGGTATTGCTGTAGAATAGTTCAATATACTTGGGACCTGCTTGCCCAGTTGTCATAAGTTTCCCTGAGGGCATTTGTTGGGTCAACAGGTTGAATTTCTGAGCAGAGATATATCATAGGGTTACTTTTGGAACTTCCTCTGTTCCAGGTGGATGATAGAGTGGCATTCACCCCAAATATACATAACTGTTACTTGTTGACATTTTTAAATTTTGTGTTCATGATCCATTGATGTCAATGTGGGTTCTTAACAAAAGCTGACTTCCAGTGGGATCTACGAACATTCCATCTCCTACACACAGTTCCAGCATTAGACCAGTGTCGCATTGTCTTCAATAACACAGGCACAGTTATTTATGGAGGTAAGAGTATTAGAAGTGTGGGGGAGAAGGCAAATTGGTGGAGATCATTTATAAAATGTCAGTTCTGTTTTAGAGAAAGAAAGGAATTGAATCTTTATAAAGTTGAAACCACATCTGGAACCTTCATGAACCACTTATTACTGCAATATTTCATTCCCAAGTTCCTTGGAGTTATGTGTCATAGAACTCTGAGGTATAGAGGGATTTCTTTCTATTTAAGTAATTTTCTGTTTTTCTGTTCTTCCTGCCAAAGTGGTCAAGTTCACATTTCCCACAATATACTCCATCGGTTAAATTTATACACACTTGTTGGTGTTCTGATACATGAATCACAAAAGATTAGTAAGCAAGTGCAAGTAATTAGGAAGACAAATCGAATGCAAGGAGAATGGAATATAAAAGACTTCATGAGACCACATCTGGAGTATTCTTTACAGTTTTGGTCTACTTATTCAAGGAAAGATACAAAATGCTTAGAAACAGTTCAGAGAAAGTTTCACTTGACTGATATGAGGTTGGGATAGTTGCTTTATGAGGAGGGGCTGGACTTGTATCCATTTTAGAAAAATGGGAGAATCCTATTAAAATGTAAGATTTTGATTCTTCACTCTGGGAAAAGGATGTGAGCAACTTGCACAGTTTGACATAGGAAATGTGGAGGTATTGGAAGTTCTTAGGGATTAAAAACAGACAACTCTCCTGGCCCGGATGAAATTGCATCCTCTGGTCACAGGGAAAATACAGTAAGAAGTCTCACTACACCAAGGTAAAGTTCAACAGTTTATTTGGAAGCAAATGCCACTAGCTTTCAGAGCACTGCTCCTTCGTCAGACAGCACTTTGAAAGATAGTGGTGTTTGCTACCAAATAAGCCTTTTGGATTTTAACTCTGGTGTTGTGAGACTTCTTATCGTGTTTACCCCAGTCCAACGCTGGCATCTCCACATCACAGAGAAAATGCCAGGCGACTGGAGGTGGGTTCCATTAATGTGGTTCCACTTTTCAAAAAAAGGCTAGTAGAAATAAACCAGGAAATTGCAGACTGGTGGGTCTCACGTCAATGGTAGGGAAACTATTGAATAAAGCTCTGAATGAGAGAATTAATATCTACTTGGAAAGGCATAGTTACTTAGGCATAGTCAGCATGGCTTTGTAAGAGGGAGGACATGCCTAACAAATTTATTAGAATTTTTCAAAACTGTGATTCAAGTGTATGGATAAGGGAAGTTCAGTTGAAGTAGTTTATATGGATTTTAGCAAAGCTTTTGACAAGATCCCAACATGGGAGACTGATGAAAAGCTAAATGAAGATAGAATTTAGGGTAACTTGATGTGATGCATCCGAAACTGGCTTAGTAATAGGACACAAAGAATGGTGGTAAAAGGCTGTTCAAGTGACTGAAGGACAATATCAAGCAATGTATCATTAGGATTAGTATTGGGACTTTTATTTGTTATAAATAATATAGATAAAAATGTTCATCTCTGTTTTATAAATGATAAAAATGAAAATGTGGAGGAACGCTAAGCAAGTTTGCAAACAACAAGATTCGTAGGGTAGTTAATAGTAAAGAGGATAGTTGTAGGTTACAGGAAGGTGTAGATGGGTTGGTCAGATGGGCAAAGCAGTGACAGATGGTATTTAACCCTAACAAGTGTGAGGTGATGCATTTTGGAAGAAAAAACAAGATCAGGGAGTACTTAACGAATGACAGGACACTGGGTAGTTCAGAGGAATAGATGGATCTTGGGGTGCTTATTCACAGGTCCCCTTAAGTCGGCAGAGCACGTGAACTAGATAATTAAGGCATATGGCTCACTTGTTTTCATCAGTTATAGTATAGAGTATAAGAGCTAGGGAGAAATGTTGGAGTTGTATAGAGTTGGTTAGGCCACAGCTGGAGTATTGTTTGTAGTTCTGGCCACCTCAGTATACGGAGGATGTGATTGCACTAGATGGGGTGCAGAGGAGGTTCACCAGGATGTTGTATGTGGTGGAGCATTTGAGCAATAAGGAAAAACTAGATAGGCTGTTTAGAGCAGAAAAGGCTAATGTGGGTGGGAGGCATGATTAAAGTGTGTAAAGGGACAGGGCGAATAGGAAACAGCTGGTTCCCTTGGCTGAGGGAAGAGACACAAAGGAGTATAGTTTTAAGGTAGGGAGCAGAAGATTCAGAGGGGATTTGAGATAAAAACTTTTTCATTCAGAGAGTGGTAGGAAATTGGATTACATTGCCTGGGAAGGTGATAGAGGCTAGAAACCTTACAGCCTCTTAAAAAAAAATTTAGATGTGCACATGAAATATCATAATATTTAAGGATTTGGAACAAGTGCAAGAAAATGCATTAGAGTGCCTTTAGCGGTAGTTATTGTTGGTGTAGGTTCAATAAGCCTAAGGCTTTTTCTGCACTTTATTATTCTACGAATCTATTGAGATACTTGACAGAATGGATGCTGGGAGGATGTTTCTTCTGGGAGAGGTTAGAACTAGGGGATATAGTTTAAACGGAAAGGTCCGTTAATCTTAGATGGGATTTTATGGTTTCGGGATGAGTGAGGCTTTAAAATTCCGTCTCTGGAGTTGAGGCTGTGAATTATGATCAACCATGATCTTAATTAAGCAAGCTGAATGTACCAAATGGCCTAATCTTGTCATTCCTTATGGAATGCACCACCTAAACAGATGGTAGAAGCATGTTCAGTATTGGCTTTCATGAGAAAATTGCATCAAATATATAGAAAACAATAAATATGGAGCTAAGGAAAAATAGTAAATAATTGGGTCTAAGAATTATTGGGAAAATAATTAGGGCCTCTTCTGGAGCAGATGGGACCTACACAGGAGAGACGGGCTACAACTGAACTACAAGGGGACCAGTATACTTGCAGAGAGGTTTGCTAGTGTTATTGAGGAGTATTTAAACTAGATTTGCAGGGGGTGGAAACCAGAGTGCCAGAGCAGATAGTGGAGCGGGGGTGAAACAGGCATGGAGCCTACAGAAATAGGGCAAACAGATAGGAAGGTCATGGGACCTCTACAGATTAAAGGATGAGGTGCTGGCTATCTTGAGGCCAGTCAGAGTGAATAAATCCCCAGGACCAGACCGGATATTCCCACGGACCTTGAGGGAGGCTAGTATGAACTTGCAGGGGCCCTAGCAGACACATTTAAAATGTCAATACTCACGGGGGAGGTGCCGGATGATTGGAGGGTGGCTCATGTTGTTCCGTTGTTTAAAAAAGTTTCCAAATGAAACCTGGGAAATTAAAGGCCAATAAGTTTGATTTTGGTGGTGGGCAAGTTATTGGAAGGTGTGATAAGGGATAGGATCTACAAATATTTGGATAGACAGGGACTTATTAGGGAGAGTCAACATGGCTTTGTGTGTGGTAGGTTATGTTTGACCAACCTATTAGAGTTTTTCGAGGAGGTTACCAGGAAAGTGGATGTTGTCTACCTGGATTTCAACAAGGCCTTTGACAAGGTCCCTCATGTCGGATTAGTTAGAAAGATTCCATCGCTAGGTATACATGGGGAGGTAGTAAATTGGATTAGACACTGGTTCAGTGGAAGAAGCCAGAGAGTGGTTGTGAAGGATTGCTTGTCTGAGTGGAGGCCTGTGACTAGTAGTGTGCCGCAGGGATCGATGTTGGGTCCATTGTTATTTGTCATCTATATCAATCACCTGGATGATAATGTGGTAAATTGGATTAGCAAATTTGCTGATGATACAAAGATTGGAGGTTTAGTGGACTGGTTTTCAAAGCTTGCAGAGGGATTTGGACCAACTAGAAAAATAGGCTGAAAAATGGCAAATGGAATTTAACGCAGACAGATGTGAAGTATTGCATGTTGGAAGGACAAACCAAAGCAGAACATACAGGCTAAATGGTAGGATTCTGAAGAGTGCAGTTGAATATAGGGATCTGGGCATACAGATGTTAGAAGCATGTTCAGTATTGGCTTTCATGAGAAAATTGCATAAGTAGATAGGGTCATAGAGTGCTTTTGGTACATTGGCCTTTATAAATTGGAGTATAAAAGTTGGAGTGTTATGGTAAGGTTGTATAAGCATTGGTGAGACCGAATTTAGAGTATTGCGTACAGTTTTGGTCACCTAGTTGCAAGAAGGACGTAAATACGGTTGAAAGAGTGCAGAGAAGGTTCACGAGGATGTTGCCGGGACTTGAGAAGCTGAGTTACAGAGAGATTGAATAGATTAGGACTTTATTCCCTGGAGCATAGAAGAATGAGGAGAAATTTGATAGAGGTGTATAAGATTTTGATGGGTATAGATAGTGAATACAAGCAGGCTTTTTCCACTGAGGCTAGGGGAGAAAAAAAAACAGAGCATGGGTTAAGGATGAAAGGAGAAAAGTTTAAAGGGAATATTAGGGGGGACTTCTTCACGCAGAGAGTGGGAGTGTGGAATGAGCTGCTGGATAAAGTGGTAAATGCGGGGTCACTTTTAACATTTAAGAAAAAATTGGACAGGTTCATGAATGAGAGAGATGTGGTAAGATATGGTCCAAGTGCAGGTCAGTGGGACTAAGTAAAAAATGGTTCAGCACAGACAAGAAGGGCCAAAAGGCCTGTTTCTGAGCTGTAATTTTCTATGGTTCTGTGGTTCTAAGAAGATAACTCTTTTGAAGAGGTAGCACAGGCAACATGGGATGAATGCCCCCTGTGCTGTGAGATTCTATGACCAGGATTGGCACCCAAGAATTTTGAAAAAAACTTTTTTTATGATGGAATTAGGTTGAGTCCAAAAGTTATTTAAGATGCTGAGGGTTGGTAGGAGTCTAAGCGACACACATACAAAAATGCTTTGAAGTTAGTTAGATTAGACATCATGAAAATTTCTTTCCACAAAGAACCATCACCCTCTGAAACAGGTGACTGAGTCTGAAGCCATTGTAGTCCATAAACTGAAGAGGGTGTTCCCAGTTATAGAGACAGTGTTATTAATTACTGAATAATCAGTAATGGGCTTTACTAGTTCTCTGGAACTGTGCTTCACATTAAGAGTCAGATAAAGATTTCCCAGTGCTTGTCCTGAAGTGGAAATGACCTTAGATTTCTTCTGTCCCTTTCAAACGATTCTGTATCTGGGTTTATTTGCAAGGGTTGGGTTCTGAAGACCTTGTATCTCTGCTGTTTTATGTTTTTTGATTTGATTTATTATTGTTGCATATTAGTATACAATGAAAGTGTTGTTTCTTACATGTTATACAGACAAAGGATACTGTTCGTAGAGAAGGAAAGGAGAGAGTGCAAAATGTAGTGTTACAATCAAGCTAGAATGTAGAGAAAGATCAACTTAAGTGAGTTGGGTCCATTCAAAAGTCTGACAGCAGCAGAAAAAAAAGCTGTTCTCGAATCATTTGGTACGTGATCTCAGACTTTTGTATTTTTTTCCTGACGGAAGAAAGTGGGAAAGAGCGTCTGGGGTACGTAAGGCTTTAATAATGCTGGCTGCTTTTCTGAGGCAGCAGGAAGTATAAACAGTCAGTGGATGGGAGGTTGGTTTGCATGATGGACTGGGCTTTGTTCATGACCCTTTATAGTTTCTTGTAGTCCTGGACAGAGCAGGTGCAGCACTCAGGACGCTTTCTAAAGTGTATCTGTAAATGTTGATGAGAATCGTAGTGAACATGCCAAATTTCCTAAGCATCCTGAGAAAATAGAGGTGTTGGTGGCTTTCTTTACTACAAAGTCGAATGGCGGGCCAGCACAGGTTGTTGAAGATCTGGACACCTGGAAACTTGAAGCTCTAGTTCATTCCTACTTCATCCTCATTAAAGATCTTATTAAAGTATTTGAAGAGCGTATTTCCTGTTTCTGGCTTCTGGATTATGTTATATCAGGCATATGTTTCTCTGGGTTTTCTAATGTTTGCAGCCAGCTCATCAATGAGACTCTTCAAAAAATCTCATCACTCCGCACCATTTCAATATGAGAATAAACATGGAGTAAATGGCCTGGTTCTGTGTTGCAACTTCCCTGTACAGTTTGGAGATATTGTGCATAAACTGGTTGCCATTATCCACTTACATAACAGTCACTGTAAATGGTGTGTGAAATGCTCTGAGATGTGGTATGAAGCTGCGTGAATGCAGGTCCTTTATCTGATTCTATTTTTATCTTCTAGCTATGTTGCAGGCAGATGATGAAGATGATTTGATAGAAGTGCGGATGAAAAGTCCCTTTGGATCCTCTTTCAGGACTTTTGATGCTACTGATTACAAACCAATAGGTGAGAGAACTGAGCAGCAACTGAATTGCCTCCTGTTGAGACATGTTTTACGTTTTACTTGTTACTGGTTACCTCCTGGATTACTATTGTGTTAGGTGGATGATTACTTTAGGATCGTTTGATGCTGCAGCCTGCTTGGTGCATCAGTCCATCCATTGCTGTCATTTCCTTTTGTGCTGAATGTCCTAAATTGTTACACTAGTATGTTCCTCCATAGACATTATAATACAAGTGAGGTAGGACTGTACTATGAGACCTATATGTTTTTAGGGGTCAAATGACTATATCACCAGTGTGGTAACATCTTCTGGCTCCAGTGCCAAATCCTCCAAATGGCAGAGTAGTGACTGTTGGCTGACTGGGACAGATGTGGCAAAGGAGTGAGGCCAGAAGTGTGGGAGGTGAATCAGATGCTGTTGAGGGACCTGTCAACATAGAAGAGGGAATTCTTTGGTTGAGAAGAATCAACGAGTACTTATGCAGAATTTGGCAGTGTCAGAGCAAAATGGAGGAAAATGGTCAGCAGGCCATCCAGGAAGAGTGTAAACAATTATGGATATCAGTCGGGCTGTAGTAGATAGATACTGATACTGATTAACAGCCATACCTTACATATAGAGAAATCAAGGAAGAGAAGAATCCAAGATGAACTATGTTGATTGTGAGGAAGGCTGGAAATCTGAAACAAAGTTAACACTTTCCAGTTCAGGGCAAAGAGCAACAAGTATTGCCAAGGCAGTCTATAGTGTACCAGCGAAAGGCTTGATTAGGAGATCCGAGTTGGACTAAAACGAAGAATGTTTCTGTATCCTAAGTAAAGGCTGAACAGTGAGGACTCATGTCTCAAAGTAGTGACTTTTATTTGGGGTAAGTGACTGTGGTGACCAATTTCATGCTGGCCCCTGGAAACATGAACACTCATATTACAGCCCTACCTCACTGGTATTACAATGGTATTTCTGGAAGCACACATCAGTGTAACAATGCAGGACATTCAGCACCAAGGAAATGATGGCAGTGGATGAACATGGTAGAATTTATTCAATTAGCCAGGTGAGGAGGGTGGTGGTGGTGGATGGTGACTGGTTGAGTGTCTGTTCAAGGAAGAAGCAGAAGAGTCTTGCACCATCTTGGTGGGAATTGGAGGTGTAGACAGAGAGATTGTTCAATGTTGTGGAGTTATTTGTGTTGGAGAACCAAACACTTGGCGACTCATATAAGTGACAATATATGATTGCTCTTGTACCAGCTAACTGTTATTGGTTTTCTGGTGCAGAATGCACTCTGCTTTCCTGAGTGGCCACAGACTTTTATTGCATGTTGTTAAATAACACTTCATTTGTTTTGGGACTGCTGCTTAGTTTGTTATATTGGTTCAAGGGTAATCACTATGTTTTAGGTTCCTTGGGGTGAGGAATGGAACACTTTCCTTTTTCATCTCTCAGCGTTGGCAACAAATGTCCTGATCAGATTTGGTGTGGTTAGTCACAGAATAAAACTTAGCATGCTTGGCTCCACTGTGACATCCCAGCCTCCAGAAGAATACTCCTGACTTGCAGCCTTGATGTTTCCACACCAGCAGCCTGTGTCTTTTTTGAGGTTATCAACTTAGTGTTGGCGGCTTTGTTATGTACTTTTGTTCCTTAGGAATAAGAGTTGAATTTACTTGATATAGAACCTTACCATGAAAGTCTATTCAGATCAACATCAGTCTTTGCTGGATTGAAACCCATCCCAGAAGTGAAGTGCTCGCTATTTTTCTTCCCCATCATACGACTTTCTCCATCTTCCATTCTGAGCTTTTGTCAAATCTTCACAAAGTGTGGCTGAGCATGTATTTTTCTTTTGTGTGAACACTTGATGTATTTATGTCCTAAAGAATGAGCAGATGGTGCCAGGCTCTTTCAGCAAATTGTTGAATAAATTAGTTGCTCCTCCCAAATTTGTGACTGCCTGTCTTTAAAGCCAATATTTAACCAAGAGTTTTCACACTGAATAAGTCCTGGGTAATGGGAGGCAAACACATTGCAGGCAACCCATTTAAGAAAGCTTGCTAACTCATTTTAAGTTTCTATATTGAATGATGAGGAAGTGTGCTCTTGTGAAAAATTCCAGCAAAAGTATTTAAGTGTTTTTTTTAACTTTATTTTTAAAGCAACCCTTGATGTGAAGAGGAACATTTTTGACCTTTGTACAGATACGAAGGACTGCTACCTGGCTGTGATTGAGGTAAGCCTGGGCTTTGGCCTACAGTGGTAAGAACTTGTTGTCTTTTCAGTGGGGAGGAAATTCATTATCTTAATGTATTTTCCCTCCTGAAGGAAGAACACTATAGTCCTCCAGTATTTCACCAAAGATGCACGTGATAGTGTGACAATTCGTGGATGACCATTGCAGTCAAGTAATTCAGGAGCAAGTTCCCAGACTAATTCCCCCAACTCCTTTATTGTGGCTCAGGCATTACAATGCCCCAAGTTTATCTCAAACTGGGAGGATCAAATATGGGACCTTACTATTACATTAAATCACCTGGGAACTCATCGGTGACCTTGTCTTTTCAGGGGTGATTTAAAATGCCAGAATTTCTTTTGTATGTTATCTGTCTGTAAACACTAACTTGTTAACTCACCAGATTTAACTGACATCTGCTTATTTTCTTGCTTTTACACATTGAAGTGAAGCGCTTCTGTGCCGGATGAAAATGTTCTCGTTTCACGCCTTTAATTTGCAATGTTATGGACTCTGCCAGGCAAGAATTAGAATAGACTAATGGCGAAACAAAACTCCCTCCATGGCAATTTGTTGCTATCCCACCTGTTGAGAATAATCCATCCCTCATAAGTGTGGTATTGATAGTCTTCTGATCACATCTCCAAACTGATGAAATAGCTCCCAGTTTCATTAAGAAATTAGGTTAATGTCCAAGCACATACCACCTGCAAACTTCCAAGCTTTGGAAGGGCTTTGACTGCATTAGCATGGACTGAATTCAAATCCAGAGTTTGAAAATGAAAGGCCCATGATGGAATTGACCATGTCAGCTAGACAGTCAGACAACTGCTTTGCATATTAAAAATAGCTGCCATCAGATATAGGCACAAGGAGATTTGGCTATGGGGCAAGCTGTAGTGAGCATATAGAGTTGAATCTCGTGCAGGTTCAAGAGAACAGCATCAAAGCAAAAGCAGTTCTCATCCTTTTCTAATGCCTTCTTGTTCTCACCCATCCATATGTGTGACCTCCAACTTGACCTCAGCACATTATTATTTTTGTTTGCCCGCCATTGGTGACCATGCCTGAGCTTTCCAAGCCCTAACCTCCTGCACTTCTCTCCCTAAGCCTCTCTCTTCTACTTCCTTTTCCTCCTTCAGCGTACTCATTAAAATCTCCATCGTTGTCCAAGCTTTTGGTTGTTGGTCTAGGCTTGGTGTCAGCTTTTGGTCTGATAACACTCCTATAAAGTGCTTTGGCTGTTTTTTCACAGTAAAAAATACTGTATTAACTTACTTTTTAGTTAAAAGTGTCTGTTGAATTTTATTTAAAAGTATGCTGTATTCCTGTGCATAAGTATTGTTTGGTTTGGTGTAATTCTGTTCCGAATATTACTGATCCCCAAATGTGTTGCAGAACCAAGGTAGCAGCATGGATGCCCTATCCATGGATACAGTCTGCAGACTGTATGAAGTGGGACGTCAGCGACTTGCTGAGGAAGAGGATGAAGAGGAGGATCAGGTCTGGACTTCATTAATTGATTCTCAGATCTTGAATTACAATGAGATTGTCAGCCAATGTTACCCGGTTTGTTGAAGGTTGTGGTCAAGAGTGAAAATACACTCATTGTGACCTTTAATCATGATAAGATGATAACATTAAGTCATCCTGTCAGGCATGTGAGCTGTCTGTGGGCAAACAGTAGTCAAGCTTTTCATATCTGAAATCTGAGTGCTATAGTAAAGTGACTGGGTCTAGTGAAGAAGAGATTAAATGTTTTGTTTTCGTCAGTGGGGATGACATAAAGACCTGTGAATTACAGCTCACAATGCTGAGGTTTGTTTGATGCCAGGCTGTGAGCTGAAATCTAAAAATGGCCAGTCCAGGATGCAGAGAATTCCCTGCAGCTGCGCGTGGTCAAGACTTTAATTGCCAATAATGTGTCTTTTGCAACCTGCTATTTTGGGCATCTTAATGAGTTGTACAGACTGGCCCCAGGTTTGGTCTGTGTTATAGGTGATCGCAACCTGGACACTAGCAATGACACTATAGGCCTTTTCAGCCTTTAGACAAGGAAGGTGTTCCTGATCAATATCGCTGTCCTCTGCTGTAAAGGTTGAGTAGAGCATTGGCTCTGCTATAATGTCACTACAGTCAAACCTGGGAACACAGTCTCTATGATCAGTTGACAGGAGTGGCAAGGGAGCCACTGACACCTGAGCAACCAGTGGAAATTGGTACTTCTGTTGGAGATGGCATGAGAAACCAATATACTAATTCTAAGAGCAAGTGGACAAAACCTTGAAATAAAATCTAGGTTATTGATAGCTGATTCACCTTCACACAAGAGATAGTGGAAAATGGAATTCTTTCCCTTGGGAAAACTGTCAAGATTTGGAGGGGTGATTGGAGTTTTCAAACTGAGACTGATTTCTTTTGTAAGTGTATTAAAGATTACACAACCATACTGGCTAGCCAATTTGAAATACAGATCAGCCATTGAATCACAGAATTCCTACAATGCAGAAGGAGATCATTCTGCCTTCAACACCAACTCTCTGACAGAGTATCTTGCCCAAACATACCCCACTGCCCTATCCCCATTGCCCCAAGCATTTACCTTGCTCTTCCCTCTAGACTACACATCTTGGGACATTAAAGAGCAATTTAGCATGATCAATCCAGCATGCCTGCATGTATCTTTGGACTGTAGGAGGAAACCCACGCAGATACAGGAAGAATATGCAAATTGCTCACAGATAGTTACCTGAGGCTGGAATCAAACCCAGTTCCCTGGCATTGAGACAAAGCAGTGCTGATCCAATTGAATTGTGAAATAGGCTCAAATGAGAGTTGGATGGCACAATGCTGTTCCTGATGTTTTGTGTTTTGCATAATTTGATTGAAGAAAACTGACTGGATATTGGACAGAATTAGTGATGTTGCTACTATCACAGGAAGAAGAGGAGGAGGATGACGATGACGACGACGATGATGACGATGATTCTGAAGATGATCTGGATGACTTGGATACTGACCCACTGCTGGATGGGGAGGATGAAAATAATGGGAGTGAAGCCAATGCAGCCCAGGATGGAGAGCGCGACTTCACAGCTTCTGATGAGGAGGAGTTGGAAGCTCTACTGGGTAATGGTGAAGAGGAAGCTGAGGAGGAAGAGGAGGAGGAAGAGGATGATTGGGAGGATGAAGATACAGACATTCTTGGAGATTGTAAGTTAATCCCATTTATAAATGCAGTAGTCGTATAAAAGATGGAACTGAACGTTGCTGAATATATGCTCTTCAGAAAAGAGGAAAGGGGGGTAAAAAGGAGAGGAGTGAGAGTATTGATTAAAGGGAATATTACAATGTTGGATTGAGATAATGTCTGCCGAGGTCAAGGACAGAATCTGTCTGGTTAGAGCTAAATACCATTACGCTACTGGTATATTCTATGGGCCTGCAATTATTGGGAAAGATATAAACGAACAAATCTGCAGGGAAATTAAAGAAAGGTGTAAGAACCATTGAATTATAATAATGGGACATTGCAATTATTACGTTATTATTTCAGTTTCACTTATAAGTGAAAGTGAGAAAGAATGATTTCTGAAGAGTGTTCTGGTGAATTTTCTCATATACTTAGGGGTAAAGGGGATATTGCTGGGATCTGTTTCTGGAGAATGAGGTGTATCAGGTGTTGGTAGAGTAACATTTAGGAAACAGTGATCATACAGCCAAAGTATTTAGATCAGCTATGGAAAAGGGCAAGGAACAATCTAGAATAAAAATGTTTAATTGGAGGATGGCCAAATTCAGTAGGTTGGAAAAGAACCAGTCCCAGGTAAATTTGAATGAATGATTGGCTAGCACAAATGTAACAGAATAATAGCTGTTTTTAAAGAAGGGATGATTTGGGTACAGTCAGTGTACATTCCTATCAGAGTTAACAGGGCAATAAAAGCCAAATTTCCCTAGGTGACAAAAGAGAAAATAAAATGAAAAAGAAAGGGCGTGTGTGTCACAGATACCAGGATTATAATACCAAGAGCAAACAAGTCTAAATATAGAAATTTCAAGAGATTGGCAGCTAACAAAAGGAAATCCAAAAGTTGTCTTTAGGCATATAAATTGTGAAAGGGTGGCAAGAAGAGCGCTGAATTAGGGATCTAAAAGGGAAACCGTGCACAAAGGTGGAGGGCATCACTGAGATACCAAGTGAATACTTTGCCTTTTTCTTTACTAAGCAAGAAGATGATACCAAGATCGTTGTGAGAAAAGGTAGTTAAGATATTGGATAGGTACAAACTGATAAAGAGGAGGGATTATAAATGCTGGCTCTATTTAAACAAGTGGAACATGTTAGGTATCTGAGGATACTCAGGGAAGCAATTGGTAATTGCAGAGGTCCTAGCCATAATCTTCAAATCCTCCGTGGATAAGAGTGGTAATGTATTAAAAATGTTACATGCTTGTTGAAAAAGGCTGTAAGATTAAGCCCAGCAACTACAAGCCAGTAAGTTTTGCGTGTTTGGTGGGAAAGTTTTTAAAAACCATAATCCAGGATAGAATTAACCTGGACAAGTATAAATTAATAATGGAAAGCCAGAACAAATTTGTTGATGGTAAATTATGTTTAACTAGCATGATTAAAGTTGATGAGAGTAATGTTGAATGGCTTTATATGGACTTACAATGGATGTTTGTTAAAGTACCATATAAGAGACTTGCCAGCAAAGTTGAAACCTATGGAGTAAGAAAAGACAGTGGCAGTAAGGCTACAAAGATGGCTGAGTGACAGAAAGCAAGGAGCAGTGGTGAACACTTTTATTTTTGGACTGAAGGAAGCTGTACGTTGGGGACCACTGCTTTTCTTGATCTTTATTGACTTGTGCAGAGCAAAGTTTTAAAATTTGCAGAAGACAAATCCTGAGATATAGTGAATTGTGAGGAAAATAGTGATCAATTTTGAGAGCATATAGATAGCCTAGTGAAATGGGCAGACACAAGCAGATTGCATTTCCCTGCATTAGATTCAAAGTGATTCATTTTGATAGAACAAGCCAGGAGAGACAATAAAGTAAAAGGTAAAATTCTAAAATGGATGCAGGAACATAGATTTGGGGGTAAATACACTCAAACTGAGGTTACAGACAGCTTCAGAGAGTGATTGTAAAAAGGAATAGGCTTTGTAAATAATAGGCACAGAATACAAAAGCAAGGAAGTTATGCAGAACTTCTGTAAAACACTAGTTTGGCCTTAACTGGAATTTGTGCCCAATTTAGGGAAGATGTGAAGGCTTCAAAGAGAATGCAGAAAAAGTTCATAAAATGGTTTCAAGGATGGGGGTGTCAGTGGGTTGACTGGAGAACCCTGTTTTCCTTCGAGAAGAATAAGAGGAGATTTGATCAAGGTGTTCATACTTATGAGGAAAATAGACAGTGTAGATGGAGAGAAGCTATTATCACTGGCAGAAGGGTTGAGAACCAGAGAACAGGGATTTGAGATGATTAGTAAAGTCTCCTTTACTCAGCTAGTGGGATTAGAATCTGGAATATACTGCCTGCAGGTGTGATGGAGGCAGATTCAATCGTGGTTTTCAAAGGGGAATTGAATAAACATTTGAAGACAAATAATTGCTACGATTATGGGGAAAGGATAAGGGAGAGGTGAGATATTCTTGCATACAAACATTTTCCATACAAGTCCCTTGTACAGCTAAGGGCAGTTGAGGATGGGGAGTAAATGAATGAAATTTTTTAATTGCCAAATCCAAAATGAGAAGAGGTTCAGTGTTTTTTCCATCAGCAGTTGTAGAGTTGACGTTTTTCTTTATTTGCCTTCCCTGTTTTAAAGGGGAGTGATAAGGTTAGCATTTATTGCCCATTCCTGCTCTTGAACTTAATGGCTTGCTACCCCATTTCGGAGGGCACTTGAGTGTGGATATGGAGTCACGTGCGGTCCAGACCAGGTAAGGATAGCAGATTTCCTAAAAGATATTAGTAAACTAAATGGGTTTTACAGTTGACAATGATTTAATTTCATGCCAGATTTTTTCCTTACTGAATTCAAATTTCAGCATCTACCTTGCTGGGATCCTAATCCTGGTCTCCTAATCATTATTCTGGTCTCTGGATTACTAATCTGCAACAATACCACTGTGCCACTATCTCCCTTGGTATGGTTGCATTTCATTGGTGTTGTCTTGGTTTTGTAAAGCTGGTTCCAATATTAGCCTCAAGGCAGTTGTGTTGCTATTCTTTATATCCAGCTCATTTAGTGCGATGCTGCATGTGTCCATCTTGCACCCAGATCTGGATTTCCCTGCTCCCTGAACTCTAACAAAGTTGCAGAACATGTAGTTTGTGCTGAGTGTGCTCCGGATCAAAACAGCTTTCCAAAACGGCCATCTTGACTATTGAAACAGGGTCCATCTTCAGGTGATCTCCCTCCACAAACCTGAATTCTTCATTATACAGCGTCTTTCTGGCTCTTATGCCTCTACTCCAAGTTTGATCCCCTTTCAAATAATCCTACAACTTCCCCCTGTTGGCACCTTTTAGAAGGTCCATGAGATACTCATTGCTACCTCTTAATAAGCAGCAACTCCAAATGCTCCAGCCTATTCTCTGCTTACTCCTTCCAATCTGCACAACCTCCCAACCTTCTCGCTGTTCCCATCAACTCCCAGCTCTGACTCCGTCAACTTCCAGCTCCGACCCCCTGGACTCACTCAATGGATCACTATGACTTGTGAATAAACCCTTTGACATCCATGAGTTTACTACTAAGAGTGACACAGTAGTTAGCATTGCTGCCTCACTGCTCCAGGGACTCTGGTTCAATTCTGGCCTCAGGTCACTGTCTGTGCACTGTGTGCACATTCTCCCCCTGTCTGCATGGGTTTCATATGGGTGCTCCGGTTTCTCCCAAAATCCAGAGATATGCAGGTTAGGTTGTTTGGCCCCTTAGTGAAGGGAGATTTACAGGTTAAATATGTGGTATTACGGGGATAGGGCCTGGGTAGAATTGCTGTCTGTGCAGACTCAATGGGCTGAATAGCCACTCCTGCATTGTTGGGGTCCTATGACTAGTAATCCAAGGTAATGATTAGGAAGACTAGGATTAAAATCCCAGCAAGGCAGGTGGTGAAATTTGAATTCAGTAAGGAAAAAAATCAAGAAAAAAATTAAATTATTGTCAATTGTAAGGACCCATCTGATTTACTAATATCTTTTAGGAAATTTTCCATCAATATGGTTTAACAATGTCAAAGGGTAGATGACACCTTTCTCACTGATATTTTCCACCTTTTGCTGTAACCAAACTATCATGGCAGTAGTGTGGCTCTTATTTCTAATCCATCCTTGGTTTATTCTCCTACTCTTCTGCCAATTCTCTGCCTATGAGCATCTTGCCTTGTTCCAACCATCATTTAAAATCGTTGTTCTGTATTGCCCTCCCAAATACCACTCCAGATTTTTCATTGAGCTTCTTTGACTTCCTGCCTTTACCTCTGCATTATAACTCTTCGAGTAATTTAGTCCTCCGTCTCAGCTCTTGTTTAATTCACTGATTTGATTTGATTTATTATTGTCACGTGTTAAGATACAGTGAAAAGAATTGTTTCTTGTGCACTGTAGACAAAGCACAACATTCATCGAGAAGGAAACAAGAGTGCAGAATATAGTGTTAGTCATTGCTAGGGTGGAGAGAAAGATCAACTTGATGCAAGTTAAATCTATTCAAAAGCCTGATCATAGCAGGGAAGAAGTTGTTCTTGAGTCGGTTGGTATATGACCTCAGATTTTTGTATCTTTTTCCGGACGGAAGAAGATGGAAGAGAGATTGTCTGGGGTGTGGGGTCCTTAATTATGCCAGCTGTTTAGCCAAGACAGTGGGAAATGTAGATAGAGCTAATGGATGGGAGGCTGGTTTGTGCGCTACATTCACGATCTTTCGTAGCTCTTTGTGGTTTTGGACAGAGCAGAAGTTTTACCAAGCTGTGATACAACCAGAAAGAATGCTTTCAATGGTGCATCGGTAAAGATTTGTGAGAATCGTAGCTGACATGCTAAATTTTCCTAATCTTCTAAGAAGGTAGAGGCATTTCTTAACCATAATGTCAGCATAGATTGGAGATTTGGGCTTCTAAAAACTTGAAGCTCTCGACCCTTTCTACTCCATCCCCACTGATATAGAGGAGCATGTTCTTCTTGCACTTCCTGAAGTCAATGACAATTTCCTTTGTTTTGTTGACATTGAGGGAGAGATTATTGTTGCCACTCCAGTTCATGAAATTCGCTATCTCATTCCTATCCTCTGTCTCATCATTGTTTGAGATTCAACCCACAAATGTGATGTTGTCAGCAAACTCAAATCGAATTTCACTGCCTGCTTTATTCGTTAAATCTCTTCTTCCATATAAACTCTCAGACATGCCATAAGCTGAGCTCTCTTAGCTCCTCCATTCACGTCGTAACTGTCACTAATAAGGCAATCCAGTCACTGCCTTGTATTGTTATCCACACATTCCCCTCCACTCTCCCAAGTCTACTTCTTTCTGTGTACAGCCCTAGAAATACTCTACCTCGAGTCATTTATCTCAAATTTGCATCTGCCTATGACAAGATTCTGAGGCTGCATTTCCCTGGAAATAGGAGATTTGCGCCCGACTTCAATGGACCTTTACGTGATCAGCCAGCTAGAATTCCAGTGGCGAGCCAGATGGGAGAATTTCAGCGCTGGTCTTTCACATTTCATTTAATTTGATCCCAGCAACTCTGCACTGTCATCTGGCTGCATCAATTGTGTTTATCTGGCCTTATTCTATCCAACCTTAGCCAGATAATCATCTGCAATTACTTCTCTCCATTCCTGCACTGTTTCTTCTGGTGCAGCCCAAGGATTTTTCTTGGCAGCTTCCTGTTTCTCATCTACATGCTGTTCCTCAATGACATCATCCAAAAACATATTGTTTTCCATGTGTATAGTTAGGAATCATAGTTCTACCTCACTTCCAGCTTTCTTTATATACGCACGTATTTATGCATGCACACAAAGACGCGCGCGCACACACACACACACACACATATATGCACGGAGGTGAGCATGCACAGACATGGGCACATGCAGATGTTAACCTTATCCATTCCTACTTCCAAAGTGCATAACCTTACACTTTACCACATTGTGTTCCATCTGCCACTTTGTCCACTCTCTTTAATCTGTCCAAATCCTTATGCAACACCCCTCCCCCACCCCCCTCCTCTATCCATGCCAGGATCTTACTTTTAACACCATGGGCTCTTAACTTATTTAACAGTCTTTTATGAGCCACCTTTCAAAGGCATTTTGGAAATCTAAATAAATCATGTCCTGTGGTTCTCCTTTATCTAACTTCCTTGTTCCCTTCTCAAAGAACTCTAACACATTTGTCAGAGATGCCCTCCCCTTAACAAAACCATACTGACTCAGTCCTATTTTATCATTCACTTCCAAATACTCCCAAGTAATCCAGTATTACAGGGGGAAAAAAAATTCCTCGCAACTAAATTATAGCAAGACGCAAACTCTGTTCCCACAAGGTCCGCCATCCCCCTCATTCCAACTTATCTCAGTGATGATTTTAATCATAACTCCATCTTCTGCATTCTCTTTTACCCCGTTCTTTAGTTTCATCACACTGCATTCTCCTCAACTCCCCCATTTTCTACATTGCTCTCCACTTTCTAAAGTAGCCTCTAAGCCAACTACTTGATCATGTCTCCAGGCACTCCCTCAGTGCCTGCAGCTTCTGCTTGATATCCAATCCTCCTAACTTCCTTGGGAATGTTTCACTGAGTTAAAGAAAGGGCAACTTCTGTTGTTGAAAATCTGTGTTACTGAAAGCAAACATGTTCAGTCTGAGGGGGAACTATTCATCCTCGGTCAACCTAATTGGATTCTGACAGATCAGCTAGTTTATTAAAATGAATCACTGATTTTGAAATAAATATTGCACTGTCTGTAGGTAGGGGTGTGAATAAATGCCACATTAAAATGCTCATCATCTTCATCTTAATATAACTGCTTTTTCGTTTGAGAACTGTTATTAGTAATTGATGTCAGCCTTTCAGAAGTCCCCATTTCAAAGACTTGAGCATCTAATCTTGGCTGACACTTCTGCACGGTACTCAATTAAGAAGTTGGGATGAGGAGGGCTGAAGGCATTCAGTGATTTAAACAAATAGAAGGACCTAAACTTTGAATTTCTGCTGATTGCAGATTTCGGGGTAGTAATTGATGTCAGCCTTTCAGAAGTCCCCATTTCAAAGACTTGAGCATCTAATCTTGGCTGACACTTCTGCACGGTACTCAATTAAGAAGTTGGGATGAGGAGGGCTGAAGGCATTCAGTGATTTAAACAAATAGAAGGACCTAAACTTTGAATTTCTGCTGATTGCAGATTTCGGGGTCTATAAGCACAAAGGTGATAGGTGAACGGGAGTTATGCAAATTAGGGGCCAGCAGAATTTTAGATGAATTAAAGTTTATGAAGGGTGGAAGGTAGGAGGCTGAACAGGAGAAGGTTTTGGAATAATCCAATCTGTGGGTAGTCAACTACAACCTTGCATGTGTGGATGGACACTACTCCTTTTAGATTGGTGACTTCATGAGATTTGAGGGAAGAGAGGCAGAAAGTTTGGCAATAACAGATGTCCCAGTACAAACAGTTAGCTAACTTCTGATTGGTGAAACTCCATGTATAACTAAATATCCATTTTACTTTGAATCCTTTGCTGTAAACGGTCCAGTTGTAATGGTGATTAATGGTTGTGTTTTCTTTATCCAGCGGATACCACGGATAACTCTGACCTGGAAGATGATATCATTCTGTCCCTGAATGAATGATGCCACCAGCTGGATCTTTAGACCTGGCAAGAATCAAGGTCCAGGCATGAAATGTGCCCCCCTTCCTCAGTGGGGGCAGCAGAGGATAGCAAGAGTAATTAATGTTTTACTTCAGGGGCGTGAGTTCAGCCTGACATGCGTACACAGAGAAAGGAGCAGCAAAAAAAAATTCTTAATCCACTTATAACTTTCCCAGCAAGTTGTGCGCAGATACAAAGACTGGCCAGCTCACGCAGGCTGTGGAGCTGTGGGATGATCTTGCCCCAGTGGTTCAGAGCAATGAGTTTGTGTAAGATCTGCTGTTCAATTCTTAACAGCTTCACAGGGTAGAGACTCAGTGCTTTCCAAAAATGGAGAGGAGTTTGTTTTTAATGGATTTTCTAAAAGACATTTGTTTATATGTGTGTGTGTACATATATATATATAAAAAGTGGAAGGTTTATAAAGAGAACCATATATAGAGAGTGGTCGTAATGAAGAGATGGGCCATAATTTTCCACCTTTCATATAACGGGTAAAGTTTCTGGATCGAGCTCAGTGCCCTGCTCAATGCATCTCGTTACTGCTCGTATTTTAACATTAGAGAGCCTCTCGATTGGTGTTGCAGAATCTAGATTGTGCTTTAGTTGCTGTGGCCTCCTGGGAATAATAAGTGTTGATAAATTAATCAGGATCCTGAGAGGCAGTGGATATGCCAATAAATGATTGCCTTTAATCAAACTTCCATGTGATTAGTATAGAAAGCAAATGTGCCCCAGCATTTCCCATGGCTCAAGATCCGGCACATCTTCACCTGAATTCAACCTGCTAAAAAAGGAGAGGGATGCTCGACATTGTTCCCTTTTCTATTGTTTGCCGGATCTTTGCAAGTCATGTAGAACATGCTTTAAATGTGACTGCAATATACAGCATTGTTCTTATCACCTCAACATTAGGCAAGGCACTCTGGTGTAGTAGAGCTTATTGTTATCTTGGTCATCTTTCTCACTTCTCTAAATGACAGTGCTGGCTAATGGACCTTTTTGCAGAATTTAAACATAGCTCAGCTCATGCGAAGGGTACAGACTTTCATGCCATCTATGAACAAGTCATATTATGACTTGTCCCAAAATATAAAGAGTCTACTATAACCTGTACTTGGTTTCATTTCCTACCCAACTTTGCAACAGGCAGCCGGTGTTATAGAGGAGTGTGCTCAAGGAATTGTAATGTACCATCTCGTATGACACATGACTGCCTCCCCTTATTTCAACAATTGAAGTGAATGTGATTGTTAGTTTTCTGATGACAATTATAAATTGCAGTAAATCAGGAGAAAGTAACAGATTTCCAACAAAATTAAAATCTGCTGATATGAGCTGGTGGTCTTCTCAAGAAACTGGATTTCAGTGGTATCTCTTATTTTCTGATTTAACGGTTCCTTGCTGTTGTCATTGTGTGTTCTTTTAAGCACATTTCATTTTCTTTTACATTTCTAGCTAAAGATTTTAGCTGGAATTTACAACAGCCAACATTACATCCAAATTTCTGAAATCTTGACATATGAGCATAATTTTTAGGTTTACCTCTTTGCCTATTTTAGAGGAGTCCCCATCCCCATCCCCACCATCTGAGAATAGAGTTGACTTGAAGTCTGGATCTAATCTAAGCAGAATGGTTATGATCTACTGAACTCTGGACTAGTGATTGAGTATTGTGCGCAAACAGGATGAGACCTGAAAATACTGCCTGGCGTCCATCACTTCTGTATATTTAAATAATCATGTAACTTGGGGATTGAGGCGTGTGGGAAGATGGGGTATTGGAGGAACAACAAATTGACACTTCATCTGAGTTTTGAATTATCATCATTTAGGTGACAGTGTTTAAAGCCACTGTTTGACTGTCAGAATCCTATATAAAGTGGAATATTTTGGGAAGTCTCCAATTTTCTATTGTGGCCACGAACAAATGAATGTTACTTAAGTGATTCATGCGGATAATGCCAGACTGCAGTAGGATAGGTATCCGTATTTCACAAAATTTAATGTTCTGATTTAGGAACTATCCATCGTGCTTAAAACGTCTCTGTCCAACCCTCCAGGTTCATAATTCAAACAGGACAAACCAATGACTGAGACTGAGGGCTACTGACCCAGAAATATCTGGATATCAGTAACCAGGTTGCAGAGTGTTGAACATCCAGTTGTAAGACGTAGTTTGGATTGGGGCTGATGCACTTTGAGACAGTTTACAGGAACCCTTTCTCTTTAGAGCTGCCCCAGTGTATAGGGAGCTTTAGTCTGTTTCTAATCCATGGTGTAACATGACTCAATTTCTGAAGTGGAATATGTTCCATGTCTCCAGTGCTGTCTCATGAGCTTAAATCTGCCCAAGGAAAAAAAGTAGCCCCAGTAAATCGTAACACCATAATGAATATGTTTGCAATCATCATTGCTTTGAGAACTCTTACCCTGAGTGTGATGAGTATGGCACTAACCAATCTTGCCTCAGATAAATTACTTTTTTTGAACCCATTACAGTAGTAGTGCAACAAATTCAAAGCAGTTTGTTAAATTGTGAAGTACCAATATTGTTTGTGGGTTGTGAGGGTGAGGATTGCAGTGCTCCTAAATCAACTCTTCAGTGGCACAAGAAACCCTGTTAATAACAAAAAGTTAATTCTTTAGTTCCCAAGAGTCGCTGCTGACAATTTGAGCCAAATGGTCCTAATATAAATATTTGCCACTAAGTGGTGCTAGAATCTAGGAAATGCTGGTTGCATGGACTGATACCAAGGCACATGATGTCAAGAATGGTGCTTTTTTTAAAGAAACAGTTTTGTTATTTTTCCATTTGTTCTTGCTGGATCCAGTCGAGAGGTATAGAGCAACTTGTGCCACTGCCCAGCTGTTAGGGAGGAACGTTAGTGGCAGCACACCTCGACCAGTGGATTTTGAAGGTCCTTTTTTATACATATAAAAAAAATGGACAGCTTGTCAGAGTGAAAAAAGAGACAAGCAGGGACTGCGTTTACTTTGCCAGAGGTGTCTGTTTTTTTGTGCATCTTGTAATTTACGAGCCTGTGATATGAAGCACAAAAAAACTTGTAAAAACAATATTAGGCCTTGTACAGAATTTAGCTGAAATATTTTTATTACTGGAAATCAAACGAATAAAAATTACTCAATCACTCCATCCATGTGTTTGTGATATTGATTTTCATCCTTGTGTATCATGTAGTAACTCCCTCAATCACAGGATATACCATTTTACAGCCAATTCAATATATTTTTATGCCTGTTGTAATGAAGGAAAATTGGCAGCTTATTTGAATCCAAGATTTGACACTTGCTTGTTGTTCTATGTCATCCCTCTGCAAGAACAATTCACTAGTCCCGTTTTTCCATGATTCTCTTCAGATGCCTATCCAATTCCCTTTTGAAAACCATAATTGAATTTGCTTACACCCCATTCAGGCAGTGTATTTCAGATCCTAACCACTTTCTATGTAAGAATAGCCTTTCCTCATGTTGCCATAACTCTTGTACCAATTGCCTTGAATCTGTATCCTCTGGTCCTCAATGCTTCTGCTAATGGAAACAAATTTTCTCTCTCCACCATTGTTTAGATCCCTTGCTATTTTGAAAATGTTCTCTGAAGAGAAAAACCAACTCCAATGCACATAATTGAAGTCCTTCACCAGAACCATTCTAAAGTATTTTCTACACATTCTCTAAAGCTTGCACTCCTTAAAGTTGAATAATAGTTTGGCCTGCCAATCTTTGATTCCAGTTTGCCGGCACCAGATTTATTCTCACCTCATTGAAACTGGCTGTCCTCCAGTTAATTATTTTTATTCTGAATTGCTCCTTGACAATTTCCATAACTAAATTCTCCTACTGGTACTTCATCCTCTTGACTGACTTCATTCCCCAGAATTCAACAATGCCTCCTACGATGAATACAGGCATAGCAATCAAGAAAATTATCTTGAATACACTATTTCTTCTTTCTGCCTTGCACATTGTTAATATCACAGTCTATATTAGGATAATTGAACTTTTTACTGTTCCTTTGTGTCTGCAGCTGTCCTGCCAGGTGCACTGATAGTCCTAACTTCCTTCTTCGTTGTGGTGTTTCCAGGTCAAGAATTAAGTCACTAGCCAGCATTTCTTAGTGAAGGAAATTGCAATCGATTCCTTTACAATTGATGGCAAACTCTTACAAGTCCTTTTCAAATACTCTTAATAGTAATTGCAGATTCTACAGACATTTTATAGAAATTACACATTTTCTTTACTGCCTCTGGGTTAAAGGTAGTCACAATATTAACTGAGTTTTTGCACAACTAAACTTTCCTTGCTATTTGATATACCTCACACCCCTTGTGCTGGAATCTGATCCTAAATACTTCTATGCAGGCCTTCTCTTTGAGTTGTAAATTGAGGGAGTCAATCAACAGGAAGATGCACAGGCAGTTGGATGGGGTTTTAAAACTCATGAGAGAACAGCATGACTTGGGAAACTGCAAATTCAATAAGGATTTATACAAAAAACTGTATTGCAATATTCAGGTTCAAAGGGAGAATGCAGGTGTGTAGTAAAGTCAGGGTTTAGAAATTAGTTGACACCCATTTCACAGGCACTTGGATGGTGAAAAATACTGGTCTTGTGACCTGAAGACACTTGACCTGGAAACCGTAGAAACAAGTTGGAACCAGAAGCAGTGCACCTGACAGAAGATCTGCAGAAGAACTGGAGGATGAAGATAATCTGTGCAGATGTAGAAACAGAAAGGAAACAAAGAGGAACACAATTCTGAGGAGAAAAAGCAAATCACAGAAAGAGGTCAGTATTTTAGTTTGGACAAAAAAGTTTGGTGTTTCTTCCAGCAGCATCTGAACTGTGAACTGGAATGTTATTGGTGAGCTGGGAAGAAGCTCTGTAAAACTATCAGATTGTAATGACCTAAGACAGGGTTCATAGAAGTGTGTCTTTCTGATGATAATCGTATCTGAAATTCAAAGGTGAAAGCTATTGTTGGTTCAAACCCCTGACACATCCTACGTGAATAAAGGTCAATAAATCATAGAACTCTAGCTTCATGGTGTCACATTTATTATTCTTTCATGAGATTGGGTGTTACTGTTGAGGCCAGCATTTGTTGCCCGTCCCTAATTGCCCTTGAATTTCGTAGTTTGCTGAACCATTTCACAGGACAGTTCAGAATCATGCACATTGCTGTGGGTCCAGTCACATGATGTTAGATATTCCATAAGAGGCAGTAGTGAACACGATGTAGTGAGGCCAATGCATGTGGTTCTCTAAGATGTATCTTTTATATTTTGATTATTTAAAATGAAATTTCCCTTTTTATTTGAGAATTATTAGCCCGTTCATTCATCTTCAATTTGCTTTGGTTCTAAGATAAGAAAAAATGGAATCTTGTTGGTGATTTCTTCATTTGGGAGGGGGGTCATTCAGTAAATGGTTAATTTGCTTTGTGGCTCCCCATGGGGATTTTAACAATAATGTATGAGTTTAGTTTGAATTTCCTTGCATTTGCAAGGTTGAGTGGTGATCTAATTGAGATATTTAAAATAATAAAAAGATTTGGTTGTTGGATACGGTGGATATTTGTGGAGAGAGTCCAGAATAAGGAGCCACAGGTTTAATATAAGAGCCGGGCATTTTGGGACTGAAATCAGGAAACCCTTCATGAGACACACATGATCAGATATTTACCCCAAGGTGGGTATATCGAGTCAAGAAATTTCCTGGCTTGGCAAACTTGCCTCAGGTAAAGGCACCCTAAATGGCATGATTTTTGCTCTGGGGAGGGGAGAAGGTGGGGGTAGAGTCAGGTCCACCGCCCCTGAATGCAGATCAGAGGTGGTCTAAAAAGTTCACCTCAGTCTCCGGCATTTTTCCCCAGTTGTTTTCTTAAACATTACACCCTCACCCTTTACCCGTCCTTCCTATTCCACTTTGCCCATGCCAATCCTGTCCCACATCCATCTCCAGTGGTCCACTGTAGCCCCTATGCTAATTCATGACCTCTCATCTCCGTGGCTTTTATTGCCCCAACTTAGTGACAATCCATGAACCCTTCCCCTCACTCTACCCCATGATTCCTTGGAGCCACTAATGCAGAAAGCTGACTCATGCCCCCATGTGACAGCCTTTGCTTTTATACCCTCCATATCAACTCATTCTGTATCTCTCATCCCCCGCCCCCACCACATGGGTAGACCTAAGGAGCCATGTTGAGATAAAATAAAATTCTCAGTACGTATTCCAGCTTTCACTACAACAAACAAACGTTATTATTCATAAAAGCCCACTGAATTACACTTAAATCTTTCCAGGTATTTAATCCCAAAAATAAATTGTGTTCATACCCTGCATCAAAGACTGGTAATCTTTTAATAAAACTTTCAAACTGTAAACTTACAACTCCACCCTCCTACAGTGATAGTGATTGGTTGTGGAAAGCTACCGAGTATAAATAATGACAGCATTTGGGGTTATTTCAACAAACTGCTGGAAGTTTTTTTTCAACTTTCACAGACACAGCAGACAGATTTCTTTAAAGCGCTGGCTATTTAACTAGCATGATAGATCTCCAGTCCTTATCTACTCTTGAAGAACATTTACGTCTACTCCAAAAATTGTTCTTGCACACACTGCAGGGTAAGGAACTGGCTCCAGTAAAATTGGCCCTGCTGAGTTTCTCACATGCAGCAGTTTCTTCCCCAGCCCTGCTTCTCCTATCTGGCAATATAGGATCTGTCAGAAATGGTGGTAGGATTTCTGGATCTTGGCCCCACCTACCATTCTTAAAGATCCCTGGAGTCTCCATGATTCTGGAAAATCCAGCCCAGAACTTAAACTCTCCCCTTCAAAAGGTTGGGTCAATTGAAATAATCCAAAACTGAGATCCACAGATTTTGATTCAGTAATCAATGGAGCAAGGGCAGATAAATTGAGTTAAGATTCAGATTAATCATGATTGAATTGAATTCTAGAACAGATTCAAAGGATTGACTGGTCTTCTTGAGTTTGTGCATTTCCTTTCTAAGAGCTCTTTATGCATATGAGAATGAAAGGAACTCCAAAACAGAAAGGACTGAGAGTTGTATGGGTTAGTTAGACTAGATGGGCTGAATGATGTATTTCAGTGCTGAGATTTCTTCAGAAATTGTCATCCTCTCTCCCCAACCAATCTGCTTCCTATATTGGTGACAACTGCCTCCTATTCCCATGGGAATATTTTTCAAGGGAGCCAGCCTGTCCTTGATAAAGCCTCAGTACACATATCTCGGTAAGATATTGCCTAGACTGACATCTCAGTAAGACACTGAGGGAGTGCTGCAGTGTCAGAGGTGCCAGCATTAGACTTTGGTTCCAGTTACCCGTTTAAGCAAAAATGAAAGATTAGGATCTGGGCTAAGATTTCAATCTCGGCCACCAGCTCTTAAAACTGATTAATTCATGCACTTGTGGTTTTGTGTATTCTTACTGTGCTAAAATAGTGTTAGAGCTTCTAGGTAACGTTAAAACTGATAAATCTCCAGGGCCTGATGGCATTTACCCCAGGCTGCTTAGGGAGGTGCAAAGTGAAATTGCTGGGCCTCTGACGCAAATCTTTGTCTCTTCTTTGGACACAGGTGAGGTCCCAGAGGACTGGAGAATAGCTAATGTTGTACCGTTGTTTAAAAAGGGTAGTGGGGATAACCTGCAAATTATAGGCCGGTGAGTTTGACGTCAGTGGTAGGGAAGCTGTTGGAGGGGATTCTTAGAGATAGGATGTATAGGCACTTAGAGCGTTGCGATCTGACTAGGGATACACAGCATGGATTTGTTAAGGAGAGGTCGTGCCTTACAAATCTGGTAGAATTTCTTGAGGAAGTGACGAAAACGGTGGACGAAGGGCGAACCGTTGATGTCGTCTATATGGATTTTAGTAAGGCATTTGACAAAGTCCCTCATGGGAGGTTAGTTGAGAAGGTCAAGGCTAATGGGATACAAGACAGGTAGCTAGATGGATAAGTAACTGGCTTGGTAATAGGAGACAGAGAGTAATAGTGGAAGGGTGTTTCTCTAGCTGGAGGTCAGTCACTCATCGTGTGCCGCAGGGCTCGGTACTGGGACATCTTCTATTTGTAATATATATAAATGACTTGGAAGAGGGAGTAAGTGGAGTGATCAGCAAGTTTGCAGACGATACAAAGATGGCTGGACTTGCGGATAGTGAGGAGCATTGTCAGGCGATGCAGCAGGACATAGATAGGCTGGTAGCTTGGGCAGACAGATGGCAGATGGAATTCAATCCTGATAAATGTGAGGTGATGCATTTCGAGAGAAAGAATGTGGGGGGAGGTATATGATAAAGGGTAGACCTATTAAGAGTTTAGAAATGCAGAGGGACCTGGGGATGCAGGTGAACAAGTTTCTGAAGGTGGCAGAGCGGGTGGAGAAGGTTGTGAAGAAAGCATATAGTATGCTAGCCTTTATAGGTAGGGGTATAGAGTACAAGAGCTGGCCTTTAATGTTGCAGTTGTATAAAACATTGGTTAGACCTCATTTGGAATACTGCATCCAGTTCTGGTCATCTTACTACCAGAAGGACGTGGAGGCTCTGGAAAGAGTGCAGAGAAGGTTTACCAGGATGCTGCCTGAGTTGGAAGGTCTGAGTTACGAGGAGAGATTAGACAAATTAGGACTGTTTTCCTTAGAAAGACGTAGACTTAGAGGAGATCTAATAGGTGTACAAGATTATTTGGGGTATAGATAGAGTAAACAGGGTTAAGCTTTTTCCTAGGATGGACTTGAATAGCACGAAGGGTCACGGGCTTAGGATGAGGGGGGTAAGGTATAATTTGGATGCTAGAGGGAGTTTTTTCACACAGAGGGTGGTGGGGGTATGGAATGCGCTGCCAAGTAGTGGTGGAGGCAGGTAGTCTGGAGTTATTTAAGAAATACTTAGATGGGCACATGAACAGAATGGGAATGGAGGGGTATAGAAAACTGATTTAAAATGGGGATCATGAGCCTTGGGAGTCCCTGGGAAGTGTGTAAATAGATGATGATATGGATGTACTTGTTTTTATCCTACAGGTGCTCTGGTCCACTTTGTTGTCTAACAAGGGGTATACATGCGATGGGTCATGAGAGGGCTGCTCTTGGATTTTTTTTCGAGAGTATCCTAGTGTTTCACGTTGTTAGTGTATGCTTGACCTGGACCATTTGATGGGCAACACAACAGCTCAGTGACTATTGCTGTGCTGTGCAGATACATGGATTTGGGCCTGTGTCTGTGGGAGTTTGCACATTCTCCCTGTGTTTGCGTGGGTTTTCTCCGGGTGCTCCGGTTTCCTCCCACATCCCAAAGATGTGCCCTTAGACTAATTGGCAAAACAAATTCTCCCTAAATTGTCTCAAATTTGGTTTTTAATCCATGATCTATAAACATAGACAGGGATTACGGGTAGAGGTGGGAACATTGGGGTGGCGGCACGGGCTCGTTGGGCCGAAGGGCCTGTTTCCTGTGCTGTTTTGTTCTTTGTTAAAATATGCAACATTTTTTTAATAGATAATAATGACTACATTTGGAAATAATTAATTGGTTGACAGCACTTTTGGAAGTCCTGCAGATGCAATAAGGTGCTTTCTAAACATAAATTCTTTGACATTAAAGATCAGTTGTTAGAGCATATGCCAAGGATTTAGAAATTATAATTTGCTCTTCTGCTGTACTTCATAAACTGTGAGTCTGCCAACAAAATCTTAACTTATTCCTTTCCTATTCAAGAACTGACAGAACCACATTTGTAGAATAAATGAACCTTTAGGCTGGCAGACTTGAATCCACAGCAAAATTAGCCATGGTTTACACTTTAGTTATTTGGCTGATTCCTGTACAAAATGGTTGCCAAGTGGCTGCTTAAAGATTAAATATGATAAACCAGGTGTTGTCAGACTTCTTACCAAAGATTAAATAAATAGTGTCATGGGATTGGACAAAGACTCTCAAGGGCCAATGCTATTTATTTTTCTGGTGTATAATGATAAGGGTGGCTGTCCTTCTCTTTGAGTCCTTGCCAAGCGTTACCCTGAATTGATTCTCTTCCATGTGGGAGATTCTATTTTGTTTTGTTTCTCTTTAAAGCAACGCACCTAGGAAGGTTGACGTATTTCTAACCAGCTATTTTGCCAACAGGGAGTGAACGTATCTAATCGGATCTTGTCAGATTCTTTCTGGATCTGTCATGCCGGAGGGCAGCTCATTGCTTAAAGCATAAACTGCTGAAATGTGAAAAATAATTGAGTCAATGCGAGTGTGTGTGTGTGTGTTTGGGGGGTTGGGGGGGGTGGTTGAAGGTTTCCTTATATAAGACAGACACACCCTGCCTGACACGCGCAACCTCCAGTTCCATTGCATTGTAATCCCCCATACCGTTGCTGCTGTTGAGAAATTTATATTTTAAATTCTTGCAGCTAAATCAAGGACATTGAATCGGGCTTGTAGCTGTTTCAAAGGCGCCTTGTTTGTGAGGTGAATCTTCTGAAGCGAGCTCTCATCCTCGCTGCGGCTTCTTACTGTGTGTTTTCTGCAAACAGAATGAGATTGTTGGAGGTTGAATGGGTTATTCATTGAAGTAGAATGGAGTATTATTGAAAGAGGAGGAGTACACTGCAGGGCAGTGTGTGGCACATTGTCTGTGTCCTTTCCTGCAATCCTTGTGTGTGTGTGTGTGTGTGTGTGTGTGTGTGAGGGGGGAGGGGCGGGGAGAACAGCGGTCAACCATATTTAGAGAGAAACATGAGCAGCCTCAGTGGCTGCAGTCCCAGCAGCCGTCTGTTTGAGAGACAGATGACCCAGATTGTTCTTGACACAAAGGCTGCCAGCAGCAGCCCTGGCTGAGCTTTCTTACAATAGAGCTGGAGGATCAGGCCTTGAGCCATCCCACCACCACCACCTCCCCCTTCTACTACAGCTGTTACACCCCCCCCCCCATATTGTGAATGCTGCAGGGAATCAAGCTGCTGTAAACACTCAATACTGAGCCGAATGTGAACAACCATTGATTTACAGAGTTAGAATCAGGCCTATATGAGGCAGCTGGAACACAGTAGGAAGTCTGTCAACACCAGGTTTAAGTCCAACCGATTTATTTGATAGTAAACTCACAAGCTTTTCAGGTGAATGAGGTGGTGTGGTCTCAAACAGCTGTCTGAGACCAGAACACCTCATTCACCTGACGAAGAGGTCAAAACACCTGAAAAGCTTGTGAGTTTACTATCAAATAAATCAGTTGGACTTAAACCTGGTGTTGATAGACTTCCTACCGTGTTTACCCCAGTCCAACGCAGGCAACTCTACATCAAGGCAGCTGGAAAACAGGATTTGCAGACATGAGAGAATATGGTCCCGAAGTCAAATCTTTGGAGTTTGAAATCTTCCACTGCCATCTTTCACAAATCACCCTTAATGTTCTACATCTCCTGGAATCCCACTGCTCCCATCACTCCCACTACCCACTCTGCTCCCACTATCCCCTCTCCTTGTACTCCAGTCACCTTCTGGGAATATCCCCTATTCCCCCTCTTGCAGTCCATCCATTTCCTAGACGCCCTCCCCCGTCACTTTGCCCATTGAAAAGATGCACTTTCAGAACTTCAGTGAATAAAAATATTTATTTAGTGATAGTCAACAGCAGCAAATCTGCAGGTAGCTCTAAAATACCTCTGCCTAGAAGAACTCCTCCCCCTGGGGTAATTCTCGACTCTAAATCCTGATTAGTCACCAAGGCCAGGTGATTCTTACTCTGCTGTGTGTCCCTGAAAGGGACATTAACTAGTATATCCCCATTGCAGATTCGCCCTCTTGCCACTACTAACTTCTAGATCCAGGAACATTCCCTTACTCCCTCTTTTCCTTGGTGTTCAATAAAGACGAGTAACTGATCCAGATAGATCACCTCACCTGTTGCACACATGCCACCTTTAAATACTTTTAAACCAGGTGTCACCAGTTTCCCATTCATGGCTAACTTTAATCCTGAGTGGCTGAATTAATTTGGAGAAGTTGTGATTTGCAAATGTAGAGGAGAAAGGTTCCTGCCACCAGATTTGATGATTCCCAAAACACACCACTGACTTCTCTTCTTAAACTTAAGCCATCATTAGGGAGCAAAGATTTTGATTCCAGCCTGTTTAAGTCACTCTCTACACCACAGTTCCTGTTCCCAGTAACCCTGTTAAATTCCATCCCTTAAGACAAAATGAAAAAGGAGACAAAAAATACAAAACTAAAATCACAGAGCTGGATAAATGGAAAATGATAAAGAAAAATAAATGGTAAGAATTACAAAATGGGAATATGAGACAAAACTGGTAAGGGAAGTCGAAACCAACATAATAATTTTACAGTTATATTAAGAAATAGAATTTAGTTAGGAACAATGAGGATTCTTTGAAAACTGAACTGTGATATTGCCAATGCAAATAAGAAAACAGTGAAGGTGCTGAATAATCACTTAGTGTTAGCATTTACAGTACAGGAAGAAGGTTCAGCCTACTGAACATCTCAAGGAAACTAATGTTGAATCAGCGATGGATTAATCAACACAAGATAACAGTAATGAGTAAAATAATGTCATCAAAAACTGGTATATAGCCAGGCTTCCATACCCAAAGGTTTTAGAAAAAAAAGTGGATGAGAATATTGCCAATCTCATTAGTATAATCTCCCAAAGTATGAACCGTTGCTTTAGATTGTGAAATTGTGCATGTCACTTCACTGTTTAAGAAAAATGAGAGAGGCAAGTATAGTCCAGTTAGTTTAGTCTCTGTTCTGGAGAATTAGTGAAGTCTATAAAAATAAAATGACAAAACACCTTAAATTTTCAGCTGATCAGAGAGAACCAGTGAAGATTTATAAATTTGTAATGATTCAATTCCGCCATGACCTTATTTTCATTGATAATTCTGAGGTGGATTACAGAACTGAAATGTTTAATTCAGTTTCTCTCTTCATAGATGCTGCCTTGCCTACTGAGTCATTTTTTTTCATGTTCCCTGCCTTTGTTATATTCTGCTTTTGGACATTTGGAGAGCACAGGCCAAATCTGGGTCAATGTTTTGGCTGAAGATTTTTTTTTTAGAGCACGGGAACAAGATCAAGGTGTATAAGATTGAGGGGTATAGACAGGATGAATAGGGAACAGCTGGTTCCCCTTGATTCACGGATCAACTGAGAGGGGACATAGGTTTAGAATGAGGATTCAGAGATTCAGAAGGATTTGAGAAAATAAAATTTCACTCTGTGAGAATCTGGAATGCACTGCCTGGGAAAGTAGCAGAGATGGTAACTTTACACCCTTTAAAAAAATATTTGGATGAGCACTTGAAATATCATAACATTTAAGGATATGGGGCAAGTGCAAGAAAATGGGATTAGCACAGCTTTAGTGCTTATTGTTGGTGCAGGCTTGATGGGTCAAAGGGTCTTTCCTATGCTTTATGATTTTGACTCTGAGGCTCTGTCAAGCAATGGACAGCAGAATGTCTATGGATGTTTATTATATGGAATACCAAAAGCATTTGATGAAGTCCCATTTAAGAGACTGTTAACTAAAGCTAAAGCTCATGAAATTGAAGGGAAATGAGTGATCTGGTGAGGAGATGGACTGAGTTGCAGGCAGTAGGGATAATTAGTAGGAACTCGAACTGGCAAGAGATTATTCATGATGTCCTGTGAGAATCTGCATTGGATCCTCAATAATTCATCAATTTTATTAGCAACTTAGATAAGGAGATAGAAAGTTACATATCAAAATTTGCTATTATTGTAAAGCTAAGTGACATTCTAAGTAGTGCAGATAGAAATTTACAATTATAAAGAGATATTGATAGCTTTGTGACTAGTGCAAGTAATGTCATTACACAATTTTAAAACATAAACTGAACCTTATGTTCAATGTCCTGGGACAAACTGTTCTTAAATTGGACTTTGGACTTTGCTGGGCTGCACAAGATGACAATCTAAGGTCACGTTACTCTTGGTCTGTGGATTGAAAAGTTCAGTAAGAAGTCTCGCAACACCAGGTTAAAGTCCAACAAGTTGAAGCCGTCTTCATGTATGCGGAACTTGGCTATGAGTCTCTGCTTGCTGACAGCCAAGTTCCTCAACCAGGATATTGGGTTCATGTTACACTATCTATAACCCCCATAACTTACCTGCACTTGCAAAATCTCACTAACTGTTCTGTTGGAGACGATACACACTTATTTAACCTGTGCTTAATGCTCTTTCCGCTCACATTGTCTGTACCTTTAAGACTTGATTACCTGTAAAGATTCACATTCCAATCATTATTTTATAAACTGAATTTCTCTCTTTACATGTCCTGTTTGTGAACAGAACTTCTACTCACCTGACAAAGGGGCAGTGCTCTGAAAGCTAGTGGCTTTTGCTAGCAAATAAACCTGTTGGACTTTAACCTGGAGTTGTGAGACTTCTTACTGTGTTTACCCCAGTCCAACATCAGCATCTCCACATCATGAACACAAATTGAAAAGTTGGCATATTGACCCAAAAGGACACATTCCAGTATCAATATCCATTTCTTATTTGGAAGAGAACTATGAGAAATCACATGGTCAGGAAGCAATGTTGGCCTCCTTATTTATTCTTCAAGTGCGGACTAAATTTTAAGTTTATCTATTAGTGTCACAAGTAAGGCTTACATTAACATCGCAATGAAGTTACTGTGAAATTCCCCTAGTCGCCACACTCCAGCAACTGTTCAGGAAACTGACCTAACCAGCAAAACTTTCAGACTGTGGAGAGAAACTGGAGTACCTGGAGGAAACCCATGCAGACACTAGAAGAATGTGCAGACTTTGCACAGACAGTGATCCAAACTGGGAATTGAACCTGGATCCCCAGGGCTGTGAGGCAACATTACTAACCACTGTACCTATCGTGCTGTGTTGACTAAACAGCAAGCCAACAATTATAAATGCAGCAAGAGTAGGAGAGAGGGCAGTAACATCAATGCCTTAAGACCTGGTGACAGTATCATTGTAAGGTCTCCAAGCCTTCTCTTTTACAGATCCACCAATACAACAAACCAACCTCCTGGTAATGTACAAGAAACTAACTTTATATTCAGCAATCAGTTCATCTCTCTGAGAGAATTCTGCAACATCTCTAATATTTGAACTTTGTTATTGATTTACCTAACTGCACTTCAGGTTGAAAAACCACTTCTTTATTGGGTCTGCATCATGTGTTTTCCAAGGTGAGCCAATCACGTGAATTGTGAATTATTCTGTTTACAGGTATTCTCTGTATTTTCTGCAAGTATGTGTGTGGTGAGTGAGTGATGTAGCATTAATTTTTGTGGTGGATGAGTGAATAAGTAATCCTCTATATGTAAACTCTCAATAAGTTTGCTGCTGGTTATTCAAATTGTTCACGCATTGAGGGTTAAGAACGACACACCTCTTCCATTCTAGAAAACACACAATTCTGGACAGTAAAGGAAGAGAGCAGTGGATTTCAATTCTTTGTCATCACTGTCTGTAACAATAGACAAATTGAATTAGCAAAATTGTAGCAAATAGATTTCAATGTAGGTAAGTGTGAGGTCATCCACTGTGGAGATAAAAATGACCAAACAAGTGCTTTCTAAATAGCAAAAAGTTAGGAACATTCAAGACCTAGAAGAAACTTTTAGATTCCAGGTAGACCAATCATTAAAATGTCAAGAACTTGTTAAGGAAAATAATCAAAAAGGTTAATTGAATTTTGGCCTTTGTATCTAAAAATTATAATACACAAGGATACGTAATCCCATACACACAAAGCACTGGTTAAACTATATTGGGAAGTAGTTCTGAGAATGGTACCTTGTAAAGATATATTGACTTTGGAGAGAGTGTAGCACTTATTTATCAGAATAATATGAGAGGATATTAAATAATCGAGGATTATATTTCCAGGAATTTAAAAGATTAAGGATTAATTTGTTATTAAGGTGACCATATAGTGAGGAACTATTTCTGCTGGTTAGAGTGACTTGGATTAGAGGGCAGAGATTAATCTTTTTAACAACTTCAGGAATGAAAATGTGAGAACTTTGGAACTGTCTTCCACAATATCATGGTTGCTTTAATCAGCACAGTGTTTGTTGTGATTGGATGTGGCCCCTTTAAGTAGCAAGAAGTTTGCTGAGGGAGGGCTCAGCCCCTTTAAACACGGAGGGATGTTACTGAGAATGGGCACAACCTCATTAAACAAAGCAGTGTTTGTTGCAGGTACATGCAGACCCTTTTAAACTCCAGCTCCATTTAAACAGAAGGAGTTTGCTGAAGTTGTACATAACCCCTTTCAGAATACGGAGTTTGCTATGGACAGATGAGGCTCCTTTAAGAAGAGGGGGTTTTGCTAAGCAGAGCAAGGTTTTTTTTGCAGAATGGATTTGTTGAGGGAGTGATGTCTTTGTAAACAAAGTGATTTATTGAGGTTGAGTATGACCTCTGAAAGAATAGGAGATACTAGAATAGAGTGAGGACAGAAGGGGTTTACTGATGGTGCTTGCTAAAGGCACGTGTTCCCTTCAAGCAAAGAGAATTTGCTGAAGGCATTTGTGGTGATTTTAAGCAAATGGACTTTTGAGATAAGTGACCTCTTTAAGTGGAGTGCATTTGCTGATGGGAGCATTATCCCTTTGGGCTGAGGGTTCTTTTGTAGGAAGTATGGCCCCATTAAGCCATACTTAATGGCTTAAGTGGAGGACTTACTGAGAGCTCACAGTCCCTTTAAGCTGTGATGGGTTTGCTGAGGAGTGCAGTCCCTTTAAACAGTGATGGCTTTGTTGAGGGGACTTGGTCCTTCTAAACAAAGATGGGTTTGTTGAGGGGACATGGTCCCTTTAAGCAGTGATGGGTTTGCTGAGGGGACATGGTCCCTTTAAGCAGTGATGGGTTTGTTGAGGGGACATGGTCCCTTTTAAGCAGTGATGGGTTTGCTAAGGGGACATGGTCCCTTTAAGCAGTTATGGATTTGCTGACGGGATGCGGTCCCTTTAAGCCGGAGCCTCCCTGATGCAGCAGACAGTCGCTTGCTGATTGGCTGTGCGCCGCCGACTGCCGCTGAATTGCGGAGATTCCGCTCGTTTTTTGGGATCTTTCTGTGCCCAACTCGCGGCGCTGAATCCGGTCCTGCGGCTGTGGTGAGTCTTGCTCCTCTTCCTGCTCCTTTGTCCCAGTGCCGGTGGATCCCGAATCCCCGCGGCACAGAGCTCCTGCTGGCTGGGTATGATTGTGGGGGACTGGGTGAGGGGGTGCCTGGATGCCCAGATGGGTGGCTGAGTGAGTGCCTGGCTGAGATTCTGGGTGCCCAGGTGAGTTTGAGAGTGATCTGGCGCGGATATCACTGTGGAGCGGTACTTCGGGGGGTAAAATTAGCCTCGGAGGTTGTTGGTAAAGATCTGGCCCCAATTTTGACCCTTGGCCAATATTCCAGTGTCTAGGGATTTGTGGGGGGTTGGGGGGGGGTGTACGGGGACGGTGGTGTGAGGACAGGGTTAAGCTTGGACTGAGGACTTCTTATTGTTAAACTGCCACTTGGAGATCAGCTAGTGCTTACAAAGCAGTTCAGTCAGGAGGGAGATAATGTGAACACTGCTCCTTTTAGAAGTGTGCTTGTGTGAAGGATTACAAGCATGAAAGTTTCTAAAAGATTTTTTGCAGTATGTGTAGAAACTATAATGTAGAGTGTATTAGTTTAATATTGGTGAGAGTGTTAGTGCTTATGCAGAACACTAGGACGTATTTCAATGTTCAAAAGCACTTAATAAAAAGTTTTGTATTTCTCCATCACTACTTTGGTAGAAACAATAGTAGGAGGGATTGTTATTTAAAGGGTGAAAAGCTGCAGCATGTGCAGAGGGACCTGGGCGTCCTTGTGCATGAATCACAAAACCCAGTCTGCAGGTGCAGCAGGTGATCAAGAAGGTGAATGGAATGTTGGCCTTTATAGTGAGGGGGATGGAGTATAAAAGCCGGGAGGTCTTGCAGCAACTGTACAGGGTGCTGGTGAGGCCGCAGCTGGAGTACTGTGTGCAGTTTTGGTCCCCTTATTTGCGTAAGGATATATTGGCCTTGGAGGGAGTACAGAGAAGGTTCACCAGGCTGATACCAGAGATGAGGGCGCTAGCTTATGTGCAGAGTTTAAAAAGACTGAGTCTGTACTCGTTGGCGTTTAGAAGGCTGAGGGGGGATCTTATAGAGACTTACAAGATAACGAAGCGGCTAGATACAGTAGAGGTAGAGAGATTCTTCCCGCATAGAAAGGAAAACAGAACTAGAGGGCACAGCCCTCTGTGGTTGGGGGGGGGGGGGGGGTTTTAGAACAGAGTTAAGGAGGAACTTCTTCACTCAAACGGTGGTGAATCTCTGGAATTCTCTGCCCATTGAAATGGTGGAGGCTACCTCGTTGAATATATTTAAGTCACGGGTAGATAGGTTTCTGATATAAAAGAGAATTAAGGGTTATGGGGAGAAAGCGGTAAAGTGGAACTGATCCACTTCAGATCAGCCATGATCTTATTGAATGGTGGGGCATGCTCAAAGGGTTAGATGGCCTACTCCTGCTCCTATTTCTTATGTTCTTATGTCATGGATCATGTTCAGGTGAATCATCATGTTTGGTTAAAAACTGTTGAGATTAGGGATTTTAATGTGTTGGGTTCTGACATTGGGCTGTCTATAGGGCCAGTTCATGTTGGAGGTTATGGGCTACCAGGCCTTCCTTGCCATTGTGCACAGGCACACTGGACTGAGTGGCAGCTTCCTGTGCTCTGTGATTGACTAACCAATGTTTCCCTGGAGAGTGCTGTTAATCCCTGGTCAGTAATTTGGAGAGTTTTGTGTTGGTTCATTCCTGTTGTTCAGTAGAGGTTTTTGATGAACCAATTTAGTTGGTTCATTGAGAACTTCTAGTGAGAACAAATCTATGGACTGCTCCCACCATGTCTGAGGACCACACTTGGGTTTCCCACAGCCCTGACACCTATTCCATGAAAAGTGTGAGGCACAAGCCAAGGCATTGTACAGCAGTTTGTATATGGTATTTGTGTTGGAGGATAATGCGAAAATTCAGTGTTCATAATTTAAAGTTGGACACTACAAAAAGCAAACGACATTAATCTTATATGTTACAGTCATGCTGATAATTTATCAGTGGATATAATTTAGTTGGATTATCAGAGACATTTGTTAAAGTAAAGAGTTGAGAGCTTCAGGGTTTTAAGTATCCAGATCACCAACCATCTGTCCAGATCCCCTCATGCTGACACTATAGTTAAGAAAGCACACCAATACCTCTACTTTCTCAGAAGATTAAAGAAATTTGGCATGTCACCAACTTTTACAGATGCACCATAGAAAGTATGGTTGTATCGTATCTTGATATGGCTACTGCTCTGCCCAAGAACACAAGGAACTATAAAAGGTTGTGAATGTAGTCCAATCCATCACACAATAGCCTCCCATCCACTGACACTGCCTACACTTCCCACTGCCTCAACAAAGCAGCCAACATAATTAAGGACACCACACACCCTGGACATTCTCTCTTCCACTTTCTAACTTTGGGAAAAAGATAAAGTCTGAAGTCACATACCAACCGACTCAAGAATAGCTTCTTCCCTGCTGCTGTCAGACTTTTGAATGGACTTGCCTTGCATTAAATTGATCTTTCTCTTCCCCCCTAGCTATGACTGTAACACTACATTCTGCACTCTCTCGTTTCCTTTTCAATGTTTTGTCTGTACACCATTCAAGAAACAATACTTTCCACTATGTTAATACATGTGACAATAATAAATCAAATCAAAATTTTAAAGAGTATGATGTAAATAAATAATCAATTCTTGCCTCTTGAACAGAAATGTTGTGGCTTTAGAGACTGCTGTAGGATTGGGTCCATAACCTGGATGAACATGTTAGTACTGCGGGAGTGTTGCATTGTCAGGAGTGCAGCTCCTGAATGAGATATCGAACTGGAGCTTGTGAGGCTGTTGTGCAGTTTTAAATTTCTTTTGGAAACTGTTAAGAGAGCAATAAGGAACAGAAGAATTCATCTAAATGTTGTGTGAAAATTTTTGTTGTGAGTTTGTCCATATCAAAGTGTGTCAGACCTCATAAATTACTGTTGTGTGCATGTGATGAGATGCATTATATATACCAGTACTTTTTATTTATAAATGTGGCCTTCCATGAATCAATCAACAACAATTTGCTTTTTCTTTTAGCCATTAAAAATGTTTAAAAAAAATTCCCAGGCATTTTGCCAGGTTTTTCAAAAGAAAAGTTAGTAGAGGACAGAATCCAGAGCAGGGATAAATGAAGGGAGTTGCCGAGTAGGGGTGGAGGCAGCTGCACTGCCCGACTAAGGTCTTGTTGAAGGGCCACTGTTGAGAATGCTGCACCTGGCACTGGTGGATTTGTGGGTCTGAGCCAGGCCCAGCGATAAGCCCAATGCAGTGTGAGAGCTTGTGATTCCCAATACAATACGGGAGGCAGATGCCAGGCATTTTCCACAAGCTAATAGATTCTATTAATAGTCACCGAATCATTACAGTACTATCAGAGGTCATTCAATCCATCAAGACCATTTCAGCTCTTGAGAACAATCCAGTCAGTGCTATTTCTTGCACTGTATCCTCATGGCCCTGCAGGTTTATTTCTTTCAAGTGTCCATCCAATTTCCTTTTCAAGTTGATTGCCCCCTACTTCCACCATCCTTGTAAGCACTAAATTCTAGGTCATTGTCTCATGCTGTATAAAAAAGAAAGATTTTTCACATTCTAGCTGCATTTCTGGCTCAAAATCTTTAACCTTTGTCTCTTAGTCCTTGTATCATTAGCTCATGAGAATATATTTTCTTTATCTACTTCCTGTCATCACTTTGTACACTTTCGTGAAATTTCTCCCTCTATCTCTTTTGCTCCATGGAGAACAATCCCAGCTTCTCCAACCTGACCTTATAGTTAAAATATCCTCATCCCTGGAACCAATCCAGTAAATCTCCCTCTGCACTTTCTCAAGTATCTTTATATTCTTCCTAAAGTGTGGTGTCCAGATCTGGATGTAAAACCCTCTCTGGTGCTTAACCAGAAGCTTTATAAAAGTTCAGTGTTACTTGCCTGATTTTGTACTCAATGCCTCTAATCATGAAGCTGTAGATCCCATATGCTTTCTAAGTATTCTCTCAATGTGTCCTGCCATCCTCAAAGATTGAGGCACATGCACCCCCAGCTCTCTGTCTCTGCACACTTTTTAGAACTGAGCCATTAAGTCTACATTGCCTCTTCCTCTCCCTTCTGTTAAAATGCATCACCTCAGATTTACCCTTATGTAATTCCACCTGACACTTATCTGCCCACTCAGCCAGCCTGTCTTTGTCCTGTTATAGTTGGTTAGTATCATCCTCGTTGTTTGTCACACCTTCAGGTTTGGTATCATTGGCAAATTTTGAAATGTTACTCTATTCCAAGATCATATATATTAAGAAAAAGCACTGTTCTTGAAGAAATACCACTACCTTTCACCCTCCAGATTGCAAAATAATCCTCTACTATCATCTGCTTGTTTTCTGCCTTCAAACCAATTTTTAATCCAATTGACTCTGACCTGCCTATTCTATGAGTTACAATTGCATCCAAATCTGCTACTTCGTCAAACGCTGTCTAAAAATACATATGTACAACATCCACTTCACTCCCTTGATCGACCTTTTCCATTACTTCATTTAAAAAATCTATTTGATTAGTCAAGAGCAAACTTTTACAAATTGGTGCTGGTTGTCTTTATACCAAATAAATCTATGGATGTTAACCTGGTGTTATGAGATTTTTTATAGTGCCCACCCCAGTCCAACGCAGGCATCTGCACATCTAAGCATTTACCACCCCTTTTGCTTTGAAGGACCCACTTCACCTCTTGTTACCTGTTTACTATTCACAAGCAGGGAGAAGATGTTTGGTTATCCTTTATAAATGGTTAGCCATTCTATCCTCATATTATCTCAAAGAACAAAGAACAAAAAACAAAGAACAAAACAGCACGGGAAACAGGCCCTTCGGCCCAACGAGCCCGCGTTGCCACCCCAATGTTCCCACCTCTACCTGTGATCCCTGTCTATGTTTATAGGTCTATGAATTAAAAACCAAATTTGAGACAATTTAGGGAGAATTTGTTTTGCCAATTAGCCTAAGAGCACATCTTTGGGATGTTGGAGGAAACCAGAGCACCCGGAGAAAACCCACGCAAGCACGGGGAGAATGCGCAAACTCCCACAGACACAGGTCCAAATCCATGTATCTGCACAGCACAGCAATAGTCACTGAGCTGTCGTGTTGCCCATCAAATGGTCCAGGTCAAGCGTACACTAACGATGTTAAGCACTAGGATACTCTCGAAAAAAATCCAAGAGCAGCCCTCTCACGACCCATCGCGTGTATGCGCCTCGTTAGACAACAAGGTGGACCAAAGCACCTGTAGGATAAAAACAAGTACATCAATATCATCATCTATTTACCCACTTCCCAGGGACTCCCAAGGCTCATGATCCCTATTTTAAATCAGTTTTCTATACCCCTCCATTCCCATTCGGTTCATGTGCCCATCTAAGTATTTCTTAAATAACTCCAGAGTGCCTGCCTCCACCACTTTACTTGGCAGCGCATTCCATACCCACCACCCTCTGTGTGAAAAAACTCCCTCTAGCATCCAAATTATACCTTACCCCCATCACCCTAAGCCCGTGACCCCTCGTGCTATTTGAGTCCATCCTAGGAAAAACCTTAACCCTGTTTACTCTATCAATCCCCTTCAAAATCTTGTACACCTCTATCAGATCTCCTCTAAGTCTACGTCTTTCTAAGGAAAACAGTCCCAATTAGCCTAACCTCTTCTCGTAACTCAGACCTTCCATACCAGGCATCATCCTGGTAAACCTCCTCTACACTCTCTCCAGAGTCTCCACGTCCTTCCGGTAGTAAGGCGACCAGAACTGGACGCAGTATTCCAAATGAGGTCTAACCAACGTTTTATACAACTGCAACATTAAAGCCAGCTCTTGTACTCTATACCCCTTCCTATAAAGGCTAGCATACTATATGCTTTCTTCACAACCTTCTCCACTTGCTCTGCCACCTTCAGAGACTTGTTCACCTGCACTCCCAGGTCCCTCTGTGTTTCTATACTCTTAATAGGTCTACCCTTTATCATATACCTCCCCCCTACATTCTTTCTCCCCAAATGCATCACCTCACATTTATCAGGATTGAATTCCATCTGCCGTCTATCTGCCCAAGCTACCAGCCTATCTATGTCCTGCTGCATCGCCTGACAATGCTCCTCACTATCCGCAAGTCCAGCCATCTTTGTATCATCTGCAAACTTGCTGATCACTCCACTTACTCCCTCTTCCAAGTCATTTATATGTATTACAAATAGAAGAGGTCCCAGTACCGAGCCTTGCGGCACACCACTAGTGACCGACCTCCAGCTAGAGAAACACCCTTCCACTATTACTCTCTGTTTCTTATTACCAAGCCAGTTACTTATCCATCTAGCTACCTGTCCATATATCCCATTAGCCTTGACCTTTTCAACTAACCTCCCATGAGGGACTTGTTGCCAATCTTATTTTTACTCTTTCATTTCATTTCCCTCCTTAGCTTATTGTATTGCAATTTGAAAAAATCAGTGGTGTTGTCACTGACTGACCCTTGGGGAACACCACCCATTATCCTCCAGTTTGAAAAATCATTGTGTTCTGTCCTTAAGCCAATGTTTGTATTCAAGCTGGTGTTCACCCTCCTATTCCACAAATGCCAATTTTGTCCCCCTATCCTTCATCAATTTTGGAACATTCCGAGCCTGTCCTGAAATTTCTCCTTGAAGATCAGCCATTATTGTTGTTATAGTTTTTCCTGTCAGTATCTGGATCCATTTTACCTGTCTGGATCCCTCTCAGGGCGCTGAAATGCTGTTTTAGGTTGTTCCCCATCCTTTTCCGTTATTAACCTAAACCTTACAGGAACATACCTAGGCACTTGGGCCCATCAAGACTGCTCCACCATTCAGTTAGATTATAGCTGATCATCTACTCCAGCAGCAATTTCCCGTACTATCTCCATGTAGCCAGAAATCTATTGATTTCTGTCTAATAGAACACTAATGAAAGCATGAGCAGCGAGAGGGACAAAACCTGACATTATTCCTGCAAGGGAAATAAGGGGTCCTGGTGATGTTGTGAACATGAGGTCGGAAGCTCATCTCGGAGTCAAATGTGACACCAATCTTGTAAACTGACTGGTTTAATCGCAGACTAGTGTGATGATGGAATTGGTAGCTCGGAAAGAGAGTTTGCAGTGGGCACTGCGGACATTCTCTAACGTTGCTCATCTGTGTAATTTCTCTGCAGACTTGTTCCTACATTTCTCTCTCTCTCTTCTTCACCCCCGCCCCATTTCTCTCTCTCTCTCCTCTCCCCCGTCTCTCTCTCCTCTCGCCCCCGTCTCTCTCCTCTCCAATCCTCTCCCCCCGTCCTCTCCACAGTCCTCTCCCCTCTCCCCCGTCTCTACTCATCCTCTCCACCCCGTCTCTTCTCTCCTCCTGCTCCTCTCCCCCCGTCTCTCTCTCCTCTCCCCCCGTCTCTTCTTCTCACTCTCCTCCCCCCTGTCTCTCTCCATCCTCTCCCACCCGTCTCTCGCATCCTCTCCCCCCGTCTCTCTCTCCGCCCACTACAAGAACCCGACGTTGGATAGCAAAAAGGGTGG